>OZ007588.1:176087278-177337903 GCA_963931845.1 Maratus michaelseni | reverse complement strand
CACTGAAATCTTTTCGGATCACTGTTGAATAATGTTCTCATTTAGACTTTTATAAACAATTTGACGTAAAAGATGGTATTCGGTATCCAGAAAATACACAGAGGTTATCAGAAGAGCACTGAAATCTTTTCGGATCACTGTTGAATAATGTTCTCATTTAGACTTTTATAAACAATTTGACGTAAAAGATGGTATTCGGTATCCAGAAAATACACAGAGGTTATCAGAAGAGCACTGAAATCTTTTCGGATCACTTTGCATTGAATCTAGCTTACTTGCATCGCTACCCTGTTAATCTTTAGAGGCCTTAAAAGAATCAACAGAAAAATATGCAACTAGAATAACAACTTTAAAACCCCACTGAATGCCTTGCAATATCAATTTTGACACTAAAGGGAAGCTTGACAATTTTCATCTTGAAGGGCTGATGTGCTTAATAACATCAGTTAAGGGTTCCTCAATGAAAGAGCTTTTTCTGGATAAGGATGGATTAAGAGTTAATAGAGCGGCAGTCCAGAAGAGCGCATCTCATTGCAAAAATTTTCCTTGCTGAAAGCACCAACGAAGCGTTTGCTTTAGAGTTTAAAACAGTAGTTGACAAATATATAATCCCACATGAAACCGCAATCGAGCTCTCGCTTTAGAGTTCAAAATAGGAGTGGACACATCTACAATCCCGCATTAAACCACAATCAATCACATATAGAAACAGATGGAATAGCGCATCTCTGAGCTCAGAGTTTAATCAAAGTTCCAAAAAAAGTCGGCTTTTACATCAACCCCCTAGACCTAAATAGGAACCCAAAAAAGAAGCACCACTCAGATAAAATAAAAAAAAATTAAAAAAAATGAAATGGATTGAGAGCCGACTGATAAAGACAAATTTTACTTTTTGACCCGCGAGGCGGGAGCGCAGCGACCGCCGAGTGGGTTAAAAAGTAAAATTTGTCTTTATCCAGTCGGCTCTCAATTCCACCCCCCCACCCCACTTCCCAGTCTCTTTCCATTCACATAAACTTAAGCGTTCCAATGTTGGAGAGCCATCGTCTGCAAAAAAAATGCGATACAAGTAAATTTGGAAATTTCCAAATTTACCTGTATCGCATTTTTTTTGCTCCCCCCTGATGCCGACGGCACCAGTCTATACGGGGAAAATCTATTCACATAAACTTAAGCGTTCCAATGTTGGAGAGCCATCGTCTGCAAAAAAAATGCGATACAAGTAAATTTGGAAATTTCCAAATTTACTTGTATCGCATTTTTTTTGCTCCCCCTGATGCCGACGGCACCAGTCTATACGGGGAAAAAAGAAAAAACAGTTTAGCATAGTTTTTGACGTTTATAAAAAGGATTACCTTCATCTAAAACTCTTTTCAGTTCCGGGTTGCGTTTCATGGGTTTGGTCAAGGCGACTGTATTGTTCAGGTCGCGGTTGACGTGGTAAATAATGATGCAGGTGACATGTTTCTCGTCCTTTTCCAGCTTCAGTTTTTGATAGGCGACAAAGGGAATGGATTCGCCTCCGGCCCGAGTGAGAAAGCGATGGCCTTCCGAGACTCCAAACGTAAAGGGAGTCAGTTCTTGAAGGCGGGATTGGCAGCGGCAGTGCACATTGGGCGGCAGGATGCATTCGACGAGGAGGCGCCGATCACTTTGGATCCTGACAGAAAAGTGACTAAAGGGATGATTTCGAGGTCTCAGGATCGTCGCCACGTTGGTCTCAATGTCGTGTAGACCGCGGTCGAAAAAGCGCATTGCTTGCACTTTGAGGTAGGGAGAGAAATTGATCATGATGTAGCCGTAGCCGGGGAGGTGATAGGTCAACAGGTGCATATCTTCCATCCATTGGTAAGAGTTTAAATACTGATCCATGACTTCTCGCATGCGTTCAAAAGTGCCTTTGTAGAAGGCGCCGCGTGCATTGGGGGCGTACCGGCCCCGAAAGCCATCGATGAGGAAATGACGCAGGGTAAATTGCAGGGTGTTTTCGTTTCGGAGCAGACAGAGGCGATGGCCCCAATTATTTCGGTCCACGTACCATCCGGTCCGGAGCAGGTTGAAATAGCGCAGGTAGTCAAAGGAGAAGGGGAGTCGGCAGTCTAGGTACGAAGCACGGTGCTCGAGGAAAGGCTTGAATTCGGGCATCTTGTAGAGGATGCACATTTTATCCTCGAGCGGGATGTATCGGAGAATATGCTGGAGAATGTACGGATGCAAGTCGAGCAGGTTCCGCGGAGACACGGCGGAACGAGAAGAGGCAGGAGCGGCCATCTCAAGAGTCGGCGTTTGAATGAAGACCCGTCCTTTGCATCCCTTTTTCCTCCTTCCTCCTCCTCCCTCCCGCCTCCCTTTCTCTCCACTCATCCAACTGGTTTTTGAAGGACGCGGGCTGAAGGACGCGGGCAGAGACTCTTTGACTGTTCTATTCGTGCGTCAATAATAATAATAATAATAATAATAATAATAAAAAGACGATTCCCTTTACAAAAATCTGTTTTTTTTTAGAGTGAAAGAATCAAACAAAAAACGGTTCCAAGGTTGGTAACAAGGCAGCGGCAAAAAAAAGGGCGGTATTTGTAAAGATGTTTAGCCATCTTTACAAATACCGCCCTTTTCTCTGCTCCCCCGCTTCACTGAAATCTTCATCAGCTTAAAGGGGAATGTTTCTTTCCAGGACGACTCTTTTGAGTCGTTTCAGTCCAATTTCGTGCTGCATGGAAATTTTAAAGGGGTAATGAACGTACGAGGTCGTCTCCCCTTCCACGTTCCCGTCTTCGTTGAGCTGAAATTCTTGATGCGCGGCCAGGCGGATGGGATCGCCTCCGGGCCAGGTGAGCGTGCGACAGTCTAGACTCGGTTGAAACGAAAACGGGGTCAGGTGCTGGATGCGACTTGGGCACGGGCATTCGGACAGCGTGCATTCGACGACGAGGGTCCGATCCGGGGTGAGCGTGACTCGAAAGTGACTGCTCACCTCGAAGCGGTTCAGCATGTCTCTCGGCACGTTGGTTTCGAGGGTGCATCGGGTCCAGTCGTAGAAGCGGAGGTTTTGCACGGGGCCTGCAAACGAGTGGTCGAGCAGGAGGAACCCGTACCCTCTCAGGTGATAGGCGAGCAGCGTCAGGTCGTCCAGGCAGACGTAGTCGGTCATGAAAAAAGTCAAGTTGCGAGCCATGCGGTCGATGGGTTCGCGGAAAGGACAGTCCCGTTTGGGTTGGGGCCTATAGAGGCTCGGATGACAGTCCAGTAAAAAGTGGTAAAGGTGAAAGTGCAGGGTGCTCGGGTCGATGCTCAAGAGGAAACGGTGCGACCAGTTTTGCCGGGCCATGTACATACCGGGCCGCAAGAGTCGCAGCACGCGGAGGTAGGGAGGAGAGAAGGGAAGGGGCGAGTCGAGGTAGGAGCCTCGGTCGTGCAGGTAAGGAAGAAATTGCGGAATCTGGGAGAGAGAGTGCAGTTTATCGTGCAGAGGCACGAGTTTGAAAATGGAAAGCAAGAGTTCGGGAAGCAAGTCGAGTAAATGCATGGGAGCAGAATTAGCCGCCATGCTGAACGCGGCAGAGAATGAAAATGGGCCTCAGAGAGCGAGAGCTCACCCACCCCCGAATCGGCGCTGAGGACCCTCGTGACGTTCTTTTCCCTCCCCCCGCATCTCCGCTTCAGGCCCTCCCATTTACTTGAAACCACTGAAGCGCGACGACCGGATGCCCTTGAAAAGCCTCCGCAGGCGATGCGCTTCGGGAAGCGGGTGACCTTCGGGATGCTTTGAGTGGAAAGAGTTTATTTCTCGACGCGCGCTCTGGCAAGATGGCGTATTTCACACTCGTTGCAATTTACGATCAAAAAGAGTATAGAGTGGAAGCCGTGTTGGCCGAAGAAGATGGAGAGGTTTATTTTTCCACCGCGGATGTGGATAAAATGCTGAGAGGGGACGTGGAAGGGCCGCTCCGGAATAGTCAATGGCCTCGGAGTCGCCACATCCGGCAGCTCGAGTTTTTGACGCGGGAAAATGTCAACATGTTTATGATTAGACAGGATCATTTGCTGGAAGAGTTGGAAACGTGGGGGACGCCGCGAGCCGTCGCGCTACGGGATTTGCTGAAGCACGGGTCGGTGAGAGACTTGCCTCACTACCCCTCACTACCTCCGCAAGTGATCCAGATTCACGATGTGTACGGCATCACGTTCCCGTCCTGGTTGAGAACGTTCAAGAGAAATTACGGGCCCCTCTAAAAAAAGGTAAGGTGAAATAAAGTTATCTTCTTCTTCTTTGCATGCTGATGAACAATCAGTTTAAAGAAGGGCAAAAAAAATGAGCCAAAGGAAAAATTTTCCTTTGGCTCATTTTTTTTGTAAAGCGAGAGACACCAATGTTGGAAAGGAAGCGAGCCGAAGGAAAAATTTTCCTTTGGCTCATTTTTTTTTGTAAAGGGAGAGATACCAATGTTGGAAAGGAAGCGAGCCGAAGGAAAAAAAAATAAATTTTTTCCTTCGGCTCGCATTTTTTTTGTAAAGGGAGAGACGCCAATGTTGGAAAGGAAACGAGCTGAAAAAGATGAAAGGCTTTTTCGGCTCGCATGGAGACGTTTCGGGATAAACCAACCAAATTTTAAGACTGGATTAAAAAATAGTTTCAGGGCAAATAGGGGGGTCCCGGGACGTTCAAAATAGGATGGAAATAATAGTTTACAGTTGCCTGAAAAAAAAAAAAAAAAAAAAAAAAAAAAAAAAAAAAAAAAAAAACTTTGAACCGATCGTTCCCCCCACCGCGTTCCCGCCACTTCCGAGACCTTGAACCGAGCCGAGTCAATGCTCCGTTCATTTCCCTTCTTCTTCCTGCATCGCATTCTTCCGCGTTCCAGTCTCTGACCTCCTCCGCCCCCCTCTCCCTAGTCATACGTATAAATAGAGCTTTCGATTCCATCGTCACTCAGACACGATGGCTACCGACCGGAGCACAAAGACAGATGTCTTTCCTACCCGGATAGATGACCCGAGAAATGTGAAAAAGCTGCCGCGGGTCCCCAACTTTCAGGGAGTCGTCAGCAATTTCAAAATCTATGGCTTCATCGTCTACATGGATGAGCGGGAGCTCATCTACTACAATCTGGTCGAGTGGAATGGCCGGTACCAGAAACATTTTCTCGACACGGCGAGCAGCGTCAAGCCGTTGCGACAGTACGAAGAGAAACCCTGGAGCTGGGCGGCCCGCAAGCTCAAAAAGGATGTGGCGGACAACTTGAGGAAAAACATTGATACGAGGACCTGCTTCAAATACGAGGTCAATTTCTTCCTGGTCAAGAGTTGTTTTACGTTTGGCCAGAGGAAAGTGGAGGACGAAAGAGTGCACGTCTACCAGATAGGGGCCGTGCAAATGCTCTTCTACTACGTGGAGCGCCATAATGTGCATAAAGTGAAGCAGAAAAGTAAATTTCTGCCTGTCGACGACCAGTACAAGTACAAAAAAAAGACGCTGCGACCGTACGAGAGCTACTGCATTCCGGAAGGCACCATTTACCTCATCTACTGCACCAACAAGTCCTTCTTTTCGCTACACATTTTGCGGGCCGATCAACTGCGCCATTTGCCCTTTGAGTGCATCAACCCGATCCGGGAAGTGCCGAGGCCCAATCCTGTCGACCATGTTTACCGACGACCCGTGAGAACCCCGCTGATCGAGGAAGCCGTGATTGGGGATGAAGAAGAGGAAAAAGAAGAGCTTCCGCCGCCCCCGCCGATCCGGACCTCGCCCTACTTTGCGACGACTGCGACTGCGACTGCTAGTACTGCTAGTACTGCTACGAGTACCTGGAACAACGATCCCGTGCTTTTGGATCTAGATTCTGGGGCACGGGTGACGGAGGGTAAGTTGATGCCCCCGCCCCCGCCACCTCCGCCAGTTTTGCATAAAGTGCCTCCGACGACGACGACGACTTTGCATAAAGTGATTACTCTCATGACTTTTCCTCTGGAAAAAACGGTCCAGGTGGTCAGACCGGACGTTTTGAATTGGTATCGACACATGTTTAAATACAAACTCTACGAAAACCCAAAAGAAGAGGTTTCGGACTGGGGACTGAGTGACCAGTCCGAACCGATGGATTTGAGTAGGACTGGGACTGAGACTGCTGCGGCAGTTGCCGCGATACAGATGGATAACGAGGCTGCCAGGAACCCTTCGATGTCGTCCGTGAACGCCTCTTTGAATGAAGGTGTGCATGCTGCTGCCGGGACCCCTGCACCAAACTCTTTGAATGAATTTGTGTATGACTCTCCAAATTCAATGCCGCTAGTGAACCCTTCTCCGAATGAATATGTGTATGGAAATGCCGAGACTCCTTCTCCAAATTCAATGCCGACAGTGAACCCTTCTTCGAATGAATATGTGTACGTGAATGCCGAGACTCCTTCTCCAAATTTCATGCCGCCAGTGAACCCTTCTCCGAATGAATCTGTGTACGTGAATGCCGAGACTCCTTCTCCAAATTCAATGCCGCCAGTAAACCCTTCTTCGAATGAATCTGTGTATGGAAATGCCGAGACTCCTTCTCCAAACTCCATGCCGCCAGTGAACCCCTCTCCGAATGACTTTGTGTATGTGAATGACAATGATTCTTTGACACCTGCTACGAATGATGTAAACATACCTGCTGCTGCGCCCAATTACTTCACTTTTGAAGAACTTTTCAATACTTATAATGAGGAAGCGATGAATCTGTTACAAGCTTTTGATGTATAAAATAAATTCTTCTTTGCAAATAAAGAAGGCAAAAAAATGGGATCGAAGATTGAACCGTATGGTTTCAATCTTCGATCCCATTTTTTTGCGCCGATTGTATAACCAACGTTGGATAAATAAATGAATGCTTTCTTTTCAAAGTAAATGATTCGTTTGTTAATGGAGGAAGGGAGGGGAATCTGATTTTGAAATTTTCTGATGGGGTTCCGGTGCTCAACTCTTTTTGCTGTCGACTGTAGTATATAACCATAGTTTATCGCAAACATGGCTTATCTGGAAGAAAACACCGTAAGGATTTTTAAATATTAAAAGCAAATAACAAAAGCATCAGTGATTCGACAGAAAAGTTCAAAATAATGACTTATATAGTTGTAAATTTTTTTTCAATCATAGAAGTAAAACTTCAACTTTTGTTGCACAAGATGACGACCATAAAAGAAAGATTTTAATGGCAAGTGTACTGTTATTCAGATCATGGTATCTCAATTTTGATCTGGGCATGCAAGGCAGCAATAAGTGCCAGGAATTTTGTTTTCGTTGATTGAACAATGTATAAATTGGATCACTTAACCATCTTAAGAGAAAATGTTGTCAAAAACATTGAAAAATTAGATTTGTCTGAAAACGTGGTCATCCAGCACGACAACGATCCTAATCGCTCCTTGTAAAGTATATAGAAATGACAATAATAGCGAACCCTAAATCGTTGGACCATACACTGAAATACCCAGATCTTAACCCTATTTGTATATTTCAAGAAAAAACTACGTGATAGATCTATTTCAGATACAAAAGAGTTGAAGAAATCTGTAATGAAAGAAATGGCCTAAAATCGCGCTTAATATAACGCAAAATCCGTTGGAATATATGCGCAAAGGATTACATGAGGTGTTGCAATGCAAATGAAGGAAGAAGAAATAAATACTCACGAGAATAATTAATTTTTAATCTTAATTTTTCTTATCCACATTTTCTGTTTACTTTTCTTTAAAGCGTTAAACTGAATTATACTTCTGGTTTAAACTTAATTATTTCTTGTTGTATTTTCTTTTAGTTTCTGTTCATAAGTCGTTAAACCCTTACGACCCCCGCCCACTAAATTATACATTTATAATTTATGTTATAAGTTAAGACTATATTTGTTGTACAACTTCTAATATGTGAACTCATTTAAAATATTTAAGGTGATTACTCTTTTTGATACGCTTGTTGTATTTTGAAAGCAATTCATATTTGTAGGAAAGATGTAGTTAAAAAGTAAAAAAGTGAGAAATTATTAGTTAAAATGATGCCATGTTTTAGACTTTTTTCTTTCTAATTGTCTCAAGTAATCAAATAAAGTTGTTATTTTCTGATTAAAGCCAAAAAACTAGCAAAAAAATACTGTCAAAGTTATTGTTTTCAATCGACATGATACTCATCTAATGATGATCGTTTAGTAACAAACAACTATATTTCCTCTCAGGATTTTGATAACTATACTTAAAGCAGCATCTCATTTAGATGAAAAAAAAGTTATTCCACTGTTTCTCACATGAATGAGATCACCTGGCATTTTCATGCAAATCGGATGGAAATTATAATAACATATAACAATAATATATATATGTATTACGTAGTTTTTACTGTTTTTCAGTTTTCTTCAGCACTATTACGTAGTTTTCTCTTAAAATATATAATATATATATATAATAATTATATAACATAGTACTATCTATGACATTCTACTACTAATACTTTTTAACTATATCTTTCCTACAAATGTGAACTACTTTCAAAATACAACAAGCGTAAAAAAAAGAATTTTGTATTGTTCAGAGACAAAAAAAAAAAAGAATACTATTACGAAATTTTTTATTTTATAGAGATTATCACACTCTATGCATGACAAATTTTTTTATTGTTTCTAACACTTTCCAACATCGATTTAGGAATTCGGTTTGCCTGTCTGTCTGTCTACCGTACTCTAATTCGCGTAAATATACTCGAATTACCATACAACTGATATAGGTTATTGAGGTTTACTATGGCATCTTCGGCATTGAAAATTAAGTGTGTATTATTTATAGTTCGGGTACAGGGACTCTCAAAAGAATGCCGTTACATTATGGCCTATGGAGAAAAAATTTTTGCAGTCTATTTTAATCATGTTACACTATGTCAAATAACATTTGCGTTCTATTTTAATGATTTGTACACTATTACATACATCACTGAACTGCACTACAAAATGTTTACATGATGTGTGTATCATTTATCGTTCATTTACTCGGATACACAAAAGATTTCGGTTACAGTACTATCTATGAGCGACAATTGTTGGAAGTGCGGTTTTAATTGTGGTATGCGTTTCAAAATGTAACTAGTTTTTAGCATATAACTTGATGGGTATGAATTCTATAGATCATATACAGGGCTGCACAAAAATTTTGAGCATATTTTCTTTCATTAGCAGAATTATCTGTATGTGAATTGTCAGCAGTTCTATGCGTTTCATAACTTTAGCAAAATTTTTACATACTATGTATTATGTATACAAATCATATGCAAAACTACACAAAACAATTCGGATACTTTCTGACTAGAGATGGTGCTTGCTGAAATTGGGTTTTTAATTGTGTTATGCATTTTCTAAATTGTTTACTTAGACAGCATCCTTCACCTTATTAAACGGACAAGTTTTGTTACAGTATTCTGAATTTATTGGAAAGTGCTTAATATTCTACGTTTGAAGCATGATTTTTCTTTCCTGTTCTTTAAACAATTCAGTCATTGAAGAAACGGCCTTATGGTTGAAAAGAAATTAAGCATATGTGAAATATTTTGAGTGAACTGAACATTGCATTTATTTTCTTTATCGGCATAACAGCAAAAATTTCAAAATTTTCAGCTGAATAAGTGATGCACGACGCCACTTTTCAGTAAGGTACTTGAAGATTGATGGTCACAAAGTCAAGCAATGTTTATAGTAAATGTATAATGGATATATTTTTAAAAGATTTTTTTAAAAAGAGAAAGTAAAGAGTGAAGTGCCTTATTCAGAAATGAAATTATAACATTTGACAATTTAAACTAAATTTCCAATTCAGTTTTAGTGTTTTACATCGTAAAGCAAATTTTGACAACTGTTGTATTATACTGCTCCGTATAATAAAAAATATGTATTTGTAGATTTCTTGTAAGTAACAGTCTTAGTGAATGTACAGCGCTTAGTAGACTTATGAAATGTAACTGCACATTCTGCAGTCATTTGCTTTAAAATACGCTTTTAGAATCTCGTCCCAAAAATGTTTGACACATTTTAAAATACAATAAAAGATCAAGCAATTGGCGTATGAGAGTGCGGTTTGGAAGAAAATGTTTCTTGTGATCTGAGATTTTCTTTAAGTAAATAAAAAATTTAGTTCCAAAAATTTCTTTTAGATGGCGTTGCTTCTGGAAAGTTATCGAATAGGTAGAATGCCTTTATACATAACAATGGCGAAAGACGCACAATGCGTATGCACAGTTTTTGTCCAAACTATGGCAACCCACATTCCAGAAGTTAAAAATACTCGCCCTCCTGAGTTCGATTAAACGAGTGAGGATGGATAGACGAGTATTGTTAACTTCAGGAATGTGGGTCGCCATAGTTTGGACAAAAACTGTGCATACATCATTTGTGCATTTTCCGCTATTGTTATGTATACAGGCATTTTACCTATTCGATAACTTTCCAGAATCAGCGCCAGCTATGAGAAATTTTTGGAACTAAATTTTACTTTCTTAAACAAAATTTCAGATCATAAGAAGCATTTTCGTCGAAAACACTCGTACGCTTGCTCTTTTTTTGAATTTTTAAAATAGATCAAGGATTTTTGGGACACCCTGTATTTTTTCAATGTTGGTTACGAAAATTATATAACAGTTTTAAATTTATAGAAATACGAAAACTCTTTCAATTTAATTAAAAGATGACATTTTAGAAACAGTTCCCCGTTTGGAGGAATATTTTAAATATAGTTAAAAATTTAGAAATTATGTAATCTTTAAAATTCAAATAAATTATATTAGGATATATTCACTAACCATTTTCTCAACAACAATAACAAAAAAGAATCGTGAAATTCAGAGATTTATTTTTCCTAATAGTTTAATAAAATCGAACAAAGTTTTTATGTTCTGATAAAAGTAAAAAGTAATGACTAGAAGAAAATATCTTCTTGTTTTAAAATGATTTTTGGTACATGAAACTCATAAAATGCCGTGCATTTTATAGCAGAAAACTATAATTAAAGCCGCTTCTCATTTATGTAAAAGTAAATAAATAAAAAACAAACAACTAACATAAAAAATAAAGTTGTTCGATTCTTTGTCACTTGAATGAGAACACTTAAAAATTTCTAAGTAAATTAACGAGAAAATCAGTTTGTTCATATGGTATAAAATTTTGCTTTATTTAGCTAGGAAAAATGTAAGAACACTCTTACGGAGCACTATACTTTGCATAGAATACCGTAATCCATGCATTAGATAGCTTCAAACATTTAAGTTATTTTATTACCACTATTTTTTGTAGTAATTTCAATTTTATTTAATCGCCGAAATTCAGCGATAAAATAAGAGAATGAGTACATTTTATAAACAACGTTAAGATAAAAATATAAAAATTGGCAGCGATATGCATGACACATTTTTTTTTTCTTTAAAATCAGACTATTCACTGGAAGAATAGGTCACGTGGATGAAAAAAAATAAGCCCATGGGAAGAATTTTGAGTAAAATGAACAACGCTTTTACTTTCTTTATCGTCATGCACTGTTAAAAATTTGCAGCAAACTGTCCAGTCATTTGACCGTTTTTATACAAAACGGTTACGTAACCGCAATTTAATTCTATTCTGACCATATTATTGCCCATATTATGGTAAGAATAGAATTAAATTACGTGTATGTAACCTTTTTCTATAAAAACGGTCAAATGACTGGACATTTTGCTGCAAATTTTTAACAGTGTGACAGCAAGAATTTCAAAGTTCTTGCCAAATAAATGATACATGACACCATTTTTTCAGTAATGTATTTGAATATTGGTGGTCACAAAGCCAAACAATTCCTAGCAAAAGAAAAATGGATAGATCAATATTACAAAGCTAAAACACATCCATGAGTAATGCTGACGCGAAATTGATGGTGATAATGATTTGAGGAATAAAATAGACTGTGACAACGATTTCAACAATCTATTTTGCTTTTTTACAAATTTTCTAAACACCCTACAATTTGAAATTTTATACCATCAAATATAGGAAAAAAATGTATTTTTATGAGAAAATTGTTTGGAAAAATTATTTTAATTTACTTATTATTTAATTTTCTTAGAATAATTTTCAAGGATGATTTTTTTTAAAAAATCTATCGCATTCAGCCCAATTACGGAAGTTTGTCCCATTTGTACTTAACACGATATAAATAGTTCAACATTTGTATCCGGCTAATACTCCATAAAATATTTAAAGCTTACTTATATAAATAAATAAAAAATCAAGTCTAGCAGATATGTAATCCAATTGCGTGCTAACACTGAAATAATCTGTATGAAAAAGACTGTTCAATTAGTGAAATCTTTGGCGATTTTTTGTCTATTAGCCCCAGGCATGCGGCTAATATGAAAATGCCGTTTTTAATACATTTCAAAACTTTATTTGAATATTGGTATACTTCATATAATAATACTTTTGGTGGTGTTAGTGGGCAATATAAAAAATATATATCTATTAAATGTAAAATATATATTAAAGTTTTCATTAAAAAATGGTTTTGCCCTATGTTCAATACACCGAGCAATTTGTTTTATAACCCAGGAAGGCCGGGTTGAATTCCGTCGTATTTTTAATACAATTTCTTTTTAAAAGTGAAAGTAAGGTAAGAAATATTCTTACATAAATCCATTTTAAGATTTTATGTTTTGAAGAAAATAGTGATGGAATTGTAGTAGTTGTAGTGAAGTGTAATTGTAGTGAAGAAAATAATGGGAATTGTATTCTATTGCATTAATAACTGTGAGAAATTATTGCCGTGTTCTTCTAAGTAGCATTTGTAATGAATCTAGTTCTGATGAAACTAAATGTAACCAAAACGAGCGACAAGAATTTTACGATATACATTATACAAGAGTTTGCTTTGAAAAAAATCTTTTTAATAGCGAATAAAATTCATTGTTAATTAATGAAATTAAATAACAGTTTTTGCATCATTGAAATATGAGAACTCTTTACAATTTTACCAAAATATGATTTTTGTAAGTGTGTTACGTTTAGAAGAATATCAGCATTTTTAATTAAAAGTTGATAATTTTTATCTAAAACATGGTAAATTAGCAAAAAACCGTTTTATAGCAATGGAACTCTTTTTTAGAGCAAAATGAGAAAGAGAAAATATAAGAAAATACATATTTTAATAGTTGACTTTTCAGCTCAGAGATGATAACAATCAATAGATAAATGGCACAGAGTTAACTCTTGAGAGAAAAAATGTTTAAAAAAATTAAGGCAGTTTAAATGAGATATTTCCAAACCTAGAAGAAAAATCGCATTCTTAAATCTTCTTCCTTTATTTTCTTTTTTAACATCTATATATTTAAAACGCTAAGCGTTTTGTTTCGACAATCCGTGAGAACAAACTACTACATCAAATTGCATCATTCTTTTTTTAAATGAAAGATATTTGGTCACAGATTTGTTATCGTACATTCGTTTGTTCGAAAATTTAATTAATTAGCCGTAATCTTAAATTAAAATTTTACTTCTGCTTATGACGTCATAAAGTCGGCAATCGGATTAATGCCCACTGTTGCGACGTACAGAGTTTATTTTCTGAACTCAATGATTGCGAGCATAAAAAATAAATATTAAATATTAAAAGCACGTGACTTTTAGGCCGAATTTTTTAATTTGTAAGTTAAAATATAGTTAAAATGTTTAAGTATTTCGGTAAAAATATTTATCCGTGTGTTTTATAAGCAAATAAAAATTCATATTTACTGTGACGTCACGGAAATATTGTCCATTGGGTTCATTTTATCATTAAGCATTATAACTTTGTTGATGCCATTTTTTCATTACAATTAAATGCAAGATATATTTTTATTTGTATGCATGGTGCTTAAGCATAAATGTACGTGTGAAAAGTTTGTACCGGTGAAAATGACGTTATGCTTAGCTTGAAATGCATTTTAACATTGATAAAACTAAAAAGAAAAATTTATATGATTGTGTCAACATGGCGTAATATTAACTGATATTTCAATTTTTAATTTTAAAGATTAGAACTGGAGCCTTTATTGGTTGCTTCATCTTGATTGCAAACCTTGATTACATGTTACCAATTACTTTTTTTAAATTATAGGATTAAGTTATACGAATTATAGGATTTAAATTATTAAGATTTCCTTTTTTAATAAAAAAATTCACAAAAGTAAAGCATTTCAGGAAAAAAAAAACTTGAAATAATGATTGCATTTTTAGCTAGAATGAACAATGTAAGGCTAATATTTTATAGGAATTATTTTGGTAGGTTTGTTATAAGTTCATTTAACAGTTCCTTATTAGCGGCAAAGTCTTATTTCTTTCACTGTGAATTTTTCTTTCGATGTCAAAAAATGGTAGTCTACTTTTGGACGCCAACCAAACGTGGCAATATTTAGAAATGTATAACGGTTGTGACAACAAACGGCACTATCGCTTTAGCTTTCATCGCGCTTACATCACTTCTAAATACTAAAAATTTAATTTTTTTACTACATTTTACAATTTTAATTCTTACATCCTCAATTAGAAAAAAAAATTAGTTTTCGATTGAAATTTATTTGAAATCTGCCGCTTAATTTAACGACTTTTTAAATAATTTTCAAGCATGAAATACTTTTCAATTCTATCTCAACAATGACCATCCGTTTGTTTTAATAATGTAAAATAGCCCCTTGGAAACAATTGAAAATAGGTATCCCTATAACCTTCATGAAAAGTGAAAAAAAAATAATAATAATAAAAACCTGATAAATCATAAGATCAGATTATCCATAAGATAGAGTATTTTTGCGCTAATATAAAATCTGTCAAAAGAAAAAAAATACTATTTTTAGTTTATGATTAACATAAAATTGATATGTTGAATTCGTTGATGTATATGTTGAATCAAAATATGCTAGGAACTGTTATTTAGCACCTTTACCAGTTCTTTACTTCAGAAAAATTGTCGTTTAAAGTACTCTTTATACTTAAAAAACATCATATTTTATTAGTTAGAAATCGATATCAAAAGTGAAAGGGCAATTTCGGTGCTACCTCAGTAAAACCACCTTTACACTGAAAAAAAAAAAAAAAAAAAAAAAAAAATGTTGATTTTACAGTATAATACTGGCACCCCAGCTGCCAGTATTATACCGTAAAATTAACATTAAAAACAGTAAAGTAAGCAGTAATACGCTGACGAGCATGCATGGTAGCGTATTACTGCTTATTTTACTGTTTTTTATGTTAATTTTACGGTATAATACTGACAGCTGGGGTGCCAGTATTATACTGTAAAATCAACAATATTTTTTGCAGTGTAGTTTTATCAATTCTTACTGTGACAACATCTTTTTGAAAATTAGTCGTCACATATTTTACTAGTCATGATATAAGTAGGATTTTTTTTTTTTTTTAATATTGATATCACGCATTTCTGCGTAACTATAAGTTACGAAATGTTTGGTCGAAAATATCATTTTATTTTGAATGAATGATATTCAACTAAACATGCATATGTATATATATTTAAATGTCTATCTGTTTTGCTAACTTTTAGATGAAAAAAAAAACTAATTATGTTTTCTTTATTTGTCCTAGGTTAAAATCTAGGTTAAAAAAAAAAAATAATAATATCCATCCATCCATAATAAGATAAACCATAGAGATACTAACACGCAAAAGTACAATATGTAACGATGCGGCATCTTTTAATTTACCGAAACTGCGGTTCGAGTTACTCCATGGTCACAGGTATGAAAATAAACAACCAAGTAAAAATAAAAGATAACATGCGTAATTTTTAAAAAAGTAAATGAGAATAATAACTTCAAAAATTATAGAATATTCTCATTTGTTTTTGAAAATGACTCGGAGTGAGTCAAAACATGTAAAACAACCTAATAAAAGTTATTTTATGTTGTTAATTTACACATTTTAGCATTTAAAATAAATATATTATTACAAGGTGTTATAATTTATTATATTGCATGTAATACAATTTAATCTGTTCAAGAGTGTATACTTTATACGGAATTTTTATTTATTAATAAGCTTTAATTCAGATATTTCATTACGAGTTTTTCTCGATTTCATCATTATTATTATTATTATTATTATTATTTTATTTTATTATTATTCGCAGAAATATTTTATATTGTGTTGATCTAAAACGAAAAGTGTAACGCACTGTTAAAAATTTGCAGCAAACTGTCCAGTCATTCGACCGTTTTTATAGAAAATGGTTACATAACAGTAATTTAACTAAACTCGGACCATAATATGCACAATAATACGGTCACAATAGAGTTAAATTACGGTTATGTAACCGTTTTCTATAAAAACGGTGAAATGACAGGACAGTTTGCTGCAAATTTTTAACAGTGCGTACAAGTAAAATTTCAGGGTACACAATGTTTAGTGTTCAAAAAAAAAAAAAAAAAAAAAATAATCTAATGAGCTTTTTGGGGCTAATCTGTAATAAATATTTAGTTTATAATACCTTAGATTTATTTATATTTTTAATAAACCTAATATCCGAGATTAAAACTGATGTATATAAATATTACTTAAAGGAAGCAAGAAGAACAATAAAGAAAAAATTTGGAAAGAATGGTTGGAGGAATGAAGTGGATTAAAAGGTAGATATTTAATAACAAAAAGAAAGATATATGAAAAAAAGAAGAAAAAAAAAGTCGCAAAAAACTAAGAAGTGTTTAAAATTAGAAAATAAATGCAATAATTTTTTGAGATAATCTACAGAAAAGTATTTCGTTTACAATATGTTGGAGATTTCTTAAAGATATCCACTTTGCAAAGAGGACGAGGAAAAATTTCTAAGTTAGTTTATAGACGATATTCTTAAACAAATCTACATTGCATTATGGAAAACTGATTAAAAATAAAAAAAAAATTCTTAAGCAAAATTTTTTACAAGAAAAAAAGAAAGAAAAAGAAAGGAAGAATTTTGTGAAGAGAGAAGAGGGAAATGTATGAAAAGAAAAAAAAAAATATTTAATTTCCAAAATATTCATGAAATCTTTTATCGCTTTTTAAAAAAAAAGATTTCACCTTATCTTCCAAACAAAACATTCTTTTTATTTCTCTCAGAAACTAATTAAATGCTATAAATAATCCCAATGCTTACTGCAAGGCTATTTATGTTAAAGATGAGGGTCAAAAACTTTTGCTCGGATTTTGTCGCTGCCATATTCACTTCCATTCAAGTTGATTAACCGAGGTTCAAATGAACAACACCTTCCGTGAAAATTTGATGCGATTAAAGAATGCGATAACGCAGAGGATTTCTTTTTGCAGCCTTTCATAGAACAAGAATTCTTCGAAAATAAATTGAGATAGGTGAATGTGTGAACTGGAGGGCAATTCTATTACCCAATTTATATTTTATTCAAAAGAAAAAGTTTAACGTTTCACTCCCAAGGATAATGTTTATGAATAATTCATGAAAATATGGTATATTTTTGCTCAAGGTACTTTTAATGTTATGTCAGAAGAAAAACTTAACCCAGGTTCTTTAAGTGTTTACTTAAAATGACTGGAACGAATCAAAATTTTTTAAGTGCTGAGTATTAAGTTATATTTAAAAGAATGGCTTCGTATAATTTAAGGCTTAATACATAGTATCGTTCGGCCTAACTGAATTTTAAAATTTCCTTTCAAGTCATCCACTTTATAAAGCTACGGCATTACCGTTCCATCCATGACGGAAAATATAATTTTTAGCACTTTGATAAAATCTACAATCATACTGTATTTTGTTACTAATTACAAGTAAGTTTTGAAGAAAAAAGTTAATTAAAACATGTTTTCATAAAAATTCCATTTTGACCTAGAAAATAAATTTTGTAAGTTAAACTTCAGGAATGGAAGTTAAGACGATACTTGGCGCAGTACAATACGAGTGTAGGCAAATAAAACAACGTTTAAAACACCAGAAGTTTTCTAATTATTCCACTCTTGTTTCGGTAGCAATCAAAGTACGGTCATCAGTGAAAAGAATGATGGAATTTTGCTCATATAGTACATGGGAGAAAAACGGATTCAAGTGATAGGTATACTGATCAGTAAGATTACAGTAAACAACGGGGAGCAGCCAATAGAAAATTGCATAGGGAAAGAAACTGGAAAACTGGGAAAAGATTAGTTGAAATATCGAAAAAGAGGTTTTATACAAAATTTCCAACTATCTGACAATGCAGGAATAGCGAAGTCACAATTAACAACATTTTGATGGTTTTATAAATATGGATTTCTTCAAGAAAGTTAAGTTCCAATACAAAAGTGGGATTAGAGATAATTTTATCTGAGTTAAAGTCAAAGGTGTGGTATATCTCAGAGCAATGTTTTACAATGGTTGATTTGGTAATTTTTTGTTTACGAATATTTCTTTTATTCGACTGTTAAGCTACGTTTGGTTTGTTCAGTATAGAAAAGACCACACTGCCAATTAATACTGTAAATACACTAAAAATTATTAATCTCAATAGGGTATTTTTTTCAGTTTGGAGAGAGTGAGCGCATTCAAAGGAGTGAAAATTATTTTGAAATCACGGTGTTTAAAAATTTTAGCAATGGGGAAAGCGGGATTTGGGAAAGTAAAGTAAAAACAATGCTAATATTGAAAAAAGAAGAAGATGGGGCTGCATGTGAGGAACGGGAAAAAACTGTACTTTAAAAATATAATAATATTAATTATGGAAGGTTTGTAAGCTCTGTCAATAGCAACGGCTTCAAAATATTCATTTTTGGAAAAGTTTCGCTGTCTCCTGCCACCCCATTCCAGTTCGTGCCATTCTCCTACTCAAAAAAGGGCTTCTTTTTATAGCTTTGCAAAACGTGCCATACTCGTTTGTTTTATTTCCAATTAACTTAATTTAGAAATTCAATATCTTAAAGCCATTGGTATGGACAAATTTTACAATACTTCCATCTTTGGTGCTCCCCTATCTTAACTATGCATTGTCCTTCTCTTTTTATTGTTTTATCTTACCTTCCCAAATCAAACCATCTTTGATAAAATTAATAAACAATATGATTTCAAAGCAATTTTTACTCCTGTCAATAAACTCACTCTCACCAAGCTGAAAGACCGTAATGAGATTTCTAATTCTTGGGGTATCGATAGTATTACTTGAGAGTGCGATCTTTCCTATATTGGAAAAGCAAAATGTGGTTTAAAATAGCACAAGAAAAATATTTGTAAACAACAAACTAACAAATTAGCCATTGCAAAACATTGCTGGGAGATGAACCTTACCTTTTGCTTTTAACTCAGATAAAATTATCTCTAATCCCTCTTCTGTACTTGAACTTAATTTTCGTGAAGCAATCCTATTTATAAAGCCATAAAAATTTTGTTAATTGTGACTTCGCTATTCCCACATTGAAAAATTGTTGGAAATTTTATATGAAAACTCCCTTTGATAAATTTCTACTATAATGTTTTCCATTTTACCCGTTCACTCCCATTCTCCCTATGCATTTTTCTATTGACTTTTCCCTGTAGTTTACTGTAATTATATTGGTCAGCAAATCTATCCCTCGAATATTATTTTCCTTCTTACATATATTGGCAAAATTCCATCATATTTTGTATTGTTGATAGTAAGCTGAACGCTTTCGAAACTTAGTCTGAAATAATTAAATGAGTCCTGGTGCTCAAAACGTTGTTTTTATCCCTTTAGCATTAAAGAAATACTTTGCATTTGCGCGCCATTAAAAGAAAAAAAAAATACCATGTCAAATAATCCTCTTTAATTAAAAGCTATGCGTTGCTGACGACTGGGATTTTCCCTAATTGTTGCCACAGATTAATCTCGGAAAATGAAACATTTGACGTTACTGATAATAATTAATTGCTCGAAAAGTATTAGTCAGAAAATTGTTAGACAAACTGCGTTAGAAAGGTAAAAAATTGTATTTTTCTTGATATAAATTTCAAATCCACTGATTATGCCATTTTTCAAATATTGAATTTCAAAAATTACCAAATTTCACAATGGAGTACCATAGCAAAAACTTCACGCGTAAAAAAATAATGATAACAGCAATGTGTCAGCACGAGTCACAAATTCTAGTAGCCTTATTATTCTGTTAAAATATAAAAGTGAATTATGATGTCCACGAGTGCATGATTTTTATTTAATTCTCGACAAATACTAGATGGCCATTTCTTTTTAGTTGTGAATAATATAGGTTAATTCACGTTATTAAAAAATGTAGCTATAAAACATATAAATCAATGGAAAACGGCAAGTAATAAATTGTAAACGTAATAGTAAACCGTATTTAAAAAAAAACATAACTTAGTGAAATAAGTATCCGTTTTTATGTTATTTTAGGTAAAGGTACATATTATTTTAAAATACAAGGTTAAATTCACCGATATATTTCGTTTGATTTCAAGGTTCTTTTGGAGAAACAGACCAGCGCAGCGGGCGTAGTCTGCTAGTAATAATAATAATGACTGCAAAATGGAGACAAAACAATGTAAAGTATAAAAAAATTAAAGAAAATACTGTAATAGATAAAATATAAAATTAATCTATAAAAAATATGCTTTTTGTAACATTTTTGTTTTTTCTTTAAGAAAGGTAAGAAGACAAACAGATTTCTCATATGAAAAAGAGTTAGGATAGAAAGAAGGAGGATTTGGAAAGGGATGAAATGTAGAACTATTTAATAAAAAAAAAAATATATTCATGAAATCTCGCCTCGCTTTCTGAAATGATTCCAACTTATCTTCCAAGCAAAACATTTATTATACTTCTTCCAGAAACTAATTAAACTCTATAAATAATCACAAAGCGTAATGCAAGCCTAATTATGCTAATGATTAAGGTCAAAAACTTTTACACACTTTTGTCACAGCCATATTCATTTCCATCCAAGTTGATTAAATATCATGCAAATAAACGCCTTCTTTAAAAATTCGATGGAATTAAAGAATGCGATAATTCAGTAGATTTCTTTTTGCAGCTTTTAATAGAACAAGAATTCCTCAGAAATAAATTAAAAGAAGTGGAGATGTGAACTGGAAGGTAATTCCATAATGGATTTTATGTTGTTCGCAGGTGAAAGTTTAACGCTTCATTCACAAGAATAATATTTGTGAATAATTTAAGAATTGGTGGTATGTTTATTAAAATTTATTAAAGTTATGAAAACATAAAAAAAATAATACAGATTCTGTAACTATTTGCTTGAAATGCGTAAAACACAGACACAATTTTCGAAAATATACATATCAGATATATTAAACTATATTTTAAAGTAATTGTTCATCTTCTTCATGACATCTTTTTTAACCTTTTTGTCTCAATTCATACGATTGTGTGATTTTACCTTCATCGAATTTCATCGCCTTCATCGAATAAAAAATTTATGTAAATTAATTTAAATTGAAAATTTTGAATATATTAATTTATATTTATAGACTTTATAAAATACAGTCTTACGAATAAGAAAATTTTCTCCGTCGGTCTTACAGGACTGAAAATTAAATAAATAGGAATAACAATTAACAAAAGGTTAAGCAAAAATTACCAAGCATTCTTTATAAATACTCCTTATTGAAAGACAAGATTATTTCTTATCTATAGTTTTGTAAAGAAAATTGTAGTATTCAGCAATAATCTTCAATTAGTTTGAATAAACATAAGGAAGTCGAATTGGAGGATTTCATAAGACATTTTGACAATTCCCTTGCTAACCTTGGAACTTATGCTTTCTATATTTAAACTGATCATATATCTGAGAAATTCATGAAAAAGTGCAAGGTACGTGATTCAGACAATTTTCGTATTATCTTACAAAACGAAATTACATAAGATAGAAAGTTTTACATCCGAAATAGCCAATTGTATACCAAGGCAATGAAAGATATATGCATTTCTGCACGTATTAACATCACAAATGCATTTCCATCTATATATATACATACATATATAACTCTTTTCTTATGTTTCCACACAAACTCATTCGGATACATAACCATTTGTGGGTAATCATTGTCCAAAGGATATTTTGATTTTGTTAGAGTATTTTAAACATAGCAAAATCAATATAAGATATTGCATGAATACACTATAACATCATTGCTTTAGAAAATGCTGCGCTAGAAAATTCTAGTTCTTCTGTTGGACCGCTTAAAATATTCATATATATTGCTTTCTTTGTCCTGTATTTATTGGAAGTATATTTTAATGAAGATATATTTATGTATAATTCACCGAATTTCATGTGTATTACTAACGCACACTACCGTTTATTCCATTAAGTTTTGTTAAGCAAAATCATACCAAGAATAGTTTACTATTCCAAACATTACAGAAATGCAGAAACACAAACACTTCTGTTATACTTATTTAACTTAAATACTCTGAATGAAATGGAAAATATCGCGCAGAAAAGCAGTTAAATCAGAATATTTACATCACATTACAACAAAATTAACTAAAAGTATTGTAGCTGCAATTTCAGAAACTACATTTGAAATGCTAATTTATCGAAACCAAGCTTTGATTCTATTTAAACTCAAACGAAATAGTTTAACAAAATATGTAAATGTGCGAAAATCTATTTACACAAAAGTACACCAAATTATGCATTTCTCCCAATGTATGAAATTTTTTTGAAATAATTTAAAATCACAAATAGTTTACATAAAAAAATTATAATTTTCAAAATTTAGTATAACTTTTTCAAAAAAGCTTAATTTGTTTAGATTTAAAAGTTAATAATTATTTTTCGCTATTTAAATATTATAAAACTAAAATTTCTAGATGCGTTAAAAAACATACGTGAAAATTGAAAAATGTTTTATATAAAGGGCATTGCGTCATATCTGAATTTATTAGATGTTTTATAATTATATTTATTAAAAAAAATAACGTTGAAAGTTAATAGTGTGTAGGATGTCCATAAATAATTGCATCCATTTTAATGAAATGCGATAATAGAGAATCCATAAATGAATTTATTACAAAGCATTTTAACTACTTAAAAGACAACTCTGTAAGCAAATTAAGCATCCTCACACCTTTGAAACGTCATTTTCGATGAAAATATTGATTTTTCATTTAAACAATAATATTAAAATCCGATCTTTCATCTACTGAATTCTGCTTTAAGTGTGTCTGTATCTGAATTAGAACCCGAGTTACAGCCGTTTAAATTTACATCTAATACAGCTTGCCGAAGAATTTTACAACCAGAAATATCGTTCTGCAAACCGGAAGTATGCTGAAATGTATGTTTACATTCTTCTTTTTCGAGATTTAGCATTTAAATTGGATTATATGTTCAAGAAAATACATGGAGTATATAATTAAACCTTTAAAGAACAATAATTATTTTTATAGCAAGAACCACGTTTAAAAGCTATTTTGAACTTTTTCTCAAAATGAAGTTTTTCAAATTTTTACTGTACGCAAAACATCCTATAGCAAAAAATTATGCATGAAATGCCTTGAAATTTTTTAAAACTTATTTTACAAATGTTGATTGAGGGAATAAACTACAATCATGATGATATATTAATTAGTTTTATATTTACACTTGTATATATAAGTTAAAACGTTGCAAGAAATGTTAAGAGTTCTTCATTACATTAGTACTTCAAGTTCCACAGCTTCTGTGATAGAGATGCTATTATAATGCGGCTAGTCTATGCTCTAGAGAAAGTTATTCTCTTTATTATGCAATTTATAAAATGTGAATGCATTGATTTGATTTTGAGCTAAAATGTTTTGCACAAATGTCAAATTATGACATAATTTTGACTATTTTTCAATTAAAAAAATATTTCTGTGTAATTTCTAAAATGTTTATATATTTTTCAAAGTTTTAACTTAAATGTCATTAGAAAAAAATTCTATAAAGAGAAAAAAAATCACCTTCGAAGGTGTGCGGATACCTTAATTTCTATGTGGTTTTGCTGTCAAACTCGTTCGGTATTCTTACAACATTCTTTTTTACGCCAAGTATTATCCAATTTTGAAAGTATTATATAGTAAAAGTACTAAGCCATCGACAAGTAAACTTATATAAAACTCACACCTCATCCTATTCTGCACCTGGTAACAACTCCTTTTTTTTTGCTGTTTGTTACATTTAATTAGATTTCATAATTGCTAGTATGCAGCTGTGTTTATTAATAAATCTTGTGATATTAATACAGCTTTTCTTTTAAATATATTTTTTTAGGCTGCTCTTGTTCATTTCTTTACTACCAATTATTATTATTACTTCTTGCATTTACTGTTACATTTGCTGGAGCTTCTTTTTACTAAAGTTAGAATTTTCTTTTGTTATTCATGTCATTTGTCATGTACTTTCAAAAGGAGATACCGGTGTAAAAATTTGGAAAAAAATCATTATTTTTTTTTAACTAAATACATCCTACATTTTTTTTCCGTTTCTAATGCTATCTCACTCGGCGTTCAATAAATAAATAAATAAATAAATAAATAAATAAAGCGCTTTTGTATACTTTTGTTTGTGTCTTCTACCAAAGTGGCATTACCTTTTCCAAAACTTTAAATGTGTGTTTCTCAAAACCTTAATTATTAAACTTCTGGACATTCTCGTGATTAATTAAATTTGACCTTTTTTTTATAACTTTTTGCATTTTTTCCTAAAATTTCACTTTAAAGTTAAAATAATAATAATAATAATAATATATATTTTTTTGTTAGAATAAAAAAAATTTCAGATTTTTACATTCAGTATAAAAATTGTAAATATATTTTGTTTCAGAATCATTTTTAAAAAGCTGTAGTGCTTGCTCACCAGTTACAAGGGTCCTGTGGTAGAGGTTGGCTGGTTGGTTGATTTATGACGGCCGATGATCTACTCGAGATATATAGGCCCTCCGTGGGGGTCTTTCTAAGGGATCCTAACCCGTATTACGGCAAGGTTTGAAGAAAACCACCGAAAACTCCGAAGGATTAGGTCGATAAGCGCGACAGGGGTTTGAACCCAGCGCCTCCCGTCTACTAGCTTTGAGAGCAGAGCCCTGTTGTAGAGAGTAAGAATCACTTTCTTGTTTTAAGCTTTCTGATTACCTATTTTTTCAGAAAATGCTGATTAATGTTTGTTTAATCTAATTTTGATTTTCGTTTGAAAATAAATTGTAATTTTTTTATTATATTTTAATTTTATTATATTTATTATATTTTTTTATTATAAATATTAATTGTCAAATACTACCTCAAATACAGATTGGCATTGCTTAATGTGTTTTGTATATGCTTCTTAACTCAGTGTTGAATCATGAATTTAAATCGGTCGAGGAAATTTTATTTCATGGCCACCACGATCACTCGTACTTTCAACTTTAGATTTCATTTTATGGGGTTATTAACCCATTTTTGACCAAGAAGTCGTATACGAACCATGACTCCTTTTTTTGTCTCCGTTGCATTGTTTTATTTGTGTTGTTTGATGATGTCTGTATTTTACAGGCACGTTCAGAAAAAAGAGAAAAATGTCTTCATAAGCTTTACTACAGTACTCAATGAACAAGGACGCTACAAATAAAGGTTTTTTTTTTTTTTTTTTTTTTTTCCCACAGGCACAATACCTTCTTCAGTAAGATTGGACAACATTGTTCACTTAATTAATAAACACGATTCTAACAAACAAAATCGATGAAAAGTATGCCAAAACACTACATTATATTTGTGTGAAAATATCGGGAGCATCAGCAATCTAGAGTGTTTTATATCGTATTACTGGAAGCAGTGGATCGGGACAAAGGATCGCATACGAACCATATCATATTTTCATTAATATCGACTATAATTCACAAAAAATATTGAATGTACTCATAAAGACATGTCAAATAAAATGTATCTAAGAAAATATTAGTTTTTTAGTTATTTCTGATCTCGACCTAAAATGGGTTATTGAGCAGATTTACAATCAGCCGCTTCTAAAATCCATTCCAGAATTTAATTCACGTGTCAGCACTATATGTGGTTTGATTTACGCGAACAGGCTTACAAACAAAAGAGAAGAACTCATTCACAAAAGCGATAGTTGCAGAGTAACGAAGGGACAAATTAAATGTTTTTCAGAAAAAAAAGAGTTTTACTATAATTATTTTTATACTCATTTGTACTCTGATATTTGACTCTGTAATTGCGAATAATTAACCATTCTTTTTTGAGTTGTAATTTTTCAAACTGAGTGAAGAAATATTCATGATGAGATTCGAACCCATGACATTAGCTTAATCTGTTAACGCTCACCAACTAAACTGTTCTGATTAATTCGTGAAATATTGGCAGCGCAATTTGAACTCATCCTTTTATCTGAATTTAAGCGAAATAATTGTTTTGTTGATATGTAGATTCTTAGATTTGTTGCGTCGATAAATGGCGCTAATGCTTTTTAATATGTTATTTATCTTATTAAATGTTATTTTGTGCCGTAAATGTGATTGATTTGTTTAGATTAGTATACACTGAACCACACGTGAGATGTTAGAATAGATTTATCGAAATATTTAGATCAAGTTGATTCGAATTCGAAAGAAATGTAATAGTGATAGAACATAAATTATCCTGGACAAGAGTGTTGGCAGATAAAGTCACGTTCTTGGTTTCGAATTCCCTCCTGTACACTTTTTCATTCACTTGGGAAAATTACAACTCTTGTCATTTTTCTCACCAATTATTATGAATATGTTATTATGAAGTACTATTATGAATTATATATACTTACTATGAACTTATACTTATTATGAATTATGAATTATTATGAAATTATTATGAATTACGCATCAAACTATTATTGGAGTTTCTTAAGCTGCAGTTTATTCTATTGAAACGTTTAAAATAACAGACAGGATGCCATTCCCAAAAGGTTGTCTAAGTAAAATGTACTCGCATGATTTTCCCAAAAAAGCCTCGTTGGAAGAATGATAGCAGCTTAAGAAAGTCCTCAGTTCGAATCCCGGCGTGAACACTTTTTCACTCAGTTGAAAAAAATTACAATTCTTGTGATTTCTTTACCAATCAGTATGATTGTGTTAAAATAATTATGTCAATTCCTTTTTGCTCGACTAGTTTATGTCGATAATGTTTTATTGGAATAAAATGCACAAATGCTCTTGATGAATATAAAATACTGTAAATTGGGGTTACCTGGACCCACAAGCATTTTTCATGTCAGTTCTGGGTATACTGATCAGAATATTTACATGATTCTCCGAGTGCTGTTGAATTATGTCAATACTCTTAACATGATAGAACCAGTACTGACTTAAATAATTTTTTTTTTATCTGGGTCCAAATAACTCTCTTCAGATTCTAAGTAACCCCACCCCAGTTTACGGTATGCGTTTATCCCTCTTCCTTTTAATTAATTCCTACATATATTTTTTTTAACTTATTGTTTTTAGTTTCCCAGTAGTGTATATTTTTCACAAATTTGTTATATTATGCTATTTATAATTTAATCAGAGCATTTTAGTGAACATATATTTGCGATTGTATGTTATGCTGTATATTTGTGCATTCCAATTCTTCAGTTGCAAATGATTATTAATTATCCGAACATTAACATTAACATTTTTACCACAAACAATGACATATTTTGTACGGATTTGTTTACTTTTATTATTCTTACAGCTTTTATACTTTTTCCTTGTAAATTTCTACGAATGTGTTGTGATCATAATCTGTAGAATAACTTTGTAGTTTTAAGATATTAGGAGAGTGAGGGGAGTAATGTAAATACGGATATTGCAGAAATACTCTTTGCATCCTGCGATACTGAACACATATTATTACTTATTTATGCTGTCAAGAAATTTTATTGTTAGGTAGCTTTCAATACAAAAAAGTATAAAGCTACCTATTGCAGCCGTTCGGAGGAAAGCAGTTCAGGAAAATTTCGATGTATTTTCACCGATCATGACCCCCGGACCACAAAACCACCCTCCGTTCAAATGTTGATTTATATATATAGATATATCCATATATATATATATATCTGACCTATGTCATAAGATAACGCTCGTATTTATAAATCAATTTTGATTAAACTATTTGTGTGTATTAAGCTAACCAATGTCTCGACCGAGTTCGTTGGCCAGCTTGGTCCGCCAATTTTGTTTCAAGATGGCGGCCATTTAAAAATTTAAAACTAAAATAAATATACAAAAAAGTTAAAAATTGAAATTTATTTTTTAATTACGTGTTAGCCCTTGATACAAGGATTCCAGAGCATTTTTTGGTTTACCTCTATCGTAAAAAATGGCTGAGAGAGAGCAGTTTGAAATGCTAGGGTGGCTGACATTTTGAAACAAAACAGCACATTAACGCGATTACTCGCAAATTATTTTCTTTCATTGTTGTAATAATTTTCTCAATCATACGCATAAAACTATAGATTCATATCCGTTAGCGCCAAAATTGGCGACATTGGCGACAAAATTGGTAAAATTGGCGACATTTGACGAAATATCGCCAAATTTGGTGACAAAAATAAGTCTTCATAAATGAAGCCAATTTGGCTATTGCTCAATAATTTGGCGAATTTCTTATTCAAATTCAATATTAACAAATCTTTTGTAAACGTTTCTTTGCATTTTAATTTGCTGTTTTCGTGTAACATTAGCTAAAATTTTAAAACGAGGAAAGCTACCTTTTCCTCCCGGTACAGGCCGGAAGGACTTTTTCATATTAAAAATAGCTTAGTGAAAAATAATGTTCTAAAATTTCTGTAGCTACTTATGAAGCATAAATTAAAATTAACATCAAATTAATACGCTATTTGATGTAACATTCTTCTAAAGTCCTGTAAATAGTGTATGCAAACATTGTAAGATAATAAAATAGAAAATCTTATGTTTTTTTTTTTTAGCGTGAGTCTCGCTCAATATTTGAAATTAAAAAGATAAACTTAATATTTTATTTAGAATTATTGACATTTCTAATTGTGAATGAGACATTTTCAAAATTTACACAGAACAGGAAATGATCAAAGTAAATTATAAAAATTGTCTCAATGTATAGAATTGAAAATCAATCTCTTTTCCTAGTTTTAAACTTCTTAGATCTTAGTTTTTAGCACTTTAAATTAAAAAATTAAATTAGTGTTTTTAATATTTTACAAAGCCCTCCTAAAAATAAATAAATAATGTATGATTGATAAATGATAGTTTTAAAACCTTGACTAAAAAACACTCATAATTGCTGAATTATTTGACGTCCAGATTTGTAGATGTTTTATCTTTAATGGCAAAGTATTATAGTTTTCAACAGGCAAAATTACTCATAGTTAAAAAAATTACTTCTTCATATATCAAAAAGAAGGATGAAATCCTTTCCTCAAAATTGTGTGAATATTTTATCTTAACATAACGGTTCTCCATCTTAATTAAAATTGTAAATATTTTAAAAATAAATAAAGCAAGCTCATGTATTATCCATTAATTCCGGTACTCATTTCAGTCATGTGACACAACATATTATTTGCATTGATAAAAATAATTCAGGGAATATAATTTAAATGAAATACTTGCAATTTCCAGGAAGTACATTGCGTTTTTTTCCTGAGCACTTCTAACAGCCTGTATAATCATAAAAAATGTGCAGAAAAGTCATTCAGTTTCTGCTGATTAGAAAAAAGTATAAATACATTGCAGAAATTTATTTTCAACTGTAAATATAATCGTACATTTCGGAGTTTTGCTATGTATGACTGCATATATATTCCCTTTGTTTTAAAAATTTTCGGCAGTCTAAGGATATATGAATTTGTACTTAAACCCGTTTACCTCTATTTCATTTCCTTTTATCCCACTGATTAATACAGTATGAATCATAATTTAATCACATCAAATGTTTCATCTTGATACTTGATTTAGTACTTTGTCTTTGAAAACTGTAAAATAATGTGCACAATTAAAAAGGGAAGGAAATATCCAAACCACTGAGAATAATTAGTACGATATAATTCTACTTTACTTGAAACACGAGAATGTTACATGCATTATCATTGCTATTTTAATCAACAAACTGCAGTTTCTAATCCGAATGAATATCTACGCGTAAGCATATGCATGAATTTATGAAATATAATATCTGAAATTAAAAGTCTTCCGTTCACTGAAATTCAAAGAAAATGAATAAATTCTCAAACGAAAACGACGGTTTCACATGCTTTCAACAAACTTCATATTAAACCTTATATTTTTAGATAGAAATATTTGGATATTACTTGAAAATATTTTTAACATAAACTAAACAAGTTAGTAGAATTGAAGTAAAGTGCTAAGGCAGTTTTAATCAATATGCGAAGAAGAATTTAAGAGAAAATATTTGCAAATATTGGTTAGTTATTTAAACCTTAAACAGGGGTGTATTTGAGGGTAAAGGGAGGTATACGCCGTATACCTTCTTCATTTTTTAGAAGCCTTTTGTATAGCTTATATTTTTCAAATACAGCTATAGCGTATACACTCTGCCCAAGCACTCTGCAAGCATTGTACTATCTGTTTTTTTTACGACTACAATACAGACCTTCAACGTTCAACGGTGGATAAAAAGTATACATCTTAGCAGGTTCATAGGAATCTTTGAATTTCAGTACCACTATTTTCGAATATTCCAACAGAAAATAATAATTATTCAAACGAAAGTGATGGTTTCACATCCTTTGAACAAACTTCATATTAAACTGAGCGTTTCTAGGTAAGAATACTTGAATCTTATTTTAAAACATTTTAAATACAAACTAGACAAGTTAATACAATTGAAGTAATATGAAAAGGTATTAATAAATTTGAGAAGTACAGATTTCAAAATCTTTGTCTCTTACTTAAATCTTAAACTACGAAGGTATTATAAAAAGTATTATTACTAGTCCTTGAATTTAAGAGCCACAATTTCCCAATAGTAATTCTTATCTTCATAATAACAAAACTTTGGCACTAAATAAAGCAAAATATATTATTATACTCATATTCAATAACCCGTGGAAACCCGGATAAGGTGTAAACTTCTATCAATTCTTGATAGTTTATACGTTAAGTAATATTGGGAAGATTTGAAAAGTATTTTAGCTAAATCTGACATCATCTTTGGATCATTGAAAATTCATAAATTATAATAAACTTTAATAGTAATTTTTTGTGAAAAATGTACAATAATTTCTTATAAAAAAAATCAAAATATAAGGGAAAATTTTGATAATGATAAAATTTTGGGTTCTGAATTGAAAAATCGATCAATTTGCTTAACAAAATAATAACTTAGAGAGTCATCGTGTTGAAAAAAAATAATAATGTTGGCTTTTTTATATTTAAATGCTTTGAGACTTCTTTATTGTGGAGTTTTCAAAATCATGTTAGAAGAAACAATGCGGCAACATGAAAATTTAATTCCCGAAGATTCGAAAATTGATCTGATTGATTTGAAAATTGATTAAATCCGCTTGGAGAAGTTTTCTTTATAATGTAATTCTAAAAGAAAGTAAAAAAAAAAAAAAAACGTATACTTTACTTTTTTGTTAGTATAAATTATCATTTACTACAAAACGAATTGGGAAGATATTTGAAAAGTTTTTTGACGAACTCTGAAATCGTCATCTGCTAATTGAAAATTTATATATAAAGAAAAATAAAGTTTAATAGCAATTTTTGTGGGGAATGGACAGATATATTTAAGAAAATGAAAAACCAGAACAGATGGAAAATATTGGTGTACCGTATTTTGTTACTGCGCGCAGTTTAAAATTTTCGCAATTTGTTAAAAATAATAATAATTTAAACCGCTATAACATTTACTACAAATGTAAAATTCTTATTTAAAAAGAAAATAAAAAATAAAATTTTTTAGCTTTTCTACATTCAAAAGATTTGAGGCTTTCTTTCTGTGGAGTTTTCAAAATCATATTAGAAGAACCAGCGCAACAGTAGCAAATGGAAAGCAAACATATTTCCCAAATACGAGTTCGAAAATTGATAATCTGCTTAGAAATGTACTTTATAAGGGAAGATTTTTTTCTTTCTTTTTTTAAAAGAAGGAAAAAAGGCAAAATAGCTTATTTTCTGTGTTAAATTATATAGTGGGTAATGTTTTCTTCCATTCTATTTCCTATTCATCTTAAACTTAAGATGGGTACATAAGTATTGATTTTCTACATTCCGTTAATGTCATCTTTTTAACACAACATATTTGAAAAGTGTTTCGAATTCGGTTTGCCTGCCTGTCTATTCGTCTTTACGTTTTTCCGTGCTCTAATTCGCATAAATATACTCAGATTGACGTGTAATTTTTATAAGTTAATGACGTTTTCTATATAATGTTCCCTATTGAAAATAAACTGTGTTGCATTTATAATTAGTTTACAAGGACACACAAAAATTTAGTCACATCATGGTCTATAGGGGGAAATCGTTTGCGCGTTTTAATTAGCCTGATTATTTAGATATCTCATATCATTGTATAAAAAATTAATTATCTTCATAATATTATATTACTGTTGGAAAAGTGTTTCATAATCTATGCCTATTACATGCTTTTTAGTTCTTGTTTTTAAGATAAATTAATTGCTTTAATATAAGTTAAAATGTTTATTTACTGTCCATGTGACTAAACTTTGTTTGAAGATTGTTTAAATGTATTGAAAACGATCAGAAATCTAGGTTAATTTAACATTACAATTTGTGTGTGTGTGTGTTAGTTGTACTAGAAATCTTAAAATAATAGTTGACACGATTTTTTTTCTAAATAAGAAAATTATATTTTCAAAATTTATATCTATATAACATAGTACTTTATTCTTTTAAACTTCATTTTTTCTTTAAGAAAAGAAGAAAAGAAAAGAAAGAAACTCACCTAAGTACCGAAAGCTACAATTAAAGAATAGCAAACATATTTTTACAAACTGTATACGATAAATCTAATTTATGTCTATCTTTGCATTCAGAAATTTATTACTTTTTACTAAGTATAGAAACTAGATTACCCGCCCGGCGTTGCCCGTTCCAACAACCTTAAATAAACCTGAAATCAGTGTTGAATGATTTTTTATTTTTAAACAAACTAATGTTAAGGCCTCACTGCCTTAGACAGCACACCTATGCCTAGCGGTTGGTGCTGCAGCAGGTGATTCTGCCTTAGACAGCACTGGGCATGCCATGCACTCTCTCATATGCTACTGTAAGCAAACCTGGAATTTCTCTGAAATTTTTAATGAAAATCCAAAAGGCATTATTTTTTCCTTCAATCTTTTATCCAGGCTTAGGACTGACTAAAAGAAAGGCAATTGCATTTAGAAGCAAAGATTTATTTTATATTTTAGCGATAACCAAAAGCCTTTCTTTTAGGCAGGTTAAAAAAATTTGCCTCCGCACTGTTAAAAATTTGCAGCAAACTGTCCAGTTATTTGACCGTTTTTTTAGAAAACGGTTACATAAACGTAATTTAACTGTATTCTGACCGTATTATTGTTCATTTTATGGTCAGAATATAGTTAAATTACGGTTAGGAAACCGTTTTCTACAAAAACGGTCAAATGACTGGACAGTTTGCTGCCAATTTTTAACAGTGCGCTAACTACATGCATTGGTCCTTTGGAACTCAATATCTTTAAATAAACAATACATTTCAATAAATACACATTATATACAATTAAATAGAACACAATTTATCCTAGCAGACCCGCATGGCATTGCCCAACCCAGTTAATAAGTAAAGAAAATTGGGACCAGCTAAAACTTCTTGCATGTGAAATTGTATTTATAAAACATGTCATTTTATAATTTTCACAAAAAAATGAAATACAGAAATAAATGAGATGTTATCATCTCCCGTTTCAAAAAGTGAAATTTAAATTTATGAAAACATGTCATTTTATAACTTTTTATTCCGCCATCGTACTCTTTTCCGCAAGCGATATCGCCATCTGCGCCGACTGCGAAGTGCACTTTCCGGTGACAGCATCTACACATGACAAAAATTTCAGAGGCCTAGGTGTTATAATTTCGGGGCTTTCCTTGGTCAGGCAGGCAGGCAGACAGATAGCTCTTATTTTATATATAGATAGATTAAAAATGTGTGAAAAAATAAACAACTAATAATGAAATTCTAATAAGTATTTGCTTAATTGCTTTATTTGTATTTATTAAAAAAAATTTTTTTAAAAACTTTAAATGCTTTAGATTTATGCAAATAACTTTCAGAAATTATTTGTATAGTTTACAAAAAATGAAATGTAAACCTGCAATTTACATAAATAATGTTTACAGATGGTAAATATGCGCTGTGGATAATAATGTCTGCCACATCTTTAAAAATCATTTCAAAAATATTATTTATGCTTTGAAAGACAGAGTTTTTTTTATTAAGTTATGAATTTTAAAAGACAATATTAATAATAAATAAACCACTAAATTAATATTAACTAAATATGAATTAACCATTCATAATATAATTGAATGTCAACTCAAGTATTAATTAAATATTAATTAACCATTCATAATACTGTAATTGAATAAAGTGATAATATAATTAAAATAGTATATGAATGGTGCAGATGCAAAAGTCACATTATGCACTTTTTTAAGGTGTTGAGTTATTCATATCACCGTGTTCGTCTTTTTAAGGCGAATGGCACTGTAATAGTGATGTGGACCCTAAAAAATATATTAAGGTTGAGAAAAAATGCTGAAAATCTCGTTTTGATGCATAACTCACATTATTTAACAACTGTTGTGCAGCAAAACTCACACCATCCAATTCGACAAATCAGGGAGGTACAGAAAGAAGTAAGAAGTAGTGTAAAATGTTGCACAAGTTTAAAGACATAGTGAAGAAGTTGAGCCATGTCTAATAGTAAAGTTTTTCCACAAATTATTTGTAATAAATGTTTTTCGATTTTTATTGTTTATTACCCTCCAAAATAACATAATGAAAACTAATGTTAATTTTTTTTTTTTGGTTCTTGTTTTAAATTCATAACTATTCTGGTTTCTAACTAACATTACCCATAAAAATTTGCTGCAAAGCTCACATTTTCCATATTTAAATTTAAATTCTAGCTTTACCACAATTATTACAGGTTTAGGACTATGTGCAACTAGTTGTTATGGCAACACATATATCACACAAAAAATTGTGCCAATATATCATGTTTATTAATAATAATCAGTTTTTTGCATTTTTCTAAAAACTAGGTTAAGTAGAGGGTGTGAATTTTGCAGATAAAATATATGTTATAAAACCAGCTGTTATAACCAATAGATGTCACCACATATCGGCGTAGGTAGATAAAAAAAAATATCGGTCTGTCAGACTAGAGTGTTTTGCAAAAGTAACGCTTCTGTTTTTACATTTGTTCTAAGCTGGGTTGGTTGGTTGATTTTATGACGGCCGATTATCAACACGAGGGATATAGGCCTCGGGGGAAATGCCCTCCGTGGGGGTCTTTCTAAAGGATCCTAACCCGTATTTACGTCAAGGCTTGAAGAAAACCACGGAAAACTCCGAACGGTTAGGTCGACGAGCGTGACAGGGGCTTGAACCCAGCACCTCCCGTCTACCAGCTTTGAGAGCAGAACCTCTCAGCCACTCGTGGGGCCATTCTAAGCTGGGTAAAAATGTTGTGTTTTAAATAGTTTTACTGAGAGTGTGAAATTATTTTGTGTCTCTGTCATCCGAAAGAAAAGAATAAATAAACTTTTTTTTTAAATTTGTGAATAATGCAAAGTTATTACTGCGTTTTAGAGATTTTACTTATCGGGCCACAGTGATTTAAGATATAGTCCGTCATTTTGCCGGAGAAAAATCTGTAGTTTGAGAATTGAGTTAATGTTTTCCGAGAACATTTCGTGTTAATGAAAGTGCTTCAAGAAATTATTTTTGATATTGTGTTTTTTCGCAGCCTATATGTGTTATGCTGCTATTCGAGTGAGTTACAACTCTGATATTTTTGTGATACAAATTTTCTTATTGTGTTATCATCTTGGATTATTTTTTTAAAGGCTCGAGAGAAGTAAGTGCACCAATTTAATTTCTATTTTTCAAAATGAGTCTGAAAGAACTTGAGGCTAAAAAGAAAACGAATAAAACAGATTTGACATAGTTGAAAGACATATTGTCAGTTTCTGAACTAGAGCCAAGCGAATTAATTCTCATAAAAGAGAAGCATAACGAATTAGTTCCAAATTTTTCGGAATTATTTGATTCGATTTATAAAGTATATAAAGAAGTTGAGACTGAGGATTTTATTAGGAAAAATGTGGAGAATTCTGAAACATTGGAAAATATGGACTTCGAACAAAAGGCTCCCAAAGAGGAAACTTCGGAATGTTAATTAAAAAAATTCTTCAAAAACTGAAAAGTAATATAAAATTACCCAAGTTAACTCTTCCTACATTTTCAGGAAATTTACATGAGTGGTTTTCATTTAAGGACATATTTAAAGCATGAAAACCATGAAAACTAAAATTTGTTAGGGCAATGAAATTGCAGTATTTAAAATTTTCATTGAGGGGAGATGCATGTAGAATTATCCAATCTATATTTGAATTGTGGATCTTAATTATGATGTTGCTTGGTCACTTTTAGAGGAACGATATTAAAATTCAAGAGAACAAATTTACGCGCATTTAAAACGTTTTTAAAATTTTCCAATAATTCAAAATAAGTCCCCAACAGCATTGTTAAATTTTACAAATGAGTGCAGCAGGTCTCTAGAGACTTTAGAACAAAAAGTTTTGGGCTAAAAAATTGGATGCAAATACAAAAATGTGGTGGGAAAGACATTTTAAGCAGGATAATGTATAGAGTTTAACTCATAAGGGAATCACTTTTGCTGCAGCTCGCACCTAGCATCGAGACCTGGTGTATTTTGTAGCCCTATACACAAAAGTTAGAGAACCGATAAAATTTCTCTGTTAAAATCATATTTTATATATTTTTTTCTACTTTAAATTTTTTATTATTGGATTTTTAATTGTTAAATTCACGCTGAAAACGAGTTAAGTAGCCAAATAGGGTACTACGAATCCAAACTACTACTCACACACAGCAGACTACTATGACATTTGTCCAGTGTTGGCGAGAAAAATTCTACGGCAAAAAATATAGGCAATTTCACGCCGCCAAAAATGAAATTATAATGTTGTAATTTTTCAAATTCAAATTCGTAGGTTCTTAAGGGAATTTTAAAACATTTTTCAATATTTTATACTTATTATTGACTAATTTGTATGTTTAAATGCTTTAAAAAAAACTTCTATGTTAATTGTTCCGATAAGTGATCTCGAAAATTGTATTTTAAGAAAGTTATGCTGCTGTAAAATCAAAAAATATGATTTTAACAAAAAAATTTATCGATTCTCAAACTTCGTAATATAGGGCTTTAAAATGCACCAGGTCTCAATACTAGGTGCGAGCTGCACCAAAAGTGGTTCCCTTGTCAGTTGCTGGAATTTTGGAGACCACGCGCATACACTAAATGCATCCAAACAAGTAAATGCAAAACGAAAGCCATACAGGAGATAGCTTTTCAAAAGGTAGCTTCCATGATTACGAGTTTAAATGAGAAAAATGTGCAGGAATCTCACGGTATTTCCCAAATTCCCAAAATTTAATGTGCAGGACAGGGTAGAATTTATTAAAAAACATAACTTGTGTTTCATTTTCTTTCAGAATTCCACTATGTAATTCGACATTTTCTTGTACAAAATGGCATAAATGCCACAATTTTCATCTTTACTTTAATAGGCGAGAGCGGAATTCCACTGCAATGGGAAACCCAAAAAATTCTAGTGATAAAGAAACGTCAGACGCACTGACGGTGAATGAAATTAGACACACATTGAATGTTGACGCGATTGCTTGTTTCGTTGGTACTGCGAGTGTGAGATCAAGTAATGTTAAAATATTTTTCCTTTCCACTGCGATTGTTTATACAGGATAAATTCGGAAATAAAATTCCTGTGCATGCCTCATTGGATAATGGTTCAATGAGCAATTTTTTAGCTTTGCGTATAGTAGAAAGATTAAGAAAAAAAATAAGGTTTCAGTATTGTGTTTAAGTGGATCCTCTGGTGCAGTAAAACTTAAAACTACAGCGTTTATCAGTAATAGTTCAACAGATTATAGTAGGGAGTTATATTTCCTTATTGTACAAAAGAGTTCACAAATTATGCCCAAAAGATATATTAATATTTCAGAACTAGAAGTTTCAGAGTCAATTAGGTTGGCTGATCCTGAGTTTAATTGGCCATGTAAAATAGAACTTTTGTTAGGAGCAGATATATTTCTAGAATTGATGAAGGCGCGTCATATAAATGTACCAAATTCTAAATTAAGATTGCAAAATACGGTGTTCGGTTGCATAGTGAGTGGGAGTGTTTACGGGTCTAGCGAGGAGGAACAAGTACATTGTGGGTTAGTTATTGAAACAGATGTAAATTCCGAAATCAGAAAATTTTGGGAAATTGGACAAGTAGAGGAGATGGCACCTTTTAGAAATGCTGAGGAAATAGCATGTGTCACTTTATAAACATACACAAGAGAGACATAACAGACAAATTTATGTTACAAAATGCTTTTGAAAAATGATTCTAGTTCATTGGGAGAATCAAAACAATTTGCTGAAAACAGATTAAATTCAATTTGGAATAGACTAGTTAGAAATCCAAATTTCTTAGAGTTAGATTGTGCTTTTATACCAGAATACAGAGAATTAGACCAGATGGAGGAAATAGAAGAAATAAATTAACAATACACGCAAATTACCTTCCCCATGATCAGTTTATCGCCCCAGAAAAAAGTACCACAAAGTTAAGAGTGGTATTCAATGGATCCCATGTAACTTCATCCTAATGAAGTTATAATATTAAGATTCAGAACTCACTGTTATGCATTTACGGCCGATGTGAAAATGATGTCTTGGATGATACTTATAGATAAAGATAACGAAATTTACAGCGCATAGTGTGGAAAGATAGTGTAAATGGTGAAGTGAAATCTTATAGGTTATGTACAGTAACGTACGGAACAACCAGTACACCGTACCTAGCCATGAGATGTCTTAAACAACTAGTTATAAACGATGAATTCCATTTTCCGTTTGCTTCATGTGTGGTACAATTCGACCTTTACATGGACGATGTCCTGACTGGTGTACCTGATTTAAAATAGAAAAAGAGGTTTACGAGCTGAACATATTCAACGTATAAACATGTGTGGCATGCTATTACATAAATGGTACAGTAACCATCCAGAATTATTGGAGTCAGTGTGTAAACTTGAGAACTACAATTTTGACAAAATGAATGAACGCCATAGGACTTTTCTAGAAGGCATATGACGAAACGTTTATTTTTAGTGTGTAGTTCAGTGCGCAAACCAAAGTAACTAAGAGAAGTGTGCTATCAAATATCGTTCGCATATTTGATTCCTTGGGACTATTAGATCCAGTCGTGGCAAAAGCAAAAACTATCTTACAAAGACTGTGGCGATTACAAATTGATTGGGATGACACATTACCTAAAGATGAACTTTATGATTGGCTGCAGTTCCGAGAATCGCTAAGGACATCAACAACGTAAGTGTTGCGAGATATATTTTTACAAACAATCCAGTGCAAATTAAAATTTTTGGTTTTGCGGATGCTACTGAGAAAGCTTGCGCTGTACCATTACATGTTGTGTTTTCAAATTATTCAGGTGAGCAAACTTCTCAATTGTTCTATATTAAAAGTCGTTTTTCATCGATAAAATGAGTTATGATTCCACGTTTGGCACTGTGCTGCAGTGTAATTAACTAAATTGTTGAATAAATTTGCCAAAATTTTAAAAGTTCTTAAAGAAACTATCTAGTACATTTTGGACAGAACTATTGTGTTGTGCTGGATTTCCAAACAACCATGTGATTTAAAAACTTTTGTGGCATCGCGAGCATCTACAATTCAGAATCATTCCGACATCAACCATTGGTATCATGTGGCAACTGCTGACAATCCTAAAGATCCTGTGTGACGAGGTATAGACCCTGTCAAACTACTTCAGGAAAACTTGTGATAGAAGGGACCTCAATTCATAACACATCAAAGTGATAATCCTTCCAGAGATTTTGAACTTGCACAAAATGAAAAAGACCTATATTTATGTGAATTTAAAAGTACTGTTTCAAAGACTATTTCCGAGTTTGCATTATTGATTTCTGAATGTCCAACTTTTATTGATAATTTTTTGCAATTAAGTAATAATTATGCTAAATTAATAAGAACCTTTAGCGATGTTTTCAGTTTTATCCAGGGTAAGGAGTTGCCAACCAAAAGTAGATTTCTTTCATTAAATCCTTTCTTAGATAAGGATAAGCTGCTCAGAGTAAGAGGTCGTTCCCAAAATAGCAAGTACAGTGATTTTCAAAACAACTCTTTGTACTGTCTTCTAAACATAAACTAACAGAATTGATCATTGAGATTTATCACAAAAATACTTACCACAAAACTTTCTTTATTGTGTACGCAGATAATTTTGTCCTTATCATGGAAGAGCTATTTGTAAGAAAATTGTACATAAATGTGTTATATGTTTCAGAGCTAAACTCAAAATGTTACAGCAAATTTTGTGCGAGCTTCCTAAAGTGATAATAATATAGATTCTACATTTAATCATAGAGGAGTTGAAGTCTGCGGCCCGTTTTGGATTAAATATAAGTGTCACCGAAAAGGTATCTATCATAAGATCTATGTCTGCATTTTTATTTGTATGGTAACCAAACGCAGTGCACATGGAGAAAGTTAGCGGTTTAACATCTGAGACATTCAGTCATAAATATTCAGTCATAACGCTGCAAAGTTTGTAAAAACTAATTTAGAGTTTAATAAGTTGCATGCTTTGGTAAATAAACCAGACAACAACCTTGCTAATTATTTATCATCTGAACATAGCCATTGGAAATTTATTCCCCCTAAAGCTCCTAATTTTGGAGGTTTATGGGATGTGGGAGTCAAGCCTTTCAGGTATCACCTAAAATGTGCTGTGGGCAACTTTAAATTAACCTATGAAGAATTGTTAACTATAATTAACCAAACTTAAAGAATCTTGATTTCACGCTCACTTTCTTCTTTGAGTTGAGACATTGATGTTTTCGAGGTCTTGACCCCTGGCCATTTTCTTCTTGGTCTCCCACCCAATGCCATTGCTGTATCTAACTTAAGTGATGTCAATAATAGTAGATTAAATATGTGGGAAAAACAACAACTAAAATTGTCCAGATTATCTGGAAACGGTGGAAAAACAATTACTTGAATATATTTCAGCAAAGAAATTAGTGGGGTATAAAACTGAGCTGAGCCGAATGGCTCCCGTCAGGAACGTCAACCACCATACCCAAGTTCTGTAGAATTTTCAGCGCACAAGACCAGGAGATTACCTGTATGCGCTACGACAGTGGGAGCGCCGCTTCCTGCTGACCACTCCCATTTTCCCAAAAGACTGATGATAAAGGTCGTTGCGACGAGCGTAGGTGCCTACCCTCTTAGGTCACAACCACTCTACGCTTGGGGAGTGCGCCGGAGTACCTCGACAGCTTCGGAGCCGGAAACCGGGCCCTAGGCCTTATGCCGAGCTTCCCCGTCGACTCTTAATCTATTGCCGCTTTCAATCATAGAAATCCTATAAAAGAAACTACTCAGCTCATCGGCGGCGACAAAAGGAGAAGAGCCTCTCGCTAGCCCGGGATGATGAGAAAAATCATCCCTGAACGCATAGACACGTCCTAGCTTAGGTTATTCCCGCATGACTCCCTAGAGCTTTCTTTCCGCCTTCTACCGGCTGCAGAACGGTTGGATGCAGTCGACTCAATTCAAGGCCATTCAGAAACACATGACATATAAGACAAACAAAAACATTACAAATGTTAGATAAAAACGGAAAGTTATTTTAGACACCCCTATAGGACTCTAAAGGGCGTGGAAACTTCCTTCAAAAGCGTCAAAGAGGAGGTCCCGATCGAGATTTGTAGCTGGAAAGTTATTACTTAGATTTCTACTAATCTACAAAAAGCTCCAACTACGCATAGACATGCTGGATTGGTTTTCGACCCGGGGTACGAGTTTCGCTCTAATCGCCGCCGCGTTAGTCGTCAAGCCACCGTTCCGGTTCCTCGTAATCGGACAGTTCAGATAAAGACATTTTATAACCCCCTCCCAAGGATGGGGCGCCAACCGCAGTGACCTGAGTGGTCCCCTACGGACACGAGCCACACGGTACGAACGGGGCAGTCCCTTTCTGCTCGACCATTGAGGTGACACATAACTACTCCAGCTGCATTGCGAAACGTGGTGAATGCTGATCATGCAGTCCTAAACCTGCATGCCGGTATCTGCACTCTGCCGTCTGTCAGTATCGAGGGGTACTACACGCCGCCTCACGCACTGACTAGACGTCACAACAGAGTCAACACGCTCCTTGATCTTCGGAGTCCGATCTCGCCTCCGTCATCGACCCGGATAAGTTTTGGAAACGGTCCCATCGCCGTTTGCTAGTCTGTTACTCAGAGTCACCATCCCAACCCGGGCGAGGTCCGGGTAAGGCAGCTGAGTTTAGTTTATAGGGCGCCTTTCTTCAACCTACCGAGAAAGTTCGATCATTGGCCTAATCCCCTCGCCGCAGAAAACCTGTGCTTAAGGAGGTGGAGGCCCAGATTAGGGGATACACATCGAATATCTCCGACTTTGTCAGAGCCCCTCTACCACCGGCGCACCACGTTGAGGTGGCGATTCGTCCGTTTGACCTGCCCCCATCGTGTCGAAGAATATCTCGCAACGTCGGTCTCCCAGTCATCTTCCCCACTGAAGGGTCGAGTCCGGACCAACTGGACGGGCGCGCCATAAATAAGTGGGTGAGATAACATCAGAGATAAAAGATAACATTACAGTTGGAGATATGGTTGTAATAAAGGAAGATGATTTTCCAGCTTGTAAATGGTTATTAGGAAGAGTAGTAGAGGTGTTTTTTGGCAATGACAATAACGTGAGGGTAGTAAATGTAAAGACAAAAAATGAAATATTTAGAAAAGCAGTTTAAAAAATTACCGTAGTAACTCTTGAAAATTGATTTATCATTATTATATTTTTTTAAAAACTGGAAAATTGTGTATTATTGTATTGTAAGGCTGCTTTAAAAATTGTATTAGATATTTGTATTATTTCAATTCATTGTTATATGTTATTGTGTTCACTACTATGGATATTAATGATTGGAATACTTTATTTGTGCTGCTAATGTTTATATTTCCAAGATTTCTTTCAAAGGTTATATTTATAGTGTTTTTTTCTGAAATTCCCCCCCCCCCCCATCAGATGTTACAACAGGGGCGGTAAGTTTGATAAAATATATGTGTGAACTTTGTATTATAACCAACAGATGTTGCCACATGTCGATGTAGATATATAAAAAAATATCGGTGTTTCGAGACAGAGTGTTTTGCAAAATTAACGCTTCTGTTTTTAGAATTGTTCTAAGCTGTGTGAAAATGTTTTGTTTTAAGCATAGTTTTATTGAGATTGTGAGCGGTTTTAGTGTCTCTGTCGTTCTAAAGAAAAGAACAAATAAACGTTTTTAATTTACGAATAATGCAGAGTTATTATTGAGCTTTAGAGAGTTTACTGATCGGGTCAGGGTTGTGATTTAAGACTTTGTTTTACAAAAAAACCTAAAGAAATTAACAAATAAAAAACTCTAAATTTGCTTTAATGAAAACATATTTAATGCTTTGAAGTACATGTTTGTGTATATCACATACCTTCTATGTATTTTACCTTTTAAGTAGATTTCGTAAGAAATACTACCTATTACCTTTTCACCTAAGTTGGAAATTTTGAAAAATTTTTGCAGATCTACGCCGATCATGACTCCCAGAACCCAAAACCACCCCCAGTTCAAAACTTTATCTATCTATCTATCTATCTATCTATCTATCTATCTGTCTGTCTATGTTAATTTTTTATGGACACGATAACTGGAAAAATTCTGCATAAATCTCTTCCAAACTGATACATAAAATCAAGGGGCATAAAATCTCGGTCAAGTTCGTTAATGGGCAAAATCGAACCAAGGGGGGGGGAATAGGGTGGCTTTTTGTGAAAACAGAAAAAAACCCATAATTTCTTAATTATTGTACGTATCGAATCCGTTTAAAGTTATTATTACTTCTAGGAGAAGGGCCGAAATTTTTTGTATGACAGATTTTTGATATAATTAAAAATTGCCTTAAGGAGGGGGAAGGGGATTTTAGAAGAAAAAAATTCCTAACTTCGTCAATTCCCAAGATTTCAAATCCGCTTAAATTTATTATAAATCCTCTTAATATTATCTAAAACTTTCATATTGACAAGTTTTTTATAGGACCAACGATTATAGCAAAAAAAAAAAAAAAAAAAAAAAAAAAATCCTTGCCGGCTCCGCCTGCAAACAAGTTATTTTTTGAAGTAGGCGGTTTCAACCTCCGCATCTTTTCGAAACTGATACATAAAATCAAGGGGCATAAAATCTCGGTCAAGTTCGTTAATGGGCAAATTCGAACCAAGGGGGGAGGAATGGGGGTGCTTTTTGTGAAAACAGAAAAATCCCATAATTTCTTAATTATGATACGTATCGAATCCGTTTGAAGTTATTATTACTTCTAGGAGAAGGGCCGAAATTTTATGTATGACAGATTTTTGATATAATTAAAAATTGCCTTAAGGGGGAGAAGGGGGGTTTTAGAAGAAAAAAATTCATAACTTCGTCAATTCCCAAGATTTCAAATCCGCTTTAATTTATTATAAATCCTCTTAATATTATCTAAAACTTTCATATTGACAAGTTTTTTATAGGACCAACCGTTATAGCAAAAAAAAAAAAAAAAAAAAAAAAAAAAAATCCCTGCCGGCTCCGCCTGCAAACAAGTTATTTTTAGAAGTAGGCGGCTTTAACTCCCACATCTTTTCGAAACTGATACATAAAATCAAGGGGCATAAAATCTCGGTCAAGTTCGTTAATGGGCAAAATCGAACTAAAGGGGGAGGGATGGGGGGGGGGGCTTTTTGTGAAAACAGAAAAATCCCATAATTTCTTAATTATGATACGTATCGAATCCGTTTGAAGTTATTATTACTTCTAGGGAAAGGGCCGAAAATTGATGTATGACAGATTTTTGATATCATTAAAAATGGCCCCAAGAGGGGGTGGGGAAGGGGGGTTTTAGAAGAAAGAAATTCATAACTTCGTCAATTCAGAAGATATCAATTCCGTTTAAATTTATTATAAATCCTCGTAATATTATCTAAAACTTTTATATTGACAAGTTTTTTATAGGACTAACCCTTATAGCAAAAAAAAAAATCCCTGCCGGCCCCGCCTGCAAACAAGTTAAGTTTCGAAATAGGCGGTTCCAACTGCCGCATCATCGCAAAAAGATCATTTCTTCCGCAATTCCCGACAAACAGGCGCCCCACGGTCTGTGTCTTCGAAATCTACCTGTGCCTGTAGGCCAAGCCGTCAAGGATTTTTTTATATACAGTAAAACCTCTATAACGGAAAATCCCAAATTGAGATCAACTCTATTTAGCGTAAACACTTTTCAATCAAAATCACATACATATCCAATGGTTGAAGTATCATGGTTCAGATTTTTTCCAACAGAGTGAGAAAATACCGGGACTAGGACTCGAACCTGGGTTTGGCTTGTCGTGCCAACGCTCTTCCTACTGAGCTATCCCAACGATATCCTGGCTGGCATATTTCACTCCTATTGTTTGGACAAGTGTGTGAACTGCAGCGCTAATTTCAATCATCCGAGCCACAACTATACCATTTTACATGATGAATCTGAAATAACACAAAAACTCTTGTATATCATGTAATTATGTAATTACGTCATAATAAACAGAGGAAAGTATTTTCAACTATGTAAATTATATTCAATGGTTGGAGTATCATAGTTGAGATTTTTTCTATCAGATTGAAAAAATGCCGTTACCAAGACTCGAACCTGGGTACTTTGGCTTCCTACTGAGCTATCCCAACGATATCCTGGCTGGCATATTTCACTCTTATTTGTTGTCATAATGTCATGACCTAATTACATGGTATACAGGAGTTTCCATGTTATTTCAGATTCACCAAGTAAAATGCTATAGCTATGGCTCGGATGAATGAAATTAGCAATGCAGTTCACAGATTTGTCCAACAAATAAGAGTGAAATATGCTAGCCTGGCTCTCGTTGGGATAATTCAGTAGGAAGAGCGTTGGCACGGAAAGCCAAAGTACCCAGGTTCGAGTCCTGGTCCCGGCATTTTTTTACTCTGTTGGAAAAAAAATCTCAAATATGATACTCCAACCATCGGATATAATTTACCTAGTTGAAAATAATTTCCTCTGTTCATAAAGAACACATTCATATTTGCATACTTTTACCTCTGAAAAGCGGCAACTTCCAAACAGCAGACAAATAACGTGGTTTCGAGGTGTCATGTAATGAGAGGTATTTCTGTACTTTCATTTTTAAATACTTTAAAAATATTTTCTGATTAAATAAGAAACTCATTTTCCATTTAAGATGCGTTTAAACAACGAAAGATATTTTTCATTAAAACTCATCATACAATGTATCCGGCATTATATCTCTTGGTGTAAACAGCTTTTTACGGAAATTACATTATGCACCACAGCTTTTTGCTTACATTAAGCATTCAAAGAAATAAAATATGTGTTTTATTTTTCTGCGACACAAACTCAATTAATGTTTTAATGGCTTACAGAAAAATAACTTTATTATAACAACTTATTCACAAAAACATATCTCTTCGGAAATCCCTTCAGGGTACAAAATCACATTAACAACCAGGATTTTTACTAAAGAAATATAATCCATTTTTTTCTAACAAACAACTATTGTCGAAGAAGTATTATAAGAAGTGTATCTTTAGAAAAATTTTACTTTGTTATTATATGATTATCATATAATGATGTTAACTTTTTCATGTTACTATAATAATAAATGTGCAAGCTTAGTACAATTTTCTTTACGTAAATTTATTAATATTCTTCTCTGAATAATTGAATGCCTAATCATTAATGTTGTTATTCAGTGTGAAGTGGCATATATTTGCAGTTTTTCTGGGAGGGGTGTATGAAGTTTCGGGGTATTATTTTGTGTTTATTGCGACAAATATCTTAGAAATTTGCGAAAATGAAAGTTTTAAAGCTTGCCGTCTTAAAAATTATAATTCTACTTAGTTCTACTTCGTTCTACATTTCTACTTCGTTCGTAGTTAAAATGCTTTAAAGAAATGTGTAAACAAAAAATGTGGAATAACGTAATTCGTATGCCATGGTATCTGGAGGAAAGGAAGTGCCTCCGCCAAGTCGAGAAAGGACAGCCGTAAGCATATTTTTCAGGAAGCAGCTCAGGGTACTTTTGATCTCCCCATATATTCGCTGGAGTTTTTTAAACACCCGAAACTTTGTTTATCTAGAGTACTTTGCAAACAGGACCAAATTTTCAAATTTCACATTTCTATCTTTTCTAGTTCAGAAGATATATGAACTCAAAGTTTCGATTTTTGACACTGACTTACTCACTCACTCACCGATCATCAAAAAGATAAGGTACATTCCGTAGCCGTAGAGACTTGAAAATTGACATAAGGTAGGGTTTAGAATACAAAAGATGAAAAATAAAAAAAATCAGGAAAATTCGAAATGTAAAATTCAAAAATCATAAAATTTCCAAAAAATTGAAAAATTGAAAATAATTCGATCATGTAGCCCTAGAAACTTGAAATTTGGAATAAAGGTAAAGTTTAGGATACAGTGAAAGGAAAAATTAAAAAATCAGGATATTTAAAAAATTATATATATCAAAAAATTCAAAATTATTCGATTTGTCGGAATTTTTCAGATTATTTTTAATTTGTCATTCTTTGTATCCTAAACACTACTTTTATGCCAAATATAAAGTATATATGGCTGGACGAAATACCTCAGATCGATAGCATCTTTCTTGGAAGCGTCTGAGTGTACCTTGGATCCCTAAACTTTACGTACTTGGAGTTTCCAAACTTTACAGCCCCACCAGAGGCTGAGAGGTTCTGATCTCAAAGCTGGTAGACTGGAGGTGCTGGGTTCAGAGCTCTGTCGCGCTCGTCGACCTAACCGTTCATAGTTTTTCGTGGTTTTCTTCGAACCTTGCCGTAAATACGGGTTAGGATCCCATGGAAGGCACTCCTCCTAGGAGCTATATCCCTCGAGTAGATAATCGGTCGTCATAAAACAACCAACCATCTAAGAGTGGGATGTTGTATAACCAAAAAAATAGTTCAAAGAGTCGTAAGTGTCAATAAGTGTGTTCACATTGAAAGATTCATAAAAATGTAACAAATTACCATATCGGAGTGTGGTTTGAACCATAAGGCTTGTCATATAGTCGTAATTTCTGTGGCAAGAAACATGTCAAAGGAAAGTTGAACTATGTTTTGTTTTTGCTACAAAAAATCCGACACTTTGACAAGTGTTATGGCGCAGTCTGATATGGCAATTCCTTAGTTTATTTAATAAATTGTTGCAATGTGAGTGGATCTGATACCCTGTAGAGGTCTGATTTTTATGGGGACACCTGAAATATCAAGTAATTTAATTTGAATACGTAGTTAGTACCCATGTTCAATCTAGAAAATGTTTGACTTGAAAAATTGGGTGTCTGTGTAATATTGGTTTAAATTTAAATTTTGATTTAGCACAGTTCTTATAATATATTCAAAGTTCTTATAACTAAATATCATTTAAGAAAGAGAATGAAATCTTAAGTGCGTTTTAAAGGTAAATTTTTAAAGTCAGGAAAACATTTAAAACAATATTATTTATCAATTTTGAAGAAAAAAATCTTTTTACTTGGTATAATTCGGAACAAAATATAAGTAATTATTTAGTTATTTTTCAAACTGTAAAATCTGTGAGAACTGCTTGGTTATAGCTGTAATAAACTGTTATTCTATCTTTACACTGAATGACTGAAACTTTCAGTTTATGAATTTAACATTTAAGATTTTACTAAAGCAACATATTATCAACCAGTTACAGGGCAGTATTGATTTGATAATCTTTCATAATTAATGCGTTTCGCATTGTCATTTTAAACAGAGGCACACCCATATAATCTATAACACGATATTTAAATAATCAATAGAGAGCGGTAGATGGTTCAATATCTGTAGAAATGAAAATACAATTGCACGCTAGTTGAAAACGAATGGAATTTAGAAGATTAGATAATGTAAATCGAATTGAATAAAAATTTGCTTTGTTTTTCTAATACATATATCCACATTTTAGTGATAAGGAAATCATTAAGACACAAATATTTCAAATAACGAAACAGATATAAAGGTAAATTTTCTTTTACTGAAACATGGGGGCCAGATTTTCGAGGAATAAATCAATAGATAAAACGAATAATGATAAAGGTTTTGCAGAAAAATGGACTTACATTATACAATGAAAATATATTTGTAGTCTTCATTATAAGTTTTTAAATTTTTCTTTAATTGTAGTTTTCACACAATAAAGTATGTTTATAAGCAAAGGTATAACATTCTATGCATAATTATCAATTTAATATTATGTTAGGAAAATCGCTTACTTTACAAACTAATTTTTGTAATTGGATGCTAAACTCTATTAACGCATTTTACGCCGATATTTAATACTAACTGCTGACAATATTTCACCGTTTTTTTGTTAGTGAATTTTTTTTAATTGATATATATGAATATAAATAAATGTTTTTTTAAAATCACGATGGACAGAGTGCCCATGATTAAAAAAAAAGTAATGCGGCACAGATAATAAAATAAGCAATGATAATATTACGTTTTTGCGTACAATGTGTTAAAGTCTTAAAAGTATCTGTAATTCTTTTTAACGCATGAGAACTTTTATCTTAATTACCCAAATTAATGACATCTTGTCAAAACATACAGTGTTATTGAACAATTTAGAAACACTTAAAAAAAAATCACAACTTTAACTGTAAATGAGGAAACTCAACAATTTTCTTTGCAAATGACTCATCAATGTTCCAAGACTTGTTAGATGTAGCTGTTTCGCAGCCATGACCTTCAGCCGATGCGCAGAAACGATACGCTGGGAAAATATCATGATTATGTTCAAACTTTTTCGATGATCCTGTATATTTTGTCTTTCTATTTTGTTTAGATTATGCAACATTTATTAGTATACTCAGTATAAGTGAATAATTAATCTGTATTTTGGGAATTCTGTACAGAGTCATTGAAAAACGTTGGACACATTTCACCATATTTTCACGGCGCATTTCTACTTTGCATCGTCTGAAGTTCATGACTGCGAAGTAGTTACATCTAACAAAACTTGAAGAATTGCCGAGTACTTTGCAAAGAGAATCTTTGTGTTTCCTCAAATACTTTTGGAGTTATGATTATTTAAATGTGTTCAGCCTTTTCGATAACTCTGTTAAACAATACTTTTATACGTTATAACTAGTGTAAATGCCCTTCCTAGAACGGTGGGTAGAAATCATGGTTTTTCACTAAAAATTTGAAATAATTGATAAATGTATTCACATATAAGTAAAACTAACTTGAAACGGGGTATGATCTGCAGTTCAGAATCTGATTAATACATGGGTCTCTGGAGTTTTAATAACACATTTTTTAAATAGATTTTTATGTAAAAATAGAGACATTATTTTACTTTAATTATATACAATCTGCAGATAAGACAAAGTTTTAATATTTTCAACTGGTAATTTTTTTATATGGTTTCCTAGTTCCCTTTCCATAATCGTGATATTTGTTCCTTTTCCACAATCAGGGATCCGGCTCCTGTTATAAAGTGACATACCCAATGGATCCCTTAAAAATAATAAAATACAATTCCTAGTATATTCTGATGCAACACATATTTCAACCAATACAGCATAATATTAATTTTATGTTCACCATAAACTGAAAATCTTTTCTTTTTGATGACAGATTTCGGTTTAGCGCCAAAATGCTGTATCTTATGGATATAATATGCTAGATAATATATAACACACAGAATATAATATGTAATATTATTATCTTCTTTTCACTTTTTAAGTTAGTTAGTGCAAACAGTTTCTGATTCTGCTAAATTTGCTAGTGTCTACTTTACATTATTGAAGAAAAAATATGGTCATCGTTGAGATAGATTTGAAAAGAAATAATTCATGCTTGAAAATTATTTAAAAAGTCGCTAAAGCGAGCGGCACTTCTCAAATCAATTTCATTCGAAAGTTTTTTTCTATTCGATAATTTAAGAATTGAAATTGTACGGTGTTTAATAGTGCTGTAAGGTTGGTTGGTTGGTTGATTTTATTACGGCCGATTATCTACACGGTGGATATGGGCCGTAGGGGGAGTGCTCTCTGTGGGGGTCTTTCTATGGGATCCTAACCCATATTAACGCAAGGTTCGAAAAAAACCACGGAAAACTCCGAACGGTTAGGTCGACGAGCGCGACAGGGGTTTGAACAAAGCACTAGTCTACCCAGTCTACCAGTTTTGAGAGCAGAACCTCTCAACCACTGGTTGGGCCAATAGTGCTGTAACAGCGCTGTTCGTTGTCATCATCGTTATACATTTCTAAAAATTACAACAGTGTTTTGGTTGTCGTCAAAATGTAGACTACGGTTTTTTGATGACGACAGAAATATCCTTCAGTGAAAGCAATAGGACTTTGTCGCTAATAAGGAACTGTTAAATTAACTTATAATAAAAATACAACTTTTTTTTTACCGTAAGACTACTTTTAGTAATTTTAAAAGTTTCCTGAAATCCTTTATTTTTCTGAAATCTTTATTAAAACATTAATTCATCTAACCTATAATCTATTATTTTTTTTAAACCTATCGTTAACATGCAATAAAGGTATACAATCAAGATGAAGTAATCAATAAAAGCTCCCGGGGCATCCATAATCTTTATAATTAAGAAATCAAATATCAGAAAATTACGTCATGTTGTTAAAATCATCATATCAATCATATCAATTTTTCTGAAGTTAAGCATAACGTAATTTTCATCGGCATAAACTTTTCACTCGTACTTTATGTACTCACTTTTATGCTTAACCAACATGTAATCAAATAGAAATATATTTTCTATTTAATGTAAGGAAAAAAATGGCATCAATTATTAAAGATAATATTAACCTAAATGGATAAACTCAATGGATAAATATATTCTCGTAACGTCACAATAAATATGATTTTTTTAAAAATAAATACACGCGCATAAATATTTTCACGAAAATTTATCTTGCTAATTAAAGACGTCCAGAAAGCCACGTGTCTAAATATTTTTCATTATTTCTCTGCAACATCGGAAGATTTTTTTTTCTTTTTTTTTTTTATCAATGAAACTCAAAAAATGAATGACTCACTACACAGCTCTATTGTTTGTTTACATGTAAGCTGTTGGTAAGATGGATCGGTCCTGAACGGAATCGTCACCTCACTTGGGTATTATATAAATAGATAAGAAGAATGGCGAATAATGAGAGTGATGTTACGAAAACAAGAAAATATTTACTTGAAAGTTTTTATATTTAATTTCAATGTAAAGATAACACAAAGATGATATTTTTTATTCTAATTTAGTAACGAAAAGTCATAAAAAAATGCATGTAACATCAGTTATGTAGTATTTGACTGTTTGATCCCATATGAGTGATTCAGTATTTAAAACCGCGCACATGGAAGCATTTTTATAAGCCCAAATGGTAAATATTTCTCTAATTAATTGGCTTACACCCGTTGTGCCGCAAGGGGCTTTAGGCATGCTGTGAAATTTTAAAATATCATTAAATAACTATCCTGTGCAATTGATTATTATTTATCGATTAATTATCTTACCATTAAATAGTAATCTTTTTTCTAAAGATAAATTTCAAAATAATGCCAAAATGCAATAGACGTTCTCTGTCTTTCGTTCTCTGTTTAATACGCTTTTCTGTGATGAAGACGATTAAAATAATGTATTTGAATGAAAATTTGATGACTATTTTTCCTCGAAAATATGGGTATTTCGGCCGAGAAGAAAGCATTCCAAAAAATAGATAAATCTCCGCTACTTCATTCAGTGTTAAAATACAACAAACATAAAAATAAATAAGTTTCAAAAGAAATTCATGTTATATTTTGATTACAAATTTTACAAATTTTCTCTGTTTTAACGGAACAGATGCTTTACACTCACGCAAACTTATAAACATAAGTTTGGCGACTTTTTGGTTGGCGCGATTTTCAAGACCGCGCCAAACGAATAACTTAATACAATGGCTAGGTTGCCATTAAAGGAAAAAATCCCCTAAATTTGGCGACTTTTTTCCTTTTTATAACCGATTAAAAAAAAAAAACTGTGCGTGAGTGTATGACATCATAGCCCTAAAAACAGTTAAAAATACTTCTATGTTCCTATTTTTATCAACATAATCTAACACGGGGAACACAAACATGATGCTCATCAAGTTTAATGATTTTAAAGTATGTTGTAGGGGTTATACTCCTAAGTACTGTTTTGTAAGGTTTTCTTCAAATGGGCCGAGCTTTAGTTTTTCATAAATTCGTAGCGAAATTTCGGCATGCGTTTCAAATATCCATTCGATTGAACTTCTGTTCGGGAAATTCGTAACACTGAGGTAGTCTATACGCTTGCTAACCAGGAGGTGATGGTTCGATCCTACCTTGAGATTTTTTAATTTCTTTCATATTTTTGACATGTTACAAGTTTTAAGCAGAATTATGGATTCTGAAGCTTTTAACTTTTTGATATATTCCTAATAAATTACATTGACATTTTCGAAATTTTCATGAAGTTTAACACTTTTTCTGCAATCTTTAAACTAATATTTTTATTGACAAAAATACAAACTAATTTATGGCAATATATATTTTACATTTATTATTATTTATATTTTCTTAAATTTTTATTACGACTCTGAAATTCATCGTTCTGCGTTTTGTATTTGCTTAGAAAAAGCGATGTTGACAACAGAAATAATACATATGATGACCAATGTATTTTTAAAGATAGAGGGTGCTATAAAATTTTTTTAAATTTTTGAAAATTAATGGTAGAACTATTTCAGTAACATAATCTTAATACCTACACTGTAAAAAAAATTGCAGTAAAATTACGGGCAGAGGCCGGCAGCAGAGATTCCAGTCATACCCCGTAAAAAAAAAAAAATCCATGCCCATCATTTTGTGCAGCTCGTAATTTTACGGGGCAAAGTAATATAGAATTATAATGCACAGGATATAATGCACTTTAAAACACAATAACACTTTGCTTACTGTTCTGTAGCACGTAGCACGTTAGAAAATCATCACATAATCGCTGTTTTGGTGGGTTAAAATTTTCGAAACACGAGTAAAATGAAGGGTTACACCCTAGCGGAGGACAATGTATGGGGTCGTACCGTATTTTTGCTAACATATGGGCTAGAACTGTAAGAATGTGTGGATTGCTCTTAATTTTCTAAGTATCTAACTATCTAAGTCGCTTATTTAGTGGATCAGGCCGTTTTTCATCAAATAAGGCTGTTGCCCGTGAAAATTGAAGGGCAAACACTCATAAATTTACAGTTTTTTCTGAGAGTGTACTTTATTTTGAACACTTTTCCAATTTACATTACCTTACTTATCTCCAACATGTAAAACAAAACAAATAAAGCGCATTTAAAAACTTTTTTGGACAAACTGTATAAGATTATATATATATATATATATATATATATATATATATATATATGTGTGTGTGTGTGTGTGTGTGTGTGTGTGTGTGTGTGTGTGTGTGTGTGTCAGACAGCTAATTTAGTCTAAATTTTCTAAGATTTTTCACGTAAAAACTATATAAAACACTTAGAGAAAATAAGACTTGAATTGTTTTCAGCATAACCTGATAATAATCTTCAGCATAATCTGAACAATTACAAAGGAGAGAAAACTATAAAATTAAAAAACATAATATTAAAACGAAAATTGAAATGAGAATTAACATAACTTTAAAAAAACTGTTTATTCTTGCTATTCTTTTGTAAGATACAATATTTTGAGGAAGATGAGAAAAATGTTAAATTAATTTGTTCAGCAAATTAATCAGGGCTCTTAATTAAGCATAGTTTTGTTTGAGTAAGTAGATGAAAGAGGAATATTTATTTTTAAATACATGTCAGTAATAGGAAAAAGTTTCCTACTTCTTTCTCATTTGGAATTTCCAATATATTCTTCAGTTAGATGAATAATATTAAAAGAAAAAACGATATTGTTACTCTACCGTGAAAACTACACTGCAAAAAACACCGTAAAAATACAGAAATTGTACTGGTAATCCGGGTTACCACTGCCACTCGCCACTGCGGAAAATTGCTTAATGTGGCGAGTAATTGAACGTTTAGACTCTCCAAATTACTAGTGCTCAATTTTTGCTCTTTTTACTTGTATATGTGTGTCTGTGCGAGTGTCACAGTACAAGGTGACACTCTTATTCGCATTACTTGAGTTCTCGTTGCAGAACCAAGAATTTAGAAGATACCATAGAAACGACCTGCAGAAGATTATCCTATAACACACAACATGGTACACATTGCTGCAATCTTGTCACTATATTTAGAGGACTGTGAGAGAGGCTTCAGTGTAATGAACGCAACTAAAACTGAATTGAGAAATCGAATGTATGTAAGGAATGTTAATAATATCATTTCAACATGTGTTAACGGGTCCAATAGACAACAGTACAATTTTGAAACTGCCTTTGAGATATCCTTCTATATTAAAAAAAAGTAATCTGGAACTGAGCCAAAAACGATTTAGAAATGGACCAATCAAATTCTGCGTAGATATTCCGGGTTATTCTCATCGCTTTTTTACTAGGGACTATTTTGAGGAGCTATTACTTTTTTTTCTAGCCATCCTCCGGATTCGAAAATCATACCACCAGACGCGAAATATAACACGCTTTCAGAAATTAAAAAAATTATCACGGTCGGACAATAAAGACTCAAAATATTCTTAAAATACGAGTAAAAAATCTTTTATTCAAAAAGTCATTTTTTTATATTGTTGCCAATTTCTAAATAAGCGCAAAGGATTATGTTTTATCTCAAATAAACAATGTATTTGGGCGAAACTATTAAAAACAATAATGAAAGTTTAAAATAATAATTAAATGATCACGTGTTGAAAGCAGGATATAAAGAAAATTACGTCATAAAAATTGTGTTTACACATGAATATTAAAAATAAAAAAGATGAATTAAATGAAAAAGCATTATAACCAGTTAAATGAAAAAGCATTATAACCTGATTACAGAAGATAGTCGCCGTTCGTGATATCATCATCATCATCATCATCTTTTTAAAACAGGATACATTACCAGGTTTTAAGAGGCTGTGAAATCAGAACGGGGGTTGGTGAGCGTAGCGAGCAAGGGCAGAGCCCCCTAGCTCTAGAAAAATAAGTTTTTTTTTAAATTTTTTTAGTTCATTGAATGTAATATCTTAACATTCTGAGTAAACTTAGGGTGGAAAGTTTTATTTCATAAAATTTTAATGAGTTAAATCAGGTTTGGAATTTTTTTTCTTGATTGCTCAAGACATTTAGAATGTACTTATTTTTAATTGTTTCTGTAGCGGATAATTGAATTTAAACGATCTGAAAGCAGTTGAAAAAAAAAGTTATTTTAGAAAAAAGAGAAAAAAAACTACACTAAATCTGTGGCGTAACAATCCATTAAGGAGCATGTCCTCAATGCTCAGTCCTGTTTTCTGGGCCATGAGCCGTAAAGTGCTATACAGCATATGTTCCGGTCATGTAGTCAGCCTAACGCGGGAAACTGAATGTTCACAATGTTCAGTTCCCAAAAATTCTTGATTCTCACTTTATCGACCCTAAAAATATGAAATGTTGAAAGTTATTTTAGAACATACTTAAAAATAAAGGTACATTAAGGGGTTAAAGATAGATTTTTTAGTGTTCCACAATGAATCTTTTCTGCTAATATATATATATTTTTTCAGTTGGCTACTGTTTATTATTTCTCATTAGACAAAGTGCTAAAGTTGATCACAAATCAATGAGAACCCTGCTGGTAATCCAGTTGTCAACACAAATTTTGCATTTTCCCAGGGAAAAAAAAAAAAAAAAAAAAAAGATGAAAGGGATTTTGTGAATGGTCAGAAAGTTGTAAATATGAATTTTAGAATATTCTTGACAGATAACAGTGCTAAAATCCTAATTAAATTGTCATTTTAACTATATATACAGATATAGTAAAACTACAGAAATTATAATTGCAATCGAGTTACAACCGTGATTTTCTTCGAACCATGCGTAAATACGAGTTAGGTTCCCTTAGAAAGCCCCCCACTAGATCCTATATCCCTCGTGCAGATAATCGGTCGTCATAAATCAACCAAACAACCAACCAGTTGCCACCACAAATTTCCTACTTTTGCAGAAACGAATCTGATAAAAATAATTTTATGGATCTGTTGAAAGTAGTAAATATATTTTTTAGAATATTTATTTTAGAAAACAGAGCTAAAAGCTTAATTAAACTGTCATTTAAATTTTGTAAACAAAATCCGTAAAAATACGAAAATAGTAGAAAAACCTAATTATTACTGCAATTTCCGATTTTTTAAAATAGTTTTTACCCAAATAATAGTACATCAAGCTTGGATTCTAAATTTCGCTGATTCAAATAATAAATGTAATTCATTTTTTCCCACTTTATCTGAAGAATATAATATATTACTTTTAAAAAACACAACTAAATTTTAAATTAGAAAACAAATTTTAAATTTGACTTTAGAATTAATACGGAGTTATTTTGTGAGTTAAAATGTACTATTTATTTGAAACATAAAAGTTAGTTCTTGGAAAATAATTTTAGTTTTAGTTTTTTTTCTATACAAAATATTTTTAGAACCTACTTTTTCATGTTTGATATTCATTTTTATAAATGTTACCTTTTTAATTAGGTATACGTATGTAATCATAATGATAACAAAAAATAATATATATTAAATAACATGTTAAATTATTAAGGACATTTAGGTTTCTTTGGGAAACTTGAAGTAATAATAGACCTAGATAACGCAACACAGAGTATAAAATAAGTCCTTTAGGGATCATTTCCCTTGAATACCGAACTTTGTAATGGAAAAGACAATAGCTCCCCCTAAAGAATAACTAAAAGAAAACTTCTCAATGGATATATCCTTCTGAATATTATTTTGGACATACCTAGTGAACCATCAGTATCTTTTGGGAATAAAAGCGTGCGCTAATATTTTTTCCTTGTCTTTCATATAATGCTTTGATACAATTATATAACTATATAGATTAAGTGTAAACGCTTAGGAAACTAGTCGTTTGGAGCCACTGTAATACTTACCCATCATGGATATGCATAGTGTAAAACATTAAAATAAAAAATGTGCAAACTACTTATAAAATGCATTGCAATTCGAATAAAATCGTGGCTTGATGACGTCATAAACTTTAAAGGCTCGCTTACTGAATTGCTTAAAAGAAACATCCTTATAACTCCAAAAACAATAATCCTATTAACTAGCGGTTTATTGCATCTGATTAAGCGTCTCATTTCCAATTAAAATATATCTTTGAATTGAAATTTTAATGAAATACAGGGTCATGAAAAATCGAAGAGTGTGGGAAATAGGATTAACCAACCCATAGGATCGGCAACCCATTATTCGATCGACTTCATGCTTTATGCAAAATTTATGTTTTTTATTGTCTTTTATATTCACTCCTTGAAATAAACAATTTCGAAAATTTTTATATACCTTTTATCAGTACGAATATTTCGAGAGTCCGAAAAAAATAGTTCCGGATAATCGAGGTTGCTGAAATTCAATAAGCTTCTTCCCATTATTACATACTAAGTACATACCAAATTTCAAATCTCTATCTCAATTTTTTCGGGAGTTAGAGCGTTTACAGACACACAGACGGACGGTAAAAAATTTCTTCTAAAATATGTTTTTCGGAATCTCCAATGTCTAAAACATGTAAATCCGTCAAAAAAAAATTTTCGATTTTCAAAACGATTACAAGACTTACCCTATACTACGTATGATGGGTAAGTAAAAATTAGAATAAAAATTGTATGAATTGTTTTATGTTATTATACATTCTTTTCATATGGTGTCCACCCGCATGAACTTCAGAACGGCAACAGCTGTTGTCATAAACACGATGTCTGTATAATAAAGCGACTATTCACTACGGGATGAGACAGCTTACAGCTCCACATACCGACAAACTGCGGAGTTAGCGTTCTTATGAGGAAAACGGTACAAGAAACGGGAATAACATAAATTACGAAGTTGTAGAGCGGCTTCAAGTAAAAAATGAATTCTTACATTTAAAACTTACTTTATTAGAAGCTCTGTAATGTACATGTTTTATTTCGAATCATCAGCTTAAATACTCCACTAACTCACGCCTCCAAGAAACCGCATGTGGAAAATGCTTTGATGCAATTATATAACTAAATATATTAAGTGTAAACGCTTAGAAAAAAAATAGAATAAAAATTGTATGAATTGTTTTACGTTATTATACATACTTTACATAGGGTGCCCGCCTATAGTTCTTCCCACCCACATGAACTTCAGAACGGCAACAGCTGTTGTCATAAACACGATGCCTGGATAATAAAGCGACTATTCTTTACGGGATGAGACAGCTTACAGCGTCGCATACCGACAAACTGCGGAGTTAGCGTTCTTATGAGGAAAACTGTACAAGAAACGGGAAAAACATAAATTACGAAATTGTAGAGCGGCTTCAAGTAAGAAATGAATTCTTACATTTAAAACTTACTTTATTAGAAGCACTTCAATGTACATTTTTTTATATCCAATCATCAGCTTAAATACTCTACTAACTCACGTCTCCAAGAAGTGGAAGTGTGACATTATAAGACAGACGCACACTTACTTATAATACTAACAAATGTAAGCAGGGTACACTGTAAAAAATTTTGGTCAGAAATTACGGTATATATACTGGAAACTTTGTGGCCAGTATATATACCGTAATGTAACTGGACGGTATATGTACCGTAAAATATTTAAAGTATATGTTTCGGCTGCACCCCCCCCTCCTCTCCTTAGGGGCTGTCCGTAAATGATGTCACACATTTTTTCAATATTTTTAACCCCCCTTCCCCCCTTAGTCACAAAGTGTCACACTTCACCATTCCCCCACCCTCCTCTTGTCACATGTAACACTATATTACATAGACCTATACTTGCAGTTCAGAAACAAAGCACTAAGTTATAGATCCTATTTCAAATTTTATTTTTAAACTATAACTAATGACATTTATAAGCATAGCAGTAAAAATGATTCGTGTACTTATTTTGTATGAAATCAGATTAAGGTTTAAACAGAAAACATAATTAATATACAATAAAGTAATACAATTAGAAATAAAATTTTAATATTTTTTTTTTGAAAAGAAAGGAATATAAGTGAAAACAAGACACAAGAAAGTTGTTTTAGCCCCGATTAAAAAATACCCTCAGATTCTGGTAATTTCAGAATAACTTCAAAATTTAATCTGCTGATTTTAAATGATTTTATTTTAACCAAAATGTGTGATGTCACACTTTTTCTTAACCCCTCCCACCTCCTTGTCACAAACTGTCACAATTTTATGAACCCCCCTCCCCCCCTTCAAGCGTGACATCATTTGTGGACGGCCCCTTAGGCTTGCACGCCTTACGTAACAAGAGCAAGAGCATCACTTCAGGGGTTGCCGTACACTAAGGCGGGTCTACTAGCTTTTTCCTTACTGAAAAATAATAAATAGCGATATTTTACTGAAAAATAATAAATAGCGATATTTTACTGAAAAACAATCATTTTACGGTATAAATACCGTTTATAATCAAAATGGCACATATACTATTTTTTTACGCTTAATATACATTAGACGTAACGGTACTCATACCTTAAAGAGTGAAAACGGTACAAGTACGTAAAATTTAAGGTACATCCACTGAAATTTTAAGAAATTTTTTTACAGTGTACAATTTATTTTAATAAGGAAATTAAATTACGTATGTTCAATATGTCCATCATTGGCAGCAATGTATCATACATTATGCATGTGTTCCGATGGTGGACGCAATGGGGATTTTTAACTTGATTTTCTTAATAAAATAAACACTTACTGGTATTAGTTTTATTTGTAAATTATCCGGCTCACCCGTTCAGACGGTCGGTTCAGTGGCCCTGACGCTTTCACCAACGTATATCCGGGCTCCGTACGCATATCCCACAGTTTTAAATGAAAATATATTTTAAAATAATAATTTTAACTGAGCAGGATGCAAAAATAAGCATGCGATGGCCGGTTCTGTGCTGTTTCTGATATACACAGGTTCCATCTTAACAGTTTTAACCTTAATTCATTAAAATGCTGTATAGACGGGCGAAATACAGTTCAACGCTACCAAAAGAAATAATCATTTTTAGTAGTATGAAAGTTTTCATTATAGACAGGTTAACATATTTAACCTTACTTCATTAAACTTTTGCATAGACCGGCAAAGCTCGGTTCCATGCTGCTAAAAAGTTATAACTTTTGTTTTACGCAGGTTTCTGTTAAGAAGTTTCGTCTTAAGAGTTTTAACTTATTTCTTAAACACTGGACAGACGGGCGAAGCCATATGCTGCCGAAAATATTTAAAATATTTTTCTTTATGATGGTTTCCGGTTTATATAGATTGCATTTTAACAGGTTTAAGTTTGCTTCATTTGATTATTGGATAGACGGGCGAAGCCCGGTTCTACACCACCAAAAAGTAACCATTTTTCGCTTTATACATGTATAACAGACATGTTTCATTTTAAGAGATTTAACTAACTTTATTAAATCATTGTACTGATGGAAGAAAGCCGGTTCTCGGTTGCCAATAATATAATGTTTCTTTCGTTTTATGCAGGATACCATTATAAATATGTTTCATCTTAAGAGTTTGAACCTTATTTCATAAAATACTTGGACTAACGAGAGAAGTCGTGTTCTATTTAGCCGAAAAGAAAATCATTTTCCATTTTATGCAGATTCTCATTACAGTCTGTTTCCGTGTTAGATGGATTTACCCTATTTCATTAAACTGATGAATAGACGGGCGAAGGCCATTTCAACGCTGCCAAAAAATTAATCAATTTTCCTTTTATTCAAGTTTTGTTATAGACAAGTTTCATTTTAAGAGGATAAAATAACCTTATTAAACCGCTTGAGAGATGGACGAAGGCCTTTCTATTAGCCAAATGTTCGTTTTATACATATTTCCATTATAGAAAGGTTCAGTCTTAATAGGTTTAACTTACTTGATTAAACGGTCTGTTAAATGGGCAAAGCAGGGTTCTATGCTGCCGATAAATAATAATTTTTCTTTTTATGCTGGTTTTCGTTATAGACTGGTTCTGTCTCGACATGTTTGACCTTACTCTATTAAACTTTTCAACATACAATTAAAGGCTGTTTCTACTACAAAAAAAATCGTTTTATACATATTCCTTCATAGACAAGTATCGTTTTAAGTGCCGAAAAAAGTAACTATATTTTGTTTTGTTATAGTGTTTCCGTTTGAAGTAAAGTAAGATTTTGAGACCTAAGCTCTCTATAACTTAATTAATATTAAACTATTAATTAATTTAAGAGTATTTTTAGAAAATTACTGCATTCTTTATTTTTTTATTTACATTTTCTACTTTTTAACGTTCAAAATCTTTCGTTATTTCATAGTTGGTCTATTTTGGCGTTCCCAGTTTGGCGTTTAAATAAAACCACTGTTGTTGTAACTCGTATACAATTGTAACCATAAAGGATATTTGGCGATTTATCACCTTTGGCGCGCTAACGGAAAAATGTCTTAAAAGTAATCTATTAATTAATAATGTAGCTGTGAAAATATTAAAATGTTGTATTGTCATCTGAAACAGACCTAAGAATATAATTTTTATAATTGTAGCCTATGAGGAAGTGAGTGAAAAATCGTTTACAAAGTTCTCTCTCTACATTAAAAAGAAAGTTGAGTTAAATACAGGAGTGTAAAGAGAGAAATCACTATTATATTTTCAAGGGAAATTGAATTTTTCTTTGCTAAGGAAGGGAAAATGTAAATAGTACAATCATCTCTGCCGTACTACTTTAAGGCATTGTCATACATAACAAAATCAAAATGTGGAAGATTATTGTATAAGTTTAGAAAGGATCACTTCAAGGATCGCTTTCTACTAATTCATTCATTCTAGTAAAGCATTCCGTAAAAATATCACATAGGAGATTTGAAGGGGGTCGGTGCAAGAGAGTGCCAAGCAGCATTTTTGAATTTCTGAGATATTTCAATTTAAAAATTTGATCAAATTCTCAAACCAAGATATATAATCTTTTTTATATTTGAGATATTCTTAGTAACAATATAGGATTGCTTTAATGATATTACTATTAGTTTTTTGTAAATTAACTATCTTCATTGGGGGCATAAAGATCTGGGGCAAAAAGGAAACCTGTCACATAGGCTGCCATCAAGTGACATTAGAAACAAATTATATGTTGGATATTATAATTTACAATATTAAGCAACATATTACAGTATTAGATTTATTTCACTAAAAATGTGGCTTGACACTTTTTTGCCCCGACCCCCTCAATTATGCAAGGAGAAGATTGCACAATAATCGATGAAAATATTATAAAGCGTAGACTTTACTTTAAGTTATTGCTATTTACTTTGAAAACAATATAAATTAGAAGTATTGCTGTTGCAGAGATAGGTTCAATTAGCATTATTTTTTTAACAATAATAACCCTAATTTCATATACTATAATGTCACGACTCTATTTCTTCTATATTCATCCTAAAAGTAAAAAACAATACGAAATTTCTATATTGTAAGATCTATTTTAGACAGTTAAAAGTTAAAAGTGAATTTTGCAAATATAAAAATACATTCATATGCCGTTAATTAGATAATGAAATAATGTAGCTTTTTTTCTCTGTCAGATATTTCTAGGTTACACAGTTAGATAACACTTTTTGTAAGTTAATATAAGAAACTTAAGGATGACTGTTTATAATCTATTGAATGAAGGAAAACAGAAAATTTCTTTAAGGACAATTTTCATGTCTTAATTACTAAACACGGAAAAACAAAATCACAAGAAAAAAGTAAGAGAAAATACGGATATTACAAATTATGATTATTAATTAATAATTATGAAAAATTCCTATACATATTTTATTTGTCAGTTTTTGTTTTATTTTTTTATAGATTGTATCAATGTATGAGCGAATATTCTGATAAAATAAGTAAATATAGATAAAACTAAATAATTTTTTATATTATCCTGAACATGTTGCACTTTAAAGACGATATACATATTTATAATGTCGAATCCACAGGGGAAGACTAAATGAAGTACTGCGAAACTTGTTTTCTGATTCAACACCTTAAACTGTAAAGGAAAAAAGGAGATAATTACTGCAAAATTTGCAAGTACTCAAACAACCAAGCATTTTTTAAAATTTAGTATGTCTACAGGAATATTTAGTACAAAATTAAAAAATAAAAATTTTTAAGGTTTAACAATTTTGATGCCAAAATTTTTTTCTATAATTTTTGCATTTTGTTCTCACAGTATCGTAAATTAATAAATACAAAGAGCACTTTACTACATAGCGCACAACCAACAGAGTGAAAAAATGTTCAGACCAGGAATCGAACCCGTATACCCTGGTACAGTGCACCAAGTGCTTTACCATTTAATCCACCAGGACGACATCCAGTCTAGTATTTCCTCACATTTATATGGCAAGACTACAACTTCTGCAGCACAAGATAGAAAGCCAATCATGAGCACAACTTCATTGGCATGCATGAAATTAAACCCAGTATCGGTGAATATTTATATATCTAATTAAATTTTCAATAGAACTGAAATTACATTGGAAATTAATTACGTAATACAAAGGACACTTTAGTACACAGCACACAAACAACTGAGTGAAAAAATGTCCAGACCGAGGATAGAACTCGGATACCCTAGTACAGCGCACCAAGTGCTTTACAATTTAAGCCACCAGGACGACATCCAGTCTAGTATTTTGTCTAGCTTAAATAGTCCAGTCTAGCTTAAATGGTCCTATCAAAAACTTGTCAATATAAAAGTTATAGATAATTTTAAGAAGATTTATAATAAATTTAAGCGGATTTGATATCTTGTGAATTGACAGTTATCAATTTTTTCTTCTTAAACCCCTATTTTTTTCGCCCCTTGAAGCCATTTTTAATTATATTGAAAATTTGTGATACACAAATTTTTGACGCTTTTCCTAGAAGTAATAATAACTTTAAATAGAAATCGATATGTATCATAATTAAGACGTTATGGTTTTTTTTCTGTTTTAAAAAAAAAACCCTTCCCATTTCCACCCCTTTGGTCCGATTTTGCCCATTAACGAACTTGACCAAGATTTTCTGCCCCTTGATTCTACGTATCAGGTTGGAAGAGATTTGGGCAGAATTATGGGAGTTATCGTGTCCATAAAAAAGTGATATAGATAGATAGATAGACAGAAAAAGGTATGAACTAGGGGTGGTTTTGGGTTCAGGGGTCATGACCGGTGTAGATCTGCAAAAAAAAATTCAGACATTCTAACAAAGGGGGGGAATGTAATAGGTAGTATTTCTTATGAAATCTACCTAAAACAGACATAAAAAAGATAAGATATAAAAAAGAAAAATTACTTAATCGACACTGATAAAAAGGCTTTTTTTCTAATTCCTATGTAAAATAACCTTTTCATGTATTATTTTCTCTTATTAAGACTATTTAGCAAGACATAAAATAAAGTTAAAATATCTCAATCAGCATCATACAGACTTGTGATGTATTTCCCATTCCTTATACAATTTTAAGTTTTAATAATAAAAAAAAACATATACATAAGTTAAAATTTTTGGTTTAAAATAGACCTAAAGTCTTAAAAAAATTACAAAAGTAGTGAAAATACACTAACCAGCACAATTAATGTTTTTAGTCTATAGTTTGATAATAAATGTACAAAATTTGACTCTTTTTGGATCCAAGGAACCCCAAGTTATGGCATATAGGTACATGCAAATAGGTTGAGGATAACCGATGGAAATTTGTATCCATGTTTTAATTTTTGCAAAATAAGAATGTATCTTGTAAATATGTATCGAAATTTTAATGCTCTTAAATTTTATTACGCATGTACCATTTAGTAAATAGGGTAAACTTATTGGTGGGGAGAAGTTTAGTTCTAGAAAAATATACCTATCATGGAATCGTTTCAAAAAAGTTATTAAATTCAGAACACAAAAAAAAGTTATTAAATTCAGAACACAAAAAAAGTTATTAAATTATAATAATTATTTGCATTATAAGTTTTATTATTACATTATTACTGTTTATAATTCTAATTTGTAAAATAATAAAACATCCTGTAATTTTTTTTTTCTGTTAGTATCAGAAAAATAAAATAGCGGGAAAGCCTTTTGTAGTGGTAATTTTAGACAGTGACATGGTATTCCACTTTTTTAATAGACATTTTTAAAAAGATAAGCAATTTCCCACAGTCTCTTCTCTGATTATGAAATACGTAAAAGTAAAAGAAAATAAAGCTTATTACCAGTTTAGACTGAAGTCGGATGCCCCATTGCAAGTATTAAAATAAATAATTCATTACCAAAATAATTAAACATAAGGAAGAATCTTTCGTTTACAAGAAATATCCAAAATATTTTAGAAATATTTAAAGTTATATATTCAACGGTTTAAAAAGCCGTTGAGAAGAATAATTAGATTATAAAAGAAAATTATGATATCGGAAATATATTTGTGAAGAAGAAAGTACTGTTCATTAGTATCTCGAAAAAGCGAAATATTATTAAATTAAATTGAAATCCAGAATTCACTTCTTTGATCTGAAAATTATATGGAAATGGAAGAAATAAAAAAATCCCAACATGTATTAAAACAGCGTTCTAATACAAAAATCTAAATTATAGCAACATTTGATGTTTATAACTTATTCTTCAATGTATATCAATGCTTCTTCAAAACAACAGGAGTAATCAGCTTAAATTCGTGAAATGTTGTTGCATATTCGTTTCGAAGTTATTTGTTAGGCGCAATTTACATAAAGAATTCCTTCAATTAAAAATGATGAAAGCATCTTCACAAGATATGAGCTTAACAAGAGTGAATGTTTGAAAAATGACTTTGAAGGTATTAAGATCAAACAAACTGCAATTAATGATATCTTACTATTTAAAAATTCTGTAATTATCTAATGAATATGTTAATAAACTGGCATAGAAATCAATTATGCATCACTGAAATACTTCACGATTTTATAGAAAATGAACGAGGATCCATAATAAGAATAACTTGCTATCAAAAGTAAAAATAATAGAAAACTGTCTAAGAATTCTTCTTTCTATAAAACAGAAATTTCTCTCCTGTTATAAAACAGAGAAGACGGCAATGCAATTTCTTAGTGCTTAATTTAATTGTGTTTCTCTTTCTTTATTGTATTCTAATCATATTTCTTTTTATGTTTATTTTATTTTTTATACTTTATGTACTTATTTTAAGTATGAAAAAACTACGATTTTTAAAATGCTTTCAAATTAAAAATTGTTTTGAACGATGTGGCAGAACCTTAATTAGAAGTCAACATTTTTTAATCCTTTGACTTTTATCGGATCTATCGCCATTGTATAATGAGCTGTGAATCATTTAAAAATAAATACCAAATCGTAAGAGACTAGTTTAGGATTTATGCAGATAGAAAGTTTGGTGATGGTAGTGATTTGTTACGACCGATTATCTGCGCTAGGGATACAGGCCTCAATCTGCACGACTATCGAAACTGATAAGTTCATGTGTTTTTTATAAATAAAAAAATTAATGCTGAAATAGAAAAAGTAATAAAAAAGCTCTATCACGTTATGTTTTCTAATCCTTATGGTCTAAATTCTAAGTTATTTAATCGCACAAACATTGTTTATACAAATACTAATAAACATGAACATTATACTAGCACTTATGCTAATTTAAATCATAAAGTAAATACAAAAACTACACGTACAAAAAGGGGTAAATATGGTACTAATACACAGTATATTTCTAGTAATGATATTATACAGCAATTATCTAATATGGAAAATGAATTCACTAATACTTTCAATTGGTTTGATATAAGGAAACATATTTTTTCGATCAAAAAGAAAAATCTTAATAATTATTATAAAGTATTTTTAACATTAAATTTATCACCACATTTTAGTGATGTATATTTTGATCTTCTATTATATAGAATTAATCAACTTAATGTAAAAATTTCAAAAAATACTTATAAAAAAACTAACAATACTCAACTTATAATCACTTTTTCCAATATAGTACTTAATAAAATTAATATACACAATGTAATTAATAACAATAACAAATTCCCCATAAAAAATTTTACAATACATAAATCATACAAATACAATGTTACACTTGGACGTAGAATTTTCAATTACAATAATTTTGCAAAATTTCTTACATCAAATGATAAACCTCCGTGCTTATGTAATAATCCTAGTTTTAGTAATTATGTAGATAAGGTACATGGTCACATTATTACAGGGGATATTAATATTGTCGAGAATGATTATCTGCGCAGTTTTATGACTAATGGGACTAAATTTCGAACACCATCATGTTATAATATTTTTTCTATATTAAAACAATTTAATTTGGATCTTGACCTTTTTATATATAAAATTTCAATAGATTATAATAAACCCATTGAATTTTTTAAAGAATGGAAATTAAATGTATTAAGTAATTTAAATGTTGAACTTTTCAGAAATATGGAAAATTTTAATTTTAATGTTAAACAACTAAATAGTGAAATAAAGAATTTACAAAACAAATTTATTATTACTTATGTTGATAAATCACCAAACAACTATGCTTTCATCTGCAAAAAATATTATTCACAGCTAATATCTAATGCAATAAATACAAGTTTAAATTTTAAAAAAACTAATCTTAATACAATTATTAATAATCGACATATATTTCAATATTATAAATTGCTAAAAATTAAAAATTACAACTTTAATTATCCATACATTGTTGTTATACCTAAATTTCATAAAACTCCTATAAAATTTAGAACTGTAACTATAGGCTGTAATACGTATAATAATAATGCAAGTAAATTTCTATTAACTATTCTCAATAAATTGTTTGAACTTACAAAACTAAAAGATAATTTGTTTAGCATAAAAAATAGTTTTCAACTTGTCAATAATATAAAAAATTTAAATAACATAACTTACATGAAGACGTTTGACTTTAATGACTTATTTAATAATATTGATATCAAGGATATGTTCAGGATTGTCAATTTATTATACAAAGAATACAAGGATTCCATAAAATTAAAAAATAACATTTCTTTAAATTACTTTAAAACTTTAACTAGATTTATTCTACATCATAATTATATTGTTTTTAATGAGAATATATATATTCAATGCTGTGGATTACCACAGGGTGGTATTGTTTCTTCAATTCTTGCAGAATTATATTTATATTATTATGAACGTAATTCACATATTGCTAATTGTAAAATGTACCGTTATATAGATGATATAATTGTCTTCTATTTTAATAATAATTCAAATTATTTACTACCAATAAAATATCATAAAAATTTAAATTATAGTTTCAACCTTATGGTAAATAATGAAATTAATTTTCTTGATCTTAAGATAATTCTTAAAGATAATAAAATTTTGTTTGACATTTATGACAAAAGAAATGATTTTACATTTAAAGTTAACTTATTTACTAATTATAAGTCTTGTATACATAAATCAGTATTTGTAAATATTTTACTAAATTTTGCACATAGAATAAACAATCTTTGTTCTAATAATTTTAAAACTCAAAATTTAAAACTTATTCTTCAACATGCAGTAGAATATGGCTATCCCTTTTATTTAGTTAAGTCAATTTTACGAATATAAATTTTGCTTTCATTGGGGTTTATATGTTTGCACATTCTATCTGTTAAAACACTTACATTTTGATTACTGATATATTTGGCTAAAGAATGAATTCCTTTATGTGAGAGCTGAGTGGGAATATTTTGGTTAAATATCTTTTATTAATTAAAAAATTTAAATAGTAAATTCTAATTTTTTTTTCTTTTCTAGGGAGAGAACTTAATATAATATTGTTCCAATAAGTGCGTTGCCATATTGGAGATTTAATGTTTTTTTTTTTTCCCTTGCCAGGTAGAGAACATTTAACAATTTAGTTAAATGCTTTTTTATTTTTTATTTTTTGCAAGATATTAGATTCAATACGTGAGGTTAACATATTGGAAATGTTTGGTTATTTTTAGCTATCAGTGTGTGAAATCTAATTTTATTTTTCAGAATAAATAATATTTAGCAAGATGTTAGTTCCATTAAGTGTGTGTAGCCATTTTGGTATTTCTTTTAAACTTGCATTGTTATTTATAAAATGAAAATCTAATTTTATTTTTCAGGGTTAATAAAATTTTGCAAGATGTTAGTTCCAATAAGTGCATGTAGTCATATTGGTAAATCTTTTAAGCTTGCATATAATTATTTATAAAATGAAAATTTAATTTGACTTCTACAATAATATTTTAGATTTTATGGGTTTATTTATGTTTTGAAATTATTTAAATGTTGACATATGTAAAAATAAATAGATAAAATAATTTTATACTGAAAATTTACTTAATCAAAATAATTAATGGTTATTTAGATATTGTTTTAATCTTTAACTAGATGGCAGCACCATATAATGATTTTAAAAAAACTATTACTATTATTCTTTAGTATTATTTTTTAGTTATTGTTTATTATAAAACCAGATGGCAGCACCATATAAATTTTCACAATTTTTTTTTTCTCTTTTAAGTGAAAACTTGGAATACAAGTGAAATTTTTAAATATTCCAATAATATAATATATATATTAAAATTATTTAAGTTAAAAAATATTTTTGGTAAATGAATTTATAGTTTTTATATTATTTATTTGTATTTTTATATTTTAAATTAGAAATAGTTAAAATCACAATGGTTAAATTAATAACCTGCTACTTTTAGAAAATTAACTGTAATTTTAACTTGTACGTTTGAATTCACTTATTCACTTTACCATGTGCTTAGCACAAAACATTTTTGGCTTCGGATTCTGGACAAATTTATGTTGTAATGTATAGATTTTCTTTGTCTTCCTTTGTATTTATTTGTTTATAAATGATTTTATTTTCTTCCGTTTGATTTGTAGTGTTCTATTTTCAAAGGTATCCTTTTTTTTTTTTTTTTTTTTCCAATTTCTTTCCAATGATTGTTAGGGCTAGGAATTGTCACAAAATTTTGGCTTTAAGCTTGTGACAGTTACAGAAAACAATCATTCTTTGCTTATAATGTGGTTTCCCAGCCCTTGAAAAAGTAAATTACATTATAAGCTTGCATTTGTGTTTTTTTCTTTTTTTTTTTTTTACTTATGTTTCACTTTTTGAATAAATACTTCATTTGTTAGGACTATGTTTTATAATGTGTAATTTGACATAGCTATTTGGGATAATAATTTCATTGCATTTGGTCAGTTATTTCTGTTTAAATGGTTAATTTTTGCAATAAGTTTATATATATATATATATATATATATATATATGTTATATAAAAATTTTATTTCGCATTTTTTTCTTTAAATTAATCTAACTTCTGACATAGTCATTATTTCCTTAATTCTTAATAATATTTATTCCTATTTAATGTCCTTTTAAAAGTAATAACACGTATATTAATAATTATCTTATTTCAAATCTTAATCTAAAACTTTAAGTTCATTCGTAACATTTATCAACTCCCCAATCTATAAAATTCTGAGAGACGCTTGTTGTCATTTCGAATGCTTTTAAAAGCCATTAAAAAAATATTCCATGCTTTGCTTCGCGCGCTGGGTATTTTTCACGTCAAAATCAATGCGCAGCTACGATGGGGATTCTTTCGTGTTAAATCTTCTCCCTCGCACCTCATTCGCTTAGCTTAAATTCGCCTCTCACTCATTGGATAGTGCGCTCGTTACGTCGTTTTCAGTAACTCTACGCGCCGTGAACAAAACTCGCTTGCAAGATTTTGGAGAGCAGATTTCTGTCGTGTTTTGAAGTGCTGACCAAATTGTTATCTGGTGTTTAACTGACTTAGAATTTCATAATAGCTCTTTAAGATCTATTAAATGATGTCGTGAGCTATCGTCAAGTCTGATATATGTATACCTGATACTGTGGGAACTGTTACTGGCATCGTCATGGTTGTTGATAAACAATTTATTTGGAAATTGGCTGCATCTTATTGAAGAAATTCTTGTGGTGTTTCATCATTGCCTAACCTCCTCGCCATGATTCTTGATATCGACTGCAATCATTCACCATCTTTAACAAACTGCCATTTTCTCGTGGAATATTAAATCATCTTCGTAAAATGTCTACATATATATATATATATTATGAAGTTAATATTTGAAATAAATATGTATTGTAACCTACAAATATTTTAACATAAATTGTTTTCTAGAAGCTCTAAAAATTCGAATCCAAAATTACAGCTCATTCCGCCAAGTAGATTTTGAGTTTCACTTAAAAAACACCAGTCACACCAGCCACACCAGTGGCTGAGAGGTTCTGAGATCAAAGCTGGTAGACCGGAGGCTCTGCGTTCAAACCCCTGTGGCGCACGTCGACCTAACCACTCGGAGTTCTGCGTCGTTTTCGTCTAACCTTGCCATAAATACGGGTTAGGATCCCATAGAAAACCCCCCAACGGAAGGGACTCCCCCGCCGGCCTATATCCCTAGCACAGATAATCGGTCGTAACAAATCACTACCATCACCAAACTTTCTATCTGCAGAAATTCTAAACTAGTCTTTAACGACTGACTTTCTGTTTGGTATCCGACAATAAATGTACTTAAAAATCCAAATATGATCTCGAAATTGGGTGGCTGGAAATTTGAAAATATTGGAAATTTGAAATATTGGAAATTTGAAAGTTTGTAACAATTTCGACATAGAGACAGCAGCCCTCTAACTCACAATTGTATTACAAAAATGTGATTTGTGATGAAAGAAAACTTCCTTTATTGTTGCATTCTGCGTGAGCGTAAAATTCAATTATTGCGTTTTCAATTCCGAAAATTATTTTTCAATTTGTAGATTAATATTATTGTGTATGAATACATTGCATTTTTATTGCAAGATATTTATTGCATTTCTCCCATTTAAAGCAAATAACATTTTATGCATGTCCATTCTTTTCCCAACAATAAATCTATTATGAAATAATTAAGGTTTCCGACATTAATAGAGATTTATTATACATATGTGAAACATAAAACATGTGAGAAAAAAAAGTCGAAAATCATAAAAATGCATCGCTTTACACAGCCAGATATTATGTCGTTACAATTTTTTTCCCGATTATTATTTCAAAAGCCAAATAATGAATCTATTATGAACTTGCTGACAAATGAAAATGAAATTATAAATATTCAAATAATAAATCATATAAATATTTAACAAACAATAATCTATAGAGAAATAGTTATACAAAATTTAAATACGCCGAGTCCTTTGAAGGCAATTTCGTAACACAAATTGCTTTGGACTTTTTGATAGGGTCTCAAATTTATTGCGCTATCAAATTATCCAAAATTTGCTTGGTATTACGCATATTCTTAAAAATATCTGAATTACGTTTGTTAGTTTATATATACGATTTTGAGGGGGTTACAGCTGTTTTATCGTCGTGAAAGTATCTGAAACGTTTGCAGTCGTTTAAAATTATTCTCTAACGGAAAATGGATGTTAAAGCTGTCATATTTTCCTATAATAGAAATAACAGTTACTCAAGATATTATAAAAGAGTTTCTCAGAGCTATTTCTCGGTGCTTTGGCGTCGCAGACAAGAATTTAAAGTGCCTCTTCGGTATTATACTACACTGGAAAAAAGATAAATCTTTCTTGATTTAGTAAGAAAGTTTGCGAAAATATAATATAAATTCTTCCAAGTTACTTACGAAAGCCTTTATTTATTTTAAAAAATCTTTGAATCTCCGATATTTAAAGAAGCATTTCGGAAAAAAAAGTCTCGTTTGCGCAAGTAATTTTCGGAAACGTTAGGAAGTACTTTATAAAGTATTTTTGCGAGTTTTTTCAACTCGGTATAAAAATGACAAGTTTTACGGGTGTTATAAATTTTCAAGTAAACTTTTTCATTTTTAACAAACATTTTCAATATAGAAACATGCTAAATTAACAGCTTAAGATGAACATAGTTTGTTACATGTGCATTATAAACAACTGAAAGTCTTTACTTAAGAACAGATAAAACGATATTTTGTGTTGATACGGTGTTGAGAAAAATAATAAATAAACTGTAAAATCTATTGCGAAATATTTCCGAAAATCACGGGCAGCAAAGTAAACATTTGCTTTAAATCTCGTAAATCTATTGTTTTCCGATGTTTCTGGAGATAATGGAATGCTTTTATGAATCCAGAGTAACTCAAAAGAGGTTCTATTATATATTCGTAAATCTTCTCGCTAGATCAAGAAACATTTCTATTTTCACTTTCCGCTCACATACAGTGTAAGGAATCTATTGTAATCTTGATAAAAACACGATTATAGATATTTTGGTATATTTTTACATTTTGATGTCCCTGAACTGTTTTCATAATTTGCATATGTATATATGTTTGCATATGTTTGCATAATATTCCATATGTATATACATGCATGCGTGATTAATGTAATTTATTCTAGTTTTCTGGTTCTCAAAGCTGTTTGTTGGTGTTTTTTCGATGATGTGGGTACGTAATGTATGTATGTGTATAACTGTATGAGTGAAGACGATATTCAAACTGGTCATCCAATTAAGTTCCCATTTGGTGAAGATATTATAGCCTTCTGTCGCAACAGTTGTATTCATTTTTCGTACAAATCGGATATCGGATTTGGTATCTAAAACATTTTCCATCTATTTTTTAACCATTTTTAGATCAGAAAAAAATATAAGTATTTTCGTTAAGACTCAATTTTTAAATTAAATATTTTTATTGTTTACGCTTACCTTTTGTCGATATAATAATGATATTTCAACAGAACGTGTCAATATTTGTTATAATTTACATATTTTAAACTTAACCTGGGCTGACTGAAAATTCATTGAAAATTACGTCATAATTTTAGAAAAATGTGCCATCTTTATGAATGAAAGTACGTTTTCATTAGAGAATGAGGTTATTTTCACTATTCGCACATTTGAAAAATTGGGTTCAAAATTTATATTTTTTTATTACAATTTACTTGAACGCATAATAATCTTTAAAAGTGTTTGGAAAGTCGACTGGAGCCACACTGAAATTCTTCTACAGTGTGGCCTTGCATAAAACTACATGCGATCCTTGAATAGTCCGAATTTTTATTTTATACAGCAAGGAATATTTCTGAAGTTTATAAAGCAGCGGTAGAATTTAAAAGATAATAATAAATTCGTTAGTCTTAAAGATAAAAAAAATATTACATCTATGATTGTTCCGCTAATAATATTTTGTTCTATTTCATATAATTTCTAATGCTTGGTAGAAATAAAAAATTACGGTCCATCTTATCCTTTGCTTATCAATTGAAAATTAAAGAGACATTCATAAAGTTTATTCTGCGAGAAGTAGTTTGCGCAAACAGATTTTAAATGTTGGTTTCAGTGTAGAAGGTGTCCGAAAAGTAATAAATGGAAAGATGGTGTATTAAATAAAGTATACAGGGTGTTCCTTCTTATTGTTCACCAATAGCTCATTTTAGGGGTATATTTCCAATTGTAAAAATGTTTCAAATGTTGCTTTTTATCATATGAAAATCCATTTACGTCATTTAGTAGTTATTTTTTTTAAAGTTACGAAATTTAAATTTTTATACAGTCGTATAAGTTATATTTAGAAAACCTTTTTCCATGCTCTAACAAGTGAAGCAGTAAAAATTCCACTTTTGTATGACCAAACCTTAACGAGTTTTGTTCTTTGATTTTTATGAATCTTCAGCGTTTTCTGAACTTTTCCCCGTTTTTAGTGCCAGAAAACGCCGAAAATTCATAAAATTCAAAATAGCAATCATAGTAGTATTCGAATTTTACCTTGTAAGATTTTGTTGTAGAAGAATGGAATTTTAACTGATTTGCTTGTTAGAGCATGAAGGAAAATTTGTAACTAACTAATAGGATTCAGGGAGCGTATAAGAATTAAATTTTTGTAACTTTTTAAAAAATAACTTATTTGATGCAAAAGGTTTTTCGTATGATGAAATACAACATTTAACACTGACATTTTGTTTTAAGTCCAACATTTGACATTTCTTTTTTAAACGCAGAAAATTCACAAAACTGAAAGTAATAATCATTACTTAACGTTTTAAATTTTATTCGTAGAGGAATGGAATTTTTGTTGTTTTACTTGTTAGAACACGAGGGGAAATTGTGTAACTGAAACTTATAGGACTCGGGGAGCATATAAGAATTTGTATTTCGTAATTTGCAAAAAAAAAAAAAAAAAAAAAAAAAAAAAAAAAAAACTACTTTGACGCAAAAAGATTTTCATAATATGAAAAACAACATTTGACACGTTTCTGAAATTAGAACTGTAACTCTAAAATTAATGGTTTAGGAATTAGGTTTTGGTCAACGATAATAAAAGTCACCTTGTACAATATTCAATAAATTACGTTGAAAAAGAAAAAATGAAAAATTTATTTAACTAAGCCGCGCATCGAGAGAAAAAGTTAATTTTGTTTAGAAAAAAGAATATTGCCTAGTGTATAATTAAATACAGTGCTACTTTTAATATTATAGAATGTAACAAAAGTCAGTTGATGTTACAAATTAGGTAACTTTTTGTTGTATTTTTTACCAGACCCGTAAATTGAAATCGCCTCCTTATTGTTAGAATCTGTCACAATACATTTTACGGAGGAATTTATTAGACTCCTTCTTTGCACTCATTATTGAAATGTTCATGGTGTTGAAGAAAAGAAGTTTTGGGAAAATAAAAGATCTTGCAAATAAAGGATGATTGCTTATGTTAAAAGAAAAAAAAAACTTTTCTTCCAAATGTCAACAGGAACTATGAAAGAAAAACTAATTCCACAAGTTTCTGTCGCTCTTTGTTGGGGAATTTGTCTGATCAAGTTAAGTAACGATATATATTTAGTTAACTTAATTTGAACATAAAAACATTTTCTGTGTTGTAAAAAAAAAAAAAAAAAAAAAAAAAAAAAGGTACAAAATGACATTGGACATAATGTATAAATTTTACAAGTAAGTAGGATGTATAATGGTATCCATGTAAATCGCAGTATTTGAATGCGTACTCTATTTTTAAAAATGTTATTAATGATCACAAACTCAAAAAATCAAAAGTACGTTTTCTACAAAAATCTCTTAACACTAGAACGACCAAGAGCGGTCAGTTTGACCGTTAGCAAATGAATATATTCCCATTCGAATCAGAAATTTCTTTCTTTAAATAAATTAAATATAAAACTCGCAGGAATATATTTATTGAATAAGTTAAATATTTTTAAATAAAAATTCTGGTGTGAAATAGTTTTCTAAAACTTGTGTAAAATTTCCGGTCGTTCTAGTGTTAAATGCTTTTATTTCAATATACATTTTAGTTAGAGGTTCCTTTTATAGTCAGCTTCATCTGCTTCAATGTCAGCAATGTACGGATAAACTTTCTTGCTTTCTGAGTGTAAAGTATGTTTTTTTTTTTTTTTTTACATTCTTCCTTTTTATATGTTGTAATTTTATCATGCTTCCTATTTTTTATGTAACATTTTAATTAAATTAAAACTATCTTGAAATTGTTTTTTAAAACCAACTCAAATAATTACTGTCTCTTTATATTCTTTTACTTTAGATAATAAATCACTGTGATAAATTATTTTTTTTCTACTTACTATATATGTACGTATACAGATATATACACATATATGCATATACATATAACAAGATCTTGCTGTCATCACTGCAAATAAAAGATGATTGCTTATGTTAAAAGAAAAAAAAAAACTTTTATTCCAAATGTCAACAGAAACAATGAAAGAAAAACTAATTCCACAAGTCTCTGTCGTACATATTCAAATACCAATACCAACAGTAAGGTTTAATAAGTAACTAAATATACAACTCAAGATTCAACATATAATTAGATTATTATTAAATAACAATGAGAACTTCCTGTCTTTCAGTAATACATACGCCTGCAAAAAAAAATTAAATTGTTATACATAGTTTTTGTTCCTATAATTTTTTTTTTTAACGGAACTATTTTGACTGACTTCAACATTAAATAGCTCTTAAAATAATTCTCCGATTTAAATCCTGTCTGCTTCAGCATATTTATCGAAAAATTCTCTAAAAATCTCACAATTTTCATACTTTTATTTGCAATAGTTTTCTTAATATTAGCCGAGAAAAAACCTCTGATGACAAAGAATTCGTTGAAGGTGGCAGCATCGACAGTGTTAGTTACTTTTTTTTAGAATAGAGAGACATTTATGTATTTTAATGTCAGAATATATTATTTAGAGTCAGGCAAAAATTTTCTTCTTAAACCAGTTTTCTTTCGCAATTTAAGATTGAATTCTCTTTTTCATTTGTCTCTGTTTCATGAGTGCCAGGTTTATATTTAACAAATTTAATTCAAGTTTACATAATTAAAGGTTTTGAAGCAGATAACTTTCATTTGATAACTAGGACTTACATGCTTGTTTCATAAAGATTTTTCAGCATGTAGTAAATTATCTTGGAAACTCACCAGGATAAACACAGCTAGGTTTACGTGAAATCTTAGCTATCTAATGAAAATATCAAAAAAGTTAATCTAAATGCAAATGTTGATTAACTGGATAAATCCTTATAAATTCACAGTTTTATTCAGCGTTTACTTCTGCAGCATTTTACTTAAGTGTTATTCTACTATTTGTTGTAAAACGTGCTTTGCCAAGAATTTAAAAGATTAAAACTAATTTTGAAATAAAAATGCCTCATTTATTCTCAGTGATCTGATGTATTACACGAAAAGTACGTAGAATAATTAAAGCGTAGATTACTTAAGAATCAGAAAGTGTCCTGTTTCTTTCCAAAATAATAAAAAAGAACTATAAAGAAAGGAAAGTTAAAAAAAATCATTACCTATGTAAAAAAATGCTGTTAAAAATAAATTGTATTTCTTTCTATTGTTTATATTTTAATTGGTAGTTGATCTAAGAACCTGATAATTTGTTGTAGAGAATGGTTCTAACATTCAAAAGTTAGAAGTTTGAAAAGTTTCGCATCTTTCAAAGAAATTTGTGATTATTAAAACTTTATAAAACTTAATTGTTATGTAAAAGAGAAATTCTTAAAATATAATACATCAAATTAATTATTTTAAAAGTGTCCAGAGAATACAAAATTTGTTTTAACTAATAAATTAATTTTTGCAAGTATTTCATATTCAGTAGATTAACGTAGTTAGGAAGAAAATGTATTTAAACAGTAAATTATTAAATTGGAAAAATTTCAAAGATCTTTTGTTAATATTTATAGTTACTTAAGTTTCTCCTCTATTTTGTTAAATATTTACTAAAATATTCAAATTACTCTCCTCGGATTCCTACTTATAAAAGCTAAATATAAAAAGAAAATTTTAATCGGCTGTTTCTAATGGTATGAAAAATAAGAAGCCACTTCCCAAAATAAAATTTAATTAATGAAGTGCTAGTTCCTTTGTGCGTTATTGTATGAGGAGTAGATAATATTGAAAATAATTTTTAATTTTTATCTTTACTGTATTAGTGACTTATATTCTGCAAGCTATCGAATCCACTTAATCGAATCAAAGAAAAAAAAATATTTTTGGAAACAAGAAAATAAGATTAAAATTGCAACGCAATAAAACATTTATTATGAAGCCCTACATATGTTGATGTGTAATTTATAATATATATATATATATATATATATATATATATATATATATACATATAAGGGTCGCCCAAATAAAAGTGGCATTGCTGTAATAAATCCGCCATTTGAAAAGAAAGATGACTGCGCATGCTGCTATAGAGGACTCAGAGTGCTGGGAATGCATGCGATATCGTCAGATCCCGCCAGATGCGTGTGTGATAGCGTGGGACCACGTTAAAAGGCATCGTTCGCATCATGTATGCCTCCAAACGGTATCAATGCGCGGTCGTGCAATTTTTAACAGCGGAAAATATGAGTGCTAGTGAAATCTATCGTCGAATGCAAAATGTGTATGGCACGAAGTGTATGTCACGCAGATCGGTATTCCGATGGTGTAAGGATTTTCGAAGTGGAAGAAGCAGTACTGACGATAGGTCATGACCTGGTCAAGGGCATGTGGTTATCACCAAGGAAGCAGTTGCAGATGTGGACCGTCTCGTGAGAATCAATCGGCAAATCACCACTCGAGAAATAGCGGGGGAAATGTCTATGAGCAAAGGAAGTGTGCACACATTACTGCATGAAAGGTTGCAACACCGAAAGGTTTGTGCGCAATGGGTGCAGAAATATTTGACAGAGGAGCAGAAGATTCATCACATATCTGTTTGCATGCAACACCTTATTCGGTACTACGAATTGGGCAACCAATTCTATTCAAAGATCATTGCCGCTGATCAAACATGGTGCCATCACTTTGATCCAGCCACCAAAAGCATGAGCATGGAATGGCGACACTCTTCATCCCCACGGCCGAAGAAGGTTCGCTCGTCCACTAGAGCTGATAGTCATGTTGACGTGCTTCTTCGACATCAATGGCCCACTACTGTTAGCACATTGCATGAACTGAGAAATAATATCAAGAACCGCCGACGTGGCATGCTGTCACGTGGGGTTATATTCTTGCATGATAATGTTCGTCCTCATGTGGCTGTGGCGTGCCAAACATTGTTACAGCAATTCCCCTGGGAGGTTCTCGAACACCCCCTTACAGCCCAGGCTTTAGTAGTGTGACTACTAAATCTTCGGACCATTCAAGAAAGCTCTGAAGGACGGATATTTGCCGATGATAATGAGGTGCAAGCTTACGTTGAAAATTGGTACCACAACCAACCCCGGAGTTTCTTCACCCAGGGTATCCATCGTCTCGTTCACCGCTGGGCAGCTGTTTTAATCTACAAGGTGACTTTGACTAGCCTATCTGTTACGTCTGTATTACTTCTTTCCTTTGTATACTAATTTATATTAATACCATTAAATAATTTTTCAAACTGACTATAGTGCCATTTTCATGTGGGCGATCCATATATATATATTACTTTAATATAACTATGTTTGTCTTATTTAAATGTTTCCCCCACTCCTTTAAGAACGGGTGGTCATAAAAAAAACTTTGCCGATATATCGAACTCTAGCGGCCGGTCCGTTCAACCGATCGAGATGAGATTTCATATATAGTTATTCACAGGTATGAGCTCGGTATTCTGTGAACGGCAACAAATTGGCGCTCACGGTTACGGTTATAGCTACAGAAACTCGAAATTTTCAAATGGCAACGCCCATTTTTTTCATCTCAAAATACTCAGCGCATGCGAAAACTCTAAAGAGCATTGGAACGGTACGTGTATCGCAATAAACGGACGCATTATGCACGCATAAAAACAGCTCAGCGAATGGCAAAAAAAAAAAAAAAAAAAAAAAAAAAAAAACACGATCACGCACACGAAGGAAATTTGCATATGACAGAGGCAAAACACCAATCATGGAACGCCGTTCGCCAGATAGTCAGCGTAGAAAACGGATAAAAAGTGGGGTGGGAATGTTAGTTCTTCAGTCGGGAGCACGCACATGCCGTCAAAATAACTCTTCCAGCGACAGTTCGTGGTGAATTGGTAAAACTCTATTATCAAAATGGGATGAATGCTGCGAAAACCTTGCGTGTTGAAACCATCGCCAAATACGTGGCCCATGTAGCCCGCAAGCTCTTCGTGATTTAGTAAAGAAATTCGAAGAAACTGGCTGCACCTGTGATAGACCGCGATCCGGACGACCAACTGTTCCGGAGGATACTGTTATGGCAGTGCATCACACAGTGTCTACAGGACACATAATTGCAAAAACTTCATCTTGTGTATTCAATATACCGAAATCAACGGTTCTAAAGCTACTGCGCTCTGTAATCCGCATGTTTCCTTATTGGTACGAGCACGTCCAGATGTTGGAAGTGGGGGACCACCAACAACGTATAGACTTTGCTAATGAATTTCTTATTCGATATGATGGAGATAACGACTGGCCTATTCGCATATTATGGACGGACGAGGCACATTTTACCTTAACTGCCAACGTCAACACCAAAAATTGTGTGCACTGGGAAGACAGGAATCCGCACGCTGTGGCACCAGTACCTTTATACGACGTCAAAGTTACTGTGTGGTGCGGCATTGCAGGCACAATTATTCTCTGGCCGTACTTCTTTGAGGAAGCGACAGCAACGGGATTTGTAACTTGCTCTGTAACAGGCTCCCGCTATACGGCAATGCTGCAAAATTACGTCATACCAGAATTGATGCAGCGAAATGCACTGAATGACTTTGTTTGAATGCAAGATGGTGCACCTCCACATAAAGTGAAGTCTGTTCACAGGGTCCTGGAACAGCATTTTGGCAACCGTGTCATCTCACGCCATTTTCCATTTCCGTGGCCTCCGCGATGCCCCAGCCTCACTCCTATGGATTTCTGGTTCTGGGGATATCTCTAATCTAGAGTGTACATGTGCAATCCGCAAACTTTGCCGGATTTGAAAGATTCTGTCAAACGTGAGATTGTAAACATGCCTCATGCGATGTTACATTCGGCTGTATTGTCCGCAGTCGCCCGCATGCAATGTTTAATTACCTGTGATGGCAACCATGTGGAAAATGTGTAATCAAAATAAGTTTTCTCTTCTCCGATCTGCGTTGTAATCAGTGATTGGTGTACTTTTTTCCGTTCGCAGAGCTGTTTTTTGTGCCTGCATAACGAGTCCGTTTCTTGCGATACATGTATGGTTCCAACGCTCTTTAGGGTTTTCGCCTGCGCTGAGCAGTTTGCGACGAAAAACTAATGGGCGTTGCCATTGGAAAATTTCGAGTTTCTGTACCTATAACCGTAACCATGAGCACCACATTGTTGCCGTACGCAGAATCCCGAGCTTATACCTCTGAATAACTATATCTGAAATCTCACCTCGATCGGTGGAACGGACAGGCCGCTAGAGCTCCATATATAGGCAAAGTTTTTTTATGACCACCCTGTATTATTATTATTATTATTTATAGATATATAATATTATTATGCAGTGTCATTGAATTAATTTATTTAATTTTCTTTTATTATATTTTATACATAATTTTATTAATGATTAATTTAATTAGTGTATTCTCCTACTTCTTAACTTTTCATGCATTATGTATATTAATGTTATAAATTATAAGTTAATTTACGCAAATAATTTAAATTGTATAATTTTTTTCCACCTGTCATAAATGATTCTAATTTTCTTTTCTATCTTGAACTGTCACTAGATGACACTTCTGGTCTTTAATTTTCTTTCCACCTGTCATGAATAATTCTGTTTTTCTATCCTGAACTGCTACTAGATGGCTGTACTCTTCTTTAATTTCTGGTTTTATCAAGATTGAACGCAGTGCCCTGTTGTCTAATTCTGTCTGTTTCTGGTCGATTTCTTGCTTTCATTAATTTTGTTGTGAACAGTACTTCTTCGATTTAATTGTCTAGTTTTCAGGTAACAGCTCATAATAAATGATTCTTTTTCAGTCCCACGACATGCATTGCCAAATTTTCTTCGAATGTAAACTGAAAGTTTTGCTGAATAAAAGGGCATATATACGCTTAGATAATGATGTTCTATGCTTAACATTATTACACACAATCCATTTTTTATCACTTGTAACTATTCGCTTCAAAAATGGATCGATTTCATTGCGTTTCAACAGCGGATCACAAAAAGAAATTTTGACAATCAAATTTTCTCCGTTAATTCATGTGGCACCCATACATCAGCCTTGGTAACCATTTCAAGTTGATGTAATCGCCTTTACAATTGTTGACCGGTTGATTCCCAGAATTTTTTCCATTTTTGGAGTTCTCCTATGCCGATACCTTTCAATTAGAGCCAATATTTCATTTTAATCAGTGTCAGTCGCTCTTAAATTCAAAGTGTACGAATTTTTACATCAACCCAATATTTTAACCTCAAACAATAAAACTATCTAGAAGTTATCAACTTGTTTAAATTTTATAAAGCTGGTGATATAATCATAAGTTTTGAAAAAAAAAATAAGTTGCAAGGTTGCTATTTAAACCAAGGAATTAAAATATTCAGTAAATGATTTTTTCGGAATATTTTTTTCTAGTTCACATTTATTGAATTCATTTACACAACAAAATAAATAGTTTGATATGTTTGATGCAACACATAATTTTTTTCCACTTTTTATTTTTGATGAATTCAAACCCTGTCTTTATCTAATCTAAATGTCTGTTTAAAGTAATTATAAATATAAAGTAACAATAATTTTGTTTAATAATGAAGCTATTTTCAGATTTTATTGTAAAATCATTGCGAGACATAAGCTAATTATCACATTCTTAGTTTCTATATTATTTATATATTTTTTTCTTTAGATGATAATCTGTCAAATCTTTCATTACCTCTGTTACTTTTGGTGCTAAGTATTGATATTCATAAATAATGATATATTCACAGTATACATGATTGCTACATAAATGACAGAAATCCTTGGATATATCAAAGTTCATGATTAGGTTAGTAGTATCTTCCATTGTTCAAGGGACGTCATTGATATGAACTGCAATCAGTCTGAGGAACTACGGCATAGATTTATGACTATATGAATAAATGGTATCTGTAATCTGTAATCTTCAATCTTCAATATTGTTGATTTCACTACTTTGAGTGATGATATTCCCTATCACGTATAGGGAATAGAGTTTTTGAAACATGTGAGACATCCTTGGATATATCAAAGTTCATGATTAGGTTAGTAGTATCTTCCATTGTTCAAGGGACGTCATTGATATGAACTGCAATCAGTCTGAGGAACTACGGCATAGATTTATGACTATATGAATAAATGGTATCTGTAATCTGTAATCTTCAATCTTCAATATTGTTGATTTCACTACTTTGAGTGATGATATTCCCTATCACGTATAGGGAATAGAGTTTTTGAAACATGTGAGACTAAAACTTAAAAAGTGTGCCATTTAGTTACTCGCCTTTAGTTACTATAAAGCGCAGTTTAGGGCTGTTGATATAATCATTTCTGAAATTATCTGCTTGACTTCATTTTCTTCGAAACATAAACTCGGGGATTCATACTGTTTCCTGAGCTCTGAATCCATTCATAATTGTCGGAAATAAAACCCTATGCCATCCACATTCGGTCCTTTAAACATATGTTCTTTGACAAAATTGATTATTTTGTGTTATCATTTATTACATTACAAAAAAAAAAACCCACCACTCTCAATAACGAATAGGTGTCTTTAACTGATTATGCTACATTAGGAACTAAAAACTCATATTCCAGTCGTAACTGTCTACAGAAGTATTCAATAAAGTTTTGTATTAGTCAGCTTTATTTTTTGTATATATTTTTTGGCATAAAATTTATAATTACTAGCTGTATTTAAGTGATAATTTTAATATTTAAGAAAATGCACTTAAGTACACAAAAACGTTGTATTTTCTTTTAAAGGATCAGGGGGCAATTGATTGAAACAAATGACATCCTGGAGTTAATGAGATAATACAATTCAATTTACTAATTTCTTTTTTCTTTTAAAATTTCAACTTAAGTAGCTTAAAAGTTTATTAGTAAGGATATAAGGTAAGTAGCAAGAGTATTTATATTTAAATTTTTAAAGAAAGACAAAATTAGAAATATCAATACAGCAAAAATTAAAGAAAAATGAAACCATAAATAAATGAGGTGTTGTCAAAAGTAGTGGAACTTTTTGTACGCAATGGATTTCTTGAGTTATAGTACAATTTGAAGGAATGGTAATCTCCCAAACAAACTCTTTTTTTACCTAAAACTCCGTGACTGTGGAATTGAAGCGTCGAGGCATTAGAGGGTGCTTGTAATTCCGAGATAAGATATTTTTATTTTAAAAGCGGGATAAATGATTACTTTTTTTTTCTGGGTGATGATTTAATGTTTGCTGAAAAAAAGTTTATATGGCAAAAAATTCTAAAAAGTATTAGAAAATTACAAAATAATTTCTGATTTCTACTAATTACTATATTAATGAGAGAAGTGGGGAAAGGAGGCAAATTATTAGGCATGTGGCTCAGTTCTATTTATATTGCCTAGTGTGGTGTCTCGTGCAGTGTCGGGGAGGATACACTGTTAAAAATTTGCAGCAAACTGTCCAGTCATTTGACCGTTTTTGTAGAAAACGGTTAAATAACCGTAATTTAACTATATTTTGACCGTATTATTGCTCTTTTTATGGTCATAATATAGTTAAATTACTGTTATGTAATCGTTTTCTACAAAAACGGTCAAATGACTGGACAGTTTGCTGCAAATTTTTAACTGTGTATTTCATAAAAAAACCACTTGGATTTTTAATTTCGTAAAAATCTTTTCAAACGTGTGAGCGCACTTTACACATTTATTTGTATATCTTCTATTATTAACTCTAAAGAAATGTTCCTTAATTTATTTATCCGAAATTAAAGATTCTTCAAATTAAATGGTTTATGTTTCCGCTAAATTTGTATTCATGAGTGCAAAAAATATTAAAATGAGGTGATTTTCAATCGTTGCTCTCATGCAAGAGCAACATTTCAAAATTCATTCGAACACAGAAGTTTTTTACTTCCAGGGGATAACTTTGTAGATCCTTTTATTTTGCTTCTTGAAAAACGTTTTTGAGATGTGGTTATGCCATTATTATTCAAGCAACAGCAAATATACACCTAGTAATGAAAAAGGGAATCATGTTTCCGTTTTACAAACTTTCTTCACGGCATCTGCATAATATGCATACAAAATTTGCCATCCATGGATTACTTACAAACCTGCAACTGATTTGAATAGTACTTATATAAAATTCAGTATGCATTGATTTCTTCCAATCTCCTACAGATGACTCTAAATATTGTTTTTGAGCTTTTATTATCATTACAGTAGTCTTACAGTACTACAGTAGTAGGAACTACAGTAGGAAGTATTACAGTAGTCTTAGATTAACATTACTAATAATGTAAGCCAATAAGTATAATAACTGTGCTGCAGGTTAATAATTTTAACGTACAAATCAATAATTTGTTATTTACACATATTCATTCATCCCTTCAAAATGTTTCGCACTGAAAACGGCTGACATGATATTATTTCATGTTACAGTTTGAAAAAAATTCTGGAAAAAGTCAAGAGAAATAACTCCATGTTACAAGTCTAATATTAGTCTAATATTTTGTCCTCTGATAGTAGACATTTATTTAACACCCATGTATCACGATCAGCCATTTATAAGAAATATTCAATTTTTAAAAAGCACAAAGGCTATTGTAATTCGACACTCATGATTCTCTTCGTAGCTTTGTACCTAGATAATGTGACAAAGTCTTCTCCTGATTAGCCATCCCAAATGCTCCAGAAGACATTGAAACCGTGAAAAACTTTATCTCCTTATCAACGCACAATCACGAAATTTCTCCAAATGCTGGCCAAAACCCGGAGGACAATGCTATGTAAGTAGAAACAACTTTGTGTGATGTTCAACCATGTAAATTGTATATCAATGAACTTAAAATATTTTTAGCTCTTCTTTATTGCGTACAGTAAAGGTATCGCAGTTTATTTTACCTGATAATGATTTTGGATATTTTGCAAATTAACGATCTTCATTGCTCAAAATAATACAACAAAAATAATCTTTTCGGGCGATAATTTTTAGGGTTTACGGCGGACTATTTCAGGAAAGATGTATGAGTAGATATTGACTATAAGCGTTTACAGCTTTACGAAAACGCGACATTTCACTTTATCTTACATATCTTTGTGAATAAAGTTCCAAATCCAATCGAATGTAATCGAATTAATAAATGAAAGAAACAATTTGTATCTTTACCTTTACAAAATCAATAATTTTAATTGCTGATATTGGGTATTTTGTCAAAAAATGCTGTTTTATCATTTAATTATTTTACTCAATTGATGATTCAAATGTCTTTAATTTTGCACTGCCGTTTATAAAATTAAACAATATAGTACCTGTGAACCGTTTCATAAATTTAGATCTCCTCCGTTATTTAGTGACGGGATTCTCCATTCTAGCTACTAGCTTGTTTTGGAAAAAGACAAAGACACAAGAAAGCAAAAGAGGAAGATTCGAGTTTTGGTTAAGATTTCTGAAAAATTCTGTAATGCACAACTTTTAAGGCTTGGAAGACACGAATCGAGCCAGTAAGCTTTAGGGAACTTTTACCAAGGTCTACAGATTGCAGTAACATAGTCACCATACCATGTTTTTTACTTTCTTTGCAGATAATAGAAGAAAGGATTGTAATCGAAATTTTTTTCGACTTCCTGTTTTTGACGGATTTACACGTTTTAAGGGTTAGAGATTCCGAAAAACATGTTTTTACAAAATGTCTGTCTGTTCTCAATGTAGCATTGAAAAGTATATGAAGTTATGCTTCAAACTGAACCAAATTTCATTTATAGGTTTTTGGTGATGTCCAGCAAGTCTCACTTGAATTTGGGCATATTTTGACGAAAGCGGGCGCTGTGATAGCGATTCTTGTTCCATTTTCACTATTGTGTATCATCGAAAAGTGTATGAAGTTATCCAGATAATATAACAAAATTTTTTGTATATGTTTTTGACTATGGCCTGCAGGTTTCAGTTGAATTTGGGGATATTGCGCCTGAGGGGAGAGAGCGCTGGGATAGCTATTCAAATTTTTCAAATTCAAAAAAATGTACAAAAAATTAGAAATCCTAACAAAAAATTCCGTTAAATGTTCGGCTTTGATCCAAGGATTCCAGAGCATTTTTTTTTTGCCTCTAGCTTTAAAAAATGGCTGAGATATAGCAGTTCAAAATTTTAGGGGGGCTAACGTTTCGAAAGAAAACAGCAGGATTCCCCCATAAGCGGGTGTAATTTATGAGTTTTAATGAACATGGTTTTGGAAAATTTTCTTTCATTGTTGTAACCATCGCATCGTTTCAACTCTTACATGCACTTTATATTTATATTCGCCAACGTCAAATTCTCGCCAACCTTGGTGACAATTGACAAGATATCGCCAAGTTTGGCGACAAAAATACGCTGCGATATATGAAGCCAACTTGGCTATGTCTGTCTAATTTGGCGATATTCTCATTCAAATTCAATATGGACGAGACCTGGGAATAACTCTTCTGTAATCGGGATTTTAGTTTCGTGTTTTTTAGTAAAATTAGCTAAAATCTTAAAACCAAGCCAAGGAGGCTATCTTTTCCTGTCGGAGCAGGCAAGAAGGACTTTTCGTAGTTTAATATAATACATCGACAACTCACATTCAGGTAATCCGACGATTCGCAAGCAGCTGACGTACAACAGAAGGATTTTTTTTTTTTTTTTTTTTTTTTTTTGGCGGTGTGAAAACGAATTTTGAAGTATTTACATGTATGAGATAGAAGAAAGTTTTGGAATTGGCATATCCGACTAGTTTCTGTGCTATTTGCATTGTGTTGTTCATTCGTATGTTTATTCACTTTATCTCTAAAAATTATGACGAATACAGATTAATCAAGCGAGATAAATTATTTCCAAAAATACAACCCCAAGGGATTTATTATTTTATGTGATTTATTAATACGCCACTTTTAGAACTTTTACATGCATAATAAGCATAATAAATCTTCTTTATTAACATGCGACATTACACTTTATAAACAAAGATTAAGAGATTAAGCTTTAATTTTCATTATAGCACTTTGGCAAGATTTCCCTTTTTGAATGAATGTTTATTGTTAGTTTATGCAAAACATTTTAATTATCTCATTACCTAATAATTAACTGCATCGATTGAGAAGCTGAAAAACATTTTTAAAAACATTTTTGTTTATGTAATTAATTACATGTATCGCATGATTTATGAATAATTAATTAAAAAAAATAATATCTTAACAGAATTTGATTTAGTTATATAATCTACAGTCTTTAATACAACGTACAAAAAGTTCTTACTAGTTAATTATGCTTATCTCTACTGAATAAAGTATTAACATATACTTTGAAGAAAAATGAAAATATTATAGTATATTATTAAGGTTATTAATAATGTTTCTCGGATATACAATTAGCAGTATAATATAAATTGCAGCAAAATAATATTGTTTGCTATTCTATAAATATTCGATATAAATGGTGTTTATTTAGTGTAAATATTGAAATTATTTATAATTTTAAATTGTTTAACTAATTTTAAAAATATATTATGTACATAATATTCACTCACGAGCGTTGTGTGTCTATATACTTTTAAAAAATTGCAGATTAAATATCCTCTCTGGCACTAAAAGTCACAATTATACACGATTAATGAGATTTCTCATACGTTTCGTTTAGTTGTGATACTTACAGTAAGATTTTCGATCAGTAAACCGACTTACGCACAGAGAGACTTTCAAATTTAATGTGTTTTCTCAAATATGTAAATTTACCATTACGGAACTTAGATATATTCTCTTAGACGAGTTGTTTTGATTAAATACTTGAATAAATTCTAGTTTGACCATATTTCTAGTCTCGCACTGTCTATTTTTGTCCAAAATCCCATCGATCAACCAAAGTTTAGTGTCCGCAGGTCACTCTTCTGATATAAGGAAGTACTTCTTTAGTGATATTATTCGATTACCGGTGTGGGAAACATACATCTGTAGACGAAACCATTTGTTTTTTAAGGTGAAAACAAAAACAAAAAATAATATAATTAAGATTTTCACTAATTAAAGCATTTTTCACAACATTCGTGATATTAGCTGATTTTCCACCCTTAGCGTATCAAATTATTCAAAGGTATCCTTTTCACAGTCAAAGTTTACTTTCAGTTTCTACGTTGAAAGACATTAGACAATAGTCCTCGAGGTATTTAAGTTTCCTAGAAACACGATTCTAGAAGCCTAGGTCCAGAATATCTATAAAAAAGCTGTACCATTCACATAATAAAATAGCATTGTTGCACCAAATTGTTATGCTATTGTGTTAGAAATTACTCGTGCGTATATTCGCGTGAGAACCACTATTTATTTTGTATCACTTTTTCTTAACACGTTAATGCCATCCATAAATTAATTCCTTGCAAATCTAGAAGCCTGAAATGCTCTGTATAAACGCGTTTTTTTAAAATATGTACTACAATTTTCGATTTATAGAAGTTGTTTTATTTAACGGAACCACTAAATAAATAAAAGGTTATTATTAGAATTTCTGGTAGTTCTTTTGAATGTAAAACGCGCTGCTGAGAAGGACGCGCTCGCTATCGTCTCACTCTTTCATTCCGAAATATATACGACAACTGGCGCGTTGTATGGCACTTAATGTTTTAAACTATAGGATGTTTTCTGAAACTGTGTCATGGATGAAAACTGCGACATAGTGTGGCATAAATTATTATTATGTACAAAGAAGATTATTTGAGAGTTGGATCAATGATTGGTGTTGTGCAACAACTATCACCAGCATATAATAAAATTGTGAAAAGTCAGTGCTGTCTTTAGGAATCGAAAGAGAAGTAGATGCTCATTTAAAGTACCTCTCGAAGTGTTCTTATGATTCGTTGCATCGCGAAATGTTTATAAAACACTTAACAATTAACTAGAAAAGATAAAGACATAATTTATTCCAAAAGCTGACCCCTACTCAGAAGAAGTTTGTCGATACCTTTCCAGTGATCCAGATGCAAGTTCACCTTGATCTTTACCTAAACTTTCTGGTCCCCGGAGTTGACTAGAGGCAGAGGATGGAAACTCTAAACGGAACTTCCAACCTAACCGGCTTATGGATTTAGAACTGCTCCACAAATTTCATCAATTTTGATCATTACAGAGAGGTTGGAGAGACCTGCCATCTACTACCCTCCCAGCAAATATGTATATAGAATCCGTACGGTAGGTTCAATTGTCTAGCATTGAGCTGATGTCTTTTGGCTATAAGTTTGATTCTCTAATCAGCCTTACCTGAAGAAACTAAAAGAACACAGTGTTTCCAGGTGATATCCACCTAACTACTTACCTCACTCTATGCTGCTTTACTTTGTGGATGAGATTATTACAATGGATGGACAATTATTATTCAGCACATCTTGTCCCTTATTCGTTAGCATAAATATACTCTTCAAGAATATATTCCATGTATGCTTCATGAATGTACGTGATACTTTTTAACAAATGAACATAAATTTTGTGCAGAACCTACGTGGGTTTGTCCGTCAGCTACAGATCATTTCGAGTATTTTATGTTACAGGGTGATCGCAATTATTAATCTTTTATTCAATTTATTTTTGGTCCCTGTTCTTCCCGGTAACAAAATCTTCGCTGAAAAATATGAGGTTACACTGTTTTTTATATTCCTGAAGTTATAAGAATACTAAAAATGGTATTTAAAAAGCGAAAAAGGTTTGAGTAGATTTAAAATTGCTCCACAAAAGACTATAAATACCCATTTAGTTTATTAAATTGAACAGACTAAAACTTAAAAAAAAAATTATTGACTGCAGAAATATTCAAACGTATTTTCCATGATTCATGAAAAAAATGCTTTTGAAGGTGAAATTTTCATCAATTCATAATTTGGGACGTAAAGGTTTAAAAAGATACAAGCATTTCGATTCATCAAACAAAATTGTTTTACTACAACTAAATCCAAATTTCTCTTTATGTGGAATGTGGAATCTGCTGTTAAATATATTAACCCAGTTTAGGCCAAGGGAACGTATACGACACATGATTTTCCATTTTGTTTTCTTTGTTGCATTGCTTTATTTGGGTTGTATGATGCTCTCTGTCTTTTAAATGCATGTTGAAAAAACGAAAAAAATGTCTTCATAACCATTAATACAGTACTCAATGTGCAGGAATGCAATAAATAAAGGGTCTTTTTCGGAGTTTACCTCCTAATTCTACAGGGGTTATCTAAAAGTACAGTAAAATATAGATCGATTTAATATAAAGGTCAAATGTAGTACAAAGATTTCACTGTGCTACATTTCAAGTACTAAGATTTGATGGAACTGATAAATAAATGTTTGAGGTAGTACACGACCCTGTGGCCATATTTTAGGTAGATTTCGTAAGAAATACTACCTATTACATTCTTCCCTAAGTTCGAATTTCTGGAAAGAATTTGCAGATCTACACCGATCATGACTTCTAGAGCACAAAACCACCCACAGTTCAAAACTTTATCTATATATCTATCTATCTATATCACGTTTTAAGAATACGATAACTTCCATAATTTTGCGCAAATCTCTTCCAAACTAATACATAAAATCAAGGGGCATAAAATGTCGGTCAAGCTCGTTAATAGGCAAAATCGAAACAAGGGGGGGCTTTTTGTGAAAACAGAAAAACACCCATAACTTCTTAATTATGATAACTTCTAATTACATAACTTCTTAATATATTATACATATCGAATCCGTTTAACGTTATTATTACTTCTAGGAAAAGGGCCAAAAATTTATGTATGACAGATTTTTGATTTCATTAAAAATGCCCTCAAGTGGGAAAAATAGGGGTTTAAGAAGAAAAAAAATCATAACTTCGTCAATTCACAAGATATCAAATCCGCTTAAATTTGTTATAAATCTTCTTAATATTATCTACAATTTTTATATTGACACGTTTTTTATAGTACCAACTATTACGGCAAAAAAAAAAATTAAATAAAAAAAAATCCGTGCTGGCTCCGCCTACAGGCAGAGTTATATTTCAGAGTGTGCGGTCCCAACTGCCGCATCATGACAAATAGGCCTTTTTTCTACAATTCCCAATAAACAGGTGACCCACGGCCTGCCTTTTCGAAATCTACCTGTGCCTGTAAGCCGAGCCGTCAAGGATTTTTTATTAATACTGACTATAAATCACAAAAATCTTGAATGTACGCTTAAAGACAGGTCAAATAAAAAGTAACTACGAAAAGAAATTGAGTTTTTTAATGTTTTCTGACCTTGGCCTAAAATGGGTTAAAGCCTTTCTTTCAAAACAAAAAGTGTCAAATGGGTGCCAAACTGTGTAATTGAATAATTACATTGTTATTTTATGTTTTAAAAAATATATAAAAACATATATAAAATATATGTTAACAGAAAGAACTCTCTGAAGTCACGTTTTATAAAACAATAAAATTAGTGAACATTTTAAGTATTCATAAAAGAACCGTAGAATACGTAAAAAGTATTTAAATTCATTGTGTGTTGTTCATTGATTTATTCATTTTGGAAGAACAAACATCCTCTTAAAAGGAGATAATTCTAGTATAAATTAATTTGTCCAAAGAAAAAAAAAGTGATATTTTTAGTCCATAAAAAGATGAAGTAAATGTAAATACGCGTAAAATTTGTAAATGGAAGTTGTAAAGGTAAAAATTTGCACACACATTTTATCTCCCTCTGTATAAACATTACGAATAAATGTGTTTTCACAGTATTATAAATTAAAATTAATTACACAGTTTAAAATATCTTATTACACAAATAATTTTTTTTATCAATTTTTAATCTAGGATATATTTAACTACATTTAATTGAAAACATAAAGTAATATGCCTTAAGCAAATATTTACAGTAGGCAGTAATTTTGTTTTCCAAAATAAATTATATGCATATAAAAAACTGTAATATGTAGTGGTTTCATTATCTATAACTTTAATGACTTAATCGCATAGAAATATGAATTGAACACGCTTGTCAAATTATACTCCCTAAATGATATTTTAAACCTATGAAAAATTTATTTCAAAATCTTGATAGATAATTAAAAAAAATTAAATAATTAAAATATCAATATCTGATTTAAAATAACACTTTATTTTATTTATGTAAGATTATTTTATGTATGATCTAGTAATCAAAATTAGATATAAATAAATATTAATACATTATATTAAAGTCAGAATGCTGTATTTATTGATATTGGCTGATGTAAAATATTAGTGTACATTAGATGAATTAGACTTTGCAGTGCCTAAAATATTTAACTTGTTGCTATCAAAATAATGTTGTTTGAAAATATGAAATTTAATGACGTAGCTTTTCAGTGAATTTTATGTATAAACATTTGCCTCTTAGTTTAAACAGCTTATTGAAAATCTACTGAAATTGATCTAGATATATTTACTTCTAAAACATGTAACACGAATCTGCATTCTTAGTTTGTCAAAAGCCATTAAGCAATTCCAACGCCAATATATTAACTTGCAACAATGAAATGCAAGTAATGAAGGAATACATGAATCAATTGTCAAATCAAGGCAGTCTTATAAGACGATTGAATATTAGTACGAATATAGATGAGTCTAAACTGATAATGATAAGTATAATTTTGCTGTAGAATAATTTGGATTGGCTTCATTTGGTGCAGTTTTTTAATTAATATTATTTTTTCATTGTTATGTTATTTGTGTAACATACCGGATAAGTTTATTCTTATATAATATTGGGTTGAGGAAAAAGTAATTTCGATTTTTCCAAATGGATGGCTTTAAAGTCGCATATCTCTAGTAATGCTTATTCTATCATGCCATACTATAGACCGTTTGTAAGGTAATAGTCCACAGAACTTTTTAGATATAAAGGTAGCGTTATCTGTTTACTCAGTAAAAAGTTATTGCGCTTTGAAAATGAAGATTCCAGAAGGTCATTTTCGTCAAATTTTGCTTTTCTGTTTCCGAAAAGGAAAAAATGCGGCGCAGGCTCATAGAAAATTGTGTGGTGTTTATAGTGATGAGTGCTTAAGTGAACGCCAGTATCAGAATTCGTTTGCTCGTTTTCGTTCCAGAAATTTCGATGTTAAAAATGAACCTCGCCCTGGCCGGCCAATCGTTGAAAAGGTCGATGAAATTCTTAACAATATCGAGATAGACCGACATTTTTCATCTCGCGACATCGCTATAGAACTAAATATCGATCAAAAAACAATTTTGTACCATTTACATAAGATTGGATACCAAAAGAAGCTTGATACTTTGGTTTCGCATGAATTAACAGCGAAAAATTTAATGGACCGAGTTTCCATTTGTGAATCGTTTCAGAAACGAAACGAAATCGAGCCATTTTTTAAACGAATGATTACGGGCGATGAAAAATGGATCACGTACGACAATAATGTGCGAAAAAGATCGTGGTCGAAGCCCGGAGAAGCTTCACAAACGGTGACAAAACCCGGATTGACGCCAAGGAAGATGATGCTGGGTGAATGGTGGGATTGGAAAGACATTGTCCATCATGAGATGCTCGAACCTGGCCAAACCATTAATTCGACTTTCTATTGTCAACAACTAATGCGATTGAAGCAGGCAATTAAAAAAACGGCCAGAATTGATCAATAAAAAAGGCGTTGTCCTCCACCATCACAACGCCAGACCACACACATTTTTAGTGACACGGCAAAAATTGAGAGAGCTTGGCTGGGAAGTTTTGATGCATCCACCCTATAGCCCGGACCTTTGTCTGTCTGACTACTATTTGTTTCGATCTCTGCAGAACTCTCTTAATGGTGTAAAGCTGGATTCAAAAGAGGCTTGAGAAAACTACTTGGTTCAGTTTTTTGTCCAGAAATCTCAGAAGTTCTACAGTGACGAAATTATAGTTTTACCGGAAAAGTGGCAAAAGGTCATCGATCAAAACGGCACATATATCATTGATTAGTGTTTGAAATTTATATGAATAAATTCGCCTTGAAAAACATGAAAAAAAAACGAAATTACTTTTTCCTCAACCCAATATACAGCGTGTCCACGTATAACCTGACCGACCTTTATTTTCGCAACCGTTGGTCCTAGATGCATACTTCCAATTACAAAAATGGTTTAAATAAGGTAAAGAATTACTTTTAACGTGATTTGGGTCAAGAAAAACATTTATTAAAAAATTACGAAAGTTAAATTTTTATACGGTGCCTATAAGTGATTATACGGCCTATAAGTGATATTTAGTAAAAATTTACTGTGACACTAACAAGTAGGACAAAAAAAGTCCCATTCATCTAACATTAAAATTGACCGAATAATAGCTGTTTAAAGTTGGAGTATATTTTTTGCTACGAAATAGTGGTCATACACAAATGTAGTAGAAATATAAATAATCGTCAGATATATCAAAAAAATAGTTGAGAGAAAAATTAACATTGCAATCTAATATAATTGTGAAATCTATAATCATTCTGCCATATTAATGCAAAATATACAATTGGTACTGTACATATAAGAGGATAAAAATAACAGAATTTTTGTTAAATAAAAGGATGAAAAACAACAGCCTCAATTCTTTACAAAATGATACAGATTTTAAAATGCTGTTAGATTACACTGTCTTTCAAATTTTGGGTTGTGCCATGTTTTTTATCTTTTGAAAATTGATTCTTATGGATTTTTTAGTGCTGAATCCGAAAATGACCTTCATTTTAAAACATCACGTTAGGATTTTTCTCAAATCGCAAATTTCAAACTTAAAAAGCTCAAAGTTAAAATTGATCCCCCCTCCCCTTCCAACCTCATCGGACACCTAAACTGTTTAGCTGCAAGAAACCCAGTATAAGAAAAAATTTGAATAAACTATTGAATTAAATAAAATTAAACAATAAAAAAGTCTTACATCTATTTTATAATATCAGATTTTTCGCTGTTTTTTAACCTTGAAATTTACGATTTACGAAAAATCTTGATATGATGGTTAAAAGTGAAGGTAATTTTTTTTTATTCAGCGTTAAAAAATACATAAAACGTAATTTTAAAATTTAAAAAACACAACCATCGCAGGTTTATGTTATCTAATCTAAAACTCTTTCTTAAGCTTGTTGACGATAATCTATCCGAATTTTTTTTGTGTTATCCTCTAATATAAGTATGTATAAGATAGTAAGCGTCGAAAATCATAATAATATTACATTGCCATCGGATTTAAGTCAGTATGTAAAATTTAACTTCGATCGGACGTTTGAAAGTGAGTTAAACTTCGAGTACAAATTTTAAACTGGAAAGACGATCGTTGCAAGTTAAATAAAACCTTATGGAAATAACATAATTTTTGTTAAAAGAAATCATAGCCTCAAATCCTTTCAAAATAAAACATATGTTAAAATACAATTATTTTAATTAATCTGAAACTTAACTAATAAAAATTAACTCAATCGTAATAGTTGTACGATTTATTTCAAAGCGCAGATACCTTGAAATATGTTTAAGTACTTTATATACGACCCCTGAAAGCATGGCCGAAATCATCTCTTTTTTAGATGCAAAAAAGTGGTATAAGTCATGCATTTCAAAGTTTCAGAACTCCGTCAATTTTAGTGTTAGATGAATGGGACTTTCTTTGTCGTACTTGTTAGTGTCACAGTAAATGTTTACTAAATATCACTTATAGGACCGGGGGACCGTATAAAAATTTAACTTTCGTATTTTTTTTAATAAATGTTTTTCTTGACCCAAATCACGTTAAAAGTTTACCTTATTTAAACCATTTTTGTAATTGGAAGTATGCATCTAGGACCAACGGTTGCGAAAATAAAGGTCGGTCAGGTTATACGTGGACACGCTGTATAAATAGACTACATTAAAATATTTTACATTAAATGCCGCTTAATGCGATGAAGGTTATTGTTATCAATCGTTTAATGTTATCGAAATCAGCTGGAATGGACCATCTATGTCCAACTTCACTTAAAAATCAATCGTTTTGTGCGACCAGTTTTTCGTTTAACGTTATCACTTTTTCAGGAGACCAATGTTTGTAAAGTGTGCAATTGAAAGCAATTTTATGCTGTAAAGCCCATTCAAAGTATAACTAAACAAAAGAGAGAATGTTGTCTGGAGCTAAATGAGGCCTCTATGAGGCCTGACTGGCGATCGAAAACTAGATTTCTGTTGCTTCAAAGCTCACAGAAACTGCATATTTCCAAAAAGCTTGCAAAGAAATTCAATATAATGTTGATCAGAAAGTCAACAAGAGAAAATTTATTCAAAAACAAAGATAGAAATGAGGAACATGTTGGAAATATTGAAGCGAAGTATGCAACACTACTCAGCAATTTTCAAAAACAGCATAAATATGAACGCTTCAATGATGATTTTTTAAGAGAGAATAAAAGAAAATTCTTTGAATAAATATTTTTTTAAAAGTCATCATTTCATGAAATGTAAGTTATTGTTTTCTTAGTTAACTTCTTGTAAGAATTTATTAAATGTTATCCAAAATCGCTAATTTTTATCAATCGGATACGTTTACAAAAAATGGTGGTTACCTTGCCGATCACATAAGGCGTTATCTACTGTATTACTTTATTTTATTTTATGGTATATATTTGGAAAAAATCTCTTAGTATTATTTTATGTTATACTCAGAAAACTTAATTTATTTTACTTATTTCAGTAAAAAATGTAGATGAATGTGATACCAATTTCCAGTAAATTAGTTTCCTACAGTACGTATTTCCTGGTTGAAAGTATAGGGACTTTTTAGGGTGAAATGAAAAGTGCATATTAAAAAACAATGCGAAAACTGTTGAATGCTAAAGAAGTTCGTGTGATCAATGAAATATAAAAGTATAAAATAAATGTATTTGGTTCAAAATATTAATTCGAGGGGAGAAGAAAACCTATTATGCTTTTCACCACAAGGCTCACCACAAGGCTTTTTCTATATTATTCTGATATATATTTTAATTAAATCCTTCAGTTATACTTCACTAATTATGTATATGAAATGCAGTGTATATGTTTGAATTTAACACAGATTTACAGTGATCAGCAAATGAAAAAGAGAATAGAATTAATTATAGGCCAAATCATGCTCTTTAAATTGCATCAATTGGTTGTGGGACAATAAGATGAAACTTTCTTCAAGCATAAGATAGCAGCTCCTCCTACTGTTTGATCAAAGCGAAAATAAAATCACCAACAGTTATAAAAAAAAGCATCTTACATAAAAAATTTATGGAATTCCATTCAATAGGTGGCGGGATATAGATATCAAAGAAATCCTATAAATCATGGACTACAAGCGTCACCTGTTGGACGATACATCGAAAGGTAATAAATGCTAATTTATGTCATTGTTTAACTAAATATGAAGTTTTATAAAATTCGCAATATACCCTAAAAACGACATTTTCAAAACTGAGCAAAAAATACTCAAATCTCAGTATGTCGCAAAGTCAAAATGACTCGGAATCAAAATTACTCAATTTTGAAACATTTGTATACTCATTTCTAAAAACTTGCACACACTCAAGAATAAAACATCATGTGATCATATTTGAGTATGTGCATGTTTCAAATCACAGTAAACAACAGAGCTAGTACTGCCATCTCTGGTTTTATTTACGATTATGGGAGGATAAACTAAATTTACGCTTTAACCCAGAACCATCATCGAACCCGAGGACTACTAGTTACAAGTCCATTGCCTTATCCACTTCGCCATCCAGATCACATGAGCGGGTTATTTTAAATGTAAGTCATCGAATGATTCAGATGCATAGTGGTATTTTTATAGGACTCATTAATTTGTTTTTGAGAAAATTGGAAATTTTTAACGGGATTTCGGATAGATTTGGTCTTTTTGTGATGGTGGTTAAGATTGTACAACATTATTATTTATGTGGGAAGGAGATATATGAATTATACAAATTTTGAATTCGATTGTTATCAATATATTTCTTAAATGAAAAAGCCCTCCCTGGATATTGAAATTTAACTGACTAAATTTTCTTTATTGTTTTTCTCTTGAAAAATGGAAATATTGCATTTCATTCAAATTAGTATGAACTGACTTCTATGTGCTCATTTTTGAGTATTGCCATGTTTTGAAAATGAGTTTGAACTGATTCTAATCATTTTTGAGTATGTGCATGTTTAAAAAATGAGCATGAACTGACCTCTATGTGAACTGTTTTGATTATGTCAATGTTTCAATATTCTGAGTATTTCTGGTATTTCAGAATTGAAAGCATTGGGTCGTCATATTTGAAACAAAAAGTTTCATAACAAAATGAAAACATCGATTTACTCAGATTTGAAAGTGTCATCTTTCTCATTGTAGTTCGTGATGTATAGCTGTCACGTAAATCGTAAAAAATACAAAACAACAGCGCCACCTACTGAGCTAAATGCACCAAAATGTAATCAGAACCATTTTATGTGAAAATCTGAGAGAATATGCAGTTTGATGAGTTCCATTCAATAGGTGGTGGCATATAGATATAAAAGAAATCCTATAAATCAAGGACTACAAGCGTTACAGTTGTAGCATAATAAAGCATAACCGAGCCAGTTGTTGAACGACACACCCCAAACTCCATTAGCACAAATTTATGTCACGATCTACTAATGAATAGAATTTCATCAAATCTCAGATTCAGTTAAATATGATATTTGATGAAATTCTGTTCATTAATTCTTGAAATAGAGCTGCTAAAAATATTGTGTCGCACATAAACAGGCAGAACTTTTTCACAAATAGACAAATAATGTTCAGAACATCTCAAAACTTATAAATCCATTTAAAAAAGACAGTCGAAAATTTGTACGATACCACTACTTTCTTCTAACGTATATAGAAGAAAGTAAAAAGGACAGCACAACAGCACTTTCTGTTGAGTATTAAAATTCAAAATTAGATCAATATACATGCCTTAATTAATAACCTCAAATAAAACATTTTGTGCATTTCGACTTTATAAAAACTGAAATACAGCTATAATGTTTGTCGTATAAACCAAAAAAAAAAAGCTGCAACTACTAGGTGATAAAAGTCCCAGTTGAATGAGCATAGGTTTTAGTTAGGCATCTTAATGAATTTGGTACAGTTGCATAAAATATATGTGGAGATGTATCCATCACGAAAACCGTTAAAACCACAGCTTAGCAGGGCCGGCTGTGGAGCGATATACACGAAAATGTAATCAGAAGCAAATTACATCACGATCAAACTGATTGTGTAGTTTGATTAATCTTTGTTCATTAAGTCTTTGGATATAGCTATTACGAAAATCGTGAAAAAACAGGTATAGCACGGCCATGTAACGGACGATAAACACAAAAATGTAATCAGCATAAATTCATATCTAGCTCCAACTGAATATGCAGTTAGATGAAATTCCATGGAGTAGTTCTTGGTATAAAGCCATTAAGTAAATTGTAAAAATACAGCATAGTAGCGCCACATATTCGACAATATACACTGAAACGTAATAAGCATCTATAAATGTCAAAGTTAAACTGAACATGTAGTTTGATGAAAATCTTTGCGTCAGTTCTTTTAATACATATATATCACGAAAATAGTGAAAAATACAGCATCACAGCGCCACGATATATACATAAAAACCTAATCGTCAAAATTAATTTAATGGTTCAAAGAATGTGAAGTTTGATGGAATTCAGTGAACCCTTGATTTAGAACGGCCACAAAATTTGTGTCACGTACACAGAGATAGACGAGCAGAGATGATATTTTCTAAGTATAGTCAAATCGTTTTTGGAAATGCCAAAATGTGTAAATACATTTAAAAAAATGGAAATCAAAGACTTTCAATATTTCAATACTTCATTCTTATGTATATAGAACAAAGTAGAGAAAATGAATGTTTGCCATTCCGACCTTTTTATAATCGGGAAGTGTGGAACGACAATGACTTGTTCGATAGAAATAAACGTTATTATCGTCAGTCCGGATGTCCACCATATGTAGACCTCTATTCTTTTCCTTATAAAAACTCAACAATTTTACTTTTTGATATTTTACTTCACCTGACCATAGCCGATTGCTTTTGCTTTTTAATCGACACCAATAAAAGGTATATATGTTATTTTTTTTTTTAATCTTAAAAAAGATTGAAAACATGATTAGAAAATTGTATATTACATGTGATACAAAAGAACCGTTGCGGTTAAAGAAATTCTATAATTTGTACGTAATTGCATGGGCGCGGGCACGCACATGTACGTAAATACATATGTTTCATAATTATTTATTGTTTATTTGGAGGGGGCGGGCGCAGATATTCACAACAAGAGAGAGAAAAAATATTTATTTTTGAGAACAATGTCAAAAATTAATTAAGTTTATGTATCACAGCAAAACTAATCAAAATTTAAATTAAGGATACATATAATTGAAAAAGGGCTTTAGATGCAAATATTTTAATGATACTTTTAAGTCTGGTAATATCTGAAAATTCTTGAAAAGATTTAAGTGGAGTAAAATTTTATTAAATTCTAAGAATGTAAATTTAGTGGATCTCTTCAATTTAGAATTCAAGAAATATATTGTTCTCATTTGCATGCCTTTCAACTTCTAAAATCGCCTCGAATTAAATGTTCCATTAGCAAATCTTTAAAATCATCTTTCAGGACATGTGTCATTTTATTTATCATAAATAGTTTTTTAAAAATAATAAGTGACTACTATCTACCCGTTCGGGAAATTATTGTTTAAATTTTGAAGGTTTTGATAAAACTTTACTCATTTTAAAAGATACAATTTTAGATTAAATTATTGTGTAACATATTGCATAATTTAATTGGATCATTCTCTTAGAAACTTACTTTTTCAGTGTTAAATTTTCATTTTTCTTTTTCAAATTGATGGTACAGAAAATATTTTTATGTTAGTTTGAACTTGTCTAATATTATGTCAGTATTTCCTAATACCGTGAGAAATATGTTATTACAATTCTTACATTAGGTAAATTAAATTTTCTTAACTATTATATGATGTCCACAGACTTGACGTTTTTTATATATAAACTATTTGTAACACTTTTGACTAATTCAACTATGCTGTTGAAATAAGTTCAATGTAATTAATATAACATATTAATATATTTAATTGTACTTTTTTATAATCCTTATCTGTTTTTATCTTGTCCCACTGGAGATCTTTATGTTCATTATTTTTTTCACAGTACTTAGAAAAATAATTTTATCTAGATAACGCTTGAAAAGTCTTGCTATGTTTAAAAGGACTAACAAGATTTTCTTTCACATAAAAGTTTATTTTTTTGCTGACATATGTTTAGCTGTTTAGCAGCTTTTAATATTTTTAACAACATGATTCAATTTTCTATGACAGTAGTTTTGTATCAAATAAGACTATAAATAAACAAGATTAACTTTTGAAATTAAACCTGATATTAGCTTTACAAAGCAGTGAATTAAAAATAATAATCTAGCAGGAAAAATGTTTTAAAACAATTGTACAAACACAGCAAGAGAATCGAACTAAGGCTGTGACAGGCAATGGGCATGATTTGACAGACGCTGTGGACAAATTATTTATGAAATTAATTGCATTTTTATAATTTTATTATTTACATATATGGTTTCATTATACCACACCTTATAGAAATTTATTAAATTGCAATTAATTTTTCAATATATATTATGTGGTATAATTTCATTCGTTTCTAGAAGAATTCTCAATGGATTGATTCTTGTAAACAAAAATTGTCTTCCGAGAGTGATAACATTTGAATTTGTCAATCAATTTTAATAATCATCTTCTGTACAGATCAAAATGAAATTACAAGATATCTGGAAAGCTCTAAGAAGTTTTGCTATGCGCAAAGGAACCATACTTAATTTTTTAGTATTATTGTGTCTATTCTAAAAGTGCAAAAAAAAAAAAAAAACTGCAATCAATTTAACTTTGAGGTTCTGTTTCAGTGGCAATCACATAAATTATAAACATCATACCTCTTTTTGAGTAAGGTCAGTTGGGTTAAATGTAAATAGGGCGTAATTGTAAACAACAGATCTTGCCAATCATCCTAGCAAAGGGAATACAGTGGAACTCCAGTTATACGTTTCGCTCGGGACCGGACAACAAAACGTATAACTCAGTAAAACGTACAACTCAATTAATGGTCTACCGGAACCATTTTTTAAATATATTGTAAAAACTTTGTTCTGCTAAGGAGTTTGTTATCTTTAATATCGAAATCGGAAGTTTCCTAATTATTACTGCAGCCTTGACATAAATTTTTGAAAATGCAACAGAGAAGAAAAAAAAAAAGGTATATAAGAAAAGTGAAAACACATAAAGTTATTGTATCATAAAAGCTTTATTAAAAATATTTTTAATACACATAAGAGTACTTAAAAGAAATCATTGGATCACATTGGCATGTAAATCATTTATCAAAAGACATTTCAGTAGTTTACTGAATCTTGTTAAAATAATCACTAATCTTAGATTGTTTCTTTTCGGCAGAGCCAACATTGAACAGCAAAATTTGCATTTCTGTTTATAATGCACAATGCAGCCGCCTTATAGTTACTGCTTTTTCACTGTTTTACAACGTCAAAAGCCCTCATAGCAGCTCTGAAGTTTGAGTGGGATCTTTCAAATCAGACACATCCGATGCGTCGTCAGTGTTTACAGTTACAAATCTTTAAATGAGACAAAACTTTGTCCGACGACGCAAAAACGTAACGTATAACTGAGGGAAATGTATAATTCAAAACGTATAACTCAGTTAATTTTTAATGGCAAGCAGCCGGGACCGCTGAGTTGAAATGTATAACTGAGGGAAACGTACAACTCAGGTAAAGTATATATGGAGTTCAACTGTATTCATAATCACAATTTTATCAAAATATTTTGGTAAGGATTAAAAAGTTGGCAAACGAAGTTTATATTCCTCATTATTTCTTTCAGCTGATAAATATAAGTCAGAAATTTCAAGTCATTTCTCATATTTATTGTCGTTTAGAGCATGCTTTGTCGAGGAAATGTTTATTGGTATTTCCTTCTTCATACTTGTAATGTTCTTCAAGATGCTGTTTACAGTTACCTCTTACTCATTTCACAACGTTGAAATTCTAAAAACATATTTTTGTATTACACTAGATTAATCATGACTGAATCTGAATCAGCATAACAGAATAAATCACAGGTAATGGGACCCTCAGTAAACTCTGGAAACGTGATTACACTAGATTAATTATGACATAAATATTCAAATTGGTAAAGAAATCATATGAGATGTAATCTTCCCAACAGGGCAAAAAAGTCCGGGCCAGGATTTGAACCCAGAATCCCTTGGCTGAAATTGCCAATTCTCTACCAACTGAGCAATCCCGAACGAATATGGCTGAACTAATTCACCCAGTTAACATTGATGATCATAGCATCTGGTCTGATATCTGCATTAGAACAACATAATAAATCACAGGTAATGGGACCTCCAGTAAACGCAGGAAACGTGATTAGACTAGATTAATTACGACACAATTATTCAAATTGGTAAAGAAATCATATGAGATATAATCTTCCCAGTGTTTACTGGAGGTCCCATTAACTGTGATTTATTATGTTGTGCTGATTCAGATATCAGACTAGATGCTATGATAATTAAGGTTAAGTGGGTGAATTAATTCAGCCATATTCGTCCAGGTTTGTTCAGTTGGTAGAGCATTGGCAGCTTCATCCAAGCGATCCCGGGTTCAAATCCTGACCCGGTCATTTTCGCCCAGTGGGGAAGATTACATCTCATAATATTTTTGTATGTATTATTTTCGTATCAGGAGTTAGAAAACATAAAAAAACTGACAGGATCAAGGCATGGTGCGATTTATATTGTTTTTTAAAGGATATCTACGAATACTGCTCCTACATCTTCAATTCATTCAAGAAGTTAGGGATAAGGCTAAAGCCATATCTACATAGAAGAGCTATCACCCGAAAAAAATTTACTCGCATTAAAAAAAGTAGAAACAGTTAAGAAAACTTTTCAAGAAAAGGTGCAGAGTTGGAAAGGAAAGGAAAGAAAGAAGATAAAAAATGGAAAGGCCTCGAAAGATGCAGAAAAAAGAAAAAAGAAAGTGAGTGCCGGACTGACAAAAAGAACAACCAAAATGCCATCTCTGTAAATGATTCAGATGTTGAACTAGAAGATCTGATTGCTGTTGAAGAACGAAAAAGAAGATGAGGCTATTATATATGAGATAAAATTAATTGAGTCATTTCCCCAATTAAAAGAATGTTCTAGAACGCTTGGGGTACACACACACACACATATATATATATATATATATATATATTAATTGAGGGCTTATATTTCCCATGAAAATACTGAAAGTAATAGAAGATGGCTCAGAAATTAGAGCAATGCAGAAAAGTTTGAAAACGTGAAAATGGCCTGCTACACTTGAAGGTGTTATTTCCGTGGTAAGATGTTATTTCCCACACTGGTGCATCAAAATCCGAGTTCTATGCTGTGTTCGCTTTCGAAAAGCTCGATTGGTTCTAATATTTTTTGTTCTTTCTTTGAAAATGTTTTGTAAATCAATTTCAAATTTTAAAAATTGTTACATAAAAAGAATAAAGAATGCATGTTTTATTTTTTTATTCAATGCTCACCAGTTAATGTACTCAGGTTTCTACATATTATCTTTATCTTCTTCATGATCTACGAAAACCTCAAAAGTTGAAGATTGCGGTAGTTGTAAAGTGCCAAATAAGGTAAATGTAAACATCATATTTAAATTGTTTAAATAATTGAGACAGTTATTTACTTTCCAAAACTTATGCATCAGCAAATGAAGCATAAGTTTTGGAAAAAAAATTGCTGCTTACATTAACCTCTTAGTCTCCGGAGTAAATGTAAAAACTTGAGAAAATTGTAAACAGGTTGCCATTTGTGTTAAAATAACTCTAGACTATTTAGAGGACAATTAACTGCCTTAATTCAAATCAACGGCAAAACACCAAAATTTTGTAAGTAGAAAAAGATATTTTGAGTTATGGACCTTTATGCCTAAATGTGTTAACACTTAAAAATTTTACCGATAATATTGACAAAAGTATTTATTTTTTTATTAATATTATAAAGTAAAATGCACCCTGTTCGTAGGTTATTAAGCATACACAATAAGAATAAGATGAGTAGTAATTAAGTTTCATAGACTCTTTTAAAATTTTTATTCTGATCTTTAAAATGTTTATCTGAATTATGCGCAAAAAACTAGTTTTTTTCTAATACTTTTTAAAAGAAATTATATCCATTGAAATGCGAAACTAATGCATTTTCATAATGAGAAAAAAAATCAAGAATGTGTTATTTTTCACTTAAAAAATTACAAAAAAACTGTCTCGGTGAAAATGGAAAATTACAATTTTAATTATTTGAAATGTTATTTTTATAAATTATTCTTTATCTTCATTTAAAAAATTGTTATTTTAATTTATTTTTTTATAAAATATTTTCTTCGGAGAAAGCATTTCAAAATTATTTTTGAATATTTTTTTCTGAACTATTTTTTAACCATTTTATTTTCTTCTATTCAATTTTTATAGTCCTTCGAACAAATTACAGAGCAAAAATTAAATTTTAGATTAGTTTTACGTCATTTTTTTTAATGTCAGTTTATTTTATGTGAATATTTTACTTGTGAAGGAAATTATGTCTGTTAAGAATTAAAGCATATTGATTAAGTGTTCATTTACATGTGTTTTCTTTTATAATTATTTTTGGTTATCTATATGTTTTAAGTTTCGCTTTAGTCAAAAGACTAGAATTGATAAGAATATGAAAGTAGCCCCTTTTAGAGTTAAATACAAAAGTTCCGTCTAAAAAATAAAAAAATAATTTTGTTAATATTTATTATAATTATTCAATGTTGTAAAATATTTAGATTCACCACAATAGTTAAAAGGTATCGCTCTAGGGGTTGTTCCTGTACTCTTTTTTCTACGTATATACGACGTATACGTACGACGTATCAGTCTAAAATCGAGTTTGCTTAGAAATAAAAGTAGATTTGTTATTTTTACAACTTTTCGAGTGTAATTATATCTTTAAGACAAAAATTTTTTATTCACGAAAATAAAATTTCTGTATGCTATAATTATTTTTGCTTGTGTAACACGTTTTAATATTATAAAAGGTAAATGCTATATTTATTTTCAAAAATGTGATTTTTGCTGGGAAACTATTTTTGCCCCCTTTTTTGTTTTTGCTCCTTATTATACACTGATATTGGTAGAGCTTACGCTGTAATCAATGAATAATGTGATAATACAAATCTATGTTTCTGATGTTTCTTAGAGGTTAAAGTAGTTGATTATTTTATCGAAATTAATTTATTGAGCTCGGTTATTCTTAATTGAGATCAAAGTTAGTATGTTGAGCCTTACCATCCAATAATAATTCGTAAGCAGATTTATGATATACCAAATTAAGAATGTAACAAAATTTAAGTTTATGATAGACTTAAATTTTATGAATGACCATTCGGCTTTAGCTAAAGTAAAAGGATTACTTAAGTACATAGTACAAGATGAACATACATCAGGATAACTTGACGAAAGTGAACCTAAGTTAATTATTAATAGATCTGCATGTTCTTGACGCTTTTAATTTTCTCAAGTTCTTCTTTCAATAAAAACCTTAATCGAGCATATTTAAGATGGATATGTTGGAGGAATTCTCTGTAAACATTAACGACATTAACATTAGATTAAAAACTTTCCACCTTCGCCCAAAATATGAAAAAAATATTTTCCTCTCATTTCGTCTCCCCGCCCTATGCTCTGGGATCGAAAAGCAATGGCTGCCCCAGTGGTGGTTACGGCCACCAACTACTATGATAAATTATTTGATTCAAAATATATGAATCCAATGCAAAATCTAATAAAGAACACATAAATTACAATTGAAAACCAATAAAATAGTATAACTTTCTCGAAAATAAAAACTTGCCAATTAGTCTAAATGGCATGATTCTCTATAGACAAACTGAAAATAATAATAAAAAAAGAGACACATAAGCTATATTTCATGTATTATAGCATTTAGAGTTGTAAATCTCTCAGTTTTGGATTGGAAAGTCTGATATCTTAGTGATTTCCCAGAGTGTACTTCTTCCAATGCGACTAGGCGTAAAATGCTGTGTTAAGTCGGACGATTAAAAAAAAAAATCTTTATTACATTTATATAACTTTCCACATGCGCACTCATGTGTAATATATTGTCAATTATCATGTTATCTGAATTTTGTAATTTTCAGAAGAAGTTTCTGGAATTAAAATACAGTAGTCATAGTTATGTCGTGTTTTGTTTTATCGCTCATCCGGATATATTGCTCTTTCTTTCATGTCTACCAAATAATATAACTTCTACCTTAACTTTGCATTTTAAATAAATTTATATATGTATCAAACATAAGTGTAAGTCTCTTACAATTTTACTGAGAAAAATGAATTTTGTGTTTAAACTAAAGTTTTGTTGACAAAATAAAACATTAATTTCGAAATTATCGTATTTCTTAATTTTTTAGAACTAATTGAAATATAAACGCTAATTTTTACTTCCCCATCATGCATAGTATAGGGTAAGTCTTGTAATCGTTTTAAAAATCGAAATTTTTTTGACTGATTTACACGTTTCAGACACTGGAGATTCCGAAAAACATATTTTTAGAAAAAAAAAAAAAAAAAAATTTGCCGTCCGTTTGACTGTGTGCGTGTCTGTAAACGCTCTATCTCCCGAACAAATTGAGGTAGAGACTTGATATTTGATATTTACTTCGTATATAATAATGAGAAGAAGCTTATTGAATTTCAGTAACCTCGATAATCCGGAACTATTTTTCCCGGACTATCGAAATATTCGTTCTGATAAAAGGTATATAAGAATTTTAGAAATTGTTTTTTTAAAGGGTGATTATAAAAGACAATAAAGAAACATAAATTTTGCATAAAGAATGAAGTCGATCGGATAATTAGTTGCCGAGATATTTGTAATCACATTTACCACACTCTTCGATTTTTCACGACCCTGTAATTCATTCAAATTTCAATTCAAAGATATAGTTTAATTGGAAAACAGACGCTTAATCCGATGTAGTAAACTGTTAGTTAATAGGATTATCATTTTAGAGTTATAAGGATATTTCTTTTACGTAATTCAGTAATAGAGCATTTAAAGTTTATGACGTCATAAAGCCACGATTTTATTCGAATTGCAATGCATTTTATAAATAGTTTACACATGTTTTATTTTCATATTTTATGTTATGCATATCCATGATGGGTAAGTATTACGGTGGTCCCCAACGACTAGTCTTTATTGTAGTAAACACGATATAACGAGGCACTATTTTAATTGCAAATATAGAGTTTGAAAAAATATATTCACTTGAAGAGATGTATAATATAAAGAAAGATTTGATGTTCTTTTTCAAATAAATAATATTATTGTTCGAAAAAATAATGTATCTCCCATCGTTGCTCTGATTTTATTTTCCGAATAATTAGATTTAAACTATACTTACATAAGTGATATGAATTATAAGAAATGTTGTTCGCAAACTATAAAAGAATATATACTGTAAATGGAGAATGACCCAGACTAAATTTAATTGGAACTCACCCATGCTTTCTGTTATTTCTGTCTGTCCGGTCGAAATGGTCTTTGTGTCATTTTCATTCAATGGTAAAATTTGTCTTTAATTGTCTCTTCTCTTTTTTTTTCTTTAGCTCAAATTATTCCATATAATAAAATGGTGTCAATTTTAGCAAATGAATCACAATTCATTTTTAAAAATGTCTAAAAGTGAAATTACAATGCCCTTGACACAACATGTCATTACTATAACTCTAAAACTCCTTAATAATGAAATTTTTCGTGTTAAGTCTATTTTAGGGCTAAACTATAACAATCGAAAGCTTATGGTATATTTTTTCTGAAAGCAATCCCGTCCTTCTTTAAAATTCATTCTGCAAAATCAAAGTTATTAACCCTGCACTACACGATTTTTATTTTTGGAAGTAAGTTTACTTATACTTCTATTAAGGGTTAATAGCAAAAATTTTATAGAAAAACTCTTCGCCTTATGTCAGATTTCTGCGATTATATAAGACAAATAATTTTATTTATATATAGTGGTTGCTTAGGATTGAATGGACTGAATTCTTTAATTGATTCATATATGTACCAAAATATTGTAAGGGCCAAAATACCATTTAATCGAAATTTTGATATGTATTTAAAAACTGTGCAAACAACATTCCAAAAATGTTCCTTTTTTAAATAAAGTGGAAAAATTGCAAAAAAATGTCACTAATGTCCCCAGTAACTCAGTCCCTAGTATATATCTCGGCATTTCTCTGCAATTTGAATTCTCATTTAATGCTAAAATTTTACTCTCTAATTGTTCTATAATATTATGTTACTTCTACTGCGGAAATCTTTTTAAATCTTTTAAATTGAATTTAAATATCTCAAATGGCACGACTGTCCCCTGTCTTCAACCCATAGTTGATCATTAAAAACATCAACAAACAATAATTATTAACAAATTTTGATAAACCAATGCATTTACTGTAGATATGAATCTCATGGAGTATAATAATATAATTTTTATATGAATGAAATTGTAATATTTGTTTTTGTTAGGTTTAAAGTTGTGTCCCTCACTTTTTTGGTAACGGCTGTCCCGGTGTATGAATTTTCACATATTTTCACCAGATGGCAGTATGCAATCATTTTCAGTATTGTTTTCAGTAGGGGAGCATATGTTGTTCTTAAAAAGTTGCCATTGCTTGCTGTTTGTCCATGAAAAACATTTCTGGTTTGAAAAGATTAGGGAAAATGTAAGTGAACCTTTATAAACCGTCACTACTCTCCCCATAGTTAATTCAACTATTGATAGTTATAGATTAACCAATATCTACCATTTAATCGTAGGTTTGATATGTCTTTAAAAATAGTGCATGCAACATTCCAAAAATGTTCCTTTTTTAAGTAAAGTGGCAAAATTGCAAAAAAATGTCACAAATGTCTCCGGGACAGTAGTGACTTTTTTTTTTTTTGTCGGGTAAAAACTGTCATGTCATATTTATTTTTAAATAAAGTTTATGCCCATCTGCAATGGATTATTCTGCTATAGATCAGTGGTCCTTAAAAATTCAAATTGATCATAATATGAGACTTAAAAATTTTATATCAGCAGAAAATGTGCATTCAAAAACCACATTTATGAGATTTTGGCCACAACATGCCTGCACAGTTTATGTTTAAAAATGTATTTGAGCAATAAAAAACTTGGTATTGTTGAAAATAATACACTGACTAATGTTTTGTAACAAAAGGAACAGAATGTATTAGTACTTACATAGTTAAACAAAAAAGAGACATCATTGCGTATAAGGAAATGTGGAACTGTACAGTCTAAGAACGTCATTAATATGAAAAAGCCATCTACATGAGATCTGAATAAAAAATTATTGTTTGCCTTAGTAATAATTCTAGGAACAAACTTTTATTAAAGATAATTAACACAAATGCTTTATGTTGTGCATAACGTGCCAAATATATAAACAATAGACAAATATATTCAGATAATAGTCGGCTTTGCTCTAAAAAGCTTTCAGTTTCTTAAAAATAAACTTTCTAATTATTAAATTAGAAGTTTAAGACAATCCTCGGTAATGATATTTAGAACATTAAAAAGTTTTTAAATATTGAAATTTAAATCTCGTTAATATGTAAACTAGTGTATATTGTAGGACTTGAAAAGAAATGTTGACAAAATATTTAAACATTCATGGTAGACATGGTTAATTCACATTTTTAGCCAAGGACATAAAATTTACCATTATCTGAACCAGACACCGTTTTTGACCAGACATGTCAGGTTAGAGATAATTCAGAAACAATCTTTCACTCCCAGTTGCTTGATTGACCTAAATATCATTTTTATGAGATTGCGTACTTGAATAATTTTAAAGCTCTTTCCATTATCTACTGCGTGTATTTATTTTACCTTCTTCTGTGCCTGCTATTTTACATCTAAAGGTCAATAAAAAACAGTATCCTTATACATAATATTTACATTTTCAGACAGTCTGCCAAAGGCATGCGATAAACTTTAACATAGTAGAGCTGGAAACACTACCTGCGTAATACGACGCACATAAAATCCACTAGAGATACAATAAAATATTTTTGTCTAAAGATTTAAGTATACCGCAGTTGCATATACTTACAAAAATTTAGTAAAATCAAAATTTTAGTCTCTTCTAAAATTATAAATTATACCATCTGTCTCTAACATTTTCAGCAACTATCAAATGAACCGCTGCATCTGCCATGTTCTATTCTCGTTCCATGGAGCGAGCGCATTCAATTTCATGATCTTAATTTACGATCGCCTGAGTTCTGTACACAATGTCTTCACTTGTGCGACCTTATACATTGTTCTTGCTAGCTGGTGACATCAGGATCAATATCGTATACCATTTTACGTTGCAGAATGCACGTAAATGGATGTTATTGATGTACACAATTTCCTTAGGAGTTTTCTAAAAATCACTCACACTTCACATTACTTTCACATGATGATTGCTATGAATATTTAACATATATCTGAAAACAAATTATCCTCAATTATAACCATCGAAACATACTTGTTCAAAATTATTGAGTAACATGTGAAAGAAGGAGATGGAATATTACTGCCAATTTATTCCTCGCATATTGCATATTTCAACTTATAAACACTATATGCTTAAAACAAAAATACATTTACTCTTTAATATTGCATCAACTCAGAAAACTGTTTTGGGTGTTCCATTGTTTATAATGATGCAAATTTTTAACAACAGATATTTTAGATCACGCGGTTGTGAATTACTGAATAATATTACAAAATGTGGCTGATAAATGGAGTTGTAGCAGAACAAAATGAGCTACAGATATTTTATACATTCCTGTTATTTCTCTACAGCCTTTTAAATTCTCGAAATAGTTGAGCACAGAAAACCCACATCCTAATACGCAACAAAATTTTGCACGGCGAATGGATCGTAATTCACCTAAGTGACTTCAGCGATAAACAAATGCTTCCTTAACTTCAGCATCTTCGTCCTACAGAATCACGAAGATCATGGATTTTGAAATAGGGTAATAAAATATTCGTCACATATAATTCCAAATGGGGAAATATGGCATATCTGTTGCACGCAAAACTGCTGGTATAATCACAATATACTGTAGTTATTAGCAGAATTCTTGCACAACATAAATAGCCATATCGTCCATGCATGCAGAGACAACAAATCTTTTATTTATTGAGACTCCAAACTGTTAGATTTTTTAAAATTTTTCCTTCATATCTCATAGGGATCGTGGTGGGATTCGTTCTCGGCACAAAATCTTCATCCTCTGGAATATCTAATTGCAGTAGTGGTATTTTTCTATTTGTGGTAAAAAGGCTTCTCTAATACAGTTTTGCATTCCAAGTTTAACATTCTGCACAAGATAATTTGAAATTTCTGCGTGGGCTGCTATTCCAGTATTTTTTTTTCCATTGGGCAACTTATTTGTATAGGCTTCGCAAAGATCTGTAAATCAAGTTTACCATACTGATCCTACAGTTTAGTTGTTTTACAATGTCATATACTAGCCAGTCTTTGTTCTAACTTCAATTAATATGATTTGTAATTTTCAAACTGGGCGAAAAATGTGTTAAAATTAATCTAGTGTAATTACGTATCCAGCTATGTACTGGAGTTCTTATACTTGTGGTTTATTCTGTTGAGCTGAATGATATCAGACCATATGATATGATCAATAAGGTTAGCTGGGTGAATTAAGGCCTCCAGAATCGTCCGTTATAGCTCAGTTGACAGAACATTGGCAGCTTCAGCCAAAAGATCCCTGGTTCAAATCCTGACCCGGACATTTTCCGCCCAGTTGAAAAATTACAAATCATATGATTAATTTATCAATTGTAATAATCGTTGTTAAAATTAATCTAGTGTAATTTCTATAAACTTAATTTCAAGCGCATTATATTAGTAAACGCCATTGTATTTTATAAACCGAGTTACATTAACGTTTATTCTGCATAAAACATGTATTTTTTAGTATAAAAGAACAGTAAATACACTGGTGTACACGGTTTATATACTTTCACCGAAATGTGTATTTTTTCATAGATTCTAATGCACTGAGTACGGGAAAATTATTGAAAAAATCTGTCACGTCTAGTTAAAAAATATTTATTAAATACTTAAAAATAATAATAACATGAAATATAAAAAGAAAAAAATAGAAACGATTGATATTACTCTTATTTTTATAATTTTCTTGATCTGTTTCTCTTAAAATAGACCAGCAGTAGCCCCCAGGAGAAAATGTACCTTCAGAGACATGTTCACACCCATTGCATGATAGTTTTTTAATAAAACAGCAATATTTTTTTCATAATTTTCATCTTTATGATTTCCTTAGAATCTATGGATGACCGTTTTTTTTGGTGAAATAACTGCTGAAAATTTGACTTCAATTTCGGTAATAAGTTAATTTGATATTCGGTGTCAATAAGTTCCACTGTTCTAGATAGTTGCAAGTCTCGCACAAGGTCGTGCAACTCATTTTGGTTTATTAAATGTGGCGTTTTATCATCTTCGATTACAAATTCGTCATCATTTTCATCCTCCATAAACAGATCATCACTATCTTGGCAACTCGCACTTGACATACCTGCACATACAAGATGTGACAGAGTTTCTGAATGTGACATCAGTTTTGAGACTGATGGAATGTCAGAATATTGAATTTTATGTTTATTTTTTGAATTAAAGCCTGCATTTTTTGTCAAACAAAAATAATAGTCATTTTCGTGATTTGAAGGTTCTCTCCACAGCATTGGTGATCCAAATTGAAGATACTTTTTTTCTCCCGAAGCCGAGCATATAAGAGTAAGCCTACAGCTTTCACAAAAAACATGTGGGACCCACTTTTTATCTTGATTAATCACTGAGAATCCAAAATAATGCACATATGCTGTTTTAGAACATTCCGATATCGTTCTTCTTTTTTTTGCGAATATAAATTGTCCACAAACGTAACAAAATCGACCAGAATTTAATTTACACACTCTATAAGACATTTTATTAAAAACAAAACCACTTTAGTTCACAAAAACACAAGAAAATAGAATATAGAATCCAAGTTGACAATGCCGGTAAGTGGAATGTGACGTGATGGATATATTATAGAATTAAAAATGTGAATATTGAAAAATGTAAAAATTTTAAAAATGTGACGTGATAGATTTTTTTCAAATAGCGCCTTTCATTAGTTAGAGGTAGTATAATAAGAAAATAGGTGTTTCATCAAAAGTATATAATTTTTTTTTAAAATTTGTAAACCAGTGATATTAATATCAATATATGAAATTCCATAAGTAAAATTAAATAGAATTTAAGGAAAAACATTATTGATAGATATTTATAATATGAAAAACAATCATCGCATTAGAAATTGCATCACAAGTATTTATTCGTTCATCTCATTTGCGTTGCTTAATTACGCTAATTGAAATAACACGCGCCTATTCATGCTGCCTAATTACATCAATTAGTATTTAATTATGCACATAATTTGGTCATGTTTTGTTATATTATTTTAAGTACGTATTTTTAAAAGTAAGCAATACTCTAAAAATTATTTGTTTGTTTTATGAATTTAAAGGTTATGTGCTTACATCATTCTATTTAGTAAATAAATGTATTTCTATTATTTATTAACCCTTTCGCCACAAGCTTGGTGCGGTATTGATGTCATTAGAGTGTACGGAATTCGTGAATTTTATCAACAGTAAATTGAACATAAATGATCAGGGTCCATAAGCCGAGTTTTTGGCCCATAAAATAAAACAAAAGTTCAGTTTTGTTATACTGACTTAATTATTTCCCTTTTTAATATTAGAAGGTTTATCCTGTACGATTTCATCGATAGTTTTTGAATTTTTTCGGATTTATATGATTTACACTAGAACAAAGTTCGTATTATTCGTAGTTTTGGATGAAAAATACGCAACTTCTCCTAATTGTACCTCAATTATTTATATGAGTGCAACACTTTTAGCTTTACATATATTATAAAATATATCAAAATGTACCATAAATGTAAAAATAAAAGTGTTACAAAGCTAAAAATATTAAAAATAGAGAGTTAAGTAACTGCATTCCCTCACGTCACTAAGAGACTTTAGGATGCATCAACGTGTTTAAACGTACAAAAATGAACGTAACTACTGTTAATGTGAAGAAATGCAGTTATTAGCAATAGTTACGTTCATTTTAGCACGTTTAACCACGTTGCTGCATCCTAAAGTCTCTTACTGACGTGAGCGAATGCAGTTACTTAACTCTCTATATTTAATATTTTACTATGAGCGCAGCTTTGCAACACTTTTATTTTTACATATATTGTACATTTTGATGTAGTTTATAATATATGTAAAGAAGAAAGTGTTTCACAATTTCGCTCATATAAATAATTGAGGTAAAATTAGGAGAAATTGCGTATTTTTCAATAAAAACTACGAATAATGAGAACTTTGAGCTTGTGTAAGTCATATAAATCTGAACAAAATGCAAAAGCTCTTGTTGAAATAGTACAGGATAAACATTCTAATATTAAAAAGTGAAATAATTTAGTCAGTATAACAAAATCGAATTTTAGTCTTATTTCATTGGCCAAAAACACGGCTTATGGACCCTGATCCTTTTAGCCTTATCTAATCACAGATTTTCAGAGATTCAATAAAGCGAAAAAAAATTATGGAGAAAAGCTGGGGCTTAAAAATTAAAGAAGTGTAGGGGATGCTTGCCCCGAATGGGTTAAATCTTTTTTTTTTTTTTGGAATCAAAAATTGTCAAAAAGTACGATGTCAAAAATTACGTCCCCCTAATGTTACATGAGAGAGGAAATGCACCTATGCGAGTGTAGTATCCTGTGAGTGACCTTGTATCAAAAGAATAGACAAGGGAGCACTAAGGTTTCATGCATAGACATCTTATAAATACCTCCTCTATGGTTTCATGCAGTAGCTGTTTTTAAACAATTAGTATACTGAATGATGGTCACGACAGAAAGTGAAATGTTTAATATTCGTCTCCTTTCAGCAGAAAAATGGAACAGATCGCCATTCATTAGAGCAGTGGTCACCAATTATTTTTATCGTGGGTCCGTTTGAAAACATAGTCAAGCTTTCGCGATCCGGAAGACTTAAGTCTACCCCAACTCCCCCCCTTCCCTCCATTCATCACGCTACCAACCTTTTACTTATCTAGGCCACCCACTTTGATTAGCAAAACTTTTTTTTGAAATTATTTGTTATCTTAGGTGTTTAACATAATACATACCAGTGAAATGAAGTGCATTAATACCAAATCAACAATTTGTTATAATGATTTTCAGAACTCAAGACGATCAATACAAAGTACATATTAATTCAAAAAGATTGTTCAGTAAGTTCATTGTGATTGATGTTCAATGGGGGTAAATGGCACGTTTTATTTTGCACAACTTGCCTGATACTTGGGGTCAAGTTGTTCCAACTGATTCTCATCAAACTGTTAAGCTGGTCATCTGTGAGTCGAGATCTGTACCGATTCTTAATAAAGTTAATTTTTGAGAATGTTGCTTCACACACATAAGTTGAGCCAAACATGGTACATAGTTTTATAGCTAAAGCCATAAAATTGTGCCATACTTCTGGATACTTTTTTTACACACATTTTTAATTCAAAATTCGTTATTACCAAGAGGGTTTGGGACTTCATCAAAAGTGTTCTTCAAAATATCTTTTTGGAACTCAATTATTTCCAACTGTAGGACAGCTTTGCTGCTCTTGAAAACATCTGCCGCTTCACTCGTCCATGCGCCCAGGGCCTGATTATCCAAAAGTCACGTGAAGCAAATGCTTCCCCTCTAAAATTTAAAGGGGTCCACAAAGTGACTGTGAAGAGGGCCCTCTAATTCCCATTTTCCTTTTTTACATTGTATTTTTAATTATTTTGGAAAAGAAAGTTGGCTTAATCCAAGAGGAAATCCACACACTAATTCACGAAACTTATTTAAAAGGGTAAAATGAATGTCTTCAATACGATGTTAATTAATCATATAGCATTCTTATGCGGCTGTTAAAAATCACCCGGGAAATTGAGCATGTAGCTATATGTACTAAATATATCTGAAGTATATACAGGGAACATAAAAAAGCTGTTTAGTTAAATACATGTAACCTCCACTAAGCTACTCCTGGGAATAATAATAGTATCATTGGTGCGTTTTCATGAATGAAGAAAACTTTTTTCAAATGAAAAGGGGCCCAAGATGATACTGTGCTTCCCCCAGATTCAGAGGTTAATCGGGACCTGCATACGCCATTAGACATAAGTGAAAACCAGCTGCACAACGTTCTCAATTTTTTCAAAGTCAGAAAATCTGTCTTAAAATTCAGATTTACTTTTTTCCAAACTTTTTTGAAATGGTTGATGTCAGTACCCGCCTTACTGTTACAAACTGACTTAAAGTGTGAAAAGTATAAACGTTCTCCTCTAATATCATCGGAGAAGACGTCAATCATTTTTGAAAAGCTTTTTATTTCTGAAAGAAGTTGACACGCAAGTTTACCTTTGTTTGGGGTTTAAGAGATACAGGTGTCGAAATAGATCAGTCAAAAAATGCGATTGTTGCCACATTTTCATCAAAGTCATTCAGGAAACCTAAATGTTCACTTGCTACTTTTTGATCATTAGTTGAAAGAAACTCTTTCATGCCCTCCAGTACGGCAAAGAATCTTTCAAGCACCAAGCCTTTACTTAGCCATCTCACATTGTTCATGTAAGTCGTCAAACTGAGTCGTGATTCTCTCATGCAAGTCGTCAAACTGAGCATCAGTCTCTTCAAGAAGTGTTTTAAATTGATGGTGCTTAAGAGATGATTTTGGCCTTTTATTATTCGTACCACCGTTTGCATTTTATTCTGAAGACTGGGATTCAGACTTCAACACAACACAATTTGATGAATGATGCAATGGTAGCACATAAAATTTTCATTGCATTTTTTATCACTTCTGAGTCACTGAACCAAGCCTTTCCTACTCACAAGCATTGGTGGTGCTCCGTCTGTTGTTACCGACATAACGTTTTTCATGTCTAATCCAGCTTGGTTGAAATTCTCTGTAACAGCCTTGTACAATCCTCTCCTTTATTAGTTCACGACATAGGCAAACTAGTCAGCAGTTCTTCAAAAAATGTTCACGGGTTCTATCCCGATAGCACAGAAAAATAATTAGCTGTGTTGTATCTGTATAATATTGCAAGATTCGTCCAAAGCCAATGAATAGCAATCGGAGGTAACTAAGGTTGTTTTCAAAGTTGTTACGTTTTCTTCCAAGCAGTTTATGGAATATGTCAAAGTGTCAACGATATCCTTTCTGTTCTCAAATAACGCATTTACAGCATCCAGCACGCACTCTTTTACAATATATGCATTATTATATGACTTAATATGTTTCTAGTGTTAGACTCGGGCTTGGACTGAGCCCGCCTCATCTCTAGAATTTACCCGTTTCGGGCCACGTCCGTGATTACCGCCTGTATATTACGCGTTGTACGCAGAAACATTAATATTTTCCATTATGCACAATTTCGCCGCGGTCCGTACAAAACTTGACGGAGGTCCGGATCCGGACCGCGGTCAGCCCTTTGGTGACCACTGCATTAGAGGATTGTAGCCGAATATGGGGAAGAATGTTCTGTCTGTGAAAAGTATCGAAATGGAGTCGAGTTTTTGGAAGCAAAGATAACTAAAGCTTTATATATATAATAATTTTGTTGACAAGAAAAAATTTGCTAATGATACGTGCGTGTGTGTGTATGAAGTCAAAGAACTATTTTATATAACAAGTGATTTACGGATATGGAAATAAGATGTTATTGGACAAGATATAATGCACTCTCAGAAATAAAACACTCAGTTTTGATGATTCGGCAATCCTTAAGCCCTATTTCATTATTTTTGACAATCATTTCGTCACAGAGTCATGTGGTTTTTGACGAAACGCGAATCCTCAAACATCTGACGAAACTGTTTCCTCACTGTCAAAAATAAAACTCTCACTTTCGACTGTTCCCCAATTCTTGAGCTATATTTCATCATTTTTGACAATCATTTCGTCTCAATATTAAGTGATTTTTAATGAAATGGAAAATCTCAAATATTTTTTTGCCCTTTCGAACAAACAATTTGACGAAATTAATTTCCTCACATTTTTGAGGATACAAATTTACTCGATTTGACGAAATATTCGCTAGAAGCATTTCCCAGGAAACAGTTTCGTCAAAAACGAAGAAAATTTCGTGGAATTTGAGTATCCATTTCTAACAGTGTGTAATGAATGGAAGTTGTCAAAGTACCAAAGACACACAGAGGAGAAGGTGATATATTTATTTTGAATAGATATAATTGGAATGGGTCGTGATGTGTATAGATAGAGGCTCCGGTGAATTTGAAGTTTGTTTGGGCTGACTTTTGGAACGAAAATATATATATACCAACCGGTTACGCACGCGCCCAAACTTTATGTTTTTTTTCTTTTTTTTTCATCTGTTGTAACATATTTTATAGCCAGTGTTTGCTTTTGTTCGCCTATTGCCTTTCTTTTGCCTATATTTGAATAAATCCTCATTTGCTAGCTTTTTTCAATGGAACAGCAGTGTATTTTTTTTTTTTTCAAAATGGTGAGAAATAATCAAAACACACAACCCAAAATCACATTTTGTTTAAAAAAAAAAAAAAAAAAAAAAAAAAAAAAAAAAAAAAAAAAAACTTCCTTTTAAATGATTAAGGATGTATAAAATCAGAGTAAACCTGAGAATGTTACAGAAAAGTGTTTTCTATGCTAATTAAAGCTCTGTATGTTTTCACTTATTTTATTTATTTATTTATTTATTTTTACAAAACAAAGTACCTACATGCCTTTAAATTAAATTCTATCAATAGGCATCATATTCTTTATTTACAATTTCTAAAATAAACAATCGCAGTTTTTAAAAATCTTTTGAGTGTGAAAACTGAAACTTGTACCTAAAAAGATAGTTTTAATTAACAAGTTCTTTGTATGCCATTAAATCTGGATAAAAATTTATTAATTTCTTTGAGAGCTTTTTTATTTGCTGTTTTTGCACTTTTTATTTAACTGAACTTTGTTTTTGTGATGGACTTTTGTAATCGATTTTACACTTAATTGTTGATATGCTAGTATTATAAAAATTATGTTTTTCCGATGACAGTACAGCATTTTTAATATTTTTGGAGCATAGTTATAAATCAACAAATTAATTTCAAGGTATTGTTCTGTTAACCGGTCTTACATGATAAATCGTCAACAATATGGTTATAAATGTTGACGTGATTTAAAAACAACGGTGTTAATTATGGGCCTAACCACGCCCGTCAAAATATGCTAACTAGCTGAGTAACTGGACTAACGAAATATTTCAAACACTAAAAGGTAGAAAATATAAGTAAAAAATAAAGTGAGTAATAATTAAAAAATACCTTCTTTTATCATTCAATAGGTTAATATTAATTACATTATGATTAAACGTTAAGAAGAAATTTAGAAGTACTGAATAGATAATTTAAATATTGTTTTTTCCCTGTTGCTATATCTTAATAAAAAGCTTATTAAAAAAAAAAATATTTCGTGTTTTCAGTTTCACAGCCATTTGGCATATTTTAGGAAGCGTGGTTTAGCGCATGATTAATTCATTTGTTGTATTCATAAAGGATATTTGGCGATTTAGCACTTATGCCCCAGCTAACGGAAAAATGCTTTAAAATTGATTTATTAATTTATAATTAGGTCTTAAATATAATAAAATATTGTATTGTCTTCGGAAAAACATCTGTATGCATTTTTTTTTTTTTTGCTGCTACTGTATCAGGAAGTAAGTAAAAATCTGTGACCCCCCCCCCTTTTTTTACGTATATGAACGAAGTTAAGTTAAGTATAAGTATAAAATGGGAAAATTGTTTTTAAAAAGCTCCGTTTTTTTTTTAAAGAATTTAATGTTTATCTTAACAAGCAACAATGCTTATCTTGACTGCAAATTATGTTGTTCAAAAAAAAAAAAAAAAAAAAAAAAAAAAAAAAGGAAGGAAAGAATGGAATGTTTGTTACAAAACGTTAATTTGGTGTGGACCCCTATTATCCTTCCAAGATGGAACACACATGATCGTGCGGGTTCTAATTTATTTAATTTTGTGACTTTCTGGCAAGTCATTCGGTCCTGCGATACTTAAAAATACAAAATGTAAAAAAAGTAGTTATGGTATTGGTTGAACATATAAAAATTAATTTACCTTGCTTTTAAAAAAGTAATTCTCCAATTCCGGTCTGAAACGGATACGAAAAATTCCCCGCCTTGATGTATGCTTGATAGAAATCGCAAACTAGTGAATTTATAAAACAAATTATAATTTTTGTTCTCTTTCTTTTTTAAAATATGGCAAGGCTGAAAGCATTAATTAAACTTTTAATTAAGGATTTCTAAATTGTTTTCTCAACGTCTAATCATCTCTCACCTCTGAGTACCGCATGCTATTATGCCATAATAATTTATTATTATACTGCAGAGAGATTTAGAATATTCATAGTATGATTGTGTCTATATGGTTTCAGTGGAAATAATATACGGATTATTTAAACAATATTCGCCTAAATGATGAATTTGAAAGAACTGCCAGATTTGTTTTAGATTTGACATATTGGGGATTATGATAATATTACACATAATTAAATGCCAAATTTAACAAAGCGGCCGAAATATTTTATAAAAATATCCACTTAAATCAAATAAATTTTAGTTAATTTCAGATTTTATTATATGATTTTATCTTACTTCTTCCAATAAAAGTATATTAGTATTTTTTCTCAGACATCGACTTTAGCTAATGTAAATATCCCTTTAAAGCAAGTTAGATGGGTCCACCAGCTTTATTATTATTATTTTTTTGTTTACTTACCAAATCTGCTAAATGGTATTTGGGTTGGATATTTGGTTATTCGGATGATAATAAAGCTGAATATTTTGTATTTCTACCCATTGCCACGTTTAATCGTTAAAAGTCTAATTTCCTACAATGTTCCATTTTTTCTGAATTTATTGTCAATTAAAACAGTTTTTAAGTATGTTTGCTTATTAAATATTCAAGAAAATAACAATTTATCATTTTAATTATGACGTAATTTACCTGAAAAAAAAAAGTTCAATACTTACTTTTTTAAAAAGGTGCTGAATGTAAGCTAATCATGTTTTTATTTTTGAATTAATGCATTGTTGATTAAAATATTTAAAAAAATATGTTATCATTATTAGTTCTCCCTTTTTAAAAGATTTTCAGTCAAATAGAATCTTCTAAATTCTAGTCGCAAACTGAAAAAAAAAATCAAACTTTTCTAAAGAATAAAAATTTTTTAAGCCATGCATATTCTTTTCAACAACCTTTTAAAAAATAATTTTTTACTAAAGCAATATTCGGAACTTCCACGAAAGCTTCCCTTTTTAGTACTATAGTTTCTCTGATTAAGATTTTACTAAAAAAAGCTGGTTTGAAAATTCTCTAAAATTCTATGAAAAAAAAAATATTTTTTTTTCCTTAAATTTATGCACATTTAAACTGAATATATTTTAAATGAAGAGTTTTAAAAGCGAGTAATTATCTTTTTTATAAAAGACGCTTCTTTACTAAAAAAAAAAGCTCATATTATTTTGTATTCGTAACAATCTAAGAAGAAAAATCCATTTAATATTTGTCTTTAGAAAACAAGATAATTTGATATAAATTGTAGTAAACATAAAAAAGATTTGAAAGTTTTTAAAAATTTTAAAATATTTCTAAAACTAACTTTTTTTCTGAAAAAGAAGTGAAATATAATTAAAAATAAGAGCTTAAATATGCATAAAAAAGACAATAATAAAAAAATGCCTTGTTGCCAAATTTTATTTACGGTCCATAATAGCTGTGATTAATAAATATTTTTAAGATTTCATGTTGAGTACTCCAGGCAGGTTTAATCCTTTTGTTTCTAGAATTTCGCCTTGAGGTTATTTGAATTCTGAGCATACTTTTTTCATCTATGATTGATACTTGAGGACATATTTGGACATTTATAGTTGAATTATGGGTTGTATTTATCATGGCAGAAAAACTCATTTTAACTTTTGAGTACGACTAATTTCAAATAGTAAACTTTGAATTATTAAATCGTAAATTTCTCTCGAAACATCCATTTTATGTGGTGTATTATCGAGGGTGAATCGCCAAGCGACCGAAATCTATGACCAAGCTGTATGACATATACGAAGTGTGGTCATATATATGACATTTTATGACGGATATGACCAAGTTAGCCATATATTACCAGTAGGACTAAGTTAGTCATATACGACATATATACATGACGTATATACATATACAGGACATCTGTATAAGACCTATAGGACATGTAAGACGTGGTGAGGATATGTTAAATTTACATATGACGTATATATGTTATATAAAAAATTTATTTCCTTCGCATATCCTTCGCATTTATTTCGCATTAGTCCTTTAAATTAATCTAACTTCTGACATAGTCAGTATTTCCTTAATTCTTAATAATATTTATTCCTATTTAGTGTCCTTTTAAAAATAATAACTCGTATATTAATAATTATCTTATTCCAAATCTTAATCTAAAACTTCAAGTTCATTCGTAGATTTTATCAACTCCCCAATCTATAAAATTCTGAGAGACGCTTTTGTCATTTCGAATGTTTTTAAAAGCCATTTTTTTTTATTATTCCATGCTTTGTTTTGCGCGCTGGGTATTTTTCACTTCAAAATCAATGCGCCGTTGTTTTTGGGGATTCTTTCGTGTAAATCTTCTCCCTCGCGCCTCATTTGCTTGGCTTGAACTCGTCGCTCACTCATTGGTTTGTACGCTCGTGACGTCGTATTCTGTAACTCTACGCGTCATGAACGAAACTCGCTTGCAAGATTTGGAGAGCAGATTTTTGTCGTCTCTGGAAGTGCGAACCAAATGGTTATCTGGTGTTGAAGTCACTTAGAATTTTCATATCAGCTCTTTAAGATCTTTTAAACGATGTAGTGAGCCATCGTCAAGCCCGAGGGCTATAAGTTTATACCGGATACTGTGGGAACTGTTACTTGCATCGCTCCTGTTTATTAATAAAAGATTTGTCTGGAAATCGGCTGCTCTTTATTGACGAAACTCTTGTGGTGTCTCATCATTGCCTCACCTCTTCGCCATGATTATTCATATCGGCTGCAATCATTCACCATCTTGAACAAACTGCCATTTTTTCATGGAATAAAAATCAATCTTCGTAAAAACTCCACATATATATGATATAATACTGCATTTATAAGGCACATATATGGTGTATATAAAAGCTTAGTAACGAATTTGGTTAAATCATAACTGCATCCTTGGCGAAATCGTAATTGATTGGGCCGCTATGACAAGTAAGTACGTTACTCGTTAAATAAAATAAATATTAATTTACAAAAATAGTAGTACGAGTCTTGAAAATATGTGTTGGCTCTTGCCAAACGAATTGAACGAGTTAATAAATTACCTTCATGCTTAATATATTACCTCCATATGAACGTACAGGAGTAGCAATCAGTTACCCACTTCAGAAGGCTATGGCGTGAGTTCAACTGCTTCGAATATGTGATGATTTAAATTACGGATAACTCAAAAAATTCGCTTGTCATTTATTAAATAAAACTGTTTTTTGACAAAATTCGCGTAAATGTAGTGGTGTGGGATTCAAATAAGTGTTCAATAGGTTTATAACTTTTAATGCCTAATAAGCATTCTCATAAATGTTTAATCAGATCCCGATAAATGCTCAACATGTGTGCCTTCACTGCTAACAACGCGTTGTAATCACAAAACAATTATTCGTGTAATAATTAAGTGCAGTGAGACTTGTCAAATATAAAAAAAAAATACAATGACAAATGCTTTCTTTTCATGACTGAATAGTAACATTTATTGATGAACGTTTGTTCTAGAAAATTTTTATTAAATCATATAACTAACGCATCATTTTAATAATATGTAGTTTAAAACAACCAGATTCGGAGAGGTGAAAAACACCATCTGGACATCTCTAAAGTGGGTAATTTTTTTTTTTTTTTTTGCTGACCCTGCGCATTTATTTCTAAAAAATGAGGGATAAGAAATAGGACGCAATTTTATGAAGATTCATACTCAATTAATGATGCAACAAATGTAATATGTTAAAAAAAATTTAAAAAAAAAACAGCCTATGTAAAAAAAGGCAGAAAATCCGTAAAAGATAATAAACATTGAATGCTTTTTTTAGCTTTCCCGCATTTGTCTGCAACACTTGATATAGATCCCGATTATAAATTGTTAGTCACAAAATATGAATGATGACTCAGCATATCTATATCTATGCATTTTGATTATCTATATCCATATATGCTCCAAATACAATTCAATAATTTCAAAAATACTAATTTAAAATTTATGTTATTTTTCCTACATCTTATATGCAGAACTATTGAGATTAGAATTCCGATATATGTAATAGAATTTATTTTAAGGAATTTAACGTCAGAAACATGTAAAAACGAAAAGAATTACCATATCAAAATTATTTAGAGAAGTATATAACAATTCCGTTCAGCTTGAAATCATATAACACCGTTAAAATGCAAGCTAATGCTCTGCAATCGGGAGTTGTCGTCTAATGTGGATCTACTCCAAACGTTGGCGTTAAAAAACACGAGCATTGAAATGATCACCTACGGGATTATTATTATTTATACGTTTACCTCATAACAAAAATCATACATGATTGCAACATTGTAGTTAATATTGTGTCAAACCACGTCCTTTAAAATTCTTCAATTGACTTTGGACCCGATTTGAGAACTATTCTCAAAGCGAACTTTAACCCTTAAACTCCCAGTGGGATACTATGTCCCAGTGCAACTTCAAAAATTACCAATGGACACAGCAGTCCCTCAAACGCTTGGAAAACCATGTCTGCTTATCCCACTGGTCTCTCACGTTCATTTGAGATCGTAGTTGACCGTTTGCTCGGTAGATCCTAAAGGCGGGGCTTAACGTGTTAACGTAGCAAACAACAAAAAAAAAATTGGTAGTTAAGGGGTTAAAGAATTATCGATCATAAACGATGGTGTATTTCGTACACTTTTGTGTTGTTCCATATTACATATGAACTGTATATAAAGTTCTTTAACATCATTAAACGCACTTAAAGCAATAACAACCCACAAGTGGTTAGCATTTTTTCAGAAGTTAAATGTCGGGATGACTAGAGTATATTGTTGCATTATTAGTTTTTATTACCTATGCATTGCATCTACGGCCAAATCCATATTCTTTGTTTTACGAGTCTAAAGGCGGAAATTATTTGTTTTACAATTTTTCTAATTATTCGTGTTACAAAAATTATTTATTTGTCTAATTTCATCATTCTTTGACTGTAAAGACCATAGAATTTTGATGATCACCAATGCGTGAGTGAATGACTAAAAAGCTCTTTTTTGAATTAATATATTTGGAAAAACAATTAATACAGAAACATGAGATCGAGGAATCGAGTTCAGTTCGTTTATACAAATATGTGAAAAAAAGGAAAACTCTATCGCTGCTCCAAAACAAAATTTATGAGGAGTGAATAGTACACCGAATCGGGTTGAGAAAATGTAGTACTGGAGTGTACACATGTCGGACGCACTGCCTTGCTCCAACTTTTGATTATGTGTATTAAATGTAATGATGTATCTGAGTTGACATATTTGGAATAGATACTTTGCAATATCGAATGTTCGGATAGGAGTACTAGTCAATTTTACACTCATTGAAGTCTGAAATATCTATACAATTTGTATACAATAGATCTAAAGTTTGTAAAATTCGCTGAAACTTAGAAATAAACCTATTGAGTGTGCTAAAATACTGAAAACAATGAACGCAAAACTCTACCTTGTTACACCAAATTTCATCATAATGTAAATGGTGTAGTTTAAGTTTCCAACGTATCTTTTATTACTTAGTAAAATTTTGATAAAATGTGACTAAATAGCTTCGCGGCACATATAAATCTTTTCACGGAACATCCGTTCAGGTATTCGGAAATCTTCCGAATCTTAAGTTTTTTTTTCGTATTTTGCAGAAAGTTTAACTTGTTCCCAATTTTCTGTTCAATTTAGCTTTTTTTTTTCTTTTTTTGACAGTTTTAATATTGAAACATTTTACATATTTAAAGCAGTTTTGCTACATTCGAATTAAAATACAATTAAAATGAAGGAATTTAAGAAATCTCAAACGAATTCTACAATTAAATGTTCGAAAACCTTAATCAAAATCCACAACAGTCTTCTTTCCTTCTTTCATTTATTCCTGTAATTTGAAGAGCTCTTCCTCCATTATAAAATCAAAAAAGAAAACCATTTAAATATCTTCTCCTCTAATCTCAACAAATGTTCTTACGAGGTGTTCATTTGCACGTGAGCTAATGAACTTACATGGAAACAGATATGATAGAGATAAAACTCGTGCAAAAGTTTTTAACCGGAATCGTTCGAATAATTAGCCTTTCAGTACGCCACGTGATTACTTATAGGACTTAATTAGTTTCCTGAAGAGCTATGGGAGTTTGTAATTTTTAAAGAAGATTCGAATATTTCCAGAACTAAAGATTTCATGTAATTAGTATTTATAAAACTTTGTTATTTTTTATTGTAGTTATTCATTTTAAACTTTTTCCCGTCAATACTCAAAGTATGAGATTTAGAATTGAAACAGAAAATCATAAATGTTAAATAATGTTGAAGAATGAAAAATGATTTTGTATGAATGTGTTAATAAGGTAAATACTTTCATTTTCAAAGTGAATTATAAAAACAAAATCTATAAAAATAAATAAATAAATAAATAAATAAATTCCTGATTATCTGGTAAACTTTGAAGAAACAGAAGAATTACTTTTGATGATTTTTTGTTTCTTTAAATCGTGTGACATTGACCTGTGTTCTGTTTTAAAGTAAGAATGTTCAACTTTAATGTCTTTAATATAAATGACTTTAATTTAAGGACTTTAATGATTTAATTGACTTTAATCCAGAGCTACTTTGCATTATTTGAGAGATTCCATAAACAAAAACTTGTATAAAACGTAATTAATTTGTAAAATGATTTTTAAAAACGATCCTGGCATTTTATAGGACATTGTGAAAAGTTTTCTCTTAACAGGCTACTTCACTCAGGCGAAAACACCCGCTCGCTAATGTTAATCCTATGGGGTAAATAATTTAGGATATGTCGTTCGCATTTCAATATTTTTAAATAATTATTTTTGCATTGGATAGCTGAGGCCAATCTCTATGCACACTCTTTTTAACTTTTTCGATTTTTGTTGCATTTATTTTCTTATTGGGGATACTTTCACTTTCGTCCGAAAGTGAAAGTATCTTAATCAAAATCTTGTAATCAAAATCGAACAAGTACAAAGGAGCGTGCCTAGAGATTGACCTCAGCTATCCAATGCCAAAAAAAAATCATTTAAAAATGTTGAAATGCGAACGAGATATCGTAATTTATTTCCCCCATAGGATTAACATTAGCGAGCGGGTGTTTTCGCTTGAGTGAAGCAGCCACTTAACACAAAAAGTCATTACAAGTATTTTTTATACTTCTGTTATTTTTTTATTTTTAGTACAAAGGTACGTATTTAAAAGCTTTACCTAGTAAACTAAAAACTTGATGCGTAAAAGATTATTTTTATCTTTTATTCTTATTTCAAATTTAAATTATATTTCATCTTGCAAGATATAAAATATTTCAATTAATATGTTAGAGAGAATTATAAACTAGATAATGTAATTAAATATGTCGAATTCCATAATGAACGTAAAACTTTTATTCTGAAAATTCCGAGATAATTAGGAAAATGATTTACTAATTAAGAACGGTTTCAAAGAACGATATAAAATGCAGTTTCATCAGATGTATTTACATAAGCGCATTCTAAAAAAGAACCAAATTATGATAACCCTATGTAAGCTGAATTCATTATGTTTTCTGATAAATGAAATATATTTTGTTTCGATAAGATATATTCAATATAGTAGATTTTATTGACCGTTATTCTTATCTCAAAATGTAATTTTTGAAGAAAATATATATTTTTTAACATTTAATAGTTTTGTTTCTGCCTAAGATTATATTTCTCATGCATGATTTATTTTTAAAGGGATGAAAATAACATGCTTCACTTGAAACTGTTTTAACATTATTACTTAGAAAAAAATGCCAAATTTTTAAAATTCTTACAATAACTTTAAAAATCCAAAAATGAGCTTATTTGAGGTGTACAAGCAGTATAAAAATTTTATAAATAGTTACTAAATGGTATTTTGTGATAATTTAAAGATCATACGCATTGACAGAAAGCAGAAAATAAAAAAAGGGTGAAATGTTTACTTTAATCCATGAGCAGAAATTCCTTGATAAAATCTTCTCTCAATAAAATCAAAATAAAATTCCTTGGTAAAATAAAACTATGCATAGTTCCCCGAGGACTTATTTCAATCTTATATAAGAGTACGTAAGGAGGAATACAAATTATGTGTTGTTGAATTTATGTCAACTTCTCTTTCGATTCCCATCTGTATAAGATTCCAAAAATTATGTTTGTCCATCAAGTGAGATATCTAACATATTTATATTTTGGTGACGATACATACCTTATGACATGAGCAGAATTATGACAAATTTAACGATACCTCATGTGTCAAAATCGGATGACGTTTTGGTCTTTTCACTTTAACTTTTACAGTCAATACAATCTGTTACAATAAAAACATAAATGCTTCTTTTCGATTTGTCTGTTCTAGCAAAACAATATGTGTAAAAATTTCTTTAAATATTTTTTTCGCTTTTTATCCACCTTTAAGTCTTTTTAATATCTTAAAAATGTCTAATTATCCTGTTAATATAGAATGATGAACTTAACAGCGTATTTCACATTCAAATTAGTGTACTGAAAAACTGAATTTAATTTTAATTACAACGATAATTTAGGGGAAATCTTTCGTAATTAAGAACGATTTCAAAAACTATTAAATATTTAATTTTCATCAAATGAAGAATGAATAAACAATATTACAAAATAATTAACATTTTATTAGTAATAAAAAAAAACCAGCTGTGAAAAATGACACATGACATTGATCACATTATTTAATCCAAATTAAACGAAAAAAAAACCCTCAAAAAGCAAAAAACAAAGGTTAAATTTTTATGATATAATCGAACTACTTTATTATTTAGAACCATACGATTTCCTGTCTCTTTTCTAATTTTTTTTCTTTAATTTTTTTCTTTTTTATTTATTAACATCTTATTATGATTTGCAATGAATAACTGTTACATTTTAATCATTTCAATGCATACGTTTTAACATAACAAACATTTATAAGCTTAACATAACAAACATTTATAAGATATGTGGTGGCTTCAGGAAGCATAGGCCTATGGCAGTCCGGGAGTGAAGGCAAACATTTTGGTACCACATTTATTAAAATACATCCACTCGTTCCTATTTTAGCACCGAATAAAGAATGTTGCACTGTCTACACTCAAAACAAACTTCCTGTTAATTTTTATCAGTCAGGTAATTAGAGCAATTTGTAATATCTTCACTTAAACTTAGTTAATTATACTTTCTATATAAAATGGCACATTTTTCTATATTTTTTTTAATACCATGATCTCTCTTTACAGTCTTTCATTGAAAAAGGAAGAAGAACTATTGAAAGAAATCGTTTGAAAATTTTACATTTATTTTAATTCTGTTAATTCATCTATTTTAATTCATTTATTTTAAATAATTTTATATAGATTTCGAAAAGCATTTCTTAGTCTTAGAAAGAAGCAAGATTTAAACAAAATAAGAGACGTTAGAAATAGGACCTCTTTAAGCCACAAAATATGAATTAAGTAGAGCGTCGATTATCCGAACCTGTCGGCACCAGCACTAGTTCGGATAAGCAAATGTTCGGATAGTTAAAATGATTAAGATGCATTTTTTAGACGTAAAAGTTTTTTATGGAACAAGTGTATGTTTTTAAAATATAGTAGTAGATAAGTAGATTAAAAAGAAATATATTTTTGTGTACAGAATTTTTCTTAACATTTTAACCAGCCTTAGAACAGGCAACTGTTAGCGCTCGTATATCTAAAAATTGTGTGTGTGTTTTTGTCGTTTTTGATCTTAAAAAAAGTTATTTATATATTTTTTATTTTTTTATCTATTTTATCATTTTCTGAAATGAAAAATTTGAAATTTAAGTAAAAAAAGCTTTGAATTGTTTTTTGCTTTATAGAAGATATTCTTTTCAACGCTGCCATATAACGAATTCTTCTTAAGTACATAATTTGAATAGTATCAACTTTCGCCTGTCGTCATTTCATAGCTGTTTCCAAAGGTTTCATTAAGTGATGTACCTGGATCATTTTCATAATATCAGTTTTCATTTTCCTCGATCTACTGATCTGGAAAATGTTTTCGATTTCAATGGCCGCCCGTCCTGAAAAAAGTTTTAGACCAAACAAAAGGTTTGTTCGGATAATTGTACAGTTCGGTTAATTGAAGTCCGGATAATCGCGGATCTACTGTATTAAACAATCTGCATATATTATTCTCATTTTATTAATTAAATTTCGTCTTATTTTTAACTGTCTTTAATTATTAAATGCTCTATAATAAGTTGTAAATCAAACTAACGCTTATTTTTATTAAAAGGAAAGATATATTTCTGAAAGCGCATACAGAGCTAGAAATTATTATGTATTCATTTTTACGAGACTACGATATCGTACTGTATTGTATTTATTTAATTGGTTTAAATATCAAAATAAATTATATTTCAAGTTGTAAATTAACAGAAACGAAATATACTTAAAAGATCACTTGCTACTAATCGTATTACCAAAAGTCTCTTGCTCAATTTATTATAGTATTTACATTCGGTAATTAGGTGGGAATTTAAGTACTAACGAAATTATAGCAATCAACTATAGCTTCTTTGTTAGAAAGCAATTTGCGCTATAAATTTAATTTCATTGTTTCTTCACAAACACATTTGAAATTAACCATGCAAATATAAACGCTGATGAAATAAATGCTAAAACGAAAATGGTTGTTTTAGGTGGTACAAAATTAATCCCCTTTTAACTAATTTTGCTGAAATTTTTTTAAAGAAATCACATAAAGCTACAACTCCTTTTACAATTATTTACTAATTTATAGATGTAATCCATAATTGTGCTCTACGCATTTAGAAAAATATGCGTATTAACGTCTTTCATCATCAATGAAGTAAACGAGTTATAATTACGATTATTTGTTGCTTTGTAGTGAATGCATTGAATCAAAACTATTTATTCACAGATTATTGGTCTAACATATTTGCTTTATTGTATATTAAATGATAATTCTGCTTTCAACATAATCTTTTATTATGTTAATTAGATTTGAACTGGAATAATACATGTATAAAATTTTTTAAAGAAGTTAATAGGATAACAATTTTATTATAAATAACAAAGAAGTTAAAAGCAACAGCACTCTTTTTGGTTATTAAAAGTTAATACGGTTACCGATTTTTAAGAAAATTATGCAAAACGAGTTAATTTTTGCAGTAATGTTTAAAGAAAAATAAAATTTAAAGAATATTTCATCAAATTCTTCCTTTTCTATGGGATAATTACCTTTAATCTATAGACCAGTTTAATTCTTTTATTAAATAATAATCTTAAAATTTAAAGAATATTTCATCAAATTCTTCCTTTTCCATGGGATAATTACCTTTAATCTATAGACCAGTTTCATTCTTTTATTAAATAATAAGAAATATATTTATCAGGATCTTTTTCAGATAATGATAAGTTTTATGTCGTTGGCTAAAAAATGTGAAATATACAAGTCATGAATGTTTAATATGTTTGCCAACATTTCTTTATAAGCACTACACTGTACACTAGTTTAAATAGGAAAACAATTATATTTCAATATTTAAAAAAATTAAAAGTTGTAATCCAAGCCTTGACTAAAATGGCACTATCAGAGCTTGCGTTGTTACCAGTTTATTATTGCTGAAATACGCATTTTATAATTAATCTTTAATAAATTAATTATAAAAAAATGTTTGGGACTAATTTTTTAATAAATAACCCAGAAGCTTTTAATTCAATTGTTTAGCATTAAAGTAGGCTTAACATTAAAAATCACAGTACCTTGGGAGATCCTTATGTAAAATTCACTATTTCATGTTCGCATAAAAACGATAAAATCACCAAATTTGTCATCTTATTGCTCATGATACAAGAAACCGTACTTTAGTCAAATGGCGTAAACTTGGTCATAGTTCACGCTCGACCCTCTTCAATTTTAATGTAATCATTACAGGACATACATATAGGCCTAAGATGGACATATGCGAACTGTCAGAATCAGAAGTAGTATAGTTGGGCCGCCAGAGATCCTTATGTAAAATTTACTATTTCATGTTCGCAGAAAAAACGTCCAAATTACCAAGTTTGTCATCTTATTACTCATGACACAAGTTACTGTACTTATTGAAAATAGGTGATCTAGTGCAACTTTTTGTGACAAAAAACATTATTGTGGCATTAAAGATCTCAAATCAATACATTCGTCATTACTTGAGCCCAAAGTAGGCTATACGGCATATTGCGACGAATTTTACCCGAATTTTAACTTGCTGTAAGTACTGAAAAAATTATTTTAAAAGTTTGTCAGTTTATCAATTAATTATTAAGCGATGTTATAGAGCTGCTAAAGTTGTTTCTTTACTGCTTAAATATTCATTGATTTATCCTTCTTTGAAGTGTCCTCAAAAATTGAAATCCCCAATTCCACGCCATTTTTAGAAACATATATCTCAAAAGGGACACTTTTGACTTTATGGCAGTTAGTGCCACTAGAAAGAGCACACCTTAATTTATAAGAAAACTCTATTTTATTTTGGACCTCTTAGATCTAGGTGAAAAATAATGATATTCCAAAAACTTATATTCGCTATGTTTTTTCTCCGAAGAATTTTTCTTTCAGCAAATTTAACACAATTCTTTTTATTTACAATTATAACTGTATAGATATTTAACTCTTTCTTTGGTGCATGGTTGATTCACCTATACCATTCTGATTGATTAGTAACGCCATCACCAGGTGGTCATGCCCGATAGCCAGAAAAGTCTTACATCTGGTTGGATTTCTTTACTGCAGATTCTCAATCAGGATTGTGGGTATCTAACAGGTTCCCAAGCCCATTGTAGAAAGCTTTTCGAAGGTTCTAAGATTTAGATGGGTTTATTTGTTGTTCCCAAGCCATAAAGAACATCTAATTATTCCTTCAGTTTACGAAATTTCTTATTGATTGCGATTATACACAGCTTTCGGTAAATTGTATTGCTGTCGTATTGTCGTTGCTGTTGGAACTGGAACAGCAGTAATTATATGCTCTTGTGCAATCCAACAAATATTTTGTCTTTTGTGGCCAATAAAACGTTTGGGTATCTCCATGAGGGTGCATAAAATTTGTTAAGACATCGCACTCTTCAATTCAGATTTCATGTACATTTAAAATCCATCGATTTCTGTTAAAAATACATTTAATATATAGCCCAGGATGTATATCTAAAACTAATACATAAAGAACTACATTTTTAGTACTCTTATCAACATGTGTTATAAAGAAAGTTATATCTTTTGTTATTCTACTGACACAGACTTGTTTTTCATTGACTGGTACAAAATGATGACGTTCTCTTGTGCCAGAAAATGTGCATACGCTTTTGAAACGATCTTCTTGGTCAGCTTTTACTACTTCAATTTCTATTTTTTTATAGCAAAAATGAATTGAATTATCTTTATATTATTTTCATGGAATTCATATAGATCTGTCGGAGTTAAAATTTGACCTTTAATTGGCTTTTCAAGGCTTTCTCTTGCAGCCAGCTGCTTTACAGTTCTTTATATTCCGTCACAGGGTGATTTTAAAATGGCTTGTAGTAAACACATTTAACTCTGCAGCGATTCCAAGATCACTCAGGTGATAACACAGATTCAAAATGTTTTTTACATTTTTGTATTGAGCAACAGAACCGTCACTAAAATAATTTATATGCGTAATTTCATCAAGGCTTCTTTTCAGATGTCCAATTAATTTTATTAAAACTCCATATACAGGAACTGTTTCATGCTTAAGGCAATCACTAATTACAGAGTAGCTTATGGTTTTAGGTACCGAATTATACTTAAAGTAGATGACAAATGGGTGCAATGTCACTTGACTGTTTTCCCAATGGAAACCTTGAATGACATCCTAGATAACAAAGCAGTAGTATTCAGTGAAGTCCATCAATATTATCAGTTTTCCTGGTTTAAGAGTATCTTTGCTCAATCTCAGATGCTTACTTTGATGCTTTGAAATGTAATGATATGTAGAAAGTGTTAAGATTTTTTATACTAATTCTTCAATAAAATCTTCAATTGTAATCTCTTTCGTTTCCATTGAATCCCGATTTGGGTGAATCCATTGTTTAAACTCATTGGTGACTTCTGGATCAATATCTTCAAAAATATTTCACTAAAATTACTTTAAATCTTCTACACCAGGACGTACTTTATAGCGATGAATCATATAATCATTACAATCCAAGTCAAAACAGTTTTACTTATAAGGAATTTATAATTTTCAACAGTTCGACAGCTTGCTAGCATCACTTCAAATTTTGATGCATTTTACAGAAACATTGGGAATGTGAACCTGTTGCACCTATTGTTAAACGCTATTTGGTTTCAACTCACAAAATTTAGAAAATCCAATTTCCAGTCCATTTCGACTTCGGTAAAACTGTAGATACTTCTTTCGAATTCCTTAGTAATAGGTGGTTCTGCATCTAAAGTTTCCTTCCAGCTTCCCGAACAGAAATTAAGTCCTTTTTTCCTGGACATACTCGGTTAAATTCTTCATCTTGAAAAAAAAAATGCATTACTCATTCATTTACGCCTTCTGGCAGCTTCTTACCAAACTTAGTTCTTGATACAGCAAATATTCTATTTTCTGCTTTCAAATTTCGTGCTGCTTTTACCATTCTTTATAAAACGCCAAACGCCTCCATATAAATCCCAAGCTATTTCACTGTTTGTGCCCAAACGTTTTATTGGCCCCCTAGGTAAGACATTTCTTGGATTCCAGAAGAACATATAATTACTACTGTTCCAGTTTCAACAGCAACAACAATGAGTCAGCAATACAACTTACCAAAAGCTATTGTAATCGCAATCATTAGGAAATTTCATAAACTGAACGAATAATTAGTTGTTCTTTATGGCTTGGAAATAAAAAACAAAGCAACCCAACTAAATCTTAGCATTTTCGAAAATGTTTCTAAAATAGGCCTGAAAACCTGTTAGATATCCACATTTAGGATTGGGAATCTGCAGTAAAGAAATCCAACCAGAAGCTAGTTTTGCCTGTCTATCGGGCGTGACCCCATGGTGATGGGGTTACCAATCGATCAGAATGGTAGAAGCAAAGCAACCATGGACCAAAGGAAGAGTTAATTAATAGTTTATAATTAATTAATGGAGGCATTTATCATTGGAAATAAAAATAATTGAAAAAATTGTGTTAAATTTCTTGAAAGAAAAATTATTCGAAGGAAAAATATCGCGTAAAATAGGTTTTTGGAGTTTTATTATTTTTTCCCTATATCTAAGAGGCCCAAAATGAAATAGTATTTTTCTTATAAATTAAGGTGCGCTCTTTCTAGTGGTGCTAACTGTAATAAAATCAGAAGTGTCTTTTTTGAGATGTACGTTTCTAAAAATGGCGTGAAATTTAGGATTTAAATTTTTGAGGAGACTTCAAAGATGAATACATAAATGAATATTTAAGCAGTAAAGGAACAACTTTAGTAGCTGTATAAAATCTTTCTATATAATTAAGTGGTAAAGTGACAAACTTTCAAAATAATGTTTTGAGTAGTTGCAGAAAGTTAAAGTACAGGTAAAATTCGTCACAACAAGCCGTATGGCCTACTTTGAGGAAAAGTAATGACGAAGGTATTGATTTGAGATCTTTAATGCCGCAATGTTTTTTAGCATAAAAAGTTGTACTAGACCACCTATTTTTAATAAGTACGGTTTCTTGTATCATGAGCAATACGACGTCAAACTTGGTGATTTGATCGTTTTTTCTGCAACCCTGAAATAGTGAATTTTACAGAAGGACTCCTAGGGCCTAAACTATACTACTTTTGACTCAGACAGTTTGCAGATGTACATCTGTGCTCTATATGTATGTCCTGTATCAATTATAAAAAAAAATTGAAGGGTGTCAAGCAGGAGCCTCTATGCCAGTTGACTTGGAATGACCTCTTGGTAAAATCATGGCGTTTTGGAGATATGGTTTCATGGACATAGTAATGACATTTTTAAAATTCATTACTAGTCTTCAGCAGAATATAAAAATAAATAAAAATAAAACAAGAACGAAAAATCATTCGTCAAGCATAGATTATGTAACACTTTCCAACACTTCCAAAATAATTTTACAAATCATACCGTTTAATAAGCTGAAAGATAACATCTAAGTAAACAATTTGGAAAACGCATAACATATTTAAAAACACAATTTCAGGAATTTCCAACGTAACAATATTCGGAAAAATATCCGAATACTTTTATTCAGCCCTGTATATGATGTATAGATTTGTATATATACTACATAGGATGCTAAATTTTAGTTCAGTTCAGAAACGCGTAGCACAGTTTAAAATTCTCCTTCTGAAGTTTCTGTCAATAAACGGAAATGTGTTCGCAAACTTTTGTGCTTCCCTGTATATGATCTGCAGAATTTAAACACACCACGTAATAAACAAAAAGTGAGTTAAATTTAAAATCGCGTTCAGCAACTTAAAACGCACTTCCAGCAATTATTGTTAACAGACAGTAGAGAATTCTTTTGTGTGTCATTGTAAATGAACGATGACTGCTACACACACACTATTGTGTAGTAAGCCTCTTGTAATTCACCTTAGTGATTTATATAAATTTCAATGCATTTAAAATAGTGAAACATTATTTAAATAAACCGCAGACAATTTTTCTCCATAGACGTAATGTAACGGAATTCTTTTGACTGTCCCTGTAAATTAACTATAAGTGCTTATTCCATATTAAGCTTCTTGTAATACACCTTAGTGATATATATGAATTACAATGTGTTTTCAATTGTGTAACATCATTAAAATAAACCGCAAATGATTTTTCCCTATAGACCGTAATGTAACGGAATTCTTTTGAGTGTCCCTGTAAAGAAACTATAAGTGCTACACACTTCAGTTGAAATAGGGAACGTGCTATAGATAACGACAATAACATATAATATTGCAAGGCGATCCGAGCCTATTTACGGGAGTTAGAGCACGGACAGACGGCAGACGGCCAGACAAACCGAAGTCATAAACACTTTTCAACTAGGTTGTAAAGTGTTAAAAATATGAGTAATTAGAACTAAAATCAGAAATTGAAAAAAAATATATTTTTTATATCAAAAAATATTTTTTTTTTTTTTTTTTTTTTTTTTTAAACCAAACTTATCATTATCTGAAAATGACGCATCATCTCATGCATTTTTTTTTTCGATTTTTCCCATGCTAAATTTACTATGTATTTTGCTTTAATGAAATTTATTTTTGTATTATCACTTGAACTAGAGGGACTTTTGGACAACTACTGTGATACACATGTGTATCAATCGTGTAGTGTATGCATAGCTACTACTTCCATAATTTCGTAATAGTATTGCACCTTTCCAATCATGTACATAATGACATCCTTCACCGTTTGTCTTCTGATCAGGCGCGCAGCTGATTACTTAAAGGTTACACAGGCCTTCAATAAAGCGCTTATAACTTACAAGCATGCCATAGAAGCGACGTTTAAGTAGTTTACATGTATAAGAGAGAATCAAACTGAGAATTATTAAGAAATAATATCTATCTGAATATAAGACGTAATAATTACCCAGTTAAAACTTTTAGTGCTATATGGAACCAAAATATGACATAAAGCTCGAAACTTTGGTTTCGTTATTAGCCATAGAAAAGTAAATCTCTCCAGAAAGGTCCATTTCATTTTCTCAATAATTTACCGAATTGCAGCCATTTTCATCCATATTAGGTTCAACGTATCACTAAAATATTACATTGCATAAGTTAGAAAGGAGAACAAAAGGAATAGGATGGTGCAGACATATTCTGTCGTAAACAATAGGACACATACTACAATATTTGATAAATTTATGCGAAAAAAAGATTTTATACTAAATACTGCTATTTCTTTAGATAATTACAAGTATGTAAGTTGCACAAAAAAGCTCAATTACCAGTATTTGTTACAATATAAGTCACAATTTTGATTCCTGTCATGGGTCAAACTTTTTGTTTTCAATTTAGGTTAGTTTTCATATTGTAAGTTTTATTTTTGAATGAAAAATAAATCTGAGTTACACACAAGTACAGCGCCTAGAATACATAGTGTGGAAAACGTTTTTACCGTTTTTTAATTAAAATTTTTCGAATTCAAACCAGAAATTCTGAAACAAGAATTTTTACTTTGAGAAGTCACGAAATATTTGCCATTAAGTAACGAAAAGAACATTATAGGGAATTTCTGGTATGAATGCGAAATTTCGGAATTTAAAAAAAGCCAAACTGGTAATGCTTTAAAAAGTGCTAAAAATTGTAGCCGATAAACGTGCAACAATGCGGTACAATAATAGGGAGATCGCAGCGACATCTGCTTTAAAATATATTCACTTCTAGCAAAAGTAACCGTTTCACTATTGACAACATAAACATAATTCCTGTTAATAAAATCTTCTTGTCAGTGTATATTTCAGATGTAACTAATTTTGAAGTTATTTTTTATCATATCAGGGAATTAATCTTTTCCACTCTTCTAGCAGAGATTCATCCTATGGTATGCTAAATAGGGATAGTTTCTAGTTTGCTGTCTTGTATCGAGTACTGCAACTAGGCACAAAAGACTGCGTATCACGTTTTTTGGCCATGATCAATATCATTCATATTTTCAGAACTTATGAAAATCACTATCCAAGTCAAAGGAAAAAGGGTATAATTTAATCATTTAAAATATTTACCACCAGCTGAAACGTTTTCTCAGTTCGATTCTTATACAATGTTTGCGTTGAAAATCGCTAGCAGATAGTGGCTTAGCCAGAGAAGGGCGTCTAAATGCTTTGGAAACCAGTAATATTATAAAGTTTTCTTCGCCTTCAATACCGCTGAAAATTCTCCGATAATTTAAGGCAAAAATATTTTTATAAAATTAGTGGTATCCAAACCATCTGGACCTCCACCCTGTCTACGCCACTGCTAGAAGATGTCGCTGCGATCAACTCGTTATCTTTTCAGCATTGTTCTACATTTATCGGATTCAATTTTTTAGTACTATTTTGTAGCCGTTTTCCACATTATGTATTCTAGGCGCTATAACAGAAGTAAACAATGTTTTCTGAACGTTAGGTTTGTTGCTTATTAGATGATGAGAGGAATCGGCTTCATTTTTAAATAAATGCAAAGTAATTTTCATTTTTGTCAAATGATGTCTAAGAACGGTGTAGTTCATTTGAAAGATAACATAAAATACATGCTTCCAAAATATTGACGATTGAAGAAAAATTATATTTAAATTAAATATTTTATTATTTTAGTGCAGTTTGGTTTCGGATTATTATATTTATGCATTCCAATAAATACAGAGATCATAAAATGATTACAAATTTCGCTTTTCATCTTCTTTAAATATGCAATTTGTAGAGAACCAAAAAATGTAATTGCCAATTTAGAATCAATTTGCATAACCCGGTAGTAGTTAGTTGCTTAACACGCTTGAATGCAAATAAGTAAATAAGTGTGTGAATAATTAAAGATAATGAAAAATACAATACGTCCATTTGTATGAAACATTGTGAAATATATGTTCGAAGTTTTTGGAACCATTGAAGTTGAATGATTGAGTTATAGAAGAAAATTACGATTACAGAATTTTATGGAAAAGGAAATATTGTTTCAAGGAAGCTCTATTGACAAATAATTATTACAATGATTTGAAATATAAAATTTATTAATTTGATAAAAAAGGGAAATGGATGTGTTAGGATAAGGGGTAAAAATTCAATAGGTCTAAAAAGATTACTCAGAGAGATAAATATAAATTATTTTTCATTGAATATCAACTTTACTTGAACGCAACAGAAATAAGCTTGAGTGAAATGTTCGAGTATTCTGGTTGCGAAACTATTCTTTAACGCAATTTATATAAAGAATTCATTCTATTAAAAGTGATAGAACCATCTCAACAAAATATGAATTTAAACACATGTTGTATAAATTGTTGAAAAATGACTTTGAAGGTATTCAGATCAAAAGAACTAAAAATAATAATATGTTAGCACGAATGAAATTCTCCAATTACGGAATAAACTGCTAATAGACTGGCATAGAAATCAGTTATGTATCAAAGAAATACGTTGTAATTTTATAGAAAAAGATCGAATATTCTATATTTTCAAAATAAATGTAAATGTATAAATATGAAAATATTAGAGAAATGAATATATATTTCTCACTCTTTCAAATAGAATTGTCAACATTGTATTAAATCAGAGAAAGACATCAAAGCTATTTCTAAAGATTTTAATTAATGTAGTATTACTCGTTCTTCATTGTATATCAAACATTTTTCTAGTTTATTTTACTCATTTTAAAGTACCAAGTACAACGTTGGGTTTTTAAAATACAATCAAGAACACATAAAACACACAATTTATTTATTTACCTAAGTCAATCTGTCACAAAAGATGTTGAAAATGTCCCCCAGTCGAAGATGAGTCACTTTTCCGGTGTTAATTTCTATTTACATCACTGTCTTGGCTTGTTCCGTACGTCACCATGCACAAAAACCTCTTGACAATTCGTTTAATAGTGCTTTTATTCGGAACTTGTACATCTGTAAAAGTATTGGAAAAGTTTTTTTACACATTTCAGAATGAGTGAGTCTCAAAACTCTATAATAAGGACATGGTGTACGCGTTTTAAAACCATGGCTACTAACAACGATTTCAACGCGGTATGTTGCATACATAACGAGGGACGAGAAGAACGACATTCATCAGAGATGTGTATCTTGGTCCAGTGTTACCGGTCCAGCATTGGAACATTCTCTCTTTTACATTTTGTGGGCCGGATGCACGTTTAAAGTTAGGGTTGTGTCTTAAAAAACTCACCCTGTATAATTATTTTAAGTAGGATTCTTAAAATGCCCTTTACATTTTGTGGGCCGGATGCACGTTTAAAGTCAGGGCTGTGTCTTAAGAAACTCACCCTGTATAACTATTTTAAGTAGGATTCTTAAAATGCCTCTTTAATTACACGTTTTTGTTTAACAATATTGCTGAACGTTGAATAGAAATATACATTTTGTCTCTACTTTTGAATGTTAACAGATCTATCACCATGGAAATGAAACGTCTGAATTAACCATTGAAAAATATGAAATGGCTGAATTTATGCTAAGGCTATTTCTTCTACTTTTTATCATATTTTTCACAGACATGGTATAATGAAATAGGCAAAATTTCAGACAATAAAATGATTTTATTAAGTAAGTAAACTCTGTCTAAGGCAGAATCGATTGGAATACAGAAAACTTTCCGCCGTAGACAATATTCCGCCTTAGACAAAGCTTACTAGATGTGTATGGATTCGTCGGAACTTTAAAATTTTTCCGAGTTAGACAGATTTCCTTCTTACACAGATTCCTACTTATACAGAGTTTACTGAAATTATATAAATATGTGAGAATAGTATTGAACACTTAAAAATGCATCATCTTAACATCTACAAGGATTTGTTTTCATATTTTGTATATAATAATTTTCAAAAATTACGTAATAAAACTATTACAATTTATCTGTAATTGGTTTTGTTAATTTCAAGTGGCAGGTGTTTCTTATGTAGGGTACGAACTAAAAAATTACAATAAAATGCGTTGCGCATAATTCAACACATTTTTCCGAAAAAAATAATTATTAAACGTGTTATGATTTGCCATATTAATAAGATTTTATGTGAGGTTACACATGTCCCATAGACGCGCCAAGAAATGTGTTACGACATTTACAATTGTTTAAATTTCTCTAACAAAAACAAGATGTGAACTATTACACTGTTAAAAATATGCAGCAAACTATCCAGTCATTTGACCGTTTTTGTAGAACACGGTTACATAACCGTAATTTCACAATATTATGACCTTAAAAAGAGCAATAATACGGTCAGAATACAGTTAAATTACGGTTATGTAACCATTTTCTACAAAAACGGTCAAATGACCGGACAGTTTGCAGCAAATGTTTAACAGTGTAAACTAGACAGCTGAATGCCACTTTGTAGTAGAATAAAATTTATATTACTTATGAAAGTTATTTATGTTAATATTATTATTAACGCTATTTGTGAAACGCCCACAAGCTTTTACTTTCCGCAGAAATATTATTATATCTTGTAAAGAATGCGTGTAACTTCAAGAGTTATGGGATAAATCACTGGTAAGTTTTTAATTGTTTATGGTTGTTTTAATTGTTTAAACTTTTAACCTTGATAAATGTTTGATGAAATGACACATGTCACATCGACACGTCATGAAAAGTGTTACGACATTTACAATCGTTTAAAGTTCTCTAACAAAAACGAGATGTGAACTATTAAACTAGACACCTGACTGCCACTTTGTAGTTGAATGAAAATTTATGTTATTTATGAATGTTTTTTATGTTAATATTATTATTAACGCTATTTGTGAAATGCCCACAAACTTTAACTTTCTGCAGAAATATTATTATATCTTGTAAAGAATGCGTGTAACTTCGATAGATATAGGATAAATTATTGGTAAGTTTTTAATTAATCAAACAGTTCAAATACAGAACATTGTTTTTATAATGCTCGTACATATACTTAAATCTTACTTTAGTTTCCACCATTCCTCAGGCATTAGTATTTATTTTTATCAAGAGTAGTAGTCGTATAAATGCGTCTTTTTCAATGACAATACAAATAAATTTATTTTAAAGAAGTGTAATGGTAATTAACAATAATAATACTATTAAAAAAGACACATGTATACGCCTACTGCTCTTGAGAAAAATAAATATTAATACCTGAGGAATGTCAGAAACTAAAATAAGATTTAAGTTTTCAATTCTTTACGCTATTAACCTTGATAAATGGTTGTAACTAACTTCTTAAAAAAACAAAAACCTTTTTCTGGCATTGAAAATTAAATTCCGTTCATTTTGAAATAAGACATATCAAATGACCATGTCGAGAATATAAAAATGAATATTATAAACTTTAAAAAACCCATAACTATTAACAATTTTACACTTATACAATGTATAAATGTGTTTTAAATATTGGAGAATGTAGCAAAATTCAGCCGATGTAAAGCTGTAGATGATATTACGTTTTGTTTCTTTATCTCACATTTAAATCTAAATCTCCCCCTTATCTATATTGAGCTGTCACAACACATTTAACTGAGAATTTCTTAGATAACGTCTTTGCAGCCATTATTAGAATGTCCATGCTATTAAAGAAAAGAAGTTTCGGGAAAAGAAAGGATCTTGCTGTCATCGCTGTAAGATCAATTGGTGATGCTTATGTAAAAAAAGAAAGAAAAACTTCGTTTCCGAAAAGTCAACAGAAACAACGCAGAAAAAACTAATTCTATAAGTCTTCTTTGTTGTTCTTTGTTAGGGAATAAATCAGATAACTTTGAGTAAGATATAACAGATTTCTACTAACTCAATTCATACATGAAAACATTTGATGTTTGCAGTACATAAAAAGTACGATACGGTATAAAATGATTGTGTATTTAATATAGAAAATTTATAAATAAGATAGAAAAAGCATTTTATTTATGTAACTCACATTATTTTAATATATACTACTAAAATATAACTATATTATTAAATAACTAAATATTCTAATACTCATACTAATATAACTATACTATTTTAAAGAAGAAATGTTTGTTTCTTTGTAAGAGGTAATTTCTGGAACTACGAAACCGATTTCAAAAATATTGATTGCAAAAATGGTGATGAGAACCTCTGCTGAAATATATGCTTCATTTTATATCAATACTCAAAACTTCTGGTTCCATAAAGATTTCAGAGTAAAAAGCATTCTAAAATAATGATTTCTTTGAAACTGCTAAGGCTAGAAACTTGAAAATGAACATAGTAGTTATTTTTAAGACGTAAAAACTGCGAAGAACGCTGAATAAAAAAACTAAAAATTTAAAAGTGTAAAATAAGAAGAAATTTTTCAGAAATCGCAATTACTCTGAAACTACCGAAACGGGAACTTACTGGCCTCATCTATTTTACGGCAAATTTTGAAATTTCGGCAAAATTTTGAAATTTCCTGTTCCTCTCTCTCTGAAGAACAGAATTTCAGTATGACTTAAATAATTATTGAGAGCAGTTGTTTTTTCTTGATAAAGTAGTTTTGTACTTATATGCAGTCTAAGTATAAAGTCAAACTCTTGTAATGTACTTTTTTCAAAAACATTTTAAAATAGTGACGATCCCTATTTAAACAAAGATATTTTTTTATCTTGGCATTCCTGCACACAAGTGTGTGCAATAACGAAGAATGTTCTAAAATTGCGATTTCTTTAAAATTATTAGCATTTTAAAGTTGGAATTTATCATAACAGTTACGTTTAAAACTCAAATGCTAGCTAGGAACACTTTTTAAAAATTGGAATTTTAAAAGAGTAAAATGGGCGGAAAACGCTTTAAAATCATTGTTATTCAGAAACTACCAAACCGATTTCAAAATTTCTTTCACTGTAGGTTCGTTGGTGCTTAGATTTCACAAATGAACTACATTTTATATGTTTATTACATAATTAATAAGGTAAATGGATAAAGATATGAAAATTGCATAAAAAATTGCCAAAATTTCAAAATTTACAACATTTAAGATTAAAACAAGATATCTTATATGAATGACCTATACCAAGTCTGTTCTCTGGATCCCTAAAAGTTATAGCTGGGACTTGTGTTTATTATAATATTTTGTGATTGAATATTTTGGTTAACATTTTCTGTATTTATTTGAGTTTCACCAATGCAAGGTTTAATACTAAAAAGTTCAAAGGCAGTATACAGAATGAATGTTTTGCATAAACAGATAATTTTGTTGTAATAACTAAGAATTGCGTGATATTTCCCTGAAGCTTTTACAACATACAGTAAATTATAATGGAAACACACCAAGTTTAAACATAGATAATAATCTGAGTGGAGTATCTTAGGAAAATATCTGAAAGCTAAATGTATGGGGATTAACATGATAAATCTTAACAATGTCAGTATTTTAAACTTCTACAGCATTTTACTTGTTTGTTATTTAACTATTTGCTCTAAAACCTGTTTTTCCAAGATTAAAACTTAATTTTAAGATAAAAGTGCTCCATTTAATATTACATATTTTTCATCTACCTTAAGTACTTGTACTGCATCACAGTTATCTGCCACACTACATTAAATGTAGAATATATCAATCAAATTTATTTTACGATCAGAAAGTTTTCTATTTCTCTTCCCACCCCCACCGGCCCAAATAATTCTAAACAAAGATAAGACCTGAAAAACCATTATCACATATACACGAAGAAGTACTATTAAATTAAAAATTTAGCTGTTGTTTAATTAAAAGTTCAAAAGTTTCGTCCCTTTTCATGAAATATTCTATTTAGTAAAACAGTTTAAAGCTTAATTTTTATACAAAACAAGAATTATTAAAATGTATATAATAAATTAATTAATATCGTTTCGGAAAAGTTCAGAAGATGTAAAATTTGTTTTACCTAATAATTTAATTGTTGTAAGTATGTCATATTCAAGACATTAACGTAGTTTTAATTTAGTTAAAAAGTAAATTCTTAAATTGTAAACTTTTCTTAGATATATTGTTAATATTTGCAGTTATGTAATTAAGTTTTACCTTTTTGTTTCTTTTCCTACATACAAACAGTTAAATATGTACTTAAATATTAAAATTTCTTCATTCAGTTTTCTACTTTTAAAACAATATACATAAAGGAAAACTTTAAACAGACTATTCCTCATGTTGCGAATTCTTTGAAAGAACTGATTTCTTTTTAAAATATAGTGAACAAAATGCTTTGTTTTTTTCTCGTGGCTGTTTAATTAGTAATTAGTAAGTAATATATTTCTCTACTTTTTATTATTACTGTATTATTAAATCACTAGCTGACTCACCCGGAGTATCCCGGAGTCGTAAAAACAATCACAGAAAATGCAAAAAACTCTAAAAATCACGAAAAAAATAAAAATCTCTGCACGTACTCCGAATAAGCTTTATTGAAAAAGAGGTTCAAATTTATCATATTTTGCTAAAAGATTGAAATCGGATTCCGTTTACTATTATCATGTGCTAAAATCAAAGCAAAACGCAAAAAAACGCAAAAAATCGCATAAAACATTGCCGAAATTTCAAAATTTGTCGAGGACAAATTTACTAGATTGAAGATTAAAACAAGATTTCTTATATGAATGTCCAAAACTCGCGGTGGAACGCAAAAAACGTTAAACATAGTATAAAAAATTGCGAAAAATTCAAAAATCGCTGTACAAATTCTAACGAAACATTATTGAAAGAAGGAGAACATTTAAGTTATTGGGTTAATTGATTGAAACCGGATTTCATTTATTAATAAGAAAATCCTCGTGAAAGATAAAAGAGAAATCGTTTAAAAAATCGCTAAAAATTTTAAAATATTATAGGATAAAATTTACTATAATGGGACATTGTAACCGGAATTATTTCATGAATGAAAAAAATTGCCACGGAACGCTTATAAAACGCTAAAAATTGCATTAAAAGCTGCTAAAAATTCAAAAATTGCAGAGGACAAAATGTACTATCATCATCATCAACCGTTTTCAATCCACTGCTGGATGTAGGTCTCCCCCAGATTTTTTCCTTGTTTCCTGTTTTAATGCTTTAGTAATCCAATTAACACATGTCACTTTTCTGATTTCGTCACTCCACGTTATTTTTTTAGGCCGTCTTCTTGGTCATTTTACATCTCTCGGATACCACTGTAGGTTGTTTGTGCTCCATGGATTGTCTTGTCTTCTCGCAATGTGCCCAGACCATTTGCATTTGCATTAATTCTGTCAATGATGTCAAAAACTTTCCCCTACCTTCTTATACAGATTATTCTCTTTCTAGTTATACCTATCATAAATATTTGCATACTTCTTTGTGTTGTTTGTAATCTTTGTACCATCCGTTTTGTTAGCGTCCATGTTTCTGCTCCATAAGTTAGTGCGGGCAAAACGCATTGGTTAGACACCTTTCTTTTCAAACAAAGATGCATGTTACTCTTCAGAATAATATTGTTATTCCCAAAAGCACTCCATACATTTCTTATACTTCTATTCGTTTAATTTATGATACTGTTGTCCGATGATATTTTCTGTCCAAGGTGCACATAATTTGCACTTCTTTACTCTCAGTGTTGTTGTAGACGATTTTCTTTTTTGATGCAAATGGATTGAACATCACTTTAGTATTTTCCAAATTTATTTTAATCCTACATTAATGTTAAATTCTGCCAAATCTTTTAGCATATTTTCCAATTATTCAGGGCTATTACTGAAAATTAAAATATCAGCAAAGTAGATGGCATAAATATTGTCCATTTATTCTTATCCCTTTGTTTTCCAAATCCAGCTTCTTGAAATTATTATCTAAGGCAGCAGTCAAAGCTTATGTGAAATGGTGTCTCCTTGTCTTATCCCTCCCTCTTCCAAGTTTGATCTTCGTTTTTACTTTGTCCAAACGGATGGCTGCTGTTGCTTTCGTGTAAATCTTCTTTATGATATTGATGTAAGGAATGTCCATACCAATTTCCTCCAGAGATTCTACTACTGCTGATGTGTAGACAGAATCAAATGATTTTCATAATAAATAAAGGCAAGGCAGAGAGGTAAATTATATTCCTTATGTTTTTGTATGAGTTCTCTAACTGTTTGAATACGATTCATTGTGGTAAATGCACTTCGAAATCCTGCTTGTTCTCTAGGTTGAGCTGAATCCAGAGCTGATTCAAGTCTTGTCGTAAAAACTTTGGTGAAAATTTTATAAATAACTGACAATAAGCTGATTGTACGATAATTTTTAATGTTTTTCTTCTTCCCATTCTTGAAAAGTAGCGCCATAGCAGCATTATTATAATCTTCTGGTACATCTAATTTCTCGAGACATTTGAGAAAACAATAAGGCATTAAATAATAATGCAATAAATAATAAAAATAATAAGGCAAGAACACATTTATGCAAATTTTTCTCCTGTTTCTTTGATAAGATCAATTGTAATTCCACCTTCGCCAGGGTATTTGCCTTTTTTCATGCATCTAATGGCTTGTACAACTTCATCTGTCATCACTGGGATTAGCTCTTCAGTTTCTGTTATGTTTTCTCGCAAATTACGTAGGTTAGCTTCCATTTGTTCTTTAAATTTATATAGATCGTTATAGAATTCTTCGAGAATGTGTACTATTTCCTTATTTATTTTGGTGATTGTTCTATCTGCCCTCTCCAGTGCAAAAATACCTTTCCTCAAGCACACAGTTTACGATTAGCTGATTTTAAACTTTTGTTCTCTTCTAGAACTTTCTTGACAAGATCACAGTTAAATTTTCTGATATCTTCTGTAACACATTTTCTTACCATTTTACATAATTCTGCATATTAAACTCTTGATTTAGGACAGTTTTTCTTCACTTTAAATTCTCTGCGTTTCTTCATCAAATTCTTTGTTTCTTCTGTTATTTTCTTTTTTCTGCTTTACTTGTGCTTAACCGGCTATCGTCCTTGTAATTTCTTGTAGAATATTGGTTAGTTTCTTGTTCACTGCTGTAACATCTTGCTCTTCTTCTAAAATTGATTGAAGTACTTGGAAACGATTTTTAAGATCCAAATTAAAATATTATTTATATTTCTGGAGATTTATAATATAGACTGATTTCTTTGAGTGTTGCAAAAGTTTCATTCTTTCCCCTTTATTATTTAAAAGCAGTTTGCATCTAACCAACCTGTGATCAACTAACCAACCATTAATTCCTCTATTGAAGTTATTGAGAACCCTGCAATCCTAAATAAGATGCTTTTTAACCGACTCAAAAAAGGAGGAGGTTATTAACCGACTCAAAAAAGGAGGAGTTTATCAATTCGACATGTATGTATTTTTTTTATGTATGTTCACCGATTACTCCGGAACTACGCGTCCTATTTATGTGATTTTTTTTTATTCGAAAGAGAATACTCTCGAATTGGTCCCATTTAAATTTTATGAAAATTGGTTCAGTACTTTTTCAGAAATTCAACAAAAACGAAAAAAAATAAGCATTTTAAAAATAGTTAATTTGTTGGGCAGACGACTTTCATTTAATATCATAAAATATTCTATTACGTGAATTTGCAAATAAAAAAAGACTGACATATTTAAATCAGCCTTAACTTATCGGATTATAATACTGCATGAATAAATTAAAGGGGGGTATTAGCCACTGTCCCCCCCCCGTTTTTATACTTAACCAGTGAGATGAACGTATATACAAAATTTTAAGCAAATCGGATATTATCAAGAGTTATTACGTCCGGGTCACCAGTTGTTGGGCAGACGATTTTCATGTTGCAAATAATAAAAAGACTGACATATTTAAATCAGCTTTAACTTATCGGATTTATTTCCATAGAACAAACTTTTTAAGATCTAAACTAAAACTAAAACTTTTGAGTGTTGCCAAATTTGAAAAGCAAAATTACATAAAATTGTGAATTGGATAAATATAATACAACGTACGGATAAAAACTATAAATTATGCCACAACAAATCTACTTTTGAATCTTTTAAAAGTTCCATTGTTGCAGTTTCACTGCGGTTTGGTATATTTTGATGAGCGTTTATTGGCGCATAATTAAATACATTGTTGTTTCAAATCCCATACAAATGTACGAGTTACAGAAAATATTTGGCGATTTATCACCTGTGGCGCACTAGTTGGAAACTGCCTTTAAAATATCCAGTTATCTATATTATATTATACAATACAGTTGTATATAAATGCTTCTGCAATTGTCTTTTAATATTTCTACTACATAATATTAACTATAGAGTGACAATATAGAAAGAAAGAAAGAAAGGGGTTACTCCAAATAGTATTATAGGCGCAGTGTATTTACCTTGCACGGATCGTAAAAATCAGTACACATTAAGCATAAGCACCGAAATCAGTGAGTTACACAGCTATCAAAACTGTAGTATACAGCCCGATTATGACACATTATTCAAGACGGTTAGGTGAGAATAATGATAAAATTTTTAATCTTCCGTAATCGAGTCTACTGCCAAGGTTAGCGTGAAATAAAAAATATATTAACAACAATATGGTTTAATGTTAATATAGATATCATTAAAGGCTTTAAAGACATTAGATGAAAATATAATGATAAATTTTTTAATCTTCCGTAATCGAGTCTACTGCCAAGGTTAGCGTGAAATAAAAAATATATTAGAAACAATATGGTTTAATGTAAATATAGATATCATAAAAGGCTTTAAAGACATTAGATGAGAATAATAATAAATTTTCTAATCTTCCGTACTCGAGTCTACTGTTGTAAATATAGATATCATTAAACGCTTTAAAGACATTAGATGAGAATAATGATAATTTTTCTAATCTTCGATACTCGAGTCTACTGCCAAGGTTAGCGTGAAATAAAAAAGATATTAGCAACAATATGTTTTAATGTAAATATGGATATCACTAAAGTAATAAATCAATAAATAAACGTTTTAACCAAAAAAAGAACCGACTTCAAAAACTACTAAAAAGCGAAAAATATACTTTTTAACATAAAATTGAACCGACTTCAAAAACTACTAAAAAGCGAAAAATAAACTTTTTCACCAAAAATAGAACCGACTTCAAAAACTACTAAAAAGCGAAAAATAAATTTTTTAACCAAAAGTAGAACCGTCTTCAAAAATTACTACAAAGTAAAAAATATATTTTTTAGATAATAGTTAATAAGAAATTAAATTAAGAGCATTGTATTTACCATGCATATTATTATATTTATGTACATTAATTTTATTTTTTGGAGTCGGTGCCAGCCAAGCCAAGTACAAAATTCAAAACAAAATATCCAATATGAATCGTAACACGCGTATAAATTATATCTACATAAATATGAGACAATAAAAAAAAATACATATAACTCATCAAATGGTAGAAAATACAATGATTTAAATGATTAACTAACTTCCAAAGCAATTAACCTAAAATTGAACCGACTTCAAAAACTACTAAAAAGCGAAAAATAAACTTTTTTACCAAAAATAGAACCGACTTCAAAAACTACTAAAAAGCGAAAAATAAATTTTTTAACCAAAAGTAGAACCGACTTCAAAAATTACTACAAAATATTTTTTTTAGATAATAGTTAATAAGAAATTAAATTAAGAGCATTGTATTTACCATGCATATTATTATATTTATGTACATTAATTTTATTTTTTGGAGTCGGTGCCAGCCAAGCCAAGTACAAAATTCAAAACAAAATATCCAATATGAATCGTAACACGCGTATAAATTATATCTACATAAATATGAGACAATAAAAAAAAATACATATAACTCATCAAATGGTAGAAAATACAATGATTTAAATGATTAACTAACTTCCAAAGCAATGTTTGTCGACATATAGTTGCTAATCTCATTTGAAAATACACATTTATAACATCAGATGAAATGTTTAAAAATGGTAACATGGTTTTAACTTGGCTTGGCTGGCACCGACTCCAAAAATTCAAATTAATGTACATAAATATAATAATATGCATGGTAAATACAATGCTCTTAATTTAATTTCTTATTATTTATTATCTACAAAAAATTATTTTTTACTTTGTAGTAGTTTTTGGAGTCTGTTCTATTTTTGGTTATAAAATTTATTTTTCGCTTTTTAGTAGTTTTGGAAGTCGGTTAAATTTTTGGTTAAAAAGTTTATTGTTTGTCAAGATGTACTCGATTTCACTTGTTGAGCCATTTGCACTACGGCATGTCTATTTTCTTTGAAGCTTTTTCTTGAAAAATGAGTTCATGATATACATCTGTTCACATTCTGCAACTCAATCAATCTGTTTCCTCTTTCATTACGCATCCCATGTCCATGATTTCCTACTGAGAACACACCTTTCTTTTTCTCCATTTCTAGCATTCCTGTCTCCCATTATTAATTTTCTGTAGCATTCTCCCTTTTGATGCATTAAAGCTACTTCTTCATAGATATCTTCAATTTCTTCATCAGTATAGCTTATTGTTTGTGCATAAACTTGGATAATTTCCAGCTTGTCTTTTCTTGACACTTGTATAACTAACCTTTCAACTTTATCTGATGCACTATCATATTCTACTATTTGATTCTTTCACCGTTTATGAATCAGAAATCCTACGCGACTTGTTTTCCATTTTCTGTACTTCAGTAGTACAATACAGGTCCACTGGCAAGATCAACCTTTTCTTCTTATTTCGCATAATCCTAGGACGTCTCAGTTGATTCTTTCTAATTCTTCTTCATGTTCCTGTAAACGATTTTCCGAAGATAGGGATCGTCCATTATACACGTATCGAAGGTCATCAACTTATGCAGCCACGCCGAGCCCGGTGATTCTTAGCGGCCTCTGTCTTCAGATCTTTCTGATCGCTGTTGTAACCAGCAACATGCAGACTGTCGGGAAGGCACTGCCGTTGGAGAGGTGGCCAAATTCCTCCACGCTAGCCAAGCGGGTTGGAGGAAGCCCACCGCCGTTCGTTCCCCATTCACTAGGCCAGGGTGCTAGCAGGCTGCATCGGTGGAATGTGCGGGTTGGACATATTTACTATAATAATCTAGAAGTTTGAAACCGAATTCCTTTTACGAATGTAAAAAAGTCGCCGCGGTACGGTAAAAAACTCTAAAATTCATATAAAAAATCGCTATTCGAATCACAAATACACTTTCTTAAAAATATAACAAAATTTACTCAATTGGGCTATAAGTGTAAATCCAAATTCATTTTACTAATGTGGAAAAATCGCCGAGAAAAGCGATAAAACGTTAAAAATCTCATACAAACTTAAATACAATATAATTGGATCAAAATATCCAAAAAATGGTTTCGAGGTGCATAACTTCAGATATACAGGTACCTTCCTGCCAAATCGTGTAGCTCTGCGTTCAGCGATCTTTTTAGAACACAACACACAGATGGACACAAAGCTCGCCCCCCCCCCCCCACACACACACACAAATTTTTATCTTTATTATTATAGATATTTTCAACCTAACGAGCTTACTGAATCGAAGGAAATGTTAAATAGTTTTGCAAATGTGAAAGTGAAACAGAAATTACAACAGAATAAAATATTCCGCATCAAAAGTTTACGATTTTGAGAAAATAATTTAAAATTTCATGAATAAACGTTGATTTTTTAGTAAGAAAATCTGGGATTTCATACTCATCGTTGTTTCCAATGCTGGAAATCTAAGTATAACTTATATAAGTTTTAATTTCTACCAAATGTAGCCAAATGATTGCATGAGGGGTCGAAAAACATAATTTCGTATAGCACAGTATACAGTAAAAGAACAGTTCCGTTGATTGCCAGTACAATTTGCATATTTTTACGGATTTTTTTCCGTTGAAAGTGATTTTCTGAATGTCACAAATGTATGGTTTTGAGAATACTTCATACATAATGCTAAATTTTCCTTTTTTTTCTAAAACTGGGGTATTTATTTTTCTTACTACACTCCAAAAGAAAAAAAAAATATCGTAAAAATAAGGCAATTCTACAGATAAAATACGAAAATTTATTTTAGAGTTTAAAAATATACTACAACCCCTAAAATCTTAGCGAAAACGACAAATTAAATAGACTTTTAGCACTATTATCGGTGAAGGATGTTCTGAAATCCATATTCTTTCACAATCACGAAATAATTTAATCCGTAAAAATACGGAAATTGTACTGGAAATCAACGGAATTTTTTTACAGCATGTGGACAAACTCTCCACTTGTGGGGTTGAACGTCGTTATAAAAATAATTCCAATTTGGCGGAATGCTGGTAAAATATTTCGAATTCCTCATCGAAAATGCACGTTTGCTTCTGAGAAGCAACCCATTATCACAAGCAATTTTCTACCATATATATATATTTTAAACAGTTAGGTTTTACCAAGTAAATAAAAACAGTTTCTTATTATCTTTTTATAGTGGTGTTTTAAATTTAGATACAATCTTAATATATAATTGCTAGTTTTTGACATTCTTATTAATATGTTTAGGTTTTATAGGTGAAATTGCCTGCATTTTTTTAAACATGGCGCTATTTTGACTATTAACTGCATTCCATTTTCGTGTGATTAGGACAGTGTGATTAGTATGCAGTTTTTGTTCTTTTCCATGCGAAGAATGGGAATACTGCACAATGTTTTATAAATTCATATTTCTTGAATCTCTTTAGATAGAAAATTTCATCATCCGATGTGTTTTGGTGCTACATATGAAATAGTTACATTTTGTATTCAAAACTGTTTTTATTTAATATAAATTTCCATCCTTTATGTGTTATTAACCACAATAGTATATAATATTATAATTATTTTCAATTTTAATTCTCTGAATATATTGTCGATATATTAAATACTCAGTTTTCAAATTATTTGCATTTTTATAAATTATTTGTATTTCATTTAAATCTATGAACATCTTACAAATAATTAATTGTCTCAAATTTGCTTTTTGATACATATTAATACAGTTTGTAATAAAATGATTTTTTGATGCGATTTATAATTAAATTATGATTTTTTTATAGCTACATGACTGCTACGTAATGGTACGTAATGGTATACGCTAAGTAGTGGCACGTAATGTAATGTATGCTATGGGATGGTACTACATATAGTTGAGAAACCCTTATCTATATCAATCTGTCAAGATTCACGCTTAGTTTAGTATTAATATAATCTTGCAGTGTTCAAGTCAAGTCATTAACGTGAATTATAATCAATCCGAGGCACAAAGTATCAGTTTATGAATACAATTTGCATCGACTAATAACTATCTATAATCGTCGTTGTTCATAATTCAATTATTATATATGATATTAAACACAAGATGTTTAAGAAATATGGGACAAATATTTGAAAAGTTAATCGAATAATTTTTGTTTTGTCATTTACAGATAATCAAATAGGTTTTATGGAGCTTCTATGCATGTTCTTGACATTATTTATAGCACTTTAACTGCACTAATTCGATTTTTGTGTCTTGTATTTTTGTATTTTGTTTTAATACATGTACACTTTCCATATTAAACATATACATGTGGTTTGACTTACATCATTTGACTTTTCAAAACTCCTGATTTTTCCAGGTTTTTCTCCATATATTTGTGATTTTTTAATAATTTGGAAAAATAAATTTGTTTTATTATTTTTTGTTAGCCGTTGAAAATCATTATGTAGTTTCAGTAGCAGTAGACAAAAATGTTGTAACAGAAATTCCCTGTCACTTATAGCAGTTATTTTTATTACATAACTTAATAAAATCAGGTTATATTTGAGATGAAGGAGAGGTGTCCGAAATAGGATTTAAGAGAACTATATATATCACATTTTTGTAACGCGTGATTCAGATTTGTTAAAGAATGGCAAACGAAAAAGTGGTTGTAATTTTCATCAAAGAAGTCTTTTAGTTCAGCTTAAAATGTAAGGAAATGTGATCATTGTCAATTCTATAATAATAGACAATATCGACGATACGACTTTAGGCTAACTGATGATAATACTACAACAATACGACTTTAACATTGAGAAGATGATTTCCCAATTTTGATATTTCTTTTTGGAAGGAATTATTGATCATTGATTATCTCTGCATTTACACCTGGTGAGGAAAACATAAATATTTTCTCTTTTTCCAATCTCTTCCGAATCATAACAATACAACGCACACTAAATTTCATATCAATTGGTCACTCACAGCCGTTTACAGATATTTTTGAATGCTTTGAGCTTAATTATAAGCACACTGTAATATAAAGGGATATTATAGAGTCAAATAAACATTATTAATATGAGGTAATTAAAATATTTTGATATCTAAAGCAGTGTTGGTAGTCAATACCTGTAAAGTGAATAAACATCGTTATATACTTAAATAAAATTATTAATTTTCTCTAAGAGATTTACGAAAAGAGAACTATAACAAATTTCTTTTATATTGTTATTAGAGAGAATTTACATAGAAAGTTTAGGGAAAGTTCTTTGATTCTATGTATAATTTTTTATTCTGATGGGTATGTTTTTTTTTTTATTAGTTATTCGTCAGAAAAAGGTTGGAAGCGATCACTTTTTTATACGCAAAAAATAGTTTTCCATTGCTGTCCTCTAAAAAACCCTATTCGGCATTCAACCATTTTATGGTGGAAAAAATAAGCAGTACCAAAACATAGTTCGTTTGACTTTTCAAAACTCCTGATTATAGTGAAACTTTAAAAATGGTAATATACAAAGGCCAAACCAGAACAAATAGTTTTATGCGCGCGTAATTTGCTGCTTTAAACTAAGAGGTTATCCCCCCTACTTGTCTGGTGGTTTTAACGCTGACAAAGATTCTCGAAGTGCAATGTTTGAAAGTCCGTTCAGCCTTGGATGTCTGCAGTGTGTCAAATTGCACTTTAAATAAAGGTTACCAGTCTAGTTAGCCCTTGTTTTCAAGACTATGTGTAGCAGTTTCGTTGATCAATATTTTACCAGTTTATTGTTTTAAGTTTTACCAATTTTTCGTTGAACATTTTACCAATTTTCGGTTCAATATTTCACTAGATCATGGTTAAAATTTTAATAGGTCACGTTTCAAAATTCTACCAGATCATGGTTCCTTATTTTTCACAAGTATATGGTAGTATCACAAGTTTATAGTTGAAAAGTCGTACCAAATTTTGGAACAAGTTTTCACCAACATATGGTAGCCACGTTTTCAGGAGCATGTTTTGATGAAATGTTGAACCAAATTTTTAACAGTGTACTCGAGATTGTTTTTGTAATCAAGGATCTTAGTCAGTGACAATTATATGATTGCCTGATTAAGCATCCTAATTGACTGGATCGATGTGGATCCTAATTGACTGATCTGTTATGACTCCAAAGGAGTTAGAAGTGGTAACATATTTTATATATAACATGCGCTATCTACATACAAAGTAGCATTTGATAGACGTTTAGAATCTAACATGAGGGTTAGGTGGAGAACCAGTGGCGCCTCGTGACTGTCTTTTTGGGGGGCATTAAATGCATGTCTGAAACATTTATTATTTTCATACCATTATTTTTTATAAGAAGTCTTTTGTTTGTTTAATGTCAGAATTTTTTCTCTATAAATGAAGGAATATGTTTCTTTTTAATAATAGTGGTAAGAAAAGAATAAATTTGGCAGTCATGCATTTAGTGCCCCAAATAAAATCAGTCACTGTGTCACGTTCTACCGACTGTGTTGCAAAAGCTCTCTGATTTTGTCCTCTTTGGTTTGTTTCACATTCGTATGTTTATTTATGTCATCCCAAAAAAACAACGGAGGAATCCAAACTGAATGAGTTTGATTAATTATGCCAAAAATACAATCCTGAGACGTTTAGTGTTTTACGTTATTTTATTGCTAAGCATTATTGTTAAACCTTGCGTTACATTAAATCTTGTATATGCATAACAAGCATAGAAAATCGTTTTATTAACATTAAAACATAGCATTAGTTTCTATAAATAAAGATTAAGAAATTAAACTATAATTTTCATTAAAGCTCATTGACAAAAAAAATTTTCCTTGAAGGAAAGTTTACTGCTAGATTATGCAAAACATTTTAATTATCTCTCAATCTAATAATTAGCTGCACTGGTTAAGTAAGTTAAAAGCATTTTTAAAAATGTTTTTTGTTTTTGCAATTAATTACACGCGTCGAATGATTTATGAATAATTAATTTACCAGGATCATTTTTATTCTAATATAATCTGATAGTATTGCTTTAATATAATCTACCAAAGATTCTTTATAGTTAATTAAGTTTGTTTCTTCTAAATAACTTATCCACACATACTTAAGAAAGAACATATAATTTTACACTACCAAAGTAATTACTAGAGTTTCTTATGTATAGATTAATCAGTGTTATATAAATTGCAGCTTAAAATGTTGTTCATGACCCAATAAAATATTAGCAATAAAAGGTATAAACGTTTAATGTATTTAAAATTCAACATTTATTTCTAGCTAATGTATAAATATGTTATATTTAAAATATTCACGATGTGAAAAATTGCAGATTGAAATAAATATTTTAAACAAAGAGTTACTTACTTGTTTTTCAAATTTAAATTTATTCAATTTATAGCCTGTGTTGTCATGCAAATCGGATGAATTATTTATGTTAAGCACACAATATTTATTGCAATAAATCCGATTGATACTGACAGATGTAAAATATCATAAACAAAAAATTTTTTCTAACGCTACACCAGGACAATTTTCTCTTTTAGATTTTTTTTTTTTTTTTTTTTTTTTTTTTTTTTTAGGTTTAGTAATCAGAAATTTTAAAGAGACATTCTCCACATTATTTAATAGAAGACTTCTTGTGTTGCATCAGGGGAATATTTTTATTTAAAAATATTGTTTGCCTAGAACTGGATTAATTTATTAAAAGTTAAATTTTTATTGATTCATTTATGCATCACTGCGCAGTGCGAGGTTAATAACCGAGATCATATAAAAAGAACTTTTTATTAAATCAAAAACTTGTCATTAAACACAAGTTGATATGAAAATCATGTTGCTTGCAAATTTGAAATTTTTGGACTTTGCCTATCAAAGGCTTTGCCTCTTAGCTTAAACAGTGATTTAAAATCTACCTAGGCATATTTACTTCTAAATCCTTAAACCCAATCAATCTGAACTCTTGTTTCATCAAGAACAACTAGACAATTTCAATTCCAATATATTCACTTAAACTCTTCTAAGCCTTCTCTTTAAGTTATTCATTGTGTTGCTAGAAAGTGAAATGACTGAATTACACCAGAATTTGAGAACAATATGATTTGAAGTTAATTAAATGCTTTTCGTCACTTACATTATCAAAGCAAAATTTTATTAAGAAAATCTGGTACATTTGACGCATGGAGAATGATATAAAGTGAGAAGTATACTTTCCACTGCCTTAGAAAGGGTTAGTTTGCAGTAATGAAATTCAAGCAACGAATACATTAATCAATTGTTAAACCGAAGCAGTCGGGAGCATTGGAGAAATCGTCTTTGAAGACGATTGAATGTAAGCATACGCTTAGAATATTAATGGATCTAAACTGATAATGATAAATATAATCTTGTTCAATGAATAGACACTGGTGTGGAATAATATTGAATGACATCATTCGGACAGTTATTTAATTAATAGTTCTTTCTTCATTTTCATATTACTTAATTAAGATGTCAATTAGATTTAAGTTATAAAATGTTTAACATGTATAATATATTTGACATTATTTTATGTATATTTAGTGAAACAACAGGAATGGTATTGGTTTAAGTTCCTTCTATAAACTAGAAAATAATTAATCCAATTCATTTCTTAGCGCAAAAATTAGATGAATCTAACTACTATGTACACAATTTATTTCTTACGAGATATATTCTCATTCTGAAAATATAAGAGTTTTGTTGAAAATTGTATTTCAGATATTACAAATGACCAACACCAGTAGTTATAGTGTAAATTGAAAATTATAATGTTATAAGAAACTCAATATTTGAAATATGTGCGTGTGTGTGTAACTTGCTAAGTTATAAACTCTGAATATTTTCTTTTACAAGTGATTGTTACTTAAAACCTTTTGAAGGTCGTTGGTATATTACTTATACTGAATAGTTTTAATCCCTAACCGCCAAAATTGTACGAGAATTTTTGAATATATTTTTTAAATTTTATAGGGCAAGTGCAAAACCTTTTTTTATTGAAAACCTTTGAAAGTTGAAAGCCTTTATTTATTTTCAAAACAATTTGTTCGTAAACTCTGGTAGCAGTTAATCATTTCAACATTTTAGCTACAGAATGATTTTGTCCTAGAAGGTTTAAAATATGCGTATATTGCATATATATATATTTAATTTGTTTCCAGTTTGTGTGTTTTGTTCGAATATAATTCAAATGTTAGTCTGTAAGTATAGACTTTGGTTTCTTTCTCGAATGAATTGATGAATACCAGTGTGCTTTTGTCAAACCAATAACATTAAATTTAACGTTCAAATTTTATATACGATTTTCACTATATTCTTAAAGCTGTTGGTTTGAATATTTTGTATTGTACTCTAAAATAAAACCGTCAATAGACACGTATTTGTCCGTTAATACGGTTCATTAATTTTTTTAATTTTTGTGTTTTGATTAGCCTATTATAATTTGATTTAGTAATTTGCTAGCAAGTGGTTCATTAAATCGATTTCTTGAAAAAAAGTATTTTAACAGATACAAATAACTTTATCCTTTGATTGCGTTAGGATTGGAAGTATTACATTTTAAGTCATTTGTAGAAATTAAAATACAGTATTCACAGATGACATAATGGAAGAAGTTACTAGACTACAAACATGTCAAACATCATCGTTAAAAGTAGAGAATGAAGAGCTTAAGCCATTATTTAATGACTACAGTATATAGAAACAGCAACTCTTAACGGCGAGTTTTGTAAAACTCCGAATTTTATTTAATCTATATCAATCTCATACATTAATATTTAACTTTATCACGAAGCATTCGCACAACGGATTTCGAACTTTTTGAATTTGTACTGCAGAAAATTACAAATATATTTTTCATACGGAATCAGCAAAATTATGCTCTATGGGCAGTTAAATACTATGATAATTTACAAAAAGTAGCAGAAACTCATCTTGATTTATATGAGGAGTTTAAGATATATTGCTTTGAAATTAAAAGGTATGACAAATCTTTTTCAGAACAATCCATTGACTTAGTATTGGAACAAACAATAAATTTAGGTGCCGCAAGGAAACTTACATATATTATACAATTCACTAGTTCAATCTCAGAACGTCAGCGATGGTACGAGGCCATGATGTGAGATCAAGAATAATAAGTCACTTTTTGAAGAGTTACTCTTACAAAAACAGCAAGATGTGTCAAGAGACTTGAACAATCATAACATTAAAAATAGCATCAAACAACTGTAAAATTTTATCAATACCTTTTGATCAATTTATTAAGCCATTCAGTTTAGAAGTGCCTAAAGATCAGTTAATTCATATTTCATTCGGTAAAGTAGCGTCAAATCCATATAAAAAATGCATTTTCAATATTGAACAAAATATTGATTGTAAACATGAAACGTTTATTACTAATAATCAATACTTTGTCCCAATTTGGTGCGAATTGTTTCAATCTCAGAACGTCAGCGATGGTCCGAGGCCATGATGTGAGATCAAGAATAATAAGTCACGTTTATGAAGAGTTACTCTTACAAAAACAGTAGGATGTGTCAAGAAACGTGAACAATCATAACATTAAAAATAGCATCAAACAACTGTAAAATTTTATCGATACCTTTTGATCAATTTATTGAGCCATTTAGTTTAGAAGTGCCTAAAGATCAGTTAATTCATATTTCATTCGGTAAAGCAGCGTCAAATCCGTTTGAAAAATGCCTCCTCAATATTGAACAAATTATTTATTGTAAACATAAAACGTTTATTGCTGAATGTGAAACAGATTTGAAAAAAAGTATAAAAAAGACGTCACTCGAAAACTTTTTGCAAGATTAGCAAAAAAAAAAAAAAAAAAATAATAATAAAAGTAAGTGATAAAGCACAAAAAGTGAGGATTCAGTAAGATTTATTTGGACGTATGCTTGGTATATCGATAAATTATAATATTGATATTGCAAATATTTTATTTTATCTAATTACTTCAGTGCCTATGTCCACGTGTCATTTCGATAGTAGTATTTGCAAGATCGAAAAATCTGCCTTGATGAAATGCTCAGAGAAAAACCTTGAGCTCTAGCTACCACCTCACATAAATATTAATAATTGATGTTTTTTTTCTGTTGCACATAATGAAAGATATTCCAAAATAATTTGAAAGTATTTAAAAAAATACAAATGGTCACTCAATTACATGTGTTGAGAATTGACATTATATTCGACCAATATTTTACACCTTCGATTAAGTATTATGAGCGATACCTGTGATATGAATATACACAACTAGATTACAATATTGCTAGACCCGATCAAGTTGGACGAACGGATTTTGTAAAAGAGTTAAACGATTCAAACTTTAAACAAGCTCAGGATGAGTACTTCATTTTACACTGGGCCACTGAGGAAATGGCGTCATTCATCGGTAATAAACTCATCAATATTAACTTGAGGTAATGTCGTTCTGTTATCGTTCATCATAATACAATATTTTCTGATATTGATGAAATTTTAAAACGCCAAAGGAACGTGAAGAATCTGACACTAAAGTCATCTATCACGCACGTAACATCAATGTTCATGTAAATATAGTAATCAGATGTTCTGATACTAATATTGTAGCAGCAATGCTAGGTGACATGCATCATTAAAAGTAATGATTCGCATGTTTGAATACTCACAGGCAATGGAAACAAGCTGAGATATGTCAATATAACTAAGATTTATGCGCATTTGGGCTCGTCTTTGTGATGCTTTTCTGAGTTCCATGCTATCACAGGATGTGATTATAATACTGCTTTTTTCAAGAAAAGAAATGTGAGGCCTTTATAAATTTTTAAAAAACTACGAATATCATAAAGTTTTTCTGAGATTTCTGATGATAACAACGAGAAAAAAATGTATTTGATATCTTACAAAAAGTTATCTGTGATGTATACAATCTGGCGAGAATGGTAGATATAGATGCTGCTCGACTTCATCAATTCATGAATGCATAAATACCTGATGTAGATGAAACATTCAACAGCTAAAATGTAAGAAATTTCGACGCAAATAATCTATCACCTTGCAAAGATTAAATATTCCAACAATTTCTTAGACCATTTTTTCCAAATATGTTGTGTTACTTTTTGAACTAATCGCCATCTGCTCAACCTATTCATAGGAATTTCTGTATGGTTTTAAATGGTATTTAAGGGATTTGATATTTACTTCCCACAAACCTCCAAAGTGAGGAGCTGAAGGGGGGTTAAAATGCCAGTTAATACCTTCATTAGCTAAATAATTTTCTATCTCCTCCTCACTTTTATCTTTAAATAAAAATCTGACAATTGCTCTTAATTCTTTATTGGCACCAACGAAATTTCAACCATTATCACTATATATATCAGAAGGTTTGCCTCGCCTTGCTATAAAGCGTTTAAGTGCTGCTAAGAATGCTTCACTTGTTAGATCATTTACTATTTCAAAATGCAAGGCTTTTGTAGTAAAACACACAAATACACAAATAAATACTTTTTTTACCTGTTTACTTCTACCCACGAAGTTTTTCACTTCAAAGGGACCACAGTAGTCCAATCCAGTACGCATAAATGCTCGGGCCATTGTTACTCTAGAAGCTGGCAAATCAGCCATCTGTTGCTCTGAATTCTTAGAATTTACCTTTTTACAAGTCATACAATTGAAAATGATTTTACGAACTATATTTCTAGCAGATAAGATCCAAAATTTGTTTCGGATGAGAGAAAGAGTTGTCTCAGCACCTGCATGAAAATACAAATTATGAAAATATTTAATTACACAAAAAGTAAAATTATGTTTTGAAGGAATAATCATTGGATATTTTTGATGATCAGTTAAGTTACTGTTTTTCAGTCTACCACCAACTCGGATTATACCATTATCATCTAAAAACGGGCACAAGTTTGTCAGTTTACTATTATTAGGGATTGCATTACCCTTTTCCAAATACTGCATTTCCTTCACGAATGAAGTCTTCTGGATGTTTTTTACTATACAGAATAAGGACTGAGAGAGTTCACTGCTGGTTAAAGTTCTACATTTGGGATACAAGGGATTTCTACAGTTATGGATGAATCTATTACACCATGCTACTACTCTTTGCAGCTTTATGAATGAAGAACTGTTATTAATGATGTCTAAAGGCTCAACAGTGTTAACTAATGTACATACTTGAGTTACTGATGGTGCTTTCAATTCACGGATAAACAACTCACTGGTTTCAACAGAAATAATATCAGGAGACTCCACCATCTTAGGCTGTTGTAAGAATGATGGACCGAACCACCATAAATCACATTGCTGGATCTTAATGGGATCTAGGCCTCTAGAAATGAGATCTGCAGGATTTTGCTTGGAAGGTACATAATTCCACTGATCAATCGAAGTTAAACTTTGTATAATCGATACCCTGTTTGCGACAAATGTCTTTAGATCATTCGACTCCTTTTTTAACCATGCAAGTACAATAGTACTATCTGTCCAAAAACAAGTTTTAGAAACTTCTTGCTTTAGAGCACTTAACACTTTTTGCATCAACTTAGATAATAGGACTGCTGCAGAAAGTTCTAGACGAGGGATAGTAATATGCTTTAGAGGAGCTACTCTAGATTTACTAGTGAGCAGTTTAATAGCAGAATCACCATAAGAATTAATAGATTTTACATAAACGACCGCACCGTAAGCAAGTTCAGAAGCATCTGAAAAACCATGGAATTCCACACAATTAGGTTGTTCTACAAATACAAATCTTGGGATATTGATCATATTTACAGTTTTTAAGGAAGTGAGAAAATTAGTCCATTCGATATTTTCTTTCACTGGAAGATAATCACACCAATCTATTTTCAGCAACCATAATTTTTGAAGGAAAACCTTGGCCTTCGTAATTATTGGACCTATCAAACCCAACGGGTCAAATATTCTGGCAATTTGTGATAATACTGAGCGTTTGGTATACCTTTCACTTTGCTCTATAATTAAATTAAATCCAAAATAGTCTGGTTGCGGATTCCACAATATTCCTAGGGTTTTTGTCTCATTGGAAAATGAATATTCAGATATTGCATTATTACACAAAAGAGAAGAATTATTTACTGACCATTTGTGAAGATCCATGCTTCCCTTCTTTAACAAAGATATCAGTTGTTGTTGGATCTCTCTAGCTGTGTCTAGATCATCAGCACCTGTCAAAATATCATCCATATATACGTCTTGAAATAATACATTTGCAGCTAAAGGAAATTCCTTTCCTTCATCTCTAGCTAGCTGGGTAAGGGTTCTTGTTGCTAAAAAGGGGGCACTCGTTGTGCCATAAGTCACCGTACATAATTTATACACCTTAACTGGTTCATGTACCTCAGATTTAAACAAGATTCTCAATAAATCTCTTTGACTCGGATGTATCAATATCATACGGTGCATTTTCTTAATATCTGCTACAAAAACAAATTTGTGCTTTCGAAATCGCAACATTATACTAAATAAATCATCTTGGATTGTTCCTCCGTTGTACTGCAAACTATTTAAAGATTTTCCGGTAGAAGTTAAGGAGCTAGCATTAAAGACAACTCTTAATGGTGTGCTACTTGATTCAGCACGGAACACGCAATGATGGGGTACGTAATAAGTGATATCTGGTTCTTCAGATTCTATCACCTCTTCCATATGACCCATACTTAAATATTCTTGCATAAAGACTTTATAAAGATCGTTAAATTTAGGTTCTCTAACTAAGCGATTCCATAATGAATTTAAAACTTTCATAGCCTTTTTCTTTGATTCTCCAAGACAAGATGGGTCTTCCTTAAATGGCATTTTTACCATGTATTGCCCTGTTGCAGTTCTGGAATAATTTTTCAGAAAATGTTCTTCACAAATTTCTCATTCCTTATTCCTAGAAACTTCAGATTCTCTCTCAATGTTTTCTATTTCCCAAAAATCTCGAATTACTCTTTCTAACTCCAAATTATCTGTTATCAACCCACAATGTATATTACTTTCAACCTTAGCTGGAAGGCTTCCGCTAACAATATAACCGGAAACACTGTTTTGTAACACTATTCTAGTATTTAATGGTTGGGGGTAAATTTGACCTGGCCTTAAAAATTCATAGAATTTTCTGCACCCAAAAGCAAATCAATACAGCCTGGCACATTAAACTTTTCGTCAGCTAATTTGATGTTATTTAACGATGAAATACAAATCTCAAGCGGTCTAGAATGCGTAAATTCCGTAATTTTCGGAACGACTAAAAAATCTAATTTTAAATAAAAATCTTTATCTCTATTCGAAATAGTTGTGTTAACTCTAGATCTAACATTAAGAGACAAATTATTTATTCCTGAAATACAAATATTAGTCTTTTCTCTTTTCAAATTTAGTTTATCTACTAACCTTTTACTCATAAAATTAGAGTTTGCACCGACATCTAATAAACCACGTGCTTCATGAAAATGACCATATTCATCTTTTATTAAACAAACAAATGTGCTAAGTAACACAGCTTTTAACTCGTTAGACAAATTACATATCGTTGAAAATAAATTGCTTTGGTTATTAACTTGGAAAGGCTGGAATACTGGAGCTGAAGCATCCAAATTAGATTTATTACCGACTTCGTTTTTAGAACTCATTTCCTGTGAAATTATCTCTGGATTTTCACCTTTATTTATTTTTTGTTCACGCGGGAAATGCAAAGTTACATGATGTCTTCTCTTGCAAATAATACAAGAGAATTTAGATTTACAATCAATCACTTTATGATTCATAAGACAGTTAAAACAAAGGTTTTTGGATTTTACAAGCTCAACTCTATTACCCACTGACATGTTTTTATAAACAGGACATTTATGCAAAGGATGATTTTCACTACATGACAAAATATATTTAGAATTTTTTACGTCAGTTAGAAAAACTTTACAAACATTTCGATAATAAGTATTTTTATTACTCGCTCTAGAATTGTCAACCACGGGTTTTCCCTTAGACGTATAATATAAATCAATTTGCCGAGATAATTCAATGGGAGAAAACCACGATTCTGCTTGTCTAACATTTATAAAATACATGACATCTTTATCAAGCGTTTGACAAATCTTATCAGAAACTATTAACTGTTTTAAAGTTTCGAAATCTGTTACATTCCTCAATTTTAAATAATAATCCCAACTCGTTGTTAATCGGGATGCAAATTGTACATATGTTTCATTAGGATGACGTTGTGCTTTCCTAAAATGTTCTAAACAAGTCTGGGGGGATGGCTCAAATTCTCTAAGTACTATAGCCTTTACTTTTGAATAATCTTCTAATTCCCCATCTTTGATGTACGTAATTACGTTTGTTGCCCTTTCTTCTAACAGATTTAGTAGAATTTCCGATTTATATTTTTCTGGGACATTTTTAGAAATAAATGCTCTTTCTAACGATGAAAAAAAATAACTCCAACCTTCTGGTTTAGATGGAATTTTAATCGTTAACGTTCTTACACTTTTAATCAGAGAGTCTAAAGATTCTATATTATCTTTTTTCTCGAGATCACTTAAATTATCATTTTTAGTTTCTGCACGGGCCTTAGCCAACTCAATTTCTAACTTTGCATGCTCAATTTTTAATTTCTCAAGATCTAGTAATTTTGATTCTTCATTTTTTCTTTCCTCAATAAAACTGTTTGCTATGTCTTCAACCAGTTTATTATCTGCTTTATACTTCGAACTTTCCTTTATTAAATTTATTAAATCATAAATAGTTAATTTGGAATCTGATATATCTGTGTCTAATTCATCAGCAATTCGCTGATAATCTTCCTTTTTTGCACCTTTAAACATTGTATTATAAATACAATTCACAATAAATAAATAAATAAAACTGACATACCTTTATCTATTAATAAATCTCCAAATCGGATAATTCCACATTGAAAATATTTAATCCACTCTTTCAATTCTCAAATTAGCTCAATAATAAAGAACATTGGTTCTTTTCTGCGTAAACACATTCACAGTTCATTTTTCCGTATTATAAATTCTCCAGGTTAATCGAAATTATTTTTCTTCTGGAAACAAAAAACACTTCACAATATTCACACTCTTCTATATTCACACTCTATTCACAATATTCACAAAGAGAATTCTGAATCACAATATTTTGTACTTTAATATAAATAATACGATGATTTAATTTTCGTTTTACTCATTCTAATTACTTGATAGAATTCCAAACACAATTTATCTTCTGCAGACGATTCCCGAAAAAACATAAACATCGAATAATTCTATTCTTTCTCCGGCTCGACGGACCAATAATATGGATACGCTGATAGCTCAGTTATTATTTATCACTACAAATAAAAAACACACACTCTCAAAATAAAATAAACTCAATTGCGGACTGTATCTCATTTAATTTTCACAACACTCAATAAAAATGGTCGAGAGCCGAGATTTACACAACTTCACTGATCGGCATCTCAAACCCAACTCACAAAAAAGTTGTAGTTTTTTTTTTAAACATTTTACATAGACGGCGCTTCTAGCGGCAACATTTATCATTATGATAAACTATCAAAATTTATACATATATTAATTTATTGTTGTTGAAAAATATTCATTCTCATAAGTATAGTTTTACACTGCCTCCAAATGTTAAGGTACAACCAGTTTTTCGACGCTCACTATTAAAATAAGGATAAAAAAGTAAGGTATATGATTTATATGAATGGTCATAAGCACCTTCAATAACATCTTTCCTCAGCTGTATTTTTTTTTTTTTTAATTGGGTATTTATATGGCAGTTAAGGGGAAACTACTAATTGCCCAATTTTGTAATTTGTGTGGAATTCTTTTTTTTTATGATTGTTGAGTTTGAATTGTTGATAAAAAAATAATGTTGTACATATCTAAGAAATGTCGTTTACCCATTCGTGAAGTTGGCGGGCAATCAGATGAGTGGAAATAGGGTTATGACAAGCTGGTGCTGCTAGACATCATAATATGTCTCGTAGTGTTTTCAAAAGACTCTGGTATCAATTTGAATTCGAAAATTCAGTATAAAGAAGATCTGTTCCAGATCACTCATGGGTTATAACTCCTCTAAAAGATCACTTCATAGCTATTTTTGCCCGAAAGAGGAGGAACCTACTGTTGTTTATCTCATTTCAGATCAGCGTCTGGCAATAGTGAATATTGAATTCTAATACTGTACCATTAAACGTATTAAAAAACCAGATTTGATAATTTACCGTAGAAGGACAGCATTTTTATGTATTTTTAGCACCTGTTACCTGCCAAAAGACCTCTGACTCAAGTTATCTAAAACCTATAAGTTCTTACCTACTATCCACAGAAGAAAACCGCAGGTTTGATATCATAACTTAGGTCGGGCAGCACTGGGATCTTACTTCCATGGCACAATGCTGATAGTTTTCAAATTTTATCAAGTTTTAACATAAAATCCAAAAGTCGTATTTTTTGTCAAATTTGTCTAATTTTAAATTCCAAGGTCCCCTTAATGCAGCCTGAAAGTGTAAAATAAAAGTATTTGATTCAAAATTTTAATTCGAGGCAAAACAAAAATTCTGTTATTCCAGGGTTCACAGCGCCCTGAATTATTTATTTATTATATATTTACTACTGCTATTTTTAAACCATAAGTATTTTGTAACTTTTTTTCATCATGTACATAAGGAATCTACCACGAAGATTATTTTTTGAAAATAGTGGTCGTTAATATATAAAAATAAAGTATAGGACGCTGCAATCCCTGATTATTACGACCACTTTTTATCTGAAAAGAAAAAAGCACATAACTTTGATTTAAGTTCAACATAACTTTACATGTAAATGAAATTCAATTTATTGCAATCAGTTATATAGGCACATATGCACACGTTTACATGCACATGCCACACAAAGAAATATATGTGTGTGTATGTTTATTTATTCATTTATTTATATGTATTCAGATAAAGGAAGAAGAAAGAGATTTATTTTTTACCGCGATACCTAAAATATATTAATGTTATGCATCATAACAAAACTAATATGATCTTAAATTAATAAAACGTATAATTAAAAAGGAATAGTGCATACAGATATTTTAATGAAAATTTTAAATGCGTGTAATTTCGGAAAAATCTTGAAAGCGTTTAAGTGGAGTAAAACTTTATTAAATTTTAAGAATGTATATTTAGTGGATCTCTTTAAATTAATGTTTGAGACATATATTGTTCTCTTTTGCATGCTTTTAGAGTTTTAAAATAGCCCCAAAAAAGGGGGGAAGGGTACAAATTGTTAAAATTTATTTTCAGAAAATGTGTCTTTACTTGTCGTAAATTAGAAATAATCAGTGACTGTTAGTTACCAGTTGGAGAAAAAAATATATTGTTGACATTTTAAAGGTTTTAATAAAAATGTTACTTATTTCACTAGACACAATTTCAGATTAAATTATTATGAAATATTTTACTTGATTGATTTCTGAAAAACAAAAATATATCTTTCATATGGAATGACATTTGAATTTTAAATTTTTGTACTAATTGTGAATTATAGTCACTGGAAGTACAGATACAGTTAAAATTAACCCTCTAACTACAGAAAAGAAGACTACAAGAATTACTAGTCTGTTCTTTTGTACCCATATGCTAATATGTAGGATTTCCTAAATACAAATGAACTACTGATTTATAATGAGAACAATAACAAATAACACAATATAATCTATACATTATAGATAGAAAAAAATACAGTGTAATTATTAGACTTTTATTATGATCAATTATTGTGTATATCATATACAAATGAGCAAAAATTGCCTTGAGTGCAATAGCCTTAGTAGTCGGAAGGTTAATAGAAATCTAGGATTTTTTTTCCTGATTTTAGTTATATACCAAATTAATATATACAGGTTTGAATTATCATATCTACAGGGCGTCTATAATTAAAGTTTCATATTTAGAACTGACGACAGTCATAAAATGTGCAAAAAACTGTGGCTGGCTTTATAAAGGGATGGGAAAAACATTTAGCCCAAAAGAAATTGTTATAAATATTGATATTAGAGGGAGTTTATTAATAAACTATATATTTATCTATATTTTTTACTTGTACAATTTTGATTGTACCAAAACATTTTACTCATGATCAATAATTGTCTTAGACCATCTGAAATCGCAAGATGGCATGTGTGTGTGCTTGGAAATGTTGAGCATGCTGTCTTTAAGATCAGGTTGTGTTGCCAAATCTTACCAGGTGTTTCAAGTTCTTCCAAAGCCATAAATATCAGGAATTGAAGTTTGGAGACTAGGGAGCAAATTCGCATATACTCAACGTCCTAGCACACTTGACGCCAACCTTACATTAGGTATAATTTCTAAGAATTGTTAAAAGAAAAAAAATATTTTTTTCTAGGATGCTATCAAAATAAGATTATTTTATTTTCATATGTCCTGCTTGATTCGTTGCTGCACTATGAGACATTGAAAGAATAATAGCCTTGCATGCGAATATTTTGTTTTATAATCTTAACGTCATGTTAAGCTCAGATTATGAGCATACATAAATTTTGTATATAACATCGAATTAATATTACAGCATATGTTTCAATGTTCCATGAAGGGGTTGTGTAGCTGACCATGTTTATTACATTAAAAATGATAAACATGATTAACTGCGCATGATTAACTCTCTCTGGATTATTAAATCACTATGCTATTTTACTGATTTTGTATTTCAAAATCTTCTGGAAGTACGTTTTATCAAAAAGTTTTTTATTTATTAATGTACATTATAAGAATAATTTTGTTATTTTCTTATATTAGTAATGTAATTCTTTTGATTAATGCTATTTTATAAACTGGACACACGGAAACAAAAAATAAAGCTATTGATTGATTTATCTATAATCACTACCATAACATGATTCCAATTTCTTTGGGGTTTTTTTTCAATACACAAACATTTAGAGAAAAGCAGATTTTTCAAAATCATATTCTTCATTTTAAATGAGTTAATATTCTATAAAATTACAATTTGTTTGAAAGTTATTAAGGAAGTTATATTGATTTAAATGGTAATTAAAGTTTTTAATACAATTTAAAACTTTATTCATAACTTAAAAATGTATATCTTCATCATGTGGAAAAGGACTTACTATTTATTAATTGAAATTATATCTTTCGAAATGCGAAGCTAACGAGTTAACAAAATGGGCTATTTTTAGTAAAAATTAAGAAATAATTATTATTAAGATTATGTAGAGGAAAATATTATTCAATTATTTTAAATATTTAAAAATATGCATTTTTTTTATCCTCATTTGGAAAACTATTATTATAATTGATATATAAGACATACAAGATTTATTTTTCACAGTGTATTTAAAAATTATTTCTTTTTTTCTTTCTTTCTTTTTTTTCCGGAATAATGTTTTTAGCAATCTTATTTTTTATAGTTTTTTTTTTACCAAATTACAGAGTAGAAAAAAAAATCAGATTACTTTTAAACAATGCTGGCTGTTTTTCATCAATTTTGACTATTTTAATACTTTAATGGGGCAGGATAATCTTTTTATTAAGTGCTGAAGCATATTAATTAAATATTCATAGAAAGTTGTTTTAATTTATATTTTTTTAACACCTTCATACACATTTACTTTTTTGCACAACCAGTATATAAATTTATTTATATTATACAAAGACTTCTTAGTGTACTAAATATAGTTCCTTTGTGAAATGCACAACAGTAAAAAACATTCTTTGAGCATTTCACGTCTATATACACTTAAGCTTACGAACTATTTTGCACAGTCCTGAATATGATCTATATAATTTATCACACCACATAGTATACTAAAATTTAGCTAAGCTTCAAAACGCATTTAAAAACTGAAGATCAAATTCCAAAAATTGTTGCTCATAAAAAGTTTTGTAACGGAATTATTTTGTGTGACCCTGTAAAAGAATGATAAATGCTATGTTTTGTATAAATCATCTTTTAGTATACCTCAATAAATACATATCAATTTCGTTATGTTCGAAATATTTCTCACTTTAGTTCGTCTGTCTGGCGGTCTCCCGTCATATAATTTTCGTAATCTATAAAGATTTGTACTTATGGAAAGTTGTTTGCATTGTTTTCGAATTAGGCTACTCTATTTCAAACATAACGAAATTGATATGTATTTATTGAGGTATACAAAAGATGATTTATACAAAACATAGCATTCATCATTCTTTTACAGGGTTACACAAAATAATTCTGTTACAAGACTTTCTATGAGCGATATTTTTTGGAATTTAATCTTCAGTTTTTAAATGCGTTTTGAGGCTTAAATAATTTTTAGTATATTACGTGGTGTGATAAATTCTGTAGATCATATGCAGGACTGTTCAAAATAATTCGCAAGCTTAAGTGTCTATAGGCGTGAATTGCGGAAAGATTGTGTTTTACTGTGCTATGCATTTTACAGCGGAACTATATTTTATTACACTAAGAAGTATTTGTAATATAAATAAATTTATATACTGGTTGTATAAAAAAAAGGTATATTACTGTCTGTGGATTATAATTGCTGGGAGTACGTTCTTAGTTTTATTTTTTATGTGTTTTCTAGATGGTTTAATTTTAGCATAGTATATAGTGAGCATAAAAATATGTAGATCATATGCTTAAAAAAGACTGTACAAAATTATTCAAATATATTATCGTTTATGATTAGTAAATGCTGAAATTGGATTTTTAACTGTGTTATACATTTTCTAAATAGTCTAATTGGATATTCCCTTTTGCCCTATTAAAAGATGAAGTTTCCTTACAATATTCTTGAAAGTGTTTGAAAGTATTTCATAATATTTGCGTGCACATGATGTTTCTTTCTTGTTCGTTGTCTATATTTTAAATTTTCCTTTCAAGCAAATTTCAGGAAAATGAAAATAGATTCCTATTCAACCTGCATCGTCGAGGAATGTTTTTCGAATTAACCCTTTCCGGCGCGGAATAAATCTGTTTGTAAAATAATGAAATAATGGACTGACACCAGATTTTACAAACGATTTCCTTAGAAAAGAACAACTTGATGATTTTCCTTTACTTTATAAAAGGAAAATTTTAATTAAATATTCTTGGTGCCGTTTGTCAGTTTTGGAATTAAAATTAGGTGTCCTTTTTTGTGACCACCGCCCGCTAAAGGGTTAAACAGTATTATGTGAAAGTGGTATGTCATGTAGTAAACTAAATATCTCATACAAAATAAAATCAAATTTGTGATATAGTTTGTAATTTTCGTTAATGTAATAGAAATTAGTGTATCATGTTATGTATAAATTGAAACAAAAAATTAGTTGTTATTAATAATATAAAACTACTATAAATGTAACACTGTTTACAAAAGCAGTAGAATTTGGTTAATTACATGCAGCCTTACCCCAAAATTCTTATCAGATTTCTTGTCTCTGTTACAGATTTAATCAATGATATTAATTTTTAAATAAAAAATAGTGAAAACAAGTTGGAAATTGCTCGTCAAACGTAACAATTGAAGTGCGTTCGTACTAACTATTTTCAGTGAAATGAGTTCTATCGCCTGTTATTATGATATGACTAATTTCCGTAATAAAATAAGTACATTTTAAGTTGGCAAAATTTTATATTTTATTGACTCTTTGAAAATTTCAGAATTAGAAATCCATATTTAGACTCTTTTTCCATTTGATATCAATTTCGCCGGAAACATCTATCCAAAAAACTGTCGGTATATTATATGATTGCTATAATTAAACAATTTTGGTATAAAAATTCAGTTTTTAAATTGCATAATACGGAAATAATATAACTACATCTTAAATCTGACATAATCGCCATGGCAACCTAGAACCATTATCTATCTTGGGACATCATTGAATTAATTGCGTGTGATAGGATTTAATAGAAAGAAGAATGTGACTATAACATGGTCATAGAGGTTATAAAATGTCATATACGTCATATATGACTATAACGTCATACATGTCAGATAACTTGACAATACATCACGGTGGCTTGACCATTAATCCTCGGAAGCTGCTATAACAAGGAAGCATCGATTTTTTAAAAATTCCAATTGCTTAATAAATATTTTTATCAATATCTTTTTAAGTTTTGATTCGATTTTCATAAAATATCAAATGACTCGACAAAATTCCGCAAATATTATACATATTAAATTTTAAACCATTCGGTTGGGTAGCTTTTGTGCTGTTATATGCGGATAGACGGACGGGCCAGACGGCGACTATTGGCGCTTCGCATTTATATAATTACGAACGCACCTAAAAATGCAGTGCGAGTAATAAAACGCTGCCGATGGCAATTTCACATTGCTTATAAATCTCCAAATCTTAGTACTTAGTACGCATAATGCTTATACGATTATTTGCAATATAATTACGATTATAGACTATTATTAGAAACATATTATGTAAAAAGTAGAATTATGAATTATTATGATAAATTATCTTAAGTCGTTAATATATCAAACACAAATGCCAAAAAAAGTCAAAGGATGAGGGTTTATAATTCTAAAACGAATTTTGTATTAATCTGTGTCTGCGCGAGGTAACACCATAAGAAATAAGAAATCCAATAAACTAGTTGAAATTCTTTTTATTTAAAATCATAATTATGAAGCGAGATACCAAACAAAAAAATGTGCAACCGCGAAGCAAAATATGTGAGTTATGATGCTTTTAAAAGCATTTCTATAAGTTACGATTCTAATGTTAATTACCTAATTTTATGTATGTGTTCTAATTGCATATATATGTAAATAAATAATTGTTAAATGTTAAGTTTTCTCTTTTCTCTTATTCTTGTAATGTTTATTCTAACTTAAATTATGTGCATCGAAATGCTTAAGAGGAATATTCATATATAATATCTTCTCGTCTATACAGGCATTTTTAGATTGATTTAATTAACACACTAGTTACTTATTTTTTCCTTTTTTGAAATTATTGCTTTCAGTCTATCCACTACGTACATCACAATGCTGTTTTTTAAATATTCATATTATAGTTAGGGGAATTGATTTATTTTAATATTTTATTACTTAGATAATAAATACTTGTAACTCTAACTTTTACTCTCAACCAGGATTTCAAATTGTACGATCATCTTTTAATATTTAAGTATGCTTGTAATGGAATAAACTGGGTAATAAAAATGAGGTTTTACGCAATTTTCCCACAAGCAAAGTTTAGGTAGTTTATTTGTAGACAATAATCGGTTTGTCTTTACAACCTATCAGGAACCTCCCAGCACTTGGCCAAATGCATAACTGAAACACAAGTGTAAAAATACTTTACATGTTTTGTTTTGGATTATAGTGGACAAGCTGTAATTTAAAAATAAAATAAAATTATTACGCATATTTTTTTTTCTTTCTGTGTGATCCCTTTTAGTTAGAAAATAGCAAATTTAATGTTGGAAATTGTGAATTTTAAAGTATGAAACAAAGGGTTAGCAAGATTTTTAGAATAGAAATTCTTTGCGGATATACTTTAACTTCTTTTCTATGCAAGTATCTATATGCAAACCATAAGGAAAATGAACAAGTTGGAAATTGTACGTTAAACGTGACAAATGAGGTGCAATCGTTTCGAGCTATAACAAGTTTTACAATGCAAAAAATTCATTGTTATTATTTCAGTGAAATAAATTATATCGTCTGCTATGAGCGAAATGAGGATGCCTTTTTTATTTCTTATTACTTGTGCCGCTTATTACGAATTTTTTTTTTCGACGTCCGACAGCGCAGTAAAATTCACCATGGAGATCTTGCTTTGCGAATGATTGCCTCCATGGTTTAATATTTCTATGACACACGATGAATGAATCTTTTGCTTATTTTCTTTAATAGATTGAGATATTAGGCTGTTAACCTAATTTTTACTGAAGTTATCTCAGAATATATACATTTTTAAATGTATCTCATCTCTCAAGCAAACAATCTTCCTAAAAATGCCACTTTTATACAATTTTATTCGAAAAAAAAATGAACAAAAATGGCCGCTTGGCATATAGAAAAAGATGTGGTTAGCCCGTATTTTTTCCCCTCAGTCACATGACATGCGCTTTTACTATATAGATTACATATGATAGGATTTAATAGAATAAAGAAAACTTTTATTAATATCTTTTTATGTTTTGATTCGATTTTCATAAAATTTGAAAAGACTCGACAAAAAACTGCAACAATTATGTATTACATTTCAAACCATTCGGTTGGGTAGTATTTGCGCTGTTATACGCGGACGGACTGACAGACGGATAGATTTGTAGACTGTCGGACCAGACGACTGTGGATGCTACGTATTTATATAATTACGAACGCAACTAAAAATGGAGCAGCCGCCAAATAAATAAACTATTTGGCGGCCCAAATAAAAACGTAAGTCATGTGACTGTCATCAACAGTTCCGGGATGACCGTTTCACTTTTTCATATGCCAGGCGGCCATTTTTATTCAAATATATTTTTTCGAATAAAACTGCATAAAAGTTACATTTTAAGAAAGAATGTTCAAAATAAATTAATATTTGAGAGATGACTTACGTTCAATTATGTATATATTCTGCAATAACTTCAGTCGAAATTAGGTTCGCAATTCAAATTCTCTATTCATGAAAGTAAACAAAAAAAAAAAAAAAAAAGATTGATTCGTCGTGAAAATTTAAAATATTAAATCATGGAGGTAATCATTCGCAAAGCAAGTTCTCCGCGAATGAGTTTTTAGACCGCTGCCTCGCGTCAAAAAAATAATTCGCACCAGTGAGACAATCAAAGTTTACCATAATTATGTGCTATACAACTCAACTTCCTTCCGGACTTTTTCTTGACGTAAATTGAAGTCATGTAATAATATTTAATGAACCAGGTTTTTAGCATTATTAAAATCGCTAATACAGCTTTTATTTATCGCGTGTACAAATTAAAAACGATACTTTGATTTTGAAATCAAATGTTTTGATTTATGATATTATTTCTTATTTATTTATTTATTTTCTATTTAAATGAAAAGTGTGAAATATTTTATGTAATATAAGCATTTTAGATTAAAGTTAAGTATTTTAAATGAAATGAGTGACAGGTGTATAATTTAAAATTAAATTAATGTAGTATGAACGATGGTGATGGGAACAATATTTGGCGATTTATCATCTGCTCCCGGCTAACAAAAATACTCATAATTAAAAAACGAAATAAAAATAAATAAATGATAGTTTGATGTAAATAAATATTGATATACATATCAAAAATAATTTATGGAACTAAAAAAATAAATAAAAGTAAATAAACAACAATTTCCATAACAAAGTTTTCGCCAAATTGGCGGGGGGGGGGGGGAAATCGCGCCAACGTGCGTATGTGACACCTGTGCCCAAAAAATATGCAAAATGCTACCATGATCGCAAAAGTTCATGATCTGTCTATTAGACTCTTCCGATTTGGCGAAGGATTAAGGGAAAATTAAATTATGAATAAATGTAACATGTTGCAATGTTTAACATACATTTAAGGAAGACCAAACTGGTCGCCAGTGGCGGCTAGTATGTAAATAAAATAAAATAATATAAAATAAATATATAAAATAAGATTGTCGAAATTATGTTGAATGTCTCTTCAATTTATTTTCCATTTTTAATGAAAATGTCCTTTTAAATGATTGAAGAAATATTTAATGGCAAAAAACATGAGTGTAAACCCCCCTGTTTTTACGCTAATTAAAATTATATAAGTTTCCACGTATTAATCAATTTTTACAAAAACAAAAGACATGTCTTAAAATTAATTCTATCTATACGTATCAGGTTTTTAATTTGCAGTTTCTAAAATGAATATTCTCAATTCATTAAAACCTTTTCAATGAGAAAATTGAAATTTGCATTTAAAAAAATGGTTTCAAATAACAAGTTATTTGTACAAATGATAACTCATTTAATCTGCAGAATATTTTATTCATTTCTTCAAGAGCTTTCTTATTGTGGCTGTTTTTTCACAGATGTTAATGATTGATTAATTTTCTCCGTGAGCCTTTTCAGATATTATCAAATTTTTGATATCTCAATGCTTTTTAATTAAACATATTTTTAACGCGATGACTAATTTAAATATGCAGTTTTTTTATATTTATTGTAATTTGTTAATTCGAGTTTTAAAAGAAACAGAAAAATGTTTTAATAAGAGATGTTATCTCATTGAAATGATTAAAACTTACAAAAAAATTCAGAAGCATTTTGTCTTAATTGAAATATTTCAAAAAATAACTCTACTATTTTTGATAAAAAAATTTGACATATGAAAATAATAGCATCTAGGGGAGATAGGAGATGAATGGGACATTTTCACAAAAAAATATATATTTTAAATATTTTATTTAAGTTATTATTAATATTATATATCGCATTTCATACATTAGGTGTTTGTCTACATCTTATGCACAATATTTATTCAAGATTATTATTACACAGAAATATATTATGAAATTTAAAAAAAAGTTCTTCTCTGTCCCAATTATCCCCACAGCAAGGGATGGATGGGACACAAATATTTTCTTCTCTATATTCAATGATACCAAATTATAATTTATAATTATAAACTTTTATGTAATTATATTTGTAATATATAATCTTATATGGCTGTTATATATCAGTGTTAGTAATCTAAGAATTAAAAACACAGTTAATTATGCATTAAAAAACTGTAATTATTTTAACTGAAATTTTAATGAATTACAAAGTTAAAGCTGCACGGATGTGCAAATATCAGTAACACAATAAATGTGGTCTGTCTAAAATGTTCTAAATGTGGTCTGTCGCATAAGCTAGTATAAAATCAGTTTCAGTGAATGTATTTCTGTTAAAAAGGAAAATGACAGTTTTCCTAAAACCACTGGTTATGTTTATGTTGATAGTACTAAAGGCTGACAAAAATGCCTCCTTGGCAAAAACTGAGAGGTTATAAATTTTAATATGCTTTCCAAGATTATTTGCCAGCCAATCATCTTGGACTGATCTCAGCTTTGCCTTTAAAGGCCCATAAACAGAAACATCCAATGGCTGAAGAAAATGGTGTCTACAATGAGGAGGAAATGTAAAAAGAATAATTAACACGAATTAGTAATTTATCAAATTATATAATATTAGTTAATAAAAAAAAAAAAATCCGTATACTCTAGGGATGAATGAAGCAGTCCCATTCATCCCCATTTGAAATGTCCCAATCATCCACATGATGCATATATTCAATTGTCAGCCATTTTGTCTCAGAAATGATTTTGTCACAATTTACATATTCATTCATTTTAATTACCAATATTGAGCCTTGAAATAAATAACTATAACATATCTTAATTGTTTATAATGCATAAAATATGTAAACAACTTCAAATAATAATAATAATAAAATACTTTGAAGCAAAGTTTTCAGGAAATGCAATTTTGAAAGAAATTGAGAACAGCTATGTGGCCTTGCTTTTGGTTCTGAAGCACACTATGATAGTGTCATCTATGAGGATAGGAAGCAATTAACAGAAAATATGTATTGCCTTAAATATTGAAAATGTCCCATCTATCCCTTGTCCCATTCATCCCCCAGTTCCCTTAAATATAAAAGGAATAAAACAAACAAACAAAAGAAAATTGCATTAAACTTAAAAAATGTACACTGTTAAAAATTTGCAGCAAACTGTCCAGTCATTTGACCGTTTTTATAGAAAATGGTTACATAACCGTAATTTAACTACATTCTGACCATAATATGGGCAATAATATGGTCAGAATAGAGTTAAATTACGGCTATGTAACCATTTTCTTTAAAAACGGTCAAAAGACTGGAGAGTTTGCTGAAAAATTTTAACAGTGTAATTTGATAATCAATTTTAATACTTTATCAACAGATTTAAATATCGAACTTTAAAAAAAGGCACATTTTTTTATTACAATGTATTTAATGATTTTTAATCTTTAACCGATTCTCATTTACCGTTATCTTATATATAGTACAGCTAAGATTTATCAAATTTTCTGAAGTAATATGGCATTTTTTTATTTCTTCTGCTCTACTAAAATAGACTGATAGATTGATAAACGACACTCCTAATCATAATAAGACAATTCCCACACACACAATTAAATTTTTTTTTCTTTTTTTTTTCTTTTTACCACTCAACAACGCGAAACTTTTTGTCAGATTTACGGACGCATTTTTACATGTAAAAGAATGATACTGGGAAGCATGACAGAGCGATTTGCAATCGAATTGTGTTATTAGTTTTCCGATAAATGAATTAAATCTTGAGTTAAAGGTGTTGCATCATGACGGCAGTTTGTTTTTCTTTTCCGGTTTGCAGCTTCTTGAATTTTGTTTTAAAACGCCAACTTTGACAATTTTTTTTAGAATAATTTTCTCATTTTGAAAAAAAAATTATTACACAGTTTTTGAATAACAGAACCTACGAATTTCATGCATTTGCGGACGAAAAGGAATTCAGAAATGTGTAAGAAAGTAGCCATTTTGGATTTGAGAACTGTCTTATGTTTAATTTAATTATTTAATTATTTTTCCTTATCTTTTTGGGTGGCTATTTTTTACTTTTTTTTTAAAGTTTTAAATACGTTTTTGATAAATTTTCCAAATTTCTCTTCAAATGTAAACATGACAAGTTTTATATATTATTGCTTACTAATAACTAAGTATTGTGAAGTGATTGCAAAGTATATGTATACAATTTATAGTAGTTTATTATACCATTGTCCTGCATATAGATTAGTTTGTAAAAAGAGAACTAATAAAGTTTTGGTAATTTTTTATTTTAATATTTATATTTTTTGTCTCATTAGTCTGTAATAGCATTTTTTTGTGAAAATATTAATTTTTTTCTACATGTGGTAAAATAAGAGTTAAGAACTTACTCAACCCGAAGACATGTACAAACAAACTTTCACAAGTCGTGAGCAAACTTTTGTAATAACATTCCAACAGTTACAAAAAATAAATATGTTAGTCAAGCAGAGCGTGTTAATCATTTTTTTTATTCTTACGTTATAAAACATTTTACATTAATCGTCATAATGCTTTAAACTCTGTGTATTTTTATTATGCTACTTTATAAATGAATATAGATTCATTTTTTTGCCTGTTTGTGTTCTTCAACTTTAGTAACATTGACACAGATATACAGGGTGTTTCACAAAGGACCCCTAACTTTAAAAATCAATAACACGGAAACGGTGATAGATAAAAACATGAAACCAGTGGTATGTTTATTTAAAAAATCGTAAGAATCTTATACGTAAGTCTCAAAATTTAGTTAAAAGTAGCATCGATAGACGGCACGGAGAGCTTTCAGAATCCTTCTAAAGAGAGTTCAGAAGCATAGAAAGACTAGTCGTCGAAGATTTCGTCATAGAAATCTGGCCGCTATTAGCGTATAGTGAAAATAATTCCGAAAGTGGTGTATACCGTAGAGGAACGTGTGTTTATTGTGTTGGAGTACCACCGATTAAATCAGCTGCCACAAGGAGAAGTTTTCAAACGCGATTTCTTGTCGCAAAAGGCCCAGATGGAAAATCAATTCGTAAGCTTTTCAAAAAAATTCAACAGACAGGCAACGTGGCCGATGCGAATTATTTTCACTATACGAAAATAGCGGTCAGATTTCAATGGCGAAATCCTCCTCTTTCTATGCTTCTGAACTCTCTTTAGAAGGATTCTTAACGCTCTCAGCGCCAACTATCGGTGCTATTTTTAACTAAATTTTGAGATTTACGTATAAAATTCTTACGATTTTTTAAATAAACATACCACTGGTTTAATTTTTCTATCTATCACCATTTACGGGTTATTGATTTTTAAAGTTAGGGGTTCTTTGTGAAACACCCTGTATGAATAAACTTTAACGGGGCGGGGTTACCGTTCATCGGCTCTATGTTTGGTCAACTTTGGTATTTTATTTTTATAGAAGGAATAAAGTAAAACAAAAACTGAGTTTACCCACTTATTAATCATATAGTTTATTATAAAATAAATTTATTATACAATAATTATTAAAATTTATGGAGGTATTGACAGTTGCATATGGGTATGTAGTGCGAACATCTCTCTACGCCGCGTAGTGCACAGCTTATGTCATTTGAAACATACAAAATTAAAATTTTCAGAAAACATATTGCATTTTGAGAGCCAGTAACCTATTTTTTGCGAAATTAAACGAAATTTAGTAAGTTGTTTGAAAAAGGTGTTATTTTTCGCTTTTTTCTATAACATCAACGTGTCTTAAAATTATTATTAATAATACAATTTACATATAAAAAGTCAAAGGCTCTACAAAATAAATAATCTTTCATTTCCGAAAAGAAAACAAAACTGGTTGATAAATTTAAACGGTAATTTACACGGCGGCGAAGTGTGCTGAAAAATGTCGTTTCAAGAAAAATGCGTTTAATGTTTTACTAAAGTAAAAGAATATAACAATTTGTAATTATTCGTTATATTTCCAACTCACAGTTAGTCTGCAGATTTATACCTACTAAGCAAATAATTCAACACAATTGCAGCTGTGTCCCGACGAGTCCCGTATACCTGTTTTCCAAACGTCGGGCTGTCGCTTTCAATTGACTGTAACTTCTTAAATATTTCGAAATTCACTTAACCGTTCTAGAAGATTTTCTACACATTATAGGGATTGGAAAAATGTTAAAGAAAAGTCTTTTTAGGGTTCCGTAATTAAAAAGTTAAAACGGAACCATTATATGATCACTCCCGTGTCTGTCTGTCAGTCTGTCAGAGCACTTTTTCTCGTAAACTATGAGACGTGGAAAGTTCAAACTTGGAAAAGTTATAAAGCCTTTTTACTGACCTATTTTCAGATTATTAGCCATTCACAAATAAGTTTAGGAAAAAATTAGGGGCTAATTAAGTTATTTGAAAAATAAATTCTTTTTGTATATCATGTGGGGTATCGTGTAAAAGATCTCGTAATATCGAACTCAAAAGTATATTTGTTTTAATTTTAGGTATTATACAGGGTGGCCATAATTAAACTGCAAGTGTTCAAGGGGTACTGCAGAGAAAACTACCGGGTATATTCCAGTGAAATTTGGTATCTACACGTTTCAGAATATGCGCAAGTCAAATATGCAAAAAAAAATCGCCATTTTCACCCGATAGATGGCGCTGTACCGTATTTAAACGTTCACCGGTGGCATATACAACCTCCAAAATCGATAGACAGAGCATAATGACATTCTAAGAGGCATATAAACAATATAAAATATCATTTACAGTCTATCAAAATTCCATACAATTCGCTTCAGTAATTAAATTTTTACAGTATCATGTAATAAAAATTAGCGTAAATAAGATCACAAATTAAACAATCCATAAAGACGCTTTGGAAAACAAGCCATTATTTATTCAATGAAATTATTACATGATGTGCTCAATATGGGAACCACCACATGCAACCACATGCTGAAAACGTAAAACAGCATGGTCAACCGTCGCATTTAAAATCTGTGGTGTAACACACCTCACGTGTCTCGTTATGCTAGATTTCAATTCAGCAACAGAAGCATGTCGTTCTCTATAAACCATATCTTTCAGATGTCCCCACAGATAAAAATCGCAAGGATTAAGATCCGGTGAACGTGGGGGCCAAGCGTTGTCAAAACCTCTGCTTATGACTTGGTCCGCACCAAAGGTATCATGCAGCAATTTTTTTAACATCTTTAGCGATGTGAGGGGGTGCTCCGTCCTGCATAAATACCGTGGTTTCTAAACAATGTCTCTCTTGCAATGCTGGAATCAATTGTTGTCTCAACATCGCACCGTAGCTAGTCCCTGTAACACTACAGCGTTTGGGACCACTTGGAGTTGGGGTCTCAAAGAAATATGGGCCCACAAGAAAATCAAAAGTCATTCCACACCATACAGTTACATAATCGGAATGGAGGGGTTCTTCACGTTTAGCGTATTGTTTGTTCGTTCCCCATATCCTGCAGTTATGCGCATTTACGCTACCTGATAGTGTAAAATGCGCCTCGTCTGTCCACAATATTCTTTGTATCCAAGTGTCATCTTCACTGATTTTCGACAGGACAAGGTTTTCAAAATCAAATCTTAGGGTGTCATCATGATGTTTCAATTCTTGAAGAATTTTAATTTTATATGGATAACGCCGAAGAATGTGGCGCAACACTTTATGCACAGTTGACCAGGGAAGAGATAATGTCCGAGCCACACTCCTTGCGCTCACTTGTTGCAGCATACTGGCTCCTGAACTGCTACTCTTAGACGCAATGGCGTCATCAATTTGTTGCACTTTTTCCGGGTTTACGGGACATCGCCCTCTTGTGCCTGGAATAACGCCCAATTCTCCTGATTCTTCAAATTTTAAAATCATATTTTTCAATCCATTGACACTCATTGGACCTCTTCTTAATCGTTTCATACGCCGGTATTCTTTCAGAGTAGCTGAATAATTGCTACCATTCTGATAGAATATCTTCACTAACAATACACGTTCCTTCTTATTCAGAGTCATAACTGGCCTTTACTCAATGTATTGATGTTTTTATACTGTTCGATAAGCTTAAAATTTGCATATATGCCGTCGATAAGCATTGAAACACGGTATAGCGCCATCTATCGGGTGAAAATGGCGATTTTTTTTTTTGCATATTTGACTTGCGCATGTTCAGAAACGTGTAGATACCAAATTTCACTGGAATATTCCCGGTAGTTTTCTCTCCAGCACCGCTTGAACACTTGCAGTTTAATTATGGCCACCCTGTATTTTCAGAGATATCGTGGAAAATGCACTTCAAAAATATGTTTCACCCCCCCCCCCCCCCCGTCCTCTATTTCCGAATGTACTGAAACTAAAATTATAAAAAAAATACGGGGAGTAGGATTTTGAAAAACTATAGCGATACTGGGTAACATAGTTTGTGAGTAAAACGTATTTTTCTGTTGCACACAAACTTAACTTTCTGGGCTGTCAGCGGGGGAATTACGCGCTCGAGGTACCTATAGACGCAGAATCCTCCAAGGATATTTGATAATGGCTTTCGAAAACAACTGTCGGTAATTACTCGAGATATTAATTAATTCACTTGAAAAAACTTTGTAATGCGCATTTACTTTTGCAGTGGGCGCTATAAGCGCATGCTTTGGTTTTCTCGAAACTGAATTTTTTTCCCCTGCCGCTGAGAGTGATGATTAAGTTTCAGAGAGACATGTGTCGCATCCATCGACTAAAAATGTATTACGCCTGTCCTAGGTGTTTGATTGTAAATTTCTGTAACACCGTGCTGTGAATTATCTGCGTGCTTTTATGTATAAGTTTGTATTTTGTGAGTGCTGTCTACAATAAATGTGATGTCTAGATACAAGTGAAATCATTGCTGTGTTGAAAATACTGCACTACAACTTTCATTTTATGTATCGTGTAGGGTATCGTTCAAAAAATCTCGTAATATTGAACTCAAAAATACATTTATTTTAATTTTAGGTATTCTATTTTCAGAGATATCGTCGAAAATATGCTGGAAAAATACGTCCTCCATCCCCTGCTATTTCCGAATCTAGTGAATCTAAAATTATGAAAAAATAGGGGTAGTAGGATTCTATTAATTAATAAATAGTAATTAATAAATTTAATGTACGGAACACTTTGAGCGCGAGTTATAATCGTACATGACCGATTTATTTTCTTCATTTGTTACTGACGTTGACCTCAGATACATCAAAGTGTCGTTGGGACTGTTGTGGTTTGATTACGAGATTGCACATGATATATAAAATACTAGCTATTACCCGTGACTTCGTTCACGTTAACATTAAACAAATAATAAATGCATTAATTTAGCAAAGCATTTCATTCGATAAATAAAAACATATATAGTTAACCAAATCTTTATCACATTTATAGGAGACAATGCGGTATTTCTTTGCTGTAGGGTCCGTAACATAACCCAGTCTTAAAAAAGTGAAATTTCATGCCAAATAATATATACAATCGCAAAAATGAAACTGCAACCAATGAAAAAAGAAGGGCCCAGTAAAATCGTCGAATCCCTCTTAGTAAAACGAAAAATAACACTGAGAGAATTCTTCTATACAACAGTGCATTTTAGGTGGTATTTGGTGTGAAAATTGTATATGTATTTATTTCTATATGACATTATTATATTGTTTATTTGTATAGACATGTGTTATATATTTCTTACTACATTATTATTTTATGTCTTGTTTATGTATATATTAAATAAAGTGCTTCTCGCTAAGTGGTGTAAATATTGAACAAACTGCTTGTGGATTTTATACATTGATAGATAGATATTTCATAAATCTATAACAATCTGATGCGATTTTAAAATGTAAATAAAGGTTGCTAGAAAGTACTTTAAATTCTGCCCAATTTAACCTCGATATTTTTTCTATCGTGTCCAGGACACTCTAAACAAGTAACTACCAACAACACCAATCTGATAATCTAAATTTACATATTCTTTTAGTATATATAGAATAATTGTAATTTATTTCGTGCGCTTCAAATTTTTTACGCTTTTTCTAGGGTTAAGTGTCGAATAAATGCGCTTTCTTGTTATTCTATTTTGCCATTTCTATTTATCCTATTTCCATTCATTCCATTTATGGATATTGATTTAATTTACATATTCGTTTCAAAGAATATTGTCTAAAGTTATTATTAGGATTAGAATAGGATCTGATTAGGGTGAGGATTAAGATTATAAACTGGACGACAATGGTTTTATTAATTCAGGTTGAAAGGATGAACCAGGATGTCTATTTACATCATGAAGTAATAAGAAAATTAGAAAAATATCGTCTGATATTTTTAATATGTTTTACAGTCATAATTGGCATCAAAGGTGAGCGAGGAAATGATCATCTAAAATACCATTAACTGTTTACCACGCAAAAACAAATCTGGTTACAACAATGTATTTAATTTTGCGCCAAATTTCACTTGATAAAAAAATGCAAATTGACTATGGACCCGATTACAGATTACCCTAACCTTCCTATTCTCGGAAATTTTCTACCTATATGTGAAAACCTTTTCTAACTATATACAACGCGCTTTCACGTTTATAATATTATGAATTGGCACGATCGGCTTGTTCAAGTTTACATAATTCGGCTGGAAGAAAAGTTTCATTAATTTTTTATTTCATCTTTGCTTTTGCATTACGCGAATTTTTCGGTAAAATTGATTTTCGTTTCGATAACATTGTTGTTTTTTTAGTTTTTAAAAATATTGTAATTTTACTTAAACATTGCTTTAAAATCTATGCCATTTTTCTCAACCTACAAGACTTTACAAAAATCTATTATGAAACAGAACTTAAAAAAAGCTATATTTAAAAATGACAAAAAAGTTTTTATTATTACTATTTTAAAGCTAAAAGAAATGTAAAATTAAATTCCGGTTCGAAACGATCATTTACAAATGTGTTTTGATTTTGGGAAAATGCTATTAATTCGACGCAATTATATTAAATCTTTAGCTTTTATGAAAAAATGAATCTTTCTTTTAAAAAATAAAGTTATTTTTATTAAGATTTTCTGATTTTATATACGGATAACTTTGCGGAGCATATTATTGACATTTGCCGTCCAATATCTTTTCAAAGGGATTTTTTTTAAATTATTTATTTATTTTTTACATTTTTTTTCCTTTTTAAAATTTAAATTAAAAATGTGGTACATTTATGTTAGCCGTGTGCAGACGATAAACCGCCAAGTATTATTCCTATCACCATCATTCGTATTGAATTTGTATTAAAATATAAATCTTTCACTCATTTCATTTAAAACACAGAAATTTAATTTACAACACATACATTTAAAGTAATTCATTTTATGTAAAATAGAAAGAGAACAAAAATAGAGAAATTAATCACAAATAATTTGATAACCCAAGATAATTCTATTTCAACATCAAAGCAAATCTGTTTTATTTTCGATATATGACATCATATTCGCTTGCTTTCCATACTTACTCGTACTTATGCACCTTGTATTATTATCAAATATTTGAAAAATGAAGTTTTATTTCTAATATGACGTAATTTCATATTCTGTTTCTTAAATAATTAATTTCATTTTCATTTTTCACGTGGAATTTTTTCATTTGAAAATAAATTGTAGAGTAAAAATTATTTTTCCAGATTTTGATTTAGTTTTGGCAACGATGAAGTATTAGCAATGGTAAAGTAAATTTAACCATTTTAAAATATTATACGAAAAAATGTCCATTTATTCTCTATGAAAATAATGAAATTTTGAATTATTAAGAAAAATATTTGAATAAAATAAACAAAAAACAGCCTATGTTCATTTACGGGTTATAATCAACCTATATGCAAAGCTACATGATCATTAAATTCTTCATTTTGGCGCTGGCTTCAGCCTAACATTTGCACACAATCAGATTTATAATATTATTAGGATAGGATGTAACGCCTCAAGAACGGTTAGTGTTTGAAGCAAGTTTTAAAGATGGTAAGAGATTCAGCAAAATTAATACAATAAAACATGGTCTTTGTAGAAATATATGAATTTACAGAAAAGTTTAACAGCAACGCAATAAAATTCAAAAATCAATGTAGAGCAAGTCGTTTAATACATTTGAACAAATCTCAAATCGGTTACTGTTATTAATAAAGCTTTAAAAATGATTAGGTTTGTAGGATGTTTAATAAACTTATAAAATTATTGCCGGAATGCAAAGTTATTAATACAAATAGATTTTCTTCATTATGAATTTTTTTTTATCTCTAAAATATACAGAGTGATTTGTATAAGTGTTTATCCTATTTTTTTCCAGTTAAATGTAATTCACGCAACTAACCATGCAATATATATATATATATATATATATATATATATATATATATATATATATATGGAGTTTTTACGAAGATGGTTTTATATTCCATGAAAAAATGGCAGTTTGTTCAAGATGGTGAATGATTGCAGCCGATATCAAGAATCATGGCGAAGAGGTGAGGCAATGATGAGACACCACAAGAGTTTCGTCAATAAAGAGCAGCCAATTTCCGGATAGATCTTTTATTTAGGAACAGGAGCGATGCAAGTAACAGTTCCCATAGTATTCGGTATAAACTTATAGCCCTCAGGCTTGACGATGGCTCACTACATCGTTTAAAAGATCTTAAAGAGCTGATATGAAAATTCTACGTGACTTCAACACCAGATAACCATTTGGTTACACTTCCAAACACGACAAAAATCTGCTCTCCAAATCTTGCAAGCGAGTTTTGTTCACGACGCCTAGAGTTACTGAATACGACGTCACGAGCGCACAAACCAATGAGTGAGAGGCGAGTTCAAGCCAAGCGAATGAGGCGCGAGGGATAAGATTTAACACGAAAGAATCCCCAATACAACGGCGCATTGATTTTGAAGTGAAAAATACCCAGCGCGCAAAGCAAAGCATGGAATAATAATAAAAAAATGGCTTATAAAAACATTCGAAATGACAAAAGCGTCTCTCAGAATTTTATTGATTAGGGAGTTGATAAAAGCTACGAATGACTTAAAGTTTTAGATTAAGATTTGGAATAAGATAATTAATAATATACGTGTTATTACTTTTAAAAGGACATTAAATAGGAATAAATATTATTAAGAATTAAGGAAATACTGACTATGTCAGAAGTTAGATTAATTTAAAGGACTAATGCGAAATAAATGCGAAGGATATGCGAAGGAAATACATTTTTTATATAACATTAATAAATTTTTTATATAACATATATACTGATTTTTTTTTAATTTTCTTTTATGTCAGTTATCTAGTATTCAAACACAAAAATTTCAATTTGACCACCTTACTATTAAGGTTTATTATTCAGTATTATTGTGATTTTACGGTTTCAGTCAAAATTCAAGACGAATTATTAAAACACTTGCCGTAAATGATAGCATATTTGAAAGAAATTAGGGTATTTTTCTAAGTTTGGCATATTGTGATAGTATTTCACAAGATTAAGTGACGAGTCTAACGAGGTTGCGAATTTTAATTAATTTCGGCGCTTATTATTTAACTTTTTCTAATGATTGCTATTTCTACTTAGACATTTTCTTTCATTAAAATAATTATTCTTATGTAGCAATTTATTTAGGTATCTACAGCTAAAATTTGTAAATCTATAACTTTTTTCTCCTTTAATGTTTATAAACCTTTTTCACACGCCAATTCTCCTGAGCAGCTTTCGGACGATTATTCGACTATTCGGCAAAATATACTGTCGAATACTCCGCATTTTTGCATAATTTGTGGACTTTTTGTTAAATGTCTAGTTTTCCACAGTATAATAAAATTATTTTCTTAATTTATTCTCAAATTTAACATTAAAAAGCTTCCAAGTAAGTTTACGTATGAAATATTTAAAAAAAACTATTAATCAATTTAATTATATAATAATTTACTTTTAATAAAAATAAATCTTAATAAAATATTCTTTAAAAAAATGTCATGTACGCAATGATATTTTTACTTTTAAATAAATGCAGTGTTGATTAAAATGTTAAAAAGTATGTAATCATCACTATTTTCCTTTCAATTTTTTTATCCTTTGAATTAAATAGAATCTTCAAAGTTCTGTTACTAAGTTATAAATTTGATTTTTTGTAGACTTCTGATAAAGAATAAAAACGTTTGAAGACCGGCTTATTGTTTTTATAAATAAATTTTCTTAATAATTTAATTTTTTCATAAAAGTTTTATTCGAAACTTCCCAAAAGAACGTAAAATGTTATTTTTTAATATTATAATTTGAGTGGTTTAATATTTTATTAAAAATTCTGGTGTGAAAATTCTCTACTTATTTTTTCATTAAATTTATACGAATTTAAAATTAACCGAACATATTTTAAATAAAGAGCATTGAGGTCAGTAATTAACTTTTTATAAAGGATTCTTCTTTATTAAAAAAGCTCATATTATTTTGTATTCGTGATTTTAAGAAATTAAAATCTATCTAATAGTAGATTTCAGAAAAAAAGAATAATGTGACATTCAATGTAGTAAAGATTAAAGAAAGATTTTAAAATTTTGTAAAATTGTTTTTATACTTTTAATAAAATAATTAAGAGATTACATTACATAATGAAACATGTCCTTTAGGATTTGTCATAAGAGTAGATACATTTCCCCTTTTTTTTCTTTCAGGTACATACATTAGATTTAATACAAATTAAACAAATTAGTCTTACTCATTCCATTTTCGCTATTTTGTCTGTAAATTTTAATTTGGCTTAAAAATTAAAAAAAAAAGCCGATGAGGTAATTATATAAAAACTATTCAAATTTGTTGAAATCATAATTTTAAAATCACTCATAGTTCGACGCCTTCACGAGGTTCAAACCCAAATCATTAAATGAATGACATCAATTTTTTTTTTCATATGTATTGTAACATCTTTATCTAACACTATGTTCCAGCGAAGTGACCTAGGATAGAAAAAATGTTTTCCCAGAACCCTCGCTTCCTGCCCCCACCCCCGCTTTTACTGTGGGGGGGGGGGGACTGAAAGAGAAGCGATAGTCATTTAGATTTTAGAGCGGAGGGAAGTACTTTCTCTTTTTGAATTCTCACCCTGACAATTTTTAATGGTAGTGAGGCAAGGAAGCTTCTGCGTAAAATTAAGCTTTTGTCATTGAGATGAAAGAGCAGGTATAGGGAACACCCTGTTCCTCAGAGAAAATCTGTCAACTCAGCGAATCAACCCGATCTATAAGAACTGCTCTTAATAATAATAATAAAAAAACTTTACTTATTGCTTACGACACTGAGACTGTGCCATACAGGACAATAGCGAACCTAAACTTTCTACCGAGTTCCTGATTCCACCTCTTTTTTATTTGTGAATACTCATCGAACCTAATTTACAAATTTATTATTTCTTATTGAGTTTTTATCCTCAGTTTTTTGTGAATAAAATATAACTTTTTAAAAAGTAAAACCCTGTGTTTTATGTCGGTAATACCCAGACTGCTACCATAATATCTAAATTCCCGCCGAAATCAGTACAGTATCATCTGAAGCTTCTTCTTCTTCTTCTTCTTCTTTTCTTTTTTTTAATTGAAGAATTTTATCATGTGTCAATAATGAATAGACCGTCATTTTATACAGATTTTCAAAGGGCTGTTATTTTCAATTGGATTATCGGAGCTTCTTAATTAAAGAACTAGACTAAGATATTAGCAAGATCAATGCACTGCCCCAATTTACTTCGAATAGTTTCAGTATTTTGGACGTTATCCTCATAGAACAAGCCTAGAAGATATGAAGATATTAAGGTATAATATATTGCTGACGCTGAAACGAGGTCCGAACTCAAACCATTTACTGAATACCAACGAAATTCTTTTAGTATGTCTCTCATAACAAAGTAATCAACGTCAAAATTCTTTATAGAAATGGAAAAAAATAGCATGTGTTAAAAATGAACTGAAATTATTGCCCGATTGTTTGTAATTTTATTACGTAATTTCAAAGGGCCAATATTTCCGATAGAATTACAAATCTTCTTGACTAACGAACTCATAAAAGATACTGCATGAGGGATGACTGGTGATGGCTGGCTGATGATACCGGAAGGAATAATGAATACATATTCCCAATTTGGTTTGAATTGTTTCAGTATTTTGCTCGATAGCACAAGTCTAAGGATATTAAGCTATAATATATTGATGACGCTCAGACGCGGTCTGAACCTGAACCATTCAATGACTACCAACGAAATTCTTTTAGTATGCCTCTCTTAACAACTTCTAAAAATATAAAAATATATAACACCTTGTAATAATATATTTCTTTTAAATGCTAAAAAGTGTACACCACCTTTCAGGATTTAAAATAAACTTCTAAAAATATTATTGAAATTGAAAAATTTAACTTGTGTTAAAATTAACTGAAAATATTGCCATATTTTTGTAATTTTATTCGGATTTTCAAAATACCAATATTTTCGAACGAATTACTGAATCTTCTTCATTAAAGAACGCATTCACTATACTTGCAAGATTAATACACTTTCCTTATACAGATAAAATTATTTTAGTATGTCTATCTTAACAAAGTAAACAACTTCTGAAAATGTTATTGAAATTGAAAAAAAAAATAATAGCCTATGTTAAAAATAAACTGGAAATATTGTCTTAATTTTTGTATTGTTATTTGAATGTTCAAACGGCCAATATTTTCGAAAGAATTTTGGAATTTTCTTGAGTGACGAACTCATTCAAGATGATGGATGAGTAATGTCTTTATGATGATAGCGGAAGGAATAATCAATACACTGTCCCAATTTGGAACGAATTTTTTAAGTATTTTAGACATTATTCCGATAGCACAAGCATAATATATATATGAGGATATTAAGCTATAATATATAGCCGACGCTTAGACGAGGTTCGAACCTAAAACACTCAATGAATACCAATGAAATTCTTTTAGTATGTCTCTCTTAGCAAAGTAAACAACTACTGAAATTTTTGTTGAAATTAAAAAAAAAATAATCTATGTGAAAAATTAACCGAAAATATTGCCCTTTGTTTGTAATGTTATTCGGATTTAAAAACACTGTAAAAAAATCCGTGAAAATACAACAGATTTTCCTTAAAATTTTACAGAGAAGTTTCATTTTTCTAAAACAACAGTAGAATTTCCGTAAATTACATTAGTTCCGTAAAGGAGATTTCAAATCCGTAAATATGCAGAAAGTTTTCCGTAATTTAATGGATATTTTCCGTATTTCTTTCAAAACAGTATAAAGTCCGTATTTCTTCCAAAACAGTGCAATTTCCGTAAATGACGTTTAGAGGTTTGCGTACAGAAATCGCCTTGTTTGAAATGGAATTAAGACTCTTGTATTTACTAGAGTTCTTCAAGTATCCAGACCTGGCACGGCTCGACTGGCTGGCCCATTCTAACCGGAGCCATGTCTGGACGGTAATTCTTTGTCAAAATAATAGTAATATTTATATATTTTAATAAAATATTTTGAAATTTATTTCATTGTTATAAGTTACAGAAAAATATTTTTCTAAATCTACTTTTTTTTTTTCTTGATAGCGCTTCAAAATTATCAATTTTTTTCACAATTTTTTAAAAATTTTATTTCAACTTTTCTAACGTGAGGCAATATTGGGTTACTTAAAGGTTTAATAAAATAATATCTCTTCAAATTATGGCTATGAAAATTGGTATTAAATTAAACTGATTTGACTTATAAATTTATGACTTAAACTAAAATTTAATACTTTATAAATTATAATTTTACAAAATTTATAATTTTATAAAGTTTATAATTTATTTCGTTAGTTTATAATTTTATAAATTAAACTAAATTAATAAGTCTAAATTTAAACTTACCTATCCCAAGCTCATTAATTTCAAAATTTTCTCTAAAAATCTATTTTTTTTTTGTTTTAATATTTTTAAAACTATTCAGTTTAATAAAACCGTACACAAAAGTTTACAGCATAGTTCACATATACTAATTTAATTTATTATAAAATTGTTTATTTACCTATTTTTTTTTAAATAAGAGATAAAGAAATTTTATTTTAATAGCATGTAATAAATACGTCTGCTTGCTTAAGATAATTATTGTTTTTATTGGAATAGGTAAACAGATCATCAGACAAATACTTTTAAAAAGTTTATACTTAAAAAGAAAATGTTGCTGCTATTGCAAAAAGATGCAATCATACAATGACTCTTAATACAATGTTTTACGCATATAAAACATAATAAGTTAAAAATTTATCTGTTATAAAATATCAAATAACAAAGCAAAATGTTGAAAATTATGAAAAGAAAATATTAAAAACATTAGAAAAAACCCATAATAAAAAGCAACTAAAATAAGTAACAACATTTGAGAAAGTGGCGTGTCCAGTCATAGCGTAGTGGTGGAGACCGTCAGTTTAGTAAACGGGAAATTCCGGGTTCGATTCTCCTCGAGGCAAGGGTTGGTTGTCTGCTGAAAACTCGCTCAAGAATTAAAAGAAAAAAAAACCCGAAATGTACCTGTTCCTTGAAGGTTATCCTTGAGAATAAACTTTTTTTGTTTTTAGTCCTTTAAAGTTTATTTTAACCGCATAAAAATTCTAAAAAATACGGAAGATATCTGTTATAAAACGGAAATTTAAAAAAGATATTTCAAAGATCAAGGAAAATTTCCTGGAATTTACGAAATTTTTTATTTTCGTTGAAATACGGAAATAGAGCTGTCGTCCAGATTGCCAATACAATTTCCGTTTTTCAGGAATTTTTTTTACAGTGAAGGGCCAATATTTTCGAACAGATTGCGGAATCTTCTTGAGTAACGAACTCATCCAGCATACTGAATGAGTGATGACTGATACCGGAAGGAATAATCAATAGATTGTCCCAACTTGACTCGAATTGTTTCAGTCTTTTGGACATTATCCTGATAGCGCAAGCGTTGAAGATATGAGGATATTAAGCTATAATGTATTGCCGGCGCTCAGACAAGGTCCAAACCTAAACCATTGAATGAATACCAACGAAATTCTTTTAGTATGTCTCTCTTAACAACTTCTAAAAATTTTATCGAGATTGAAGAAAATTAACTTGTGTTAAAATGAACTAAAATTTTTTGTAATGTTATTCTGGTTTTCAGAAGGCCAATATTTTCGGACGAATTACTGAATCTTCTTGATTAACGAACTCATTCACTATACTTGCAAGATTAATACATTGTCCTTATTTGTTTGAAATTGCATCAGTATTTCGGACATTAATTATATGTCAACTTTTGGATTATAGATAGATAGATAAACGAAGTGATTACAATAATCGATTTCTCAAGAAACCGATTACAGTCTATATAATAAGACGAAGATAAAGTCATTAGTACAAGTACCATAAGTTGCAAGCATTAAAAGAAAAGAAACACCCCCGGTTATCGCTGAGCCTCCCTGTCCTTCCATATTTCTAACTTGGCATTCTCGATCTATCGTTCCATGAACATGACGTCTTATTATTAGCCTACCCGTAGCGTGACACAGTTGTATTTGAGACTCAGTCGGATATGCAACTATGCTCTAACCGTTAATAACCGTTCACTCACTTCTGCTCCTAAAAACCATTCGTTGGAGTGAATGCTACTGAAGATTTGTATTACCCCCTCATTCAATTTTATTGCCACCTGAAAAAAGCTTTGCTACCACTGGGTGCATACGACACAGCTGAATCTTAGAAGTTCAAATTCATTTAAACCAGCCTATCTTTTGTAGCTTATCAAATTACTACTTCTTTTTTTCGCTATCAGTGTAAACTGCCCCTGCTCTTGATACTCTAGAACGAGAAAAAAGCATCGTCGATCTGAACACGAATGATACATGTGGCGAGCACCTATTACTTGTCTACAATCAAAAGAGTCTAAATCACCAGTTTTTTGTATGATGTAAGTTTTAACCGTTGTCTTTAAGGACCTATACATCAAATTACGTTTATCATATGGTATCACCCGCATATGTGTAGAAAAAGGGCTGCGGGGCCATTTTTTTTTTCAAAACACTGCCTGTTTGTCCTTTGGAACATTCTAATAATTTAAGAAAGAGCAGCGACCTCAATTGGTAATATAAGGAACTAAAACAAGGTAGTAAAGAAATTTCCCGTCTTCAAACATTTTCTCCTGAAAGAATAAAGATAGCAGCCATCAATAATTTCTTATTGATTTTTAAAATCATCAGCCTATGTTAGGGCATCCAGAATATTTCGGCACCTTGTAATAAAAAAAAAATATTTTTTTTTGTTCTGCGTTCTTAAATCAATTCACAATAGTCACAAGTATAATATGAAGAAAATATCAATTTACTTTCTTTAATCTATTCCACAATAAACGCCCTTTTTTATTAACACTTTCCAACATAGTTGAAAAGTGTTTATGAATTCGGTTTGTCTGTCTGTCCGTGCTCTAACTCGCGTAAGTATACTCGGATCGTCATGCAATTAATATATGTTATTGAGGCTTACTGTGGCATGTTCGGTATTGAAAATGAAGTGTGCAGCACTTATAGTTTTTTTGCAGGGACACTCCAAAGAATTCAGTTACATTTCGATCTATGGGGAAAAATCATTTGCGGTTAATTTTAATGATGTTATACAATTTCAAACATATAGAAACTGATATATATCACTGAGGTGCACAACAAGAGACTAATTCTAGAATGTGGTGTGCATAGCACTTATAGTTCCTTTACAGGGATACTAAAAAGAATGCCGTTACCTTACGGTCTATGAAGAAAAATCATTTGCAGTTTATTTTAATAATGTTTCACTATTTCAAACATATTGAAATTGATATATATATCACTAACGTGGATTATAAAAGGCTTACTATAGAATATTGTGTGTATAGCTTTCATCGTTCATTTACAGGGACACACAAAAGAATTCGGTTAAAGTACTGCTTATTAATAATAATTGCTGGGAATGCTTTTTTCAGCTGCTGAACGCGTTTTTAAATTTAACTCATTTTTTGTCTATTACTTGGTGTGTATAAATTGTATAGATTGTATACAGAGCAGCACAAATTTCTCGAGTACATTTCCGTTTATTGCCGGAAATAGCAGAAGGGAAATTTTAAACTTTGCTATGCGTTGTCTAACTGAACTAAAATTTTAACATTCTATTTGGTATATATACGAGTATATAAATCATATACAGGGCTGCACAAAAAAGCTGAGATATTTTTCCGAATATTGCTGGTAATTCCTGAAATTGGATTTTTAAATATGTTATGCGTTTTCAAAACTGTTTAATTAGATATCCTCTTAAACCTTACGGTTAAGATTTGCAAAATCATTTTGGAAGTGTTTGAAAGTGTTACATAATCTATGCTTGACGCATGATTTTTCGTTCTTGTTTAATATTCACCGTTTTAATTAGAATCATTATTTACTGATGTACGTCTATCAATCATCCCACAGTAAGAATAGGTATAACTGAAAACAATACCAATGTACATCTTTATTTTTTTTCGAAAAGTTCGTCATCATCGATCATAATTCAACATGGAATATATTTATCGAAAAAAGAAAAACGCTGTTCACTTCCTAAATAACTCAGTAGTAAGAACTGCGAGTTTCCTGCCTTTGTGTGCAAGAAAGAATACGTGCAAAACGAATGTGTCAGAAAATTTCGCATTGTTGATCGAGGATAAAATATTTGTTTGAGGTTTTCTTTAAATTAAAAAAAATATTAAAAATTGTTACATTAAATAGCTTTTTTTCCTAACACTGATGGCGAACATTTTTTTCCCCTTCCAAGTTACACATTTCTACTGTATAAGCCAATAATTATGACAAATATTAAACTGATTGTTTCATCTACACTTGAAATATCTTACATAAGTAATCTTTTTTTTTTTTTTCACAATTGTAATATTTTATTTATGTGATGGCATTTATTTATTTACTTACTTTTGAAAATTATTTTATTTTTAAATTTATTGTAATATTCATTGATATTTCTGGGGGTTTATTTTTATTCCATTAGTTTTTAATTGATTGACTCTGGTTTTGACAAATGCTTGTTCTATTTTAAGTTCCATAATGACAAAATTAATTTCATGTGGTTATTATTTAGAACCTAACAATAATTTTAACGACGTAAAAGTTTAAACCGGCTTTGTTATTAGGTCCCAATTTAATGAAAAAAAGTATTTTTATTTTTATTTTCTTACAATCATATATTTATTAAGCTTTTCTTTATTATTTGTCAATTATTATTTGTTAATTTGTCCCTTTTTTAGATTTCGTTGTGTTTCATAATTTTTGAATGCAGAATTTTGAACTTATATATTTTAAATATTTAATTTTTAAACGCATAAATATAATAAATTTAGTATTGACCCAATGAATCACTTTTCCATTGTTTGTGTAATATGGTTTTTTTTTAAATTAAATAATTTATACACATATATTTTGTATCATATGTTTTATTTAATATCTAAATTTTGATTTGCTTTATTTTTATGTTTGCAGGTTACTATTTATTAGTAATTTGTTTATATTGTTCAGGAGAAATTAGAGTATAACTCATTCTAATAACATGTTTCAAACATAACCAAATTATTTGAGAAGCATACCACTTTTTAGATAAGTTTTTGATTATTACAATTATGTCTCTTGAAAATCTATATTATAAAGAAAAAACACGACCGTGAGTAACAATGGCGTCATATTGAAGATGGCAACTTTACCAATAAATATCGCGTTTAATGCAATTTTTCTAACTTTTAAACATCATACAATATAAATTTTTACATATTTGAAAATGGAAAAAAATGTTTTTTCAAATTCAATTTCTTTCCAATTGTGTATTAATTTAGTGGTTTTTATGGTTTTTATAATATCTTTTAATCGTGTTTTTTTTCTTTTTAAATATATGACGCTATCGCGTGCCGCCCGATTACATAAAAATAAAAATAAAAATAAAAATAAAAATAAAAATAAAAATAAAAATAAAAATAAAAATAAAAATAAAAATAAAAATAAAAATAAAATAAAATAAAATAAATAAATAAACAAGTAACCGACTTAAAACAATATTAATAGTTCAGCATTTATTTCCAACTAATATTCCATAAATAAATTAAAATTTCAAAAGTAAATAAATAAATAAATAAAATAATATAAATAAAACACAAATTTAACCATCATTTAATCAAACTACGCGCCTAAACCATTGAAATTATCAGAATAAAATGGCTGCTGATGTAAACAGGAAACTTTAGCGATTTTTTTGGCTGTTAACTCCTGGCATGCGGCTAATAACAAATTACAGAAATTACAAAAAGAAATTACAAAAGAAAAAATTACAAAAGAAATTATAAAACTTTCTTTGAATACATTATTGATATGTTTCATATAAAGATGTTTTTTGGTGTTTTTAGTGGGGCGTAAAATGTAAAAATCTGTTGAAGTTTTCGATAAAAAAACGGTTTTCACCAACATTCTGTAATCCGAGAAATACGGGTTGTATCCCTAATATAAACGAATCACTGAATCGCCAAAACATCAAAGCTCTCAGATTTATAGCTACATCTGCTCTTTAAGAAATACCCATTTCGTCAATTTCAATTAAGACTGTTACTTCGAATGTACAATTTTTGCCTGCATAAGGTAAAGCTAGGAGAGTCTGCGCACAATTCAAAAGAATAACAATAAAAAATCTAAATATTAATTTTTTGCTAAACTATCCATGAATAAATTTTACTTCAGTTGATTTTGAGGCATTTCCATTGCTATTTTGTTGTTATGTTGCAATTTAACAGAACAGTTGTAATAAAACCAAGATCGTTATTTTGCGCAATCTGTCCTTACAGGGTTGGTGTGATTGCGCACATGGGTAGGAGAGATTGTTACTAATAATAACTACAATTAAATTGTTAACAATAATAATCACACTTAAATGACATTGTTGAAAGGTTTCTGTGAACAAATATTATTGTATTAGGAGTGAATAAGTCAACCTAATGATTAAAGAATCAGAAAAAAGAAATAATTTTTAAAACGATTAAAAAATGTTAATTAAAGGGAAAAAAGTTAAAGAATAAAAAAAAGAAAGTCCAGATAAGATTACAAAATAACATTAAGTTACTTGATAACACGTTTAACTTAAAATTGATTCATTTTCATTTTTCATTTTTTTATGCAAATTTACCAATAAGCTGCGTAATCTCTCCTAGCATGGAAAGTAATGGGAGCAATGCGCCATCTCTCCTAAGTTGCAGATGTGCAAACTCTCCAATTTCGGTAGGAGAGATTGCGCGGCCTTTTATTTAAACATGGCTTGTACTAAAAAGAACGGTCTATGTTCATATTGTTAGTCTAGATTAATAGCTTATGAGAAATCGTTAAAAATTTAAATATTTTGTACTACTGACATTGTATAGAAATTCTGATAAATAGCTATGAAAATTCAAGCACTTACTTTGGGAAAACAAAACAAAATAGCAGTGTTCTATCTTAGACGTTGAAAACAATCAACGTGCACTTTCAAGTAGACACTCCACTACTGCTGTTGTACAACTAGCTGGAGTCGCTGCGCGCTTATTCCACTCCTTCCCCCCGAACCCCTATGTGCGCAATTTCTCCGACTGCGTCATTTCTCCTGGCTTCACCTTATAAACATATTTCTAGTTTCAGTATGAACTCTTCTATCTCTTTTCCTACATTATACATATTCCACATACTTAAATTGTCAAAAAAAATCGTTATTTTCTCTAAAGAAAATTATTCATATTTAGAAATAGGATTGCAATAACCAGTGGAATAGATGTTTTAAAAATAATTCTCATAAGGTAAAGCCAGGAGAGATGGCGCAGTCGGAGAGATTGCGCAGTCGGAGAGATTGCGCACATAGGGGTTCGGAGAGAGGGAGTAGTGTGAGCACGCAGCGACTCCAGGTACAACAACAGTAGTGGAGTGTCTACTTGAAAGTGCACGTTGATTGTTTTGAGCGACTAAGAAAAAGCATTGCTATTTTGTTTTATTTTCCCAAAGTCAGTGCTTGAATTTTCATAGCTATTTGTCAGAATTTCTATACAATGTGAGTAGTACTAAATATTTTAAACTTAAACGATTTCTCATAATCTACTAATCTAGACTAACAGTGTGAACACCAACGGTTCGTTTTAGTAGCGGTCATGTTTAAATAAAAGGCCGCGCAATCTCTACGAACGAAATTGGAGAGTTTGCGCATCTGCTACTTAGGAGAGATGGCGCAGTGTTCCGATTAGTTTCTATGCTAGGAGAAATTATACAGCTTATTGGTAAATTTGCATAAAAAATGAAAAATGAAAATGGACTAATTTTAAGTTAAACGTGTTATTAAGTAAAATAATTTTATTTTGTAATCTTATTTGGACTTGCTTTTTCTGATTCTTTAATTTTTTTTCCTTTAATTAAAAATTTTTAATCGCTTTTTAAATTATTTCCTTTTTCTGATTCTTTAATCATTAGGTTGAAATATTCACTCCTAATACAATAATATTTGTTTACAAAAACCTTACAGCAATGTCATTTAAGTGTAATTATTATTGTTAACACTTTAATTGTAGCTATTATTAGTAACAATCTCTCCTACCCATGTGCGCAATCACACCAACCCTGTAAGGACAGACTGCGCAAAATATTTTTCTTCGTTTTATTACAACTTTTCTATTAAATTGCAACATAACAAAAAAATAGCAATGGAAATGCATAAAAAACAAATGAAGTAAAAATTATTCATGAATAGTTTAGCAAAAAATTAATATTTAGATTTTTTATTGCTATTCTTTTGAATTGTGCGCAGACTATCCTAGCTTTACCTTATTTTATTGCTAGAACTTCAAAGAAAAAAAAAAATTCCTTCTACTTTTTATAACAATCCAATTAACATAATATTTTTCTCTGAAAGTAGTAATATATCAGTTTTATCGATTGGGGTCGATTTATACTAAAAATTATCAAAAAAAAAAAACTGATATCATAAATTATTTATGCATTGATAGAAAGAGCACTGAAAAATATTTGGTGTAACGTTACTCCATAAAACTGGTGGCAGCATTGCTGCCTCCAGTCTTACGGTGGTATTTAACTCATATAACTGGTGTAATATTACACATGTTACACCAGTTATATCAGTTAAATACCACCGTAAGACTGGGGGCAGCAATGCTGCCTCCAGTTTTATGGAGTAACGTTACACAAATGTTTTACAGTGAATAATAGCAAAGAGTTTCTTCTTTGTGCTACAAATTGTCCCTATACCTATAATATAAAGTAAAAACATGTCTGTGAGCAACGCTGACGTCTGACGGTGACAACCACCTGAAAAATCAATTTCGGTTTGTTACAAATTTTTTTAATTTCTAAACTTTGCACAATTTAAATTTTTACATCGTCGTAGACAAAAAAAAGCATGTACTTTGAAAAAATAATTTCCTTGAAAACTGTATGTCAATCTACCGATTTTTTATAGTTCTTAAAATATTTTCAAGCATGAATTATTTTAATTCATCTTAAGAAAGAACACGCAACACGATTGAGGAAGTTGTACATTAAATTTGTACATAAAATAATGTAGATAATTGAGCATGGTATTGTTTCCGTGTAATATTCCGTATATAATTTGCCAGACGAAATTAACACTTCACAAATAAATAAATAAATAAAACACGAATTTAAGAGACATGTAATCCAACTGCCCGCTTAAAAAGTGAAACAATTAAAATAGAGAAGGTTGCAATAAATGCAGAAACTTTTCATGATTAACCACTGCAATGCAGTTAATACGAAAATACCAAACATACATTTTGGCGCATTGATGGACAGTTTAAGAAAATATACACTGAAAAAAAAAAATTCATTTTACGGTATAATACTGGCATCCCAGCTGCCAGTATCATACCGTAAAATTAACAGTAATAAAAGTAAAATAAGCAGTAATACACTGCCGCGCATGCGCGGTAGCGTATTACTGCTTATTTAACTGTTTATTATTGTTAATTTTGCGGTATAATGTTAGCAGCTGGGATGTCAGTCTTATAGCGTAAAATCAACAATTTATTTTTGCATTGTAGTCAAATGGCTGAAATCGAAGAAATACTTGAGCTTCATGCAATTAGAACTGGTGTTAATAATAAGGTATTGAAACTTTCCCCATAATAGTTGCTTTTTATGTTCAGGAATCTAAAAGAGTACTCGATCCTGTACTATCCTGATTTTCACTTGCGGCATCTAGATACTGTTAAAATTTTAAAAATAAGTATACGAATTGCTGACAGATTTTTTTATATTTTATTAAATCACTTGTAACATAAGAGCACATTGACAGAGTTGTACGCAATTTGAAATTTATTAATGATTTTCTTACCATTTCTCAGTCAACTGAGTAAGCAGCCCATAGCGAGTTGAGTTATTGATTAGATTATATACTGAAGATGGAATAATTGAGAACAATTGTTCTGTGTCTTATGATAAGACAAAAAGTAAGATAGACGACCAACTGATGGAAAGACAGACAGACATGCAAACTATAAAGGCTATACACTGCAAATTCAAAGAACACATCGGGAAAACATTTGGATCACTTTGATAAAAAAAACTGTTCCAGTTACCTTAATGTGTACTGAATGTGTTCTCTTAATGTATTCCGTATATGTTCCGCTATACATAAAGTGTTATGAAAATATTCCGAAAGTGTTCTGCTTAGGATATCTGTTAAATGTAAACTAGGGAACACATTTGAGAACGGATTGTGAGCACATTTGGGCAAACTTGTGAAATCATCGCTTTTCAAAAAGTACGTTAAAAAGTATGCTGAACAAAAGAAAGTGTTCTCAGAAGTATTCTCAGAAGTATTCTAAAAACTGTTCCAAAAAGTGCGCTTCAAATTGTTCTAAAAAAGTGACAAAATAACTGTTTTAAAAAGTGTATAAAGATTTGCAGTGTAACTGGTTATTTGTTTGCGTTAAATATATCATGAAATAATTACAACTCATTTTCAGTGTGTGTTTAAGATATTTTTTTCATTTAAGATACACAACACTTTTAAAATTAATCATTTTTCTTTTGTTATGGGAATTATTAATTTAAAAAATAATGCATAAATTAAAATACGATGGATCAAATGTGCATACACTGATAAAAATTTCACCGTTGGATTACGGGAAAAGCTTGGCAGCACAGACTCCAAGATTTTCCTGTAATATTACAGTTTGTACCGTAATCTATTTAGACTGTATTAGACCGTAAATAGCAGTAAATTTCAAGAACGTATCTGACCGTAAACCACAGTAACTTTCAAGAACGTATCTGACCGTAAATAACCGTTACTTTCAAGAACGTATCTGACCGTAAATAACCGTTACTTTCAAGAACGTATCTGACCGTAAATAACCGTTACTTTCAAGAATGCATCTGACCGTAAATAACCGTTACTTTCAAGAATGTATCTGACCGTAAATAGCCGTTACTTTCAAGAATGTATCTGACCGTAAATAACCGTTACTTTCAAGAATATGTCTGACCGTAAATCACAGTAATATACAGGGTGTCCCAAAAGCCTCCATACAACTTCAAAAATTGATTAAAAAAAAATAATAGGCCTACCGCAAAAACATTTACAACAGTACACAGAGTAACATAAAAAGTTTTTTTCTACTACCTTAGTATACTTGTACATGAGATCCTATCGTTGCACGAAGAATATCAAGTTGATATTCCAATTCCCTTCACGTGCGTTTCAGCATGCTAACATCAACAGTAGTTACAACTGTTTGATGAAATAAAATGTTGAATTGAAGATGTTTGATGAATGAATGAAGAAATGTTTGATGAATAAAAGTTAATAGTCTCATGGAATTGAAACAAAAGATCCAAACAGCAGTAGCTACTGTTGATGTTAGCATGAAAAACGTTTGTGGATTGAATTGAAATATCGTCTTGATATTCTTCGTGCTACGCAAGTATCTCATTTTGAAGTTTACTAAGGCTGTAAAAAAAAAACTTTTTAAGTTACTCTATGCACTGTTGTAATTATTTTTGCTGTAGGCCTATTATTTTTTTAAAAATAAATTTCTGAAGTTGTACGGAGACTTTTGGGACACCCTGTAGATTATAAATTATCGTATATGACTGTAATATCAAGATTGTAAATAAGCATAAATGCCCATAATTTTCTACTCATTTACATATATCGCTCTAAATTGCAGTAGCTATCAGAACTGTAAATGACCATGAAATAGTTATTTCAAGAATTCGCATGATTACTTCCAACAGTAACTGTATATTTATATATAGGATGTCAAGAAATGCAACATTTTATTTCTGTATAAGAGATAAATAGTATAAATCGCAAAAATGTCCATAAGGTACAAAATTTCAATTCTATACTTTTCATCTCCATGGAGATATTTCCAAAATTAGTTTTTATACATTCTTTGTAACCAAACAGGTGGCTTCAATACCTCCAAAAACCAGGAATTATCTCACTTTGCCATGAAATTCGAAACGTGAAATCTAATCATTATTGGAGAATAATGTCTACAAATCTGATATTTAAATGTATTGATTAATAATAATGTGTTGATGTAATTGATGGCACATTAAATCTTAGTTTGTAAACATTTGCCAAGCTTGAACAGATTTCACTTTTCAAATTGCATGCAAAGTGAAGCAAGTCACAATTTTTGACTCTCTGCAACTTCATGATGTTTGGAGATGATTAAAACCAATCCACATTTTTGCAGATTACATTATTTATCCATCTCATATAGATACAAAAATAAACTGTATGGCTTTTTTTAGACAGCCTGTATATTTAAAACTTGATAATATTTCTAAGATTATTCTACCACTACATATATATGGTGGTTTGCATATAATTTTTTAAAACAATTAGCAACTTTCTCAATGTTACATACTTTTTCTATTTACAACACTATACAGCTTACAAAATAAAATTATATTTAGCATTGAAAAATGACATGTGTATAAGTTTTATTAAACGTGATTGTTTCATATTTCCGAAAAAAAAAATTACGTAAAACTTCATATACAAGTGTAGTAATTTTTGCCAACATCTAAGTAAAATAAAAATTAACAGACACTTAAGCATTATTAACCAGGCAGAGTAACAAACACTTATCAAATTTGTTACAAATCACAGGCTAAATTTGTCCAAACCATAACTCAATATCAAGTATAACTTTTAGCTCAACAATGCACACCTTTGAAAAATATAGAAAAAAAAACAGAAATTTTTTAGTACTTCTCTTATTTAATATCATACTCTGAATATTTACGATTCTGTATTCGTAACAACAAATGAACTTATTCATGTTTTTTTTTAATGTAATGAGGAAGGTGATTGTAATAAACTTTTGCATAATAATGTATCAAAGACATAATTTAATGAATATCAAAATGTTAAAATTATTTCTATTTCTTTCAATATAACTTTCGTTTTAAGTTTTTTGAGAATCACTTTGGTATTTATCTGCTTGTACATTCTTTTGCATTTTGATGCCTGGTTCTACCCAAACCCAAGTGAGATTAATGTCGTTTTAGCTAAATGCAGGAATAGAGAGTATAATATTTGCCTTTTTAAAAAATCACAAAAACACTTCAGTTTTGTGTTAAACATTTTACTTGAAGATAGTGTAAAACATGGATTTATTTGTAAAAATGTGAAATTGTTCGGGATCATCAGAGAAAAAAAATTCTTTGTTGAAAATACTACAGCCAAAATAAACTATATGTAAAAATGCAAATAACTTAACCACTTCAACGGCCGTTTAGATAAAGAAACAGTGTTATTACCCCCGATTTAACTCGGGTCAGCTACTGTGGTTAAATAATGAATGTTTACATACTGGGAAGTACTATACAGATTTTCGTGTTTTGGGAAGGACAGGATAGAATGCTGAGTCATCAATTTCAGTAACATCCTGCCTTTTGTTCTATGACTAATTTATAAATGTCCAGAACACCCTGAAATAATGAACAATTTCATCAATTTTCCAAAACTAAAAAAACTCTAAATCTTACTTTCAGGAAAAATTTTAATATAACAAGGAATGATCTTCTAAGAACTGTTCAAGAAAAATCTTTAAAATATGTCATCACACATATTAAAAACAAGCATTTTTTTAAATAATTTTAAAAAATTTACAGACAAAAATAAAAATTTTAATTCAGGAACTCTGAAATTATTTATTTTGTACATATTTTACATAAGATACGACAGGTTTTAAAAAATATGCCATCTAAATGCTGCTAATTTTGACATCAACTTCCTGACTTTATTTATATTACATGATTCTGGATTTTTCTTTGCTTTTGAACTTTTTTCAGGATTGATGTGCAAAAAAGCTCTGAAAATAAAGAAAAAAATATTAATAGTATCACATCTTTTAAAAAATAACATTACTGTAAATACATCAAGCCATAATCGAATGAACAAATAATCTCGTAATTATCAAATTATAACAGATATTAAACTCCTCAATAACTTGTGCATAGAATGTCTACAAAATAACATTCATGAAGAAAAATTCTTTGTGCTTTATAAACCCTTTACTGTTTTTCTTATCTTTAAAGCCAGAACAAAATGGATTAATTAGCATATATGACAGAACTCAATAGCCCACTAGTGTCAATGAGTGGTAAGAAATTTCATTTGAGCTCATTCATTACTGAATACATGTTATCTAACAGGTTATAAGTAACATTTGTTGTAGGCAACTACACTGCACCATGAATTTAAAATTTTTGATTTGATTACCAAGATCTGCAAAGTATGTGAAGAAAATAGTGTTGACACTAGACCAAAAGTTCTTTTAACTGATCGACAAATTTTGCATTTTTTTCTTTAACTGATCGACAAATTTTGCATTTTTTTTTCTGCAACTGATCAACAAATTTTGCATTTTTTTTTTTTTTTTTGCAACTGGCTAAAGGATTTCATTATTTTTTCCCACAATCAACTGACAAATTTCGTGATTTTCTCTCACGATAAATCGACAATTTTTATATTTTTTCCATGCGACTGATTTAAGAATTTCGTGATTTTTCCTTGCATTCAATGGACGAATTTCGCAACATTTTTTAGATTTTCTCCTCAATTAACTAGCAATTTTTCCGATATTTTGTCGTACCAATCGAGGAATTTTGGAATTTTTTTCGCCACAATCATGCCTTTTTACCCTCAACTGATTGGCAAATTTTGAGATATTTTCCATCAACTGATAGACAAATTGTGGCTTTTTCTTGTGACTGATTAGCAAAAATTGCAGTATATTTTCCACGAATGGTCAATGAATTCCACATTTTTTCCCGCAACTGGCAGAAGAATTTAAGGGTAGTTTAAAGGATCAAAAGAAAGGAAAATTTAAAAAACCTGGTCATAAAAAAAAAATAAAGTTTTTGATTTGTTGGAATTTTCCAAAGTTTTTAGTTTTGTCTTAGTATCTTAAACACTATTATGCCAAATATAAAGTATCTAGAACTGTAAAGTAATATAGGACAAAATTAGCACTCGCCATTTGGCGAGTAATACTGAAAATTTGGCGACTGCTTTATTACCACCACTGGCCAAACTTAATAGCCACACTCACCAACTGTGATGATTGAATGGAAACAGATTTTTTTCCCGCTGTCGCTCGTCGAATATCGAAAGCATTTGGCGAATTTCACGATTTTTCCCCTGAAACCATTTGACGAATTGTGATTCTTTTTTCTCGAAGCCATTCGACAATATTCGCAACCCCCCCCCCCCCGAGACCATTTGATGAATTTTGCGAGTTTTCTGCTATTAATTGTTGAATTTCGTGATTTATCGACTATCGATTAACGAATTTCACGATTTTTTCCATGAGCGTTCCACAAATTGTACACTTTCTTTCCACTGACGTTCGATGAATTGCGCACTTTATTTGTCAAGTATTTTTTATCAAGTATTTGTAAATTTGTTATTGGCCAGTGCTTATGAAATCTGGCGAGTAAAAAAAATCCATGTACTGGCCAGTGGCCAATGAGTAAAAAAGTTAATTTTTACTTATATAAAGTAATACTTCAGATCGATAGCACCTTTCTTGCTTGCACTTATGGTATCCCCCATTCCCCATAAATTAGTGCTTGTCTAGGAACCTGAAACTGCTAAAAGAATCACGAGACTTGGCTACATTTTCCACATGTGATGTTTTTGATGGGTTCTGGATTACAAGACAGAATTAAAGTATCATCGCCCTTAGTAGATTTCGTACCATCTTCATGTTCACTGAATCTTGTTGGAGCTAATGCTTTATTCTGAACATAGACAATTTTTTTTGGCATCTACTCACAGATGGTAAACTTCACAGGAACTCTTGGAATCTTGTGGTGGTGGTGATACATTAAGTATTAAATCTTTATGTGGTACCAGATCGTCTGCAAAAGTAGATGCCACAAACGCATTGCACAATGGTTATCTGTTAATTTATGAATGTTTGTATAATATCAATTTAAATAAGGAAACTGCAGCAAATTGGCCTAAGACTAGAAGTTCATACTGAACTTCTGATTACTGATTTTGAATTTTGAAACTGCATCCTACTAACCGTCATTTGGCACACCATCTTGCAATATATTTGTCGGATTCCACTTCTCCGTCCACAAAACTTCGAAATAAATCCGGTCTTTTGATATGCTGCCACCACCGATATGAATACGTGATATCGGGCACGATACTTGATGTATATTCAAGAAAACTTAACTCTTTCAATTACACTTAAACAAACACTTTATTAACAATATTTACACTTAAACTCGGAGGTAAAGTATCCGGTTTAATATTAAATCAAAATAATTACAGAAACGCTTTACGTGTACCGTTAGACTACGTTGCTTCACTCAGAACCGAGATTTATCTTAATCTCACACACGCTATCTCTCTTCCTTTAGAGAGATGCCGTTCCATACACGTGCTCAGAGCTGCTCTCTGAAAAACCAACCTTCACACTTCGCTGCCACGCTAGAACTCAACAACTGGTCTCAGAGCTCCAACTCTGAACGACCTTACACCTTCGCTTCCCACGTTAGAACTAACTTCCTCTCTTGTCATTCTCCCTAGCGCACCCGCTATCTCTCTCTACGGGGCTGCTCTTTTATTTTCAAGGGTCGCTGACAACACTTCCTTCCTCTTGACGCATCTGTCTTCCTAAACAAAAGAGGGCCATAGCTTTCTTATCTATGAAAGACCACCTTGCAATAGATATACTTCTTTCATTCTGTTCCACCTTCCTACTCTTCGGATTAAGAATTTTCTAAAGAAAGCCTTTAACGGTACACAATAGATACATATACAATACATACAATATGCTAATCCCTTAAGAATAGATTTCAACTCTTGCAGCTGATTCTAAGAAACCTGACACCCCCCACCTTAGTGGAAAATATGCCTTTTAGGGGCTAATTTTCCCCAAACTATGTAATGTCTGAGAAGAGTTCAACAGTTCCTTGATAGGTTTCTTCATTACTACAATTACATAAATATTTCAAGGTGTCTGAAAATTTAACTACTGACATCTCTAATGGACCATATACTAATGTGATAACTACAGAAAAAATACACGATATGCTAATACACTGTTATGAACACATGATTCAAATACAATTATAAATACACAAAAAAATAAAATAAAGTTACACTAGTATTATGTCATTTCAATGTCAGTCCTTAGGCTGATATTGCTGGAGGCGGTACTACCTTTTCCTTCCAGTCCTTCCTCGTTAACTTAATTGGTACATCCCTTTCCGCAATGCACCCGCTTGAATGGCTAACTTCTGCCTCTGATGTCCCAATGAAATCTTCCTCTAACCAATCAGGCACTTGCCTGTCCAAGTCCTCTTTGTACGTAATAAAGACATTGTACAATTTCTGCCTTATCTTACCCCTCTCCGGTTTACGACCAATCCGATTTTTCTCCATTTCTACCAGTTCGATAGGACCCATAAATAATTCCTTATTTTTCCTTAAGATTGATTTTATATCCCCAACTTGAATATTGGTTAACCCTTTTATTTCGAATCCCTTCCTGTCTTTATTTTCCGGTTGTTCTCTATCTAACAAACGAGTTTTCCCGCGGTCTTCAAACTCCCCGTCACTATCAAGGACAATATCGACTACTTTATTTTTAGCCATAAATGCTCTCATTTCATCTTGATACACCAGTTTCTTACTCCCGTCCCCTAACTCAACTATAACTGCAGGTCGACATATTTCCTCTTTCTCCTTATTACTCACATTCATTTCCCTCGTTAATCGACATTCTACACATGATTCGCAATATATTTTAGCTTCCTTCGCCATATTTTCCCAATAAAATGAATGCTTGATTCTTTCTAACATTTTCTTAACCGTCTGATGTTCTCCATATAAGGAGGTATGCGCTAGTTTTAGAATTTCCTCCCTTCTAATTTTAGGTAATACTAATTGAGCTACAGTTTCATCTACTAATTTCTCTTTATGATACAATAACCCATTTACAACATAGTAATACCCTTTCTCATTTTCAGCCAATTCCCAAGCTTTCTCTAAATCTTTACAACTCATTTGGGATTCCTGAAATACATTTAGACTACTTCCCGTAACTTGATTAACCTTAATTTTCTCTACCTCGGCTTTTTCCTTCTCATGACTTTGTAAATTTACCGATCTCGTTTTTACGACATAACGATTATTATTACCATTTCTAATCCTTTCCCCTCCTTTCACTTTATTCCTACTATCTTCCTTACATTCCTCTTCTACCGATTCTCTTAATGATTTCTCGTTGTTTAACCCTGACAATTCATTAGCCACGTCAGGATGTAAAATTACCTGTTCCTTACTATTATCAATTATCGCGCAAAGTACATCCTGATGAATTACATTAGTTTCTCCGCGTTTTGGAATAGCTAAAGGTAATTGAATTAACGGCGATTTAACTGCCTTACCAAATATCCCTTGTAAATAGATGCTCCCAGCCCCTCTTAATTTTTCTGCTGGTACTAAATCTTTATGAACGACACTAATTTGGCAACCAGAATCCACCAATCCTTTTGTTATCTTCCCATTTACACTAACTTCCACTTTCTCGAGATTATTTAACTTATCTCCAATAACTTTAGCTCTCCAATTCCCTCTTGCTCCGATTCTTGCCATACTCGCTGCCCTTGGTAATTCTTTAATTCCTCGCACTGAGACATTATTGATACTAGCCTTTGGTTCTTGTCGGTTATTAATTTGATTACTTCCCTCATTATTTCCTTTTGTACAAAATCGTTGAACATGTCCTCGTTGACCACACTTGAAACAGGTAGGCGTCGTATCGTTAGGCTTCTTATATTCCGGTTTTCTACCCAAAAATGGACTAACCTCATTATTCCCATTTTGTCTCCAATTACTACTAAATCCCTCATCTTTTGCCCTTCTAGAATCTTCATTATTCACATACCTTTCTTTACCTTTATAACCCTTATAAGTTACCGCATAAGATTTTTGTTTAGCATCAAAGAAATTATCACATTCCTTAGCAATTTTCGAAACTTCTAACCAATTACTGTGCTGAGTTAATCCAATATGCGTCGCGGTTTCGTCATCTAAAGTATTTAACACCTTATCCGTGACAATTAACTGATTAACCTTCTCATACGTATCTGCACCTCTAATCTTACAGTAATTTTCCCACGTTGCTATTAAACGTGACACAAATAATACATGAGTTTCATTTTGATTCCTTCTAGCCTTCTTAAAGTTTTCCAAACACGCCTTCGGTGTCGGCTCGTGTTCCCTTAGAACTAATTCCTTTAATTTCTCATAACTCTCAATTTGTTCCCTAGTAGTGTATATTAGCAAGTTATCGGCCTTATCTCCTAACACATTTAGCAGAATTTCGGCCTGCTGGGTTTCCGGTACATTTTTTGTTTGGAATGCCCGTTCTAAACTGCAAAAAAACAGATTCCATCCCTCAGTCCCTTCTGGAACCTTGATAGACAAAGTTTTAACACTTTTAATCAATTTCTCTAGGCTACTCTCATTATTATATTCTCTAGACCCATTAGAATTATTTGCCGAACTTTGAATTTTTATCCTTTCCAACTCTAACTCATGTTCCAATCTCAATTTTTCAGACCTTTCTTCTCTATCTAACTTTTCACGGTCTAACTCCCTTTCTAACTTTTCTCGTTGTAACTTTTCCTCCCTTTCTAAGCTTTCTCGTTGTAACTTTTCCTCCTTTTCTAACTTTTCTCGTTGTAACTTTTCCTCCTTTTCTAACTTTTCTCGTTGTAACTTTTCCTCCCTTTCTAACTTTTCTCGTTGTAACTTTTCCTCCCTTTCTAACTTTTCTCGTTGTAACTTTTCCTCCCTTTCTAACTTTTCCCGTTCTACTACTACCGCTTCTTGTTCTAAGCGTTCCGTAACAATAGTGCTAGATAATTCCATAACGGCTCCCTCTTCATATTCGTCGCTCTCCACTATCTTTTTCTTAAGCTTAAACCTGGTATCGTCTTCCGAGACCTCAATTCCTAACTCTCCACATATCGCCTGAAGATCCACCCTTTTTAATTTTAGTAAGAAAGCCATACTTTCTACTGATAACTATTACCACCCTACAATAATACTTAATCACAATATCAAATTAATACTTCCTCAAATCCTACCCTCATAAGTTACCTCCACATATGATACTATTTAACATATTTCAAATAAGTAATAATACAATAATAAATTTCCTTAAACAATGATACCCCACAATTTGCTTCCAATAACAAAGTAACAATAATCTCAATTTTACTATTATGCAATACAGATTTTAAATTTATACCATTAAATAATAAAATACAATTTACAAAATAATACGGATACGTTGCAATTTGAATAAAACACTGATGCCAATCACTACATAAAAATATCCACCTAACAAAAATTTGCATGAAATACCCATAAATTCCTAAATTTAATCTCAATAAAATATTTCAATTTCAAAATTAGTTCTCACATTAAAAAGTAAATCACAGCACTTTTTTTTTTCTCTGGGCCTTCAGTTCTTCCTTGAAGGTTATTTCAATTTAATTTAAATTCTACACAAATTTGCTTTCCTCATTTACTATCAATATTTCAAACTTAAAGCAAACAATATCACTTAATTTAAATATTACTTTAATAATAATTTAAATTTAAGAAATTTCAATTATTCCTTCCAACTATTAACACAATGCATTAATTTTAATCATTAATCTTATCCGTTTAAAACAATTAGAAAATCACTTCTAGTAATTAATATAAGATCCTTTTCTTAAAACAATAGTGTAAAATGGTTGTTAATATCTCATTTGATTTAGACCAATTATTATATTGCACATAAATTAACATAAATTATACACAATAAAAAACAGTAGGTTCGAGAATGTCAGTAGAGTAAAATGATCAAAACACCTTACCTCGTACTTTATTCGCTGGGGCAATTCTCTGCTCACTTTTCCACAGGGTAAATCTTGCACTCTCGGGCCACAATCACTGCACCTTGCTTCACAATGCACAAAAAAACACTACGCACAACACTACACTAACACCACCACTAATTCACTTCACTGTAATGCCGATAGGCTAGCTGGCACTGGTTGTCTACGACGATAGGGCACAAACACTTCCGCTGGGCGATCCGGCACAAACTCTCTGTAACACGGCTATCTGGCACTAGTCTACAACGATAGGGCACGAACACTTCCGCTAGACGATCCGGCACAAACTTTCAGTAACACGGCTAACAGGCGCTGGTCTTCGGGGGGTTCAATCCCGTCGCTGCCAACATTGTCGGATTCCACTTCTCCGTCCACACAACTTCGAAATAAATCCGGTCTTTTGATATGCTGCCACCACCGATATGAATACGTGATATCGGGCACGATACTTGATGTATATTCAAGAAAACTTAACTCTTTCAATTACACTTAAACAAACACTTTATTAACAATATTTACACTTAAACTCGGAGGTAAAGTATCCGGTTTAATATTAAATCAAAATAATTATAGAAACGCTTTACGTGTACCGTTAGACTACGTTGCTTCACTCAGAACCGAGATTTATCTTAATCTCACACACGCTATCTCTCTTCCTTTAGAGAGATGCCGTTCCATACACGTGCTCAGAGCTGCTCTCTGAAAAACCAACCTTCACACTTCGCTGCCACGCTAGAACTCAACAACTGGTCTCAGAGCTCCAACTCTGAACGACCTTACACCTTCGCTTCCCACGTTAGAACTAACTTCCTCTCTGGTCATTCTCCCTAGCGCACCCGCTATCTCTCTCTACGGGGCTGCTCTTTTATTTTCAAGGGTCGCTGACAACACTTCCTTCCTCTTGACGCATCTGTCTTCCTAAACAAAAGAGGGCCATAGCTTTCTTATCTATGAAAGACCACCTTGCAATAGATATACTTCTTTCATTCTGTTCCACCTTCCTACTCTTCGGATTAAGAATTTTCTAAAGAAAGCCTTTAACGGTACACAATAGATACATATACAATACATACAATATGCTAATCCCTTAAGAATAGATTTCAACTCTTGCAGCTGATTCTAAGAAACCTGACAATATTAAGACAAACAAAACACTTCAAAGCAGTTCAATTGAAATTTCTTTTTTAATGCCCCTATATTACTCTCTGATTCAAGTTGTTAATACAGTTAGAGGACACTTGAATGAGTATGAAATAGAAGGTCGGGAGGGAGAGCAAGACTAAACCGCACTAAGGAAAAGACCAATCAAATGACATTTATGCCATTTGATTGGAAGATTAATGATGGAATTGGAGAGTTGTTGAATACGAAAATTTGAATAATTAAATAGAGAGCTAAATGATCTTAATAAGTGTGTTAATCTAACATTCATAAAATGACTAGATAAAATAAGGGCTTGAATTTCTGGGCGGGATTGCAGGATTCACTGCGAAAATTTTGAAATCCCACCCAAAAAAAGATAGTGAGCAGAAGACTCCCGCCCAAAAAATTTCAGCATTTTCGTAGAAATTTACGTTATTTAATTTACTTGCAACCGAACGATAAATTTCGTGATTTTTTCCCCCGAAACCGATTGAAAAACTTTGCGTTTTTTCCGCGACTGATCGACAAAGTTTGCGTTTTTTCTCGCGACAGATCAACGAACTTTGCGTTTTTTCCGTGACAGATCGAGAACTTTTCACTTTTTAAGCGACTGGCCGACGAACTTTTAACTTTTTAAGCGACTGATCGACGAACTTTTCACTTTTTAAGCGACTGATCGACGAACTTTTCACTTTTTAAGCGACTGATCGACGAACTTCGCGTTTTTTGGGGACAGATCGACGAACTTTGCGTTTATTCCGCAATCGATCGACGAAATTTGCTTTTTTCCCGGGACTGATCGACGAACTTTGCATCTTTTGGTGACAGATCGACGAACTTTGCATTTTTTGGTGACAGATCAACGAACTTTGAATTTTTGGTGACAGATCAACGAACTTTGCGTTTTTTCCGCGACAGATCGACGAACTTTGTGGGGTTTTTCCGCGACAGATCGACAAACTTTGCATTTTTTCTGCGACAGATCCACGAACTTTCGTTTTTTCAACCACAGATCGATGAACTTTGCATTTTTTTTCACAACTGATCGACTAACTTTTTGTTTTTTAAGCTACTGATCGACGAACTTTTTGTTTTTTAAATGACTGATCAACGAACTTTTCGTTTTTTTAAAATGACTGATCAACGAACTTTTCGTTTTTTAAACGACTGATCAACGAACTTTGCATTTTTTCTGCGACAGATCGACGAATTTTGCATTTTTTTTTTTTTTTTTTGCAACTGGCTAAAGGATTTCATGATTTTTCCCCACAATCAACTGACAAATTTCGTGATATTCTCTCACGATAAATCGACAATTTTTGTATTTTTTTCATGCGACTGATTTAAGAATTTCGTGATTTTTCCTTGCATTCAATTGACGAATTTCGCAACATTTTTTAGATTTCCTTCTCAATTAACTAGCAATTTTTCCGATAATTTGTCGTACCAATCAAGTAATTTCGAAATTTTTTCCGCCATAATCATGCCTTTTTACCCTCAACTGATTGGCAAATTTTGAGATATTTTCCATCAACTGATCTGGTCATAAAAAGAAAAAAAAAGTTTTTGATTTGTTGGAATTTTCCAAAGTTTTTAGTTTGTCTTAGTATCTTAAACACTATTATGCCAAATATAAAGTATATAGAGCTGTAAAGTAATATAAGACAAAATTAGCACTCGCTATCCGGCGAGTAATACTGAAAATTTGGCGACTGACTTTATTATTACCACTGGCCAAACTTAATAGCCACACTCACCAACTGTGATGATTGAATGGAAACAGATTTTTTTTCCTGCTGTCGCTCGTCGAATATCAAAACCATTTGGCGAATTTTACAATTTTTCCCATGAAACCATTTGACGAATTGAGATTCTTTTTTCTCGAAGCCATTCGACAATATTCGCCCCCCCCCCGAGACAATTTGATGAATTTTGCGAGTTTTCTGCTATTAATTGTTGAATTTCGTGATTTATCGACTATCGATTAACGAATTTCATGACAGATCGACGAACTTTGTGGTTTTTTCCGCGACAGATCGACAAACTTTGCATTTTTTTCCACGACAGATCCATGAACTTTGTGTTTTTTCAACCACAGATCGACGAACTTTGCATTTTTTTTCACGACTGATCGACGAACTTAAGGTTTTTGAAGCGACTGATTGACGAACTTTTCGCTTTTTAAGCGACTGGTCGACGAACTTTTCGCTTTTTAAGCGACTGGTCGATGAACTTTTCACTTTTTAAGCGACTGATCAACGAACTTTGCGTTTTTTCTGCGACAGATCGACGAACATTGTGTTTTCTAAGCGACTGATCGATGAACCTTGCGTTTTTTGGGGACAGATCGACGAACTTTGCGTTTATTCCGCAATCGATCGACGAAATTTGCTTTTTTTCCGCGACTGATCGACAAACTTTGCTTTTTTTGGTGACAGATCGACGAACTTTTCGCTTTTTAAGCGACTGGTCGACGAATTTTTCGCTTTTTAAGCGACTGGTCGACGAATTTTTCGCTTTTTAAGCGACTGGTCGACGAACTTTTCGCTTTTTAAGCGACTGGTCGACGAACTTTGCATTTTTTAAACGACTGATCAACGAACTTTGCGTTTTTTCTGCGACAGATCGACGAACATTGTGTTTTTTAAGCGACTGATCGACGAACCTTGCGTTTTTTGGGGACAGATCGACGAAATTTGCTTTTTTCTCACGACTGATCGACGAACTTTGCATTTTTTGGTGACAGATCAACGAACTTTGCGTTTTTTCCGCGACAGATCGACGAACTTTGTGGGGTTTTTTCCGCGACAGATCGACAAACTTTACATTTTTTCAGCGACAGATCCACAAACTTTCGTTTTTTCAAACCACAGATCGACGAACTTTGCATTTTTTTTCACGACTGATCGACGAACTTAAGGTTTTTTAAGCGACTGATCGACGAACTTTTCGTTTCTTAAGCGACTGGTCGACGAACTTTTCGTTATTTAAACGACTGATCAACGAACTTTGCATTTTTTAAATGACTGATCAACGAACTTTGCATTTTTTAAATGACTGATCAACAAACTTTGTGTTTTTGCTGCGACAGATTGACGAACATTGCATTTTTTAAGCGACTGATCGACGAACCTTGCACTTTTTGGGGACAGATCGATGAACTTTTCGTTTTTTAAACAACTGATCAACGAACTTTGCGTTTTTTCTGCGACAGATCGACGAACATTGTGTTTTTTAAGCGACTGATCGACGAACCTTGCGTTTTTTGGAGACAGATCGACGAACTTTGCGTTTTTTTGTGACAGATCAACGAACTTTGCATTTTTTCCGCAACAGATCGACGAACTTTGTGGGGTTTTTCTGCGACAGATCGACAAACTTTGCATTTTTTCTGTGACAGATCCACAAACTTTCGTTTTTTCAACCACAGATCGACGAACTTTGCATTTTTTTTTCATGACTGATCAACGAACTTAATGTTTTTTAAGCGACTTATCGACGAACTTTTCGTTTTTTAAATGAATGATCAACGAACTTTTCAGTTTTAAAATGACTGATCAGCGAACTTTGCGTTTTTTCTGCGACAGATCGACGAACATTGCGTTTTTTCTGCGACAGATCGACGAACATTGCATTTTTTAAGCGACTGATCGACGAACCTTACATTTTTTAAGCGACTGATCGACGAACCTTACGTTTTTTTGGGACAGATCGAAGAACTTTTCGTTTTTTAAACAACTGATCAACGAACTTTGCGTTTTTTAAATGACTGATCAACGAACTTTGCGTTTTTTAAATGACTGATCAACGAACTTTGCGTTTTTAAAATGACTGATCAACAAACTTTGCATTTTTTAAATGACTGATCAACGAACTTTGCGTTTTTTCTGCGACAGATCGACGAACATTGCGTTTTTTGGGGACAGATCGACGAACTTTGCGTTTATTCCACAATCGATCGACAAAATTTGCTTTTTTTCCCACGACTGATCGAGGAACTTTGCATTTTTTTGTGACGGATCGACAAACTTTGCTTCTTTTCCGCGATCGATAGGTGAATCTCAATCAAATAAAATCTAAATTCAGAAATTTATTTAACAACCTAATTGTTAAGGGTCCTTAACACATTTAATGGAACTTGAAAAATACACTGCATATATAAAACTTAACTTTCTTCCCTTTTTTATAATAAAAATAAACATTTTACGTAATAATTCTCCGTTGACTTAATTTTTTCAATGGTATTTTGTCATGTCTGCATTAATGTAATTCTTTAAATAGAACGTAAAATAATAGTGGGGTTTAAAGATTTTTTTTCTCCCTCCCAAACATTACAACTCCCCTCCATTTAAAAATGTTGGTAGGGAGGCTCCCCTCCTTGTTAAAATTGAATTTCAAGCCCTGTAAAATGTTTGTTTATATGCTGAGAGGAAAGCAATAATTATACAATGAGTTTAATTAAAAGCAAATTAAAATTAAATTGAATTTAAAAGTATTATAACTCTGTAAATTATATCAAGGGTATTAATACTCTATATGAATGCTTAAAAACCAGTATAAAAGATAATTGAATTATGTGCCCATAACTTTACATAAAATTGACATTTAATACAGGATAAACAATAAACAAAAGAAATTAAGATCTATTTAAACTGTAACTTTAATTGTGACTCATAAATAACATTCTCTTTTTTACCATGTCTACCATATACATCCCAATTTTCCATTGTCCAAGCGCTAATTGTACTAAAACTCATATTATAAATCATTACTATCAATGGCCAATTGAAAATCAGCTTTAAAACCCAAATAATGAAAAGATGGAATACCATTGGTCAGGAAAGATTCTTAAAAGTTTTCCTCTATCTGTCAAAAGTGCTTGGATACATATCGGGTTCTTTTAAATAGAATATTTATTAATATTTGCTGCAAAAAACAACTAAACTATCTGACTGGAGATATATGTTATCAGGGGTCGATCCAGGCAAAATTTGGGGCCTTTTTAAGGCCCCGTCACAAAAATAAATTTAATAAAATGGGCCCCTTCACAAAAATCAATCTGATAAAATGGACCTCTTCACAAAATTCCTTTTACTAAAATAGGTCCTTTCACAAAATTCAGTTCCATAAAAACTTAGCATTTAATATTTATTTATTATTTTGTGATGTTTTAAAATGTGTAATTTGTAAACAAACAAGTTCCCCAGAGAAGAAAACTTCAGTAAAAGGATTTTAAAAAGTTTTTGTTTATAAATGCTTGGTTCAAATTTGAGTATATAACTGGATTTCAAATTTCGTTACAAAATGTTATTTTTCAGAAAAATATAATAAATTTCACAAAAATAACCTTTACTTTTCACAAAATGGGCCCCAAGAAAAAAAACCTGCCTCGACTCCTGGTTATTGCAGAAATGAACTAAGTTGCCCTTTTTGAATTATCAAAACAAATTTTGATTAACAATTAAAAATAGAAAATATTAATTTTTTTTTAAAAATCCAAAGGAAAATAAAAATTTAATTCAAGCATAATTTAAATTCCTAAAATAACCAAAAAATTAAAAATTTGTATTTTTAATTAATTTATTAAAAAACATCGAAATCAATGTTAAGTGAATATAAACAACTTTACAAAGCGATACTCAAAAAATAATTTATTTAAAATATTAAAATGGTTCCATTAATTAAAATTTTAGACAAGTAAGATGAGTAAAAGGTTACGCTAACTAAATTAAAAAATATATATACTAAAAAAAGATTATATTAAAGATTATAAAAACAATGAAAATTTAACGCAAACAATATAATGTTAAGTCTATGGGGCGCCATTTTCAATTTAGAATAAAAACAAAAATATAACTTATACATATTAAAACCCATCAAAACTAAAAATAATGAATACTAAAACCATGTACGTATTATAAGCTAAGATGCCATTAATGTTTAAAGTTGTTAAAAGTATGAAAACATATTAAAAAGTGGGTGCACAAAAGGAGGATGTTAAATGAAAACACCACTGGAAAAACATGAGGAAAAAATGAAGTTTTGAAAATTGCATCAATACTATAGGTGCAGATTCCCAACATTTGGAAGGAGTCACTGGCTCCTAAACCCAAAAAATCCAGTGGCCACAATTGTAAAACAAATGCATAAAAACAATAGTGTTTATATAGGGTAAAAAACTAAAAAAATAATAATAATAATAATTAATTCAAAGTGTAAAGTACTTTATTTAATATAAACACGTGTACAACAAAATTTGAATATTAATTAAATCTTAAATCATGTACAGTCAGAAGATAAAGTTGGGCAAGATACGGTTTAAAAAACAATATGTAGATAAGCTAAGCAATCATGATAGCGGGGAATATCAGAAAAACAATATTTCTTATTTTGATTTTGCCAGACAAAAGTACATATGAAAGAAAATCTGAATTTGTGAGAATATTTTGCACTATAAAAATAAAAACACACTTCAAACATTTGTTTATATATATATATATATATTTAAATCACAGTCTATGTAAAATAAAATAAAATTATCAGATTCAAACTGTTACGAATACAATAACATTGCTATTCGAATATATTTAATAGTTTGCTGCGTTAAACAGATCATTCTGAAATGTTATTAAAAGATAACAATAATGTGTGTGTTTTGGTCTTAATCTTTAAAAAAAATATGAACATTTCACGATGGGGACTGGGAATACCAGAAATTTATTACTTTTAAATCACATGGCGACTTAAACACCGAAAGTTAGTGGCCACAGCAAAATATTTAGTCGCCACGTGGCGACTGGCGGCCGTGAATCTGCACCTATAATCAATACATGTACAAAACTTAATAAAAACTTAAAAACAATTATAACTAAATTAATCCTCATTAATTTTTTTATGTTTTACATAGTTTTCAATAAGTTAAAAGTATTAAAAATATATGCAAAGAACATGGAATTTTTCAAAATTTAGAAAATGGTATAAAACAGAAACTAAAACAGCATATGCTAAAATGTGAATAACTCATTAAGTAATTGACATAATTACATAAAAATGATCTTAAATTGTTCATTAAAGTACAAGCTATCTATATTAAGGCAAGAATGCACAAAAAATTGTAGATTTCTACATGGGAGGGGCTGGTTCACTTGACAAAAGTCTAATTCGTTAGAGATATGAGAATCTAAAGTAGAGGATGGTTTTTGAGTCATAACTCCTGAACCGAATGAGATGTATGCAGAGTCGATGCAGGTTTTTTTTCCTTGAGGGCCATTTTGTGAAAAATAAAGGTTATTTTTGTGAAATTTATTATATTTTTGTTAAAAATAACATTTTGTAACGAAAGTTGAAATCCAGTTTCTCAAATTCGAGCCAAGCATTTAATAACAAAAACTTTTTAAAATCCTTTTGCTGAAGTTTTTCTCTCTGGTGAAGTTGTTTGTTTACAAATTACACATTTTAAAACATCACAAAATAATAATTAAATAATAAATAGTAAGTTTTTATGGAATAAAATTTTGTGAAAAGGCCTATTTTAGTAAAAAGAATTTTGTGGAGGGGCCCATTTTATCAAATTGGTTTTTGTGAAGGGCCCCATTTTATCAGATTGATTTTTGTGAAGGGGCGCATTTTATTAAATTAATTTTTGTGAAGGGGCCCTAAATAGGCCCCAAATTTTGTCTGTATCAACCCCTGGTATGAGTACTCAAATTAAACAAAATTTAATAAGGAAGAGATAGACATGTAGAACAGATTTCCAGCTTACCCCAATCCGGAGATATTAGTCTTCAATTGATGTTCAGCGATGCTACGATGTTCATAGAAAGAGTAGAGTGGTTCCACCTAAAATGATACAATATATATATATATATATATATATATATATATACCAGGAAATATTTATTTGAATTAATGTCAATTAAAGGTTAAATTTCCATATTTGCATTAGTATGCAGCGGCCGGTAGAGACTATGTTTAGTATCCACTTCTGTTAAGTTAACGGCCACATATTACCGTGGTTTGTAGATTTAAATAGTTTTATATTTATATATAAGTTCGAAAAAATTCATTTTAAATTATTATATTTCTTGTTTTCTAATATTTGGTATGATTAAAAATATATATATTTGCTTAACAAGAAATTATTTACAACTTTTTTTTTACTCACAATTAAAGTATCAAACATTAAATATTTACCTCAAAAGGGCCTAATATTGCTGTACATAGCAATTATTTATAGTAAAGCTATTAATACTGAACAAAAATCATTTTTAGAGTTTCTGAAGGATAAATGAAGCACAGATTAAAATTTTAAGTAAATTTTCATTTTTACGCAATTATGTATTTTGTCATTTGGTATTTTTTTGAGTATTTTAAAAAAGAGTGCTTAAAAAATGCACAGACATAACAATATTGTAAAATAAAGTTTCACATATGACTTAGATGAAAATTAATCCTCTTTTTTTTACTTACTGTACAAGAAATTTTATTGTTTAGAATTTTTTTTACTCAAAATTACAGTATCAAATATTGAATATATTTACCTCAAAAGTATCTAAGTTTGTTGACATTGCGAATATTATTTATAGTAAAGGTATAATACTGAACAAAAATCATTCTTAAGAGTTTCTGTATGATGAATGAAGTGCGGTGTTACATTAAATGACATTTTAATTTTTCTGCAATAGTGAATTTTGTAGGAAGAGTTCTGTATCCTGTGCTGCTTGGCAGAAAAAATTGCGCCAAAATGCCGTTTTGGCGACATGAAAAAATTTTCAAAGATTGCAGTAAAACATCATAAATCTGTATGTTATTTATAAATCAATGATTTTGCAACATTTTTAAAAATAGAAAATGATGCAAAAACATGGATTTATAAATAACAAAGATTTTAAAACGAAGTTTTTCCGCCATCTTAAAAAATTTATCACGATCCAATTATGCAAATTTTAGCAACATTCTAAATAAACTAACGATTAAAAAGCTAAAGAAATGTGATTTTTCAGATAAATTTTTGTTATTGTCATGGGGGTTCTGCCCCACTGAACCCCCGTTTTAAAAACATTTTGGACAATAAAAAAGAGAAAAAAAACTTACCAGAAATCTTTTGTCAATCTTGATTACACTAAATTCAAAACAATGTTAACTTATAATCTCGCTCACAACTGCCCAAAAAAAAAAAAAATTCAAAAAAAAAAAAAAGTAAAAGGATAGATAAATATAATAAATGCCAATAAATGAGACGGCGATTCAGAAAAAAGGGAAATTGCATACAAAAAATATATAAATAATTACACAAAAAAAGTTAATATTTACAAAAAAAAAAAATTAATTATTAATTATTAATTAAAAATAATTTAATGTTTACCAAAAGGGATCCTAGTCAGGGTCTGAAACATCGTCAATGTAAGGCACTTCACCTTCTAACTGAAAAGAATTTAAATTTTGAGGGACTTTTGGTAATGCACCCTCGATGTTTTCAGACTCTGCCGTTGGTCTTTGAAAATCCAAAAGCTTTAGCCCTCATTTCCGTACCCTGGGTAGACTTGAATAATGTCATTTATGAGGACTTGCATTTTCTGGCCAGTCATTTCTAAATGATCAAGCTTGAGTTGGCGATAAAAATGAAGAGCCATATATTGTGACAACATTTTATCGTTCCTGCGACATTTTAGAGAATTTTTAAACCAACGATTTTCATTTTCTAGATCATTATTGGTGTTCGCTTTATTGGTTTTTGACACGAATTCGCCTTTACTATGATTCGAAACTTCGTGTGTTGTCTGACTGGAGAATAATTTTTCTACAACATGGTATTGTTTGGCCGAATCTCAAAAATACCCACTAATTTTAATAAATTAGATACTAAAATCAGGACGTCTAACTGTCCTTCAGCTGCATCATTTCACAGGGATTTATAGCTTTATCTGGATAAAAATCTATTAAATTGGGTACGTACAGTTTTGCCATTAATAAATCATTAACAGTAACAGTGGATAAATGGTTACGTGTATCATCTATATATTTAAAACAGAAAGCGCATTTTGTCAAAATTTCACAAGAATATCGTCTCTTTACGCATGCGTCAACTTTTTTTGAAGGATTCTCCCCTAAAAAACGATAAGACTGATTGATTAACCTGTTTAGCCTAGGGGGACGGAAAAGGGTTGATTGAAAACAGATGGAAATATATTTTTGCTCTGAGGTTAAAAGCTAAAGCTTTTTTTTTTTTAAGAACTCATGTTTTCACTACTAAATATGCATATATTTCACAAAATTTTAAAGAGAGCTTGGAGATAGTTGTATTTATAACCGACTGAAATGTCAAAGAGTTTGGACGATGAGGACTATTTTTTATTGCTATGTTAAAGGAGCCGACGAGAAAACAAACAAACAAAAAAGCAAGAAGAAAGCATCTCTTTTACAACTGGATAACAATATTTTTTCCTGAAATTTGTACACGGGCTGTAAAACCGTTTTATTTATCACCCATAAAGATTTTAAAGAGTTAGGACAAAAATAACTTTTTATTTTAAAACTATGAAACGATACTGCATTAAAAAAAAAAAAAAAAAAAAAAAAACAAGAAAATGAGTGCTTTTATCACTAAATATCAATATCTTTTCACGAATTTTGCATCTTAAAATATAATTTCATACAAAATCGGGTTAAAGATGTAAAATAATAAAAACTTGATTTTTCTTTTATTTATTATTATTATTATTTATTCATTTATTATCACGGGCCCGGTCAACGCCGGGCAGGGGTCAGCTAGTTTTTTATTAAATTAAACTGACTAAATCCCTTTTCACATTCAGCAGTGCTAAATGGCAGGTTCACTATAAAGTTTAGAAGTTTGCATAAATTAAGAAATTCATTTGGATTTGTACACTCTGCTAAAATTCACTGTCTAACTGTCTCACATTAGAGTTTATGTTTGGTGTGAGACCAAATTTTCAAAAGCGGGTGATTGGCAAAAACTAAGTGTTAAAAAAGCTAGGCGTCAAATTTCACATCCAGGAATAATTTTGTAGTCGTCAAATGCTATAATGTAATAGTTAGTTGCATTTGACGACTAACGACTGCAAATTTCGAACACTGTCTACCCTACATAAACTTTGATATTAAAATTCATTTTTAAATTAATAAGGTTAGATAACCAGATAAATAAATACCTGAATAAATCCGGTATTTCCAAATTTTATCAATAGCTTTACCTTTGTCATGCTTTTACATTTAGAAAATTTTGAGGATGTATCAGAAACTTCTGCATTGTTGAAGTGATAAAAATATTTTGCTTGAGAAGTATGATTTGTTGTAAAAAGATTTTGACCTTATTGCTGAATATTTTTTCAATAAAGCTTATTTTTCATCAGCTATGTTTTGGAGTAATCATCTGAATAAGTGTCAACATGAAAAATTATACTTTGTGGCATTTGTGCAGACAAATAAAAATAATGCCAGATTTTAAATAATCCTATAATATAGCTGGTGTTTTTCAGCTTTTTGGTTGGCGCGATTTTCAAGACCGCGCCAAACGAATAACTTAATACAATGGCTAGGTTGCCATTAAAGGAAAAAAAACCCTAAATTTGGCGAATTTTTTCCTTTTTTAAACCGATTAATTTTTATTTTTTTTTCTGCGTGAGTGTAAAGCATCTTAGCCTTTGATTTCATTTAGTTTCACATTTAATTTTCTTCTTTAAAATCTGGGCTTTCTTCATTTCAATCTCTGAGCTTTTTTTCTTTTGACTTTGTTTTTCCATGTATACTGCTGAGAAGCTTTATGTGAATTCTTAATATCATTTAACAAGGAAGTTGAAATAGGTGCTTTACTCACACCTCTATAATTTTTAACAGCATCTTTTCCAAATCTCAATTTTTTTATCGTATGTTCATTGAAACGACCTTATAGCATACAACTGTTTATAGAAAACCCCCTCTCAGGATCAGCATTACCACGAGGTAAAACAAGTAGTACAGTTTTAATTAAACTTAAAAGTTACAATACATTCGCATGTGTTTGGAGATGACAAACATATTTTTTAACGCAATCTGTTAAGTGACACACTCAAAAGATAGATAAAAATTGTAACTACTAAAAATAGGCAAAGAAACATAGCAGCAACATACCTTATTCCTATGCGAACGAAACTTCACATCCAAGTATCAAGATCAACAACAAACAACGTGTTGTGTTGTATAAGCGGCTGCGCCAATTCCCCTGGACCGTGATCCGCTGTTCGATCACGGTTTGCGGACGTGAATAACAGTGATTTACTAGAATAGCCCGTTTTTGACCGTAAAAAAGATGTGTTCATTTTCTCTTCACCGTAAATGACTGTTAAAGCGAGGATGATACTGAAAAAATTATCAGTTACGGTGAATAACGGATTGTTATTGCCAAAGACTGATATTTAACGGGTAAATGCAATATTTACAGAAATACAGTAATTCACAGTAAATTATGCGGGAAAGTACTGTAATGTAACAGCTATTTTTAACAGTGTATATCTAACACAGATTTCAATATTCAGTCTAGTATGCGGGATTTTGAATTCAAATTAAATTCATTTGAATTTCTAGCATGTTAAAAGTTCACTTTTAATAAAGTAGCACCTCGAATCTTATGAAAATTGAGTAGGAATTATATTTATTTAACATAATTGTAAAAAGAACTTAAATCTAGTCTCTGTACTACTAAGGTTTTATTTTATTCAAAACAATGTTAAAGTTATTTGGAATATTTATCTGAACGAAAATTCACCGCATCTCTTCTTTAAAGTTTACTTGAGTAATTTTCAGAATAACATAACAGTCTATGCGGGTTGGGTTGGGTTGATTATTGACGGCAAATTATCTACACTTGGGATATAGGCCCGGGGGGAGTGCCCTTCGTGGGGGTCTTTCTAAGGGAACCTAACCCGTATTTACGCATGGATAAATCCACGGCTCGAAGAAAACCACGAAAACTCCTAACGATTAAGCCGACGGGCGCGATTGGGATCGAACCCAGCACCTCCCGTCTACCAGCTTCGAGAGCATAACCTCTCAGCCACTGGTGGGGCCAGTCTATGCGGAAAACGGCATTTATGATAAAAAATATTTTAGGAAAATTTATTACTTTGAACTCTAATTTATACGCATTTGAAAAAAAACGAACTTAAAACAACGCATGATTGAGAGCGATGCATAACTTTTATCATGATTATATATGTGTAAATAACTGGGACATTTTTAGAGTGCAATATTATTTAGTGACATTTGGATACTTCCTTGCTATAGCGGCCCCCGAATTTACGATTACGCTAAGATCATCGACAAGTTTCTATAAACATTATACATACACCATATATAAATACCTCATAAACCCTGTATATATACCAAACGGTTATATATATGCCATATACATATTTATGTCATATATACGTCACATGTACATCACATATACGTAATATTTCATCGTATGTATGCTATATATGTCAAATATTCGACACATACATCTTATACACATGTCATATATATGCGTCATATATGATAATAACTTGGTCATATAGTTCCATAAAATATTATATATTCATTCATGACTACAATGCTATATGTTTATAACTTGGTGATATATATTGATCGCCTGGCGATTTATTCCCGGCAGCTATAACAAGCCGCTGAAATTTAGAATATGAAATAATATGGCTTAAAATGAACCTTTGCATTTAAATATCAAATGTAATCAATTTTACATAATAATAAATTACAATAATTATAATTTTGATTAAAAAACATCAACTGTAAATTATTTATACAAAAAAACACATCAATTAATACCGTAGTAAAAAAAACGTAAATACTTTAATCCTTTTATTAAGCCATAATTGTAAAATAAAATTTGCATTGAAATGCATTTAATGTTATACTATCATTTTTCTGACGTTTTATGAATACGTGAGGGTACGTCTTAGTACAATGTTACATAACTCCTCTTGCAAGGTGCTCTTGCAAGGTATTTAATCAAGATGTTTTAACAAATTTATAATTAATATGTATGTAATATAATCAATTTCATCAGAAATCATATTTATTTTGTTACTAAAAGTATTAAGTTTTTTTTCGAGAGAAAAAATATTCAAAATTTTTTCAGAAATTGATCAGCTAGAAATATTTGTCAGACTTACAGCCTTTATTATAATTATCGTGCTTTTTTGTGCTCTTTTTGCCTGCGACAGAACAATGACACCACTTTGCGCAATCATCTTTAATAAAAAGCTATACGTTGCTGATGACTGGGATTTTCGAGAATCGTTGCCATAGATTAATCTCGGAAAATGAAACATTTGAAGTTACAGAAAAAATTAATTGCTCGGAAAGTATTTGTCAGAAAATTGCTAGACAAATTTCGTTAAAAAGGTAAAAAATTGTATTTTTCTTGATATAAATTTCAAATCTAATGATTATACCGTTTTTCAAATATTGAATTTTAAAAATTACCAAATTTCACAATGGAGTACCATAGCGAAACCTTCACGCGTAAAAAAGATAATGATAACGGCAACGTGTCCTGACACGTATACTGGCTATTAGCACGAGTCAAAAATTATAGTAGCCTTATTATTCTGTTAAAATATAAAAGTGAATTATGATGTCACGAGAGCATGATTTTTATTTAATTCTCGACAAATACTAGATGCGCCATTTCTTTTTAATATATATATAAATGTAAAAAATTTGTTAAATTTTAAATAAAAAAAATAGTTTTCTGCGATGTTCTGTAACCCGGGAAGCCCGGGTTCGATTCCCTAGTATTATATAAGCAGATAAAACTACGTTTTTAGCATCAGAACTTTATATCTTATAGCAAAGTAGTTTCAGTCGCAAGTAGGGTATAAAGGCCGATAGTAAAACACGTCGGTGTCGGTGGTGGATCTGTGGAGCTGTGCGCGGTGGATTTTGGTGGATCTCGGAGGTGGATTAGGGTGGATTTCGGAGGGTGAATCTGGGTGGATCTCGGAGGGTGGATTGCGGAGGTAGATAAGATAAGAGGCATGCGTCACTTGGGAGGGTGGATTGAGATGACTCATGGCAGGTTGGTAGAGATAACGAGTATTATTTTAATTAATTTTAATTGGAGAACTTAGAAATTTTCGAACCCATTTTCTTTTTTTCAACTATAGTATGGTAGGGTGTTTGGAAATATTTTTCGGAGTGTGGTTTGTGAATTGCATTTAAAAATATTAATTAAAAATGGTCATTAATTAATTTTAATTGGAGAACTTAAGAAATGTTTACGTTTTTTTTTCAACTAGAGTAGGTTATTCGATATACATGTTAGAGTATATTTGTGGTGAATTTTAAAAGTCAATAAAGGTTTAATTAAAAATGGGGATTAATTTTAATTGGAGTACTTAAGAAATTTTTCGAAGCAAATTTTTTTTTCAACGAGAGTATGCAGTTTGATTATGAGTGTGTGCAGTAGAAGTGAATGATTAATTAATTAAAAATATTAAATAAAAATAGTAATTAATTAATTTTAATTGCAGAACTTAAGAATTTTCGCGAGATTTTTTCAACGAGAGTAGGGTATTCGATATACATGTAGGGTATATTAGAGGTGAATTTTTAAAAGTAAATAAGGGTTTTAATTAAAAATGGTCATTAATTAATTTTAATTGGGGAACTTAGAAAAATTTTTTGGCGAGATTTTTTTTTTCTCAACGAGAGTACGCAGTTTGAAGGGTGGATGTGAATGAAAAATATTAATTAAAAAGGGTCATTCATTCATTTTAATGGGCGTACTTAAACATTTTTGGGGAAAACAGTCGGGTTTTAATGAATTCGATATAGGTTGTGGAAAAAAATACAGGGTCCCGTATGAATTATATTGCACTCAATTGAATGGCTACCCCCTCCCCCACCCCCACCCCTTTTTCTACCCAGAGGAGCCCTTCGATAGACTAACAATACGCACTTCCAAAAGTATAAAGTGATATAAAATGAAGAATTTTAACGTATATGTAAATAAACAAGAATGAAAAATCATGCGTAGCGTCATAATTCATGAATCACTTTCCAACAGGATCGAAATGGTATGCGAACAAAGTGTAATTTTACCATCGAGTGCATAGTGAATTAAAAATAGTGAACCGATCTCCTTAAAAAGGCGCCCTTTACAAAAATCCAATTATGCATAAGATCCCTTCCTAAAATCAGATAATTTACACCTTACCTTTTTTTATTTTCAATTCAAGTTAGGCTAAAAGTACAGCTTACGCATCGATAGGTTCAAAATACAGGGACCCTTTGAAAGAAAACTGGAAACAGTTATAGGTATTAAGCTACCTTCACAAAATAATGCGACTATGTGTGTCCCTTGACCCTTCACAAAATAGTATAACCTTATTTAAATTCCAGCGTCCTTCACAAAATAATTGGACAGATCCCCTTTTTAATAAAAAGGTCACCCTTCACAAAAAATACAATGAATTATTATGGAAACCCTTCAGTTCATGGACCCCTCTTTTTCCCCCTTCGAAGTGTGAAGTCGCATTAGACTATAGGGCCCCTTCATAAAATAAATGAGATACGTACCCTATTCGAAAGAGCCCTTCACAAAAAATTGTAGGAGGGGCCTTCACAAAAATTGAAATGCGTGTTAGAGGAATCATATGATATAAGAAAATAATTAATATTTTTTAAACTGGGCCCTCCACCGCCCGCTATATTTCTTATAGCGCCCCAGTATTTTTGCAGCAAGTTCTTTTTTAATTCAATGCTTCATATATGAAAACTAATATTCTGATATGAAAAATTTGCCCTTAGACGAAAGAAATGCAACTTATGAAGAAAAATAATTATATTTTTTAAACTGGGCCCTCCACCGCCCGCTATATTTCTTATAGCGCCCCAGTATTTTTGCAGCAAACTCTTTTTTAATTCAATGTTTCATATATGAAAACTGTTAGGCTCATATGAAAAATTAGCCCTTAGACGAAAGAAATGCAACTTATGAAGAAAAAAAAATATTTTTTTAACTGGGCCCTCCACCGCCCGCTATATTTCTGATAGCGCCCCAGTATTTTTTCAGCAAGCTCTTTTTTCAAGAGTGTATGAAAATTATTATTCTCATATGAAATATTCGCACTTAGGCGAAAGAACATTCAGTTCATTGACCCCTCTTTCCCTCCCCCCCTTCGAAGTGTGAACACGCATTAGACTATGGGAACCCTTCATAAAATAAATGAGATACGTACCTTATTCGAATAAAAAAGTCCCTACACAAAAAAATTGTAGGAGTCCCCTGTTTTAATAGAAAGCCCCCTTTGCAATGTACTCTGTAAAAATACTACCTTCGAAAGAAAGTGGACAAAGTTATAGATATTAAGCCCTGCTCACAAAATAATGCGACTACCCAGCGCCCTTCACAAATAATATAACCCTATTTGAATTCCAACGTCCTTCACAAAATAAATTCAATAGATTCGTATTATATTATGGCGACAGAAATACGAGAGACCTTTCATAAAAATCCAAGATCGTTGTTTGAATGAAAAGACCCCTTCGCAATGTACCTTGTAAAAATATTTTAAGAAATAGACTGCTATTCTCAAATGAATTACATATTCATGCAATGTAAAAAATAGGTTTTACACGAATGCATTTTTAGTATAACGTTCAAAATATAGATTTTAGAAAAAAGATTCATGTTTTACCAAATTTATTATACAAATCTGTAAAATAGGGTAGAGCGTCTCATGAAAAATAATTGAATTTCGAATGATTATGCTTTAAAAATACATATTTATAACTGAAACTGAAAAATGAGTGTTACCCCATCAGCATACATATCGCTGAATCACAATGAGTCATGTTAGCAGATAAGCGAAGATCTTGCTTTGACTTGATTCCTTCCTTAGATTATGAATAACTCAGGATAAGAAATATCTGATACTCGAAGGTTCTGACACATTTTTTGTAGCCAAATGTATGAAATGAACTATTTAAAACCGTCAATGTATGCGAATTATTTCGTATATAGTTATTAATCTGTTAAGTTTTAAAAGACTTCATTGACAAAATAAGAAATAGTCATCCCCTTATGAATTTTTGATGCAAAAAGATATGTTTAAATGAATTTGATACACGTTATGGTAGAAAAATACAGGGTCCCCTATAAAATATCGGAATTAAACTTTAAATATTTTAAAATTACATTCGTTTATGCTTTTTGTATAGAAAAATTATACTAAATTGGGTTTATACTATTCTAACTTAAAAATTTCTTTCGACTTTGTTTTTATAAAATATATATTGTACTATATAGTAAGTGCATTATTTTAAAAAATTTTGTTTTTAATATTGAAAAAAAATATATAAAAATGTATCTTACCTAAATATTTAAACCATAATGTACTGGACTTAATCCAAATTTGATCGACGCATGCATGTCTTAAAAGAACTAAACATGTTCGCTTATCTCTTAAAACCACTTGGATATTATAACGTCATGGATAAGGCATATGGTATAACGAATAGGTATTATAAGTCAGAATCATAAATTTTGCATACTTTATACAAACACTTTCAGTATGAGAAATGATTGATGTATACGAATTATTTCGTGTAGTCCTGTATAGTTATTAATCTGTTAAGTTTTAAAAATGCTTCAATGAAAAATAACTAAGAAATAAAATTAAAAAGGGTTATTAATTAATTTTAATTGGCGGACTTAAGCATTTTTGGGACAAACAGACGGGTTTTTAATGAATTCGATACAGGTTAGGGCAATAAATACAGGGTCCCGTGTGAATGGAGAGGTAACATGCTTGTGGAAGGTCTATTTTTAAGACGAAACATTGTATGAAGGGCCCTGTTTTAGGGTTAAAAGTTTCGTGAAGGGGTCTGTTTGAAGGACCCTGTTTTGAAATGACTTAAGAACGGACAATTTATTCCTAAACATATTTGTAACTACAAATAGTGTAGTTTGCATACATTATAAAAATACATGAATATATTTATACATTATGCTATAGTTTTTTAAAGTTAGATTCATACAATAAAGCAAGACTGATACCGTTAATGTATATGAATGCCTTTATGTTACCCTGTATAGCTTAAACTCGATTCGTTATATGTGCTTCATTGAGTATTCAGTGAAAAATAACTAAGAAATAAAATTAAAAATAGTAATTAAGAGATACCCTTAAGAATTTTTGAGATAGGAGATTTTAATTAAATAGATTAATGAATCTAATTCGATACAAGTCTTACTAAAATAGAAATTACACTAAAAATACAGAGTCCCCTACAATATATATATGAATTATACTCCACTAATTTTAATAGCACCCTCACCTATTTTCATAGAAATGGCTTCAATATAATTTAGGCTAACAATATACACTTTAGAAAATACTTAGTAACCAAAAGAAGGATAGGAATTCGATATGTACTACTACTTAAGTAAAATATAATTTCTTTCATCGCATAAAATATATTAACAAGTCCTGTAAAAATATATTGACAAGACATAAACTAATCATACATGATTTAAAACATATTGGTTATACAAAACATATATGTAGAAATATATATATATATATATATAAATTTATCTTTACCTAAAAATTTCAAGCATGATTTACGGAACTTTACCCAAATTCAACTGGATTCTTCAACACGTAGTTTGATGACATCACTGATCGCGATAACATTCTAGATAAGATTCACTGATAAGAACACATTTCAATTAATTTCTTCTAAAGCAAGTATACGAGTTGGTTCTAAGGTATAGGTATGTAGATATATAATAAGTTAGTAGTAATATATTTTTAAAGTACTTTTTATTATATGTTAAAGGAAATGGTTATTTTTTCTTTACGTAGGGTAGACAAAATTAAAACATAAAATATTAAATTTAATCTTTAGTAATACAAAGGCTTACACCTACATAAACGCAGACATCCTTTAAGTTATATTCATGCAGACTTTATGATATATCACATATGTTCTTTCTTTTACCATAACACATATGGATTTTTTAAATGTATGTCACGTGACTATCTAAAGCGAGATTGATACTTAAAACCATTAATATTTATGAATTAATTCGTATAGCCCTGTATAGATGCTACTCACCATATATGTATATATATATTAAAATCTGTTCAGTTTTAAAATACAAGTCTTATTTAAATAGAGATTATAGTTAAAAATACAGGGTCCTGTATAATACACATTAATTATACTGCATTAATGCGCTACCTCACCTATATTATCACAGAAATACCTTCGATGAAATTTAGACTAACAATACACACTTAAAAAAAATAGATACAGAGTGCCCAGAAAAAGGATAGGAATGAATGAAAAATTTTAACGTAAATTATAAAATATGATCTATAGTACGTGACAATAACTAAATATGAAGGAAAAATCATGCGTCATGGTATACTTTATGAAACATTTTCCAATGCTATGGGACTATCGTTAAGAATTTGAAAAACTATTGAAATAAGTGAATTAGATTTAATAATTCATACTGGAAATGTATTTAAAAAATTACAGCTTTGATTTCTTTCTTTTTTTTTTCACTTAGACATAATTATAAGGCTTCTTTTACAATAAAGACCTGACTGTCGTGGAAAGATTGAAAACTAGTATTTATTGAATCGGCCTATATATATATGTTAGGTTTGCTATACTAGAGGTCTCTAAACTTTGCATATATGACTTCCATTATAACTTTATATAGAATACTTAACTTACCATATTCAAACACATAATATTTATAAGGCTATGGAACAATATCGTAATTTCTTTAACTTCTCTAGGTATTCAAAATCCCATCGTCTAAACCGCACAAGTATCGAACCTAAAAACATAAAATCAGACATGTCATTTTATAGCCACCAAGCTAACCACAGGGCTAAGTGAGCCCCCGATTATTTTTTAGTCACCACGCTAACTATTGGGCTGAGTGAACCCCAGGCTATTTTATACCCACCACGCTAACTACTGGGCTTAGTGATCCCCCGCTTATTTTATAATCACCACGCTAACTATTGGGCTGAGTGAGCCCCAGGCTATTTTATACCCACCACCCTAACCACAGGGCTAAGTGAGCCCCCGCTTATTTTATAGTCACCACGCTAACTACTGGGCTGAGTGAGCCCCAGGCTATTTTATACCCACCTGAAAAGTGGGTACTGAAAGTGTTTGTATAAAGTATGCAAAATTTATGATTCTGACTTATAATACCTATTCGTTATACCATATGCCTTATCCATGACGTTATAATATCCAAGTGGTTTTAAGAGATAAGCGAACATGTTTAGTTCTTTTAAGACATGCATGCAGTCGATCAAATTTGGATGAAGTCCAGTACATTATGGTTTAAATATTTAGGTAAGATACATTTTTATATATATTTTTTCAATATTAAAAACAAAAATTTTTAAAATAATGCACTTACTATATAGTACAATATATATTTTATAAAAACAAAGTCGAAAGAAATTTTTAAGTTAGAATAGTATAAACCCAATTTAGTATAATTTTTCTATACAAAAAGCATAAACGAATGTAATTTTAAAATATTTAAAGTTTAATTCCGATATCTTATAGGGGACCCTGTATTTTTCTACCATAACGTGTATCAAATTCATTTAAACATATCTTTTTGCGTCAAAAATTCATAAGGGGATGACTATTTCTTATTTTGTCAATGAAGTCTTTTAAAACTTAACAGATTAATAACTATATACGAAATAATTCGCATACATTGACGGTTTTAAATAGTTCATTTCATACATTTGGCTACAAAAAATGTGTCAGAACCTTCGAGTATCAGATATTTCTTATCCTGAGTTATTCATAATCTAAGGAAGGAATCAAGTCAAAGCAAGATCTTCGCTTATCTGCTAACATGACTCATTGTGATTCAGCGATATGTATGCTGAAGGGGTAACACTCATTTTTTAGTTTCAGTTATAAATATGTATTTTTAAAGCATAATCATTCGAAATTCAATTATTTTTCATGAGACGCTCTACCCTATTTTACAGATTTGTATAATAAATTTGGTAAGGCATGAATCTTTTTTCTAAAATCTATATATTGAACGTTATACTAAAAATGCATTCGTGTAAAACCTATTTTTTACATTGCATGAATATGTAATTCATTTGAGAATAGCAGTCTATTTCTTAAAATATTTTTACAAGGTACATTGCGAAGGGGTCTTTTCATTCAAACAACGATCTTGGATTTTTATGAAAGGTCTCTCGTATTTCTGTCGCCATAATATAATACGAATCTATTGGATTTATTTTGTGAAGGACGTTGGAATTCAAATAGGGTTATATTATTTGTTAAGGGCGCTGGGTAGTCTCATTATTTTGTGAGCAGGGCTTAATATCTATAACTTTGTCCACTTTCTTTCGAAGGTAGTATTTTTACAGGGTACATTGCAAAGGGGGCTTTCTATTAAAACAGGGGACTCATACAATTTTTTTGTGTAGGGACTTTTTTATTCGAATAGGGTACGTATCTCATTTATTTTATGAAGGGTTCCCATAGTCTAATGCGTGTTCACACTTCGAAGGGGGGGGGGAAAGAGGGGTCAATGAACTGAAGGTTCTTTCGCCTAAGTGCGAATATTTCATATGAGAATAATAATTTTCATACACTCTTGAAAAAAGAGCTTGCTGAAAAAATACTGGGGCGCTATCAGAAATATAGCGGGCGGTGGAGGGCCCAGTTAAAAAAATATTTTTTTTTCTTCATAAGTTGCATTTCTTTCGTCTAAGGGCTAATTTTTCATATGAGCCTAACAGTTTTCATATATGAAACATTGAATTAAAAAAGAGTTTGCTGCAAAAATACTGGGGCGCTATAAGAAATATAGCGGGCGGTGGAGGGCCCAGTTTAAAAAATATAATTATTTTTCTTCATAAGTTGCATTTCTTTCGTCTAAGGGCAAATTTTTATATCAGAATAATAGTTTTCATATATGAAGCATTGAATTAAAAAAGAACTTGCTGCAAAAATACTGGGGCGCTATAAGAAATATAGCGAGCGGTGGAGGGCCCAGTTAAAAAAATATTAATTATTTTCTTATATCATATGATTCCTCTAACACGCATTTCAATTTTTGTGAAGGGCCCTCCTACAATTTTTTGTGAAGGGCTCTTTCGAATAGGGTACGTATCTCATTTATTTTATGAAGGGGCCCTATAGTCTAATGCGACTTCACACTTCGAAGGGGGAAAAAGAGGGGTCCATGAACTGAAGGGTTTCCATAATAATTCATTGTATTTTTTGTGAAGGGTGACCTTTTTATTAAAAAGGGGATCTGTCCAATTATTTTGTGAAGGACGCTGGAATTTAAATAAGGTTATACTATTTTGTGAAGGGTCAAGGGACACACATAGTCGCATTATTTTGTGAAGGTAGCTTAATACCTATAACTGTTTCCAGTTTTCTTTCAAAGAGTCCCTGTATTTTGAACCTATCGATGCGTAAGCTGTACTTTTAGCCTAACTTGAATTGAAAATAAAAAAAGGTAAGGTGTAAATTATCTGATTTTAGGAAGGGATCTTATGCATAATTGGATTTTTGTAAAGGGCGCCTTTTTAAGGAGATCGGTTCACTATTTTTAATTCACTATGCACTCGATGGTAAAATTACACTTTGTTCGCATACCATTTCGATCCTGTTGGAAAGTGATTCATGAATTATGACGCTACGCATGATTTTTCATTCTTGTTTATTTACATATACGTTAAAATTCTTCATTTTATATCACTCTATACTTTTGGAAGTGCGTATTGTTAGTCTATCGAAGGGCTCCTCTGGGTAGAAAAAGGGGTGGGGGTGGGGGAGGGGGTAGCCATTCAATTGAGTGCAATATAATTCATACGGGACCCTGTATTTTTTTCCACAACCTATATCGAATTCATTAAAACCCGACTGTTTTCCCCAAAAATGTTTAAGTACGCCCATTAAAATGAATGAATGACCCTTTTTAATTAATATTTTTCATTCACATCCACCCTTCAAACTGCGTACTCTCGTTGAGAAAAAAAAAATCTCGCCAAAAAATTTTTCTAAGTTCCCCAATTAAAATTAATTAATGACCATTTTTAATTAAAACCCTTATTTACTTTTAAAAATTCACCTCTAATATACCCTACATGTATATCGAATACCCTACTCTCGTTGAAAAAATCTCGCGAAAATTCTTAAGTTCTGCAATTAAAATTAATTAATTACTATTTTTATTTAATATTTTTAATTAATTAATCATTCACTTCTACTGCACACACTCATAATCAAACTGCATACTCTCGTTGAAAAAAAAATTTGCTTCGAAAAATTTCTTAAGTACTCCAATTAAAATTAATCCCCATTTTTAATTAAACCTTTATTGACTTTTAAAATTCACCACAAATATACTCTAACATGTATATCGAATAACCTACTCTAGTTGAAAAAAAAACGTAAACATTTCTTAAGTTCTCCAATTAAAATTAATTAATGACCATTTTTAATTAATATTTTTAAATGCAATTCACAAACCACACTCCGAAAAATATTTCCAAACACCCTACCATACTATAGTTGAAAAAAAGAAAATGGGTTCGAAAATTTCTAAGTTCTCCAATTAAAATTAATTAAAATAATACTCGTTATCTCTACCAACCTGCCATGAGTCATCTCAATCCACCCTCCCAAGTGACGCATGCCTCTTATCTTATCTACCACCGCAATCCACCCTCCGAGATCCACCCAGATTCACCCTCCGAAATCCGGGTGCAACTCAAACGTGAAAGGTTCCATTCTCCCATTGGTTGACAAAAAAACCGGAAGTCACTTGATTTTTATATTTTCGTACAAGTTTGCTTAAAGCACAATCTGTCTGTGAACAGTACAGCGAGGTAGTTAAAGCACCGGACTTGTGAACTGAAGGTTTAAGTTTTGTCCTCTCTGATTTAAAAAAAAAAAAAATCCGTTTTTAGGGTTTTGTTTTGATCTTTACGGAATTAATTAATAGAGATTATTTACTTGACTTAATGATCAGTATAATTTTTTTTAATTATTATGTAAATATATAATAAATCTTAATTAATATTATATTTAAATATATATAATTAATAATATTTAATAGTTTATTTAAATATGTGTGTGTGGGTATATACATATACAATTAATATTTATTATTATTACTTAAATATATAATTCATATTAATAAATATTATTATTTAAATGCATATAATTAATATTTTCACTCAGTGGTTTGTAATACATTCTCTTCCATTTTCAGCAAATAATTAATAAGACATTTAAGAAAATAGGCCAATATATCTTAAAGAAAAACTTGGGATTTTTTTTAAATGTAACTCAAACAATGAATTTTAGTTTTGGATGATACTCTTTGTAGAAGCCCAAACATTACATGTACGTATGTTTAGGATTAAACTAAACTTTTTTTTTATAAATATTATCTGTTATTAAAAATACATAATAGAAACGTGTGCTTCTTAGTTCTTATTAGAATCCAGAAGTATTGACTTTTTTTTTTTCATTTATTGTATATGCCTACATCAATAATATAATAAAATATCATTGTGATCTCAATAAATTTTTGAAAACTGGAGTAGCAAATAATATCTAAATCATATAAAATCTTCGACTATGTTAGAAACACAGACTTACATATATACAAATTATGCAGACATGTATGCATGTATATATTCATATAATTATATATTACATATCATAAGAGACGGTAGTCTCTTGAGTGACGCAGCGAAAAACCGAAAACCGTAAGCCCAAAACCGAAGATTCCGTCACTCTCATATATACAGCTAGCAGGACATCAAAGGAAAATCGAAACGCCGACATTTAATATCTCAGTAAATATGAGGCATACCGTTTCGATTTTTTCACATTAGTCTTATATCTATGGCCTAACTCTATCCTGAAATTTATAGATTTCTACATGCAGTAGATTTTGAGATCTGGAAACCAATTTTTAAGCGAAAATGGAAAATGTAATGGTGTAATGGGCACAGAGGTGTTATCTCGAAAATGGATCGAACGATTTTTTAAAAATTAATATATTATATTAATCGCTTTTAGATGAAGAGAGTAAGATTTTGAGCTAACGTAGGAAAACTCTTGTTTTTTATATAATCCAGCTTCAAAATCGGACTCTTTTCTTATGCTTTTTCTGGTAGACTAACATTAAAGATTTTCGGCCTTTTCACCCTTTTTTATTCCTGCGCGGTCAGTATATTCATGGGTATCACGGTTATAGTTAAAGGCGATTTCGCAATCATATCTGGCTGAAGAACTATTTAGATTTTTTTTTTTTTTTAATACGAAAACAGTTTTTAATGCAATTTTTAATATGTAATATATATGTATTAAATTAAATTATTGTTTGTATATTTTTCTTTTTTGTTATAATAAAGAATTTCTTATATCAAAATCTTCATTAAGTCGAAAAATATTTAGATTCCTTGATTAAAATATTGAAATATTTTATAATTATACATATACAATTTAATTGTTATTTATATTTAATTTGTGATTTTTTAAAGGAAAAAAAAGATTAAGATTTTTTTTTATCAATTAATTTGCGTAACAAGGAATCATTCAAAATGAATCAATCATCAGTTTGTTTTCTTCGTGTGCGATGCGATTCGCTGCTATGAACATTTTTTGAAGTGTTGAAAATCAAATTTCACAAATACTTCTAACTTCTATTAACAAATACTTCATGAATATATTTTTAATTCCATGTTGTTTATGTACGATAAAAAACACGTTTGTAAGCTTCTGTTTCATAGTATAAGAATCCAAACATTCAGTGAAATGCGTATATTTGATCAGCTATATAAACAAATGAAGAATACAGTACCTTTTTTTTTCAATTTCATTTCTTAAATTTGCATTTTAAAAACAGATAATAAAGAAATATGTATTTATCTTCTAATATTTATTTTCCTAAGTCAGAGAAATGCAAAGTTCTACCATTGTTTTTTTTGTTTTTTTTTTTCTAGTGAAAGTTTATTTTCAAATGTTAAATATAGATTTTACTTAATAAATCACGAAATCAGTCGTCAGTTCTCGGGGCAATGGTAGACGTGGCATTGGAAACCTAAAAATCATGAGAGAGGGTAATATCTTTAAACAAATCTTGTAGCAAAGTATTCAGTAGTATCTTGCACCAAATATAAGAAATTGAAAAAAAAAAAAAAAGGTACTGTATTCTTCATTTTTGTTTATGTATTGTCAAAGCTATGCATTCTACCGAATGTTTTTATTCTTGAAATAGACTATTTAAACAGAGATAGAAGTTTACCAAACTTTTGTTTCTTTCTTCATACATAAACAACATGGAATTAAAAATATATTTTTGAAATATTTGTTAATTAAGTTAGAAGTATTTGTGAAATTTGTTTTTGAACCCGTTAAAAAATCTTCACAGCGCATGGAAAAATAGAAACGCTATAGAAGGATTTTTTTTTTCTTCAGTTACCCTGAAATTAAAACAATATATATATATATATATATATATATATTTTTATTTTTATTTTTGGGGGGGGGGGGTTTCAGGAGTGCAAAACGTTCATATTTACTGATTTATTAGTTGTTTGTTTTCTTTTTAAAATTAAAATAATGTTGTTAAATAGCAACATCATGGTGTAGAAAAAAAAACATTAAAAAAATGTGATGCATCGTTATGTACGAGAGATCAGTTTCAACTGACATTACAAAAATTTATTCACAAACTAAGACAGATAATTAAGAAAAATAGGTTAAATCCTAGAACAAGCGAGACGCTTGGCGTCATCGAATTTAGCGAAGCGATAAATGAGTTTTCTTGTTACCGGTTTATTTCTTACGTTTTTTCCACGCCTTCTGTGCTTGGTTCTAGCATGAGCAGAATGCATGGTTCTGAAAATTGAGCTGGTTTTTGAGGGAATTAGATTTGATTGGTTGGTTGACAGATTAGAATATTCTATAATAGAGTTCTATTGTCTGTGGGTTGGTTTGTTGTGTGTCAGATTTGTTGAATTATGTTTATGAAATGTGTTTTATGTCATAAAGGATAAATCCTGTGAAATATTAAAAAAAAACGAAGGATGAGAAATAACGGTAAGTGCATTTTTGTTGATTTTATATGATAAGATGTATTTTAAGCACTTTAGAGATTGCTGTAAACCGATTTTTGTGCGAACATTACTGACCGCAGCTTGAATGGATTTCATGCATTCTAGGGAGTGCGGAATATAGCAATTTTTGTGCATCCAGGATTTTTTTTTTTCAGTTAATGTACGCGAAGCATACACATATATACATATATATATATAAATTATTAACTGCTGTTTGAATGAATTTCATGCATTCTAGAGATTGCTGCACAGGGAGTTTCATGCATCCAGGATTTTTTTTTTTTCTGTTATGTACGCAAAGTGTACATATATATGTTACTAACTGGTGCTTGAATGAGTTTCGTGCTTTTGAAAAATCAGAAATCTCTAGATTCTCCCCAATCGTAACCTGTGTTCTTTGTAGCAGAGAATTCACTACTTACACAATTTCTATGAAAATTTTTTCACGAAGTAAACATTGATTTTATTCCGTTTTGTGACAATTTACAAAGTTTTAGCAAGGAGGAAAAAATAGCTAAAAATTATTAAAAATAGAAAAATCTGGAGGAAAAAATTGCTAAATGTTTGTATGTAAAAATTGAAATATCCAGACGAAATATTGCTAAAAGTTTGTAAAAATAGAAAAACTTGCTGAAACTTTGTAAATAATTGTAAAACGAAATAAAATTTATGTTAAAATTGTATAATAAAGCTTGCCGTAAGCAGTGTGTAAGTATCTGCTTGCTTAAGCTTAAAAAGCATTCGTTCTGATTGGGTAAAATTTGGAGGTTGCGATTTTTTGGTTGACGTGCGTAAAAAAAATAGCCAAATCGGATGTTTTGCTTGTTCTAGGATTTTGCCCAATATATTTGATTAATGAATTCATCGATTGATACTTTGGCTTAATTAGGTTTGAATTGGCTTAGTAATTTGAATCTTATCATGATGACGTTTTGATTTTGCATGTCCCTGTATAAAAAACTCCTCAATGATATTTGCAAGATAAATACACTGTCACAATTAGATTCAAATTGGTTCAGCATTTCAACAGTGATGGTAAGGATTAAAAAAAAATTCATATTTTTTGCTTTTGTGTGTACCTTTTAAACAAACTGTAAGAGCTAAATGCTTGATTAGCTAACTCATTGATGATGCGGCTAAGTTTAGGGATTCACCCTCAGTTAGCCATCTTGTTTTTAAATCAAAACATTTTAACTTTTATTATTAAATATAAATCAATCAGTCAGTAAAATTAAATAACATGCTTATAATAAGTAAATATGAATGAAAATTATTTTGGAAATGAGAAACAAAACAAATATGTTTTGAAGTATAGATAAAATGCTTCAGTGATTAATTTGTAATCACTTCAGCATTTTATCTATATTTTAATTATAATTAGTGATCTTCTGTGATTATGTAACATTTCAGCGATGCTGGATTGAATCCCTGAAGCATTTTATCTATTTCGAAAAACCGAAGTCAGAGAAATGCAAGTTTTGTGCATCCAGGATTTTTTTTTTCAGTTAATGTACGCGAAGCGTACTCACACACATATATATATATATATATATATCAATTATTAACCGCTGTTTGGATGAATTTCATGCATTCTAGAGATTGCTGCACAGGGAGTTTCATGCATCCAGGATTTTTTTTTCTGTTAATGTACGCAAAGAGTACATATACATGTTACTAACTGGTGCTTGAATGAGTTTCGTGCATTTGAAAAATCAGAATTCTCTAGATTCTCCCCAATCATAACCTGTGTTCTTTGTAGCAGAGAATTCACTACTTACACAGTTTCTATGAAAATTTTTTCACGAAGTAAACATTGATTTTATTCCGTTTTATGACAATTTACAAAGTTTTAGCAAGGAGGAAAAAATAGCTAAAAATTATTAAAAATAGAAAAATCTGGAGGAAAAAATTGCTAAATGCTTGTATGTAAAAATTGAAATATCCAGACGAAATATTGCTAAAAGTTTGTAAAAATAGAAAAATCGTGAAGAAAAACTTGCTGAAACTTTGTAAATAATTGTAAAACGAAATAAAATTTGTTTATTTTGTGAAAAAGCTTGCCGTAAGCAGTGTGTAAGTATCTGCTTGCTTAAGCTTAAAAAGCATGCGTTCTGATTGGGTAGAATTTGGAAGTTGCCGTTTTTTTGGTTGACGTGCGTAAAAAAAATAGCCAAATCGGATGTTTTGCTTGTTCTAGGATTTTGCCCAACATATTTGATTAATTAATTCATCGATTGATACTTTGGCATAATTAGGTTTGAATTGGCTTAGTAATTTGAATGTTATCATGATGATGTTTTGATTTTGCATGTCCCTGTATAAAAAACTCCTCAATGATATTTGCAAGATAAATACACTGTCACAATTAGATTCTAATTGGTTCAGGATTTCAACAGTGATGGTAAGGATTAAAAAAAATTCATATTTTTTGCTTTTGTGTGCACCTTTTAAACAAACTGTAAGAGCTAAATGCTTGATTAGCTAACTCATTGATGATGCGGCTAAGTTTTGGGATTCACCCTCAGTTAGCCATCTTGTTTTTAAATCAAAACATTTTAACTTTAATTATTAAATATAAATCAATCAGTCAGTAAAATTAAAAATCACAAAATTCGTCAAATGATCTCGGGAGAAAAATAGTGAAATTTGTCTAACAATCGCGGAACAGAATTGCAAAATTCGTCGAATGGCAGTGGAAAAAAAGTGCACAATTTGTTCGTTTATGGAAAAAGTCGTGAAATTCATTAATCGATAGTCGATAAATCACGAAATTCATCAATCGATAGCAGAAAAATCACAAAATTCATTGATAGTGGAAAAATCACAAAATTTATCAACTGGTTTCAGGGGAAAAAAATTTCGAATATCGTCGAATGGCTTCGAGAAGAAAAAAAATCACAATCCGTCAAATAATTTCTTTGAAAAAATCGTGAAATTCGCCAAATGGTTTTGAAATTTGTCGAGCGACAGTGGGGAAAAAATCTTTTTCCATTGAATCATCGCAATTGGAACTATTAAGTTTGACCAGTGGTGGCAGTAAAGTCAGTCGGCAAATTTTCAGTATTACTCGCCGATTGGCGAATGGCAATTTTGTCCTATATTTTTATGCACTTTATCGATGAAATTCATGATTTTTTACACGCCTGATCGATGAAATTCAAGATTTTTACGCACCCAATTGATGACTTTCTTGATTTTTATGCATCCGTTTGACGAAATTAATGATTTTTACATGCCTGATAAACAAAATTCATGATTTTTATGCATGTGTTCAACAAAATTTATGATTTCCCTTCTCCCGATCCACAAAATTCATGTTTTTACTGTGCCTGATTGACAAAATTCATGATTTTCAACTGATATGCTTTCCATCGGCCAATTAATGAAATTCACAATTTTTCTTCTCTAGACAATGGCGAAATTCGCAAATTATTATTTTTTTTTTACCGTTCGTTGAAATTTACAATTTTTTCACAAACATTCGATGGAATTCTTGATTTTTCCAAGCCCAGTTGTCGAAATTTGAGATTTTCCATGCCTATCGACAAAATTCATAATTTTGCAGAACCGATAGACAAAATTCATAATGTTTTCCTATGATCTATGGACAATTTGAAATTTTTTCCTGCAACTGTTCGTTGAAATTCTCGATCTTTCCACGCCATTCGAGGAAATTCGCTGCTCGATCCATGAAATTCACGATTTTAAGTGCCTTATCGACAAAATTCGCAGGTTTTTTCAATTGATTTACAAAATTCAAGATTTTTTTTTTTTTTTGAGTGATTGACGAAATTTGCAACTCCGGAATTACTGATTTTGGCATCTCTGGTTTCTGTTGACCGATTATTGAAATTTGCGTTTTTTTTTCTAGCGACAAAATGGCGAAATTTGTGATTTTTCCATGCCCATTTGACAAAATTCGCATCCAGTCGATGCAATTCATGATTTTATGCGCCTGATCGATGAAATTCATATTTTCCTACGATTTATGGACAAAATTTGCAAATTTTTCTCACGAATTATTAAGGAAATTCGAAATTTTTGGATAGGTTGGCATGTATGGTCTCTGCGGGCCACCAGTTATCCATCACGGGCCACAGGTTGTGCATTCCTAATCATGATGCAGTTTGGCTCATTCGACTCGACATCGATAGAACTTACTGATTTTAGTTTCACCACCAGGGGCAGTTATGTTCATATAGAACAGAGAGCGCCCCTGGCAGTGGAAGGGGAAATTAATGGATTTTGGAGCTAACTCAAGTTCTATGGGTCCCATCACAACATGGTTTGATTCATTCAACTTGTTTCAAGTTTGACCACCAGGGGGCGCATTCCCATCTTAGGTTCTATGGCCCCGATCATGACAAGGTATGGCTCACTCAACTCGAAATCGACAGCCTCAAAAATTTCAGCTGTTTGTATAGAACAGAGTGCGCCCCCTGGTGGTGGAACATGGAACTAACAGATTTTGCAGCTAACTTGAGTTCTATGGGTCCCATCACAATGCAGTTTGATTCATTTGGCTCGACATCGATAGGATACATCGATTTTAGTTCCAAGTTTCACCACCAGGGGCGCTATCCTATCTTGTGTTCTATGGGCCCGATTACGGTGAGATATGGCTCATTCGATTCGAAATCGACAGCCTGAAAGATTTCAGCTATGTTTGTATAGAACAGAGTGCGTCCCCTGGTGGTGGAAGATGGAACTAATGGATTTTGCAGCTAACTCGAGTTCTATGGGTCCCATCACAATGCAGTTTGATTTATTAAACTGGACATCGACAGGATATATAGATTTTAGTTACAAGTTTCACCACCAGGGGGCGCTTTCCTATCTTGTGTTCTATGGGCCTGATCACGACGAGGTATGGCTCATTCGACTTGAAATCGACAGCCTGAAAGATTTCAGCTATGTTTGTATAGAACAGAGTGTGCCCCCTGGTGGTGGAAGATGGAACTAACGGATTTTGCTGCTAACTCAAGTTCTATGGGTCCCATCACAATGCAGTTTGATTCATTCGACTCGACATCGACAGGATATATAGATTTTAGTTACAAGTTTCACTACCAGGGGGCGCTTTCTTATCTCGGGTCCTATGCGCCGCATCACGACGAAGTATGGCTCATTCGACTCGAAATCGACAGCCTCAAAGATTTCAGCTATGTTTGTATGGAACAGAGTCCGCCCCCTGGTGGTGGAAGATGGAACTAACGGATTTTGCAGCTATCTCAAGTCCAATGGGTCCCATCACAATGCAGTTTGATTTATTCAACTGGACATCGACAGGATATATAGATTTTAGTTACAAGTTTCACCACCAGGGGCGCTTTCCTATCTTGTGTTCTATGGGCCCGATCACGACGATGTATGGCTCATTTGACTCGGAATCGACAGCCTGAAAATTTTCAGCTATGTTTGTATAGAAAAGATTGCGCCCTTTGGCGGAGGAAGATGGAACAAACGGGTTTTGCCATGCATTTTCATCCTTCTAATTGTGTTACTCTCTCGCTGTATAATTTAAAAGTTGAGTCTTGGATTCCTCTCCCTGGGCCACCACCCTCATATTTTATTGGGGTCCAAGGGGTCTTTTTAGCATTTCTTTAAAATTTTATTCTAATGATTAATTTATACCCTATACTTAATTTCGACTAATTGACATTTTCATCAATAACCTTAAAAAAGTAATGATATCAGTACAAAAACCCTTAACGGGTTAAAAGTTGTGACGCAGCACTTTCTTTTGGCTCTATGAATTTTAAATATGGGTCTTAAAAGCAATGATATCAAATTTAAGTGACGCTATGTTAATAATTTTTTTTAAATCATAATTTTCTTTTTAGTTTTATTTATATTCACAGGTGCAATTATTATCTTAATATGAAAAAATATATAAAATTTATTCGCTGATGCTTTTTCATTCACATCTCGCATGAATTCAAAATATGGGTTTTAAAAGAAATGATATCAAAATTTGAGTGACACCTTGACGTTAATTTAATAGGACTCTTTTAAAATTCAATTTAAATTATTTTTGGTTTGTCTTCTAAAGTATATTTACACATACAAACAATACTTTTAATTTTTCAATACACTTTTAAATATATTACTTTCACTGAGCCTATATTATGTATTGAAATGTATTTATTTCAATAAATTGATTTATCTTCTGTGCCACGCTATCCAAAATCATAAGTAAAATTTATGTAAATGATTATTTTGCGTCATATTATCCACTTGAATACATTTCCCTTTGTTTGGATACTATGACGCAAAATAATCATTTACATAAATTTTACTTATGATTTTGGATAGCGTGGCACAGAAGATAAATCAATTTATTGAAATAAATACATTTCAATACATAATATAGGCTCAGTGAAAGTAATATATTTAAAAGTGTATTGAAAAATTAAAAGTATTGTTTGTATGTGTAAATATACTTTAGAAGACAAACCAAAAATAATTTAAATTGAATTTTAAAAGAGTCCTATTAAATTAACGTCAAGGTGTCACTCAAATTTTGATATCATTTCTTTTAAAACCCATATTTTGAATTCATGCGAGATGTGAATGAAAAAGCATCAGCGAATAAATTTTATATATTTTTTCATATTAAGATAATAATTGCACCTGTGAATATAAATAAAACTAAAAAGAAAATTATGATTTAAAAAAAATTATTAACATAGCGTCACTTAAATTTGATATCATTGCTTTTAAGACCCATATTTAAAATTCATAGAGCCAAAAGAAAGTGCTGCGTCACAACTTTTAACCCGTTAAGGGTTTTTGTACTGATATTTATATACATATATATAAATATATGTAAATATAAATATAAATATACATACGTATATAAATATATATATTCGTATAATTATATACATATATATATTCATACGTATATCATACATGCATATGTGTATTGTATATGTTTTCACTTTTACGAGAAAAAATTATGTCAGATTTATTGGATTGCAGTGTAAGAGTAAGAAAATGTTAAAACTACAGCAATAATACACCAATATTATACTGATTATAAAAAAACATTAATTGATTAATCTTTGTATATTACTATACTGTCATACTGGAAAGAAACAACAAAAGTTTGATCTAGGGGCCCTGTATAAAATCTATATTTTCTTAATAAAAATTTTAATTGATATTTAATAAGTAAAAATGTATTAAACAAAATATAATTTATTTTTAGGTGTCACTTTATAAACTAATCGAATACAATAACATCTTTCTTTAATTTTTCTTCTTTTTTAATTAATTTTATTATTATTATTATAATTTACCATGTCATTATTTCATGACCAAGTATAAAAATATCACTATGGGAAATATCATTTTTATAAATATTTAATTTAAATTATTTACAAAAATTATAATATAAGAAATGCAAAGAAATATGTATTAAATTTTACAAATTAATATTATACAATTTGTTAAAACAATTCTCGTACATAATTAATTAGTATTTCTAATAATCAAATATCAATTAATTAAAAAGATCCCATTAAATACATTTTAATTTACATAAAATGTATTTAATGGAAATTAAATATATTTTATGTATACATTAAATGTACTTAGTTATTTGTATAATAAATTTATATTATCCCAAAATTTATTTTGTAAAAGACAGTTTAATTTACAAGTTAATTTACACAGTTTAATTTTTTAGTACGAAGTATTAAGGCATAATTCTGTTTTATTATCCTGCCCACAGAGGGCAGCAGCACAAAACGGTGTTATGTTAGCTAAAATGCATGCCGGTTTTTTGTCAACCAATGGGAGAATGGAACCTTTCACGTTTGAGTCGCACCCCGAAATCCACCCTAATCCACCTCCGAGATCCACCAAGATCCACCGCGCACAGCTCCACAGATCCACCACCGACACCGACGTGTTTTACTATAGGCCTTTATACCCTACTGTCGCATTCAGCTTACCTTCGTCAGTGCAAAGAATGGTGGATGTTTGCTCAGATATATAGAAGAGAAGCGGATTAAACGGATTTATGAAATCAACAGGTTTTTTTTCCAAAGTAGTTCTAAATTTACTCAAAAATCATTTTTTCATCGTATTTCAGTCGAATATTTAGGGTGAAACCCCCAATATGTGACACTTTAAGGATTCCTACTTGTTCAAATCATTATTACAAATATTTAAATCTATTTTTTACTTACTGTATTTTTGAAAGGTTAGTAGAAATATTAAAAAAATATTGTTGGCAAAATTTTGAAAAATTATACATTTTATTATTAAAAGTTAATTTTATTTAAAATTATGGTCAAAAACTCCAGTAACTGACACCATCCCTGTTTTGAAACACAACAACTGACACAAAGTGAACTAGTGACTGACATTTTATTTTAAAAGATTAAGATGCTTTAAAAAACTTTATTCTTTATTATAAAAACAAAATACATTTATATGTATTATAAAAAGTGGGATTTAGTAAGCTATATTGCATTATTAGTAATGCAGAGTATATAGCAGTTATATTTAGTACTGCATTATTAGTAATGCAGATTGACGTTTATGAACCAGTAACTCACATCTGGCGTCAGACACTGGTAAAACAACTTAAATTTTAATGGTGTTTACAACAAGATAAATTTAATTTATTATTATGCATTTTTAAGCAGTTCAAATAATAGATTTCAATTTTTTAAATATAACCAATAAGTAACACCTCTGTCAGAGACTGGTGAAATGAAATTCTAGGAACCAATAACTGGCACACCTCAGCTAAACTAAATAACTGTAAACCCCAAATCATGGCCCTAAGATATCATATGCATCTTTAAACTAATTTCTATAAGTACAACGTTAAGAGAAAAGTCTAGGATTGTTGGATTACAAATAGATTAGAAAAAAAAAAAAAAAAAAAAAAAAAACTCTTTAATTTTAGAAATAAGATGGTTGCTTCAAAATGGCACTTTTTGTATTCTCAAAAGTTTCTTCCTCATTGAATATGTTCTTGGCCCTCTAGTGGTGAATAAATTGAAAAAATAAAAATAAGTGTCTCATTTACCACTTGATGCATTACTTTGCAGAATTTTACAACAAAATGCTTATTAGAATTAGATTTTTTCTCAAGTGTCAGTTACTGGTTAGGTGTCAATAACTGTGGGTTTCACCCTATTACATTTTTCGAAGTTGTTAACCATATTTTGTAGAATGAAACATAAGAAATTTCAAAACTGCAAAATTTTCGCGTGCATTAACCAAGTACTTCACTAGAATCTGAAGGAGTATTTTTATTCGTTAATTGATTTCCCTAATCTACAGTTCTCTTCTTTGATTACAAACTCAAAAAATAAATCCATTTATATATTTTCTCCTTTAATCCCAACAAGTGTTCTTAGAAGGTGTTCATTTGCATGTCAGCTAATGAACTTAGATGGATATCATAGCGATAAAACTCGCACAAAGTTTTTTACCTGAATCGTCAGAATAATTAGGCTTGGAGTACGCGAAGTGATTACTTGCAGGACTTAATTAGTTTTCCTGATGAATTACAGAAGTTTCTAATTTTTAAAGAAGATTCTAATATTTTCAGATAGAATGTTTTACATGTAATTATCATTTATAAAATTTATTCTATTTTTAATTGCAATTATTCATTATTTACTTTAACTTTCCAAATTAAAAGAATGGGATTAAATATTTAAGCAAATAATGATAATTGTTAAAAATGAGAAGAACGAAAATAAATTTTTGTGAATGTTTCAATAACATTTAAACACTTTTATTTTTCATTTTTTACAACAGCAAAAAGAGAAAAAACTAAGAATTAGTTGTTAATTTGGTAGCAAATGTCTTGTTAAAATTGTGTAGTACTAATCTGTGTTTCGTTCAGTATTTTTAAATATGTATATCTAAGTTTATTTATTTAAGTTAATAATTATTTGTGACTCTAAAACCACCTTTTTCTGGTTTAGTGCCAGAAAACGCCGAAAATTCCTAAAATTTAACATATCACAGGTTTTGGTTGTTGAAGAATAGCTTTTTTACTATTTTACTTGTAAAAGCATGGATAAACTTTTCACAGGTATAACTTACAGAACCAACGGACGTATAATATATATATATACGTATAATATATATATATCTTACCTTATAAGAAGCCAACATCCATCTCCACAGGTTAGAGAAGGTTATGAAGAGATAGAGGAAATGTTCCAGCTGTGTAGTGGAAGCACACTGATTTGCAAAGCGAAAAGCCGTGTTTCGAGTTCCGGATGCGACTGGGTCCACGATCCTTAAAGTAAACCAACTATTTTATGTTAATGGCTAGTGAAAAATCCTTCAGGCCTGTCCGCTAAGCCTTAACACAGAAATTAACAATGGTTTATTTAAAGCAATAAGTAAGGTTAGTGGAACTGGAGAAGGGCGCATTTAAGAAACGAAGATTGAAATTAAGCTTGGAACATTAAAAATTGTGTAGGGGAATGCTATTCCTAAATAATCTATATATTTAAAACGCTAAGCGATTTCTTTCGACAATCCGTGAGAACAAACTACTGCATCAAATTACATCATTCTTTTTTTAAATGAAAGATATTTGGACACAGATTTGTTATCGTGCATTCGTTTCTTCGGAAATTTAATTAATTAGCCGTAATTTTAAATTAAACTTTTACTTTTGCTAATGACGTCATAATCGGAAAACGCCCACTGTTGCAAGGCATAGAGTTTGCTCTCTGAACTCAGTGGTTGCGAGGATATTAAGAGAAATAATGAATATTAAAAGCTTGCGGCTTTTAGGCCGAATTTTTTAATTTGCAAGTTAAATTTCTCTAAAAATATTTATCCGCGTGTTTTCAAAGCGAATAAAACTTCATATTTATTATGACGTCACGGGAATATTGTCCATTGGGTTTATTTTATCATTATGCATTATAACTTTGTTGATGCTATTTTTTCATTCCAATTAAATGCAAAATATATTTTTATTTGTATTCCTGGTGTTTAAGCGTTAAAGTAACGGATATAAAGTACGTGTGAAAAGTTTGCGCCGGTAAAAATCACGTTATGCTTACCTCGAAATGCATTTTAACATTGATAAAACTGAAGAGAAAAATGTATTGGTTATGATTGTGTCAACATGACTTAATTTTAACTGATTTTTCCACTCATAATTATAAAGATTAAAATTGGAGCCGTCATTGATTTCTTCATCTTGATTGCATACCTCGATTACATGTTACCAATTACTTTTTTTTTTAATGATAGGTTAGAAGATTTCTTTTTTTAATAAACAAAATCACAAAAGTAACGGATTTCAGGAAATTTAAAATGATTAAAAATAGTTTTATGGTAGAAAAAAATCTTGAAATAATGATTGTATTTTTAGCTAGAATAAACAATGTAAGACTAAAATTTCATAGGAATTATTTTGGTAATTTTATTATAAGTTCATTTAACAGTTCTTTATTAGCGCATATTTCTTTCCCTGTGAATTTCTCTTTCGATGTAAAAAAAAACGGTTTTAAACTATTGGACGCCAGCCAAAATACAGTGGCAATTTTTAGAAATGTACAACGGTTGTGACAACAAACGGCGCTATCGCTTTAGCTTTTATCGCGGTTACATCACTTCTAAATACTCCAAATTTCTATTTTTTACTACATTTTACAACATTTTACAATTTCAATTCTTACATCATCAATTAGAAAAAAAATTAGATTTCGATTGGAATTTATTTGAAAACTGCTGCTTAATTTAACGATTTTTTAAATAATTTTCAAGCATGAAAAGTTTTTCAATTCTATCTTATCAATGACCACCAGTTTGCTTCAGTAATGTAAAATAGTCCCTGGGAAAGTTGCCACAATTTAAAATAGAATTTCCAAACCATCATAAAAAGTGAATAATAATAATAAAAAAAAACAGTGATCAATCATAAGATCAGATTATCCATGAGATAGAGCATTTTAGCGCTAAACAAAAATCTGTCAAAAAAAAAAAAAAAAAAAAAAAAAAAAAACTATTTTTAGTTTATGAACATAAAATTGATATGTTGAATTCGTTGATGTATATGTTCCATCAGATATCAGAATATGCTAGGAATTGTATTTTTATATTTTATTACATTTGCCAACTGTGTAAGAGGAAAAATATCCTCGACTGTGATGGAAAAGGGATAATCATCCTGATTATGTAAAGGAACCGAAGAAAAAATACAAATAAATTACACTTGAAAACATAAAAAATCTCCCTCATCGGCCGATTGATTTATTACTGTAAAAAAATTCTTCATCTTTACATAAAAACTGATTAGCTTAAAACAATGGATGCGTTTTAGAAGATATGGATTTGAAACGAACAATGATTAAAGAGGACATTTTAAAACTTTTAATTTAAACATTTTAAGACTTTTTTAAGGTCAAATTTCGACGGTGCTTTTGGGCAGATGCAATGCACATGCGCATAGGAGCTCATTCGGTTGCATTATTACAGGGGGGGGGGGGAAGATGTGTTCTTTATTTACTATGTTCTTTTATTTACTGAATATGATATGACCGTAGGGATATACTATTTGTATATACTTCATAGGTCCATGAAATTTTTTTCTTGCCGTGGGGAGTATGGCGACAATGTCAAACTAATTTGCATTACACAGTTGTTTACGGATTGTTTGTTAGGAGTTTGCATCGGAAATAGTACTGTATTTGACTGGGGAAAAAAAACTTTAAAAATAAAATATTTGAAAGGCTGTTTCATACGCACCCCTTTTTAAATAATAAAGAAGCTTATTTTACTGATATTGTTATAGTATTTTTTTATCGTCATATTTTGACGGGTTCCATCTAGTCATTAAATTAAAACTCTAATTTGTAGAAAAATGGCTACTCTGATAGTTCTCAGACGCCTAAAAAATGTATTTTCTATATTACTCAAAAATGTCACTAGAAACTCTGTATAAAAGACAAGAATTATAATTTTAAATATTTCAATGTTTTATATTTAAATATTTCAATGTCACTAACAAGGGGACACCGTGGGTTCCTACACTTTTATTTGAACTGCCAAATTGTAACGTCTTACCACGCTGGCTAACTCTCAACTAAAGATTCTGCTCCAAAATCTGTCAAAATGGATCGTTCACTGGCTATCGGCACGTGGGCGGTTCAATGAAGCTCAAATCGAATCTTGATTCCCATAACGGGCGAGATGCGATAAAATCAAATGGAATCAACTCCTTCTACCGTATTCATACTAGATAGATGACCACAGCTACAAAATTAACATATTATTGCTCGAAGTAACCGTGTAAACGAGGTTCTCAGGGAATCAGAGACATTTTTCGAAATTAAAACAAATGACTGAATATGTAACTCGGTCACGCACAAATGTTAGAATAGGGACAGCACGTTCACATACAGAACTCATACATCCATTTGACCCTAGGCTACCTTCATAAGAGAATATTTAACCACATATGCTACAAGTTCGATATGATGCAGAATAAAATTTGAAAAACGTTTTGCAATTGGAATCATATTTCTAAAACTAAAAAATTTGGAATTAGCAATTGGATAACGATTGTTCTTTATATTTGCATCATTATGTTTATTAAACTTTATTCTTAACTAAAAGGTTAATTTAGTTTTAACAGTTGGGTTGCTGTCTAACAGTACACAATTTGTATATTACTGTAATTGTATCGATCTTTCATTCAAATTCCCATCTCGTCAGGATTCTAACTAAAAAAAATATTTTTCCTCTTAAAGTGTAACGATCACTATACTGCATTGTTGGTGGCATCACGTATCTTATGATACTGGCAATGTTTAAGAAAATTGAATTATTTATCATGGTGTTATAATAGAAGGAACTGTTTTGGTTTATTATAATTTTAACATATATTTAATCAATACAAATTCATTCACGTTAAAAGTAATGTACTTATTTTGCTTTGTTTTAGTCGAGGAAACAAAAACTTATGTATGTGTATGAAGCTTTTTTAAATAGTTTTCTCACCTTCTTTTTTTTTTTTCTTTTTTCAACTTTCATTTTATTTCGTCTTGAAATACTTGTAAAAATTTCAATTATAATGTTAAAGTACAGTGATAAACTAAATTGCATAATTTGATCTGCAAATTAATAAAATGGAAACGAAATTTCATTCCAAAAAATTCATGCTAATCAGGTTGAATCTTTCTTAATTACGAAGGAGGTACTGAGAAAGATTAAAAATGTAATTTTTGTCGGATGTAAGATGAAAAAAAAAACATTTTTTAAACCGGAGCAAATTGTTCTAACTTTATGTAAACTGAATTAATAGTGTTTTCCATATTATGCGTTCGCATTATTAGGTGTTTTTAAACTTAATTCTTAACTAGAAAATTCATTTTTGATGGAAACGGAATATTTATTTAATTTAATATTTTAATTGCTGTCTGCAATAATTCATTGTTGGGATTGTTTTGACCTTAAATCAGATTACAATCTTTTGAAAATTAACAAAAAAAGTTTTCACCCAACATTTTAAAGTCAGATTCAGGTTTACTACATTGTATTTCTGATGACAATTTATATATTTATGGCATCAGAAGTGTTTAGATAAATCCAATAAATCCCATGTGTGGAAAATCGGGATCAAGAATTTGGTGATTTCAGTATAACATATGCATAACAAATACAAACCACATCATGGTAAAACCTGGTAACGATTCTTTTGACTTTTCTTTAGTATAGCCAAAAATGAAGGAAAAAAGTTTTTAATCGACTTCTAACAAAGCAGCATAGACAATTACACGATATGTTTCGTTTTTAAATGCATGTGAAACTTAGAACTTTCTAGCGTGTAACTTTTGAACTCTCATATTTTCACAATTATTTTCATTTTCAAAAGTCCTCATTCTGATGCTGATCCGGTATCGATTTCCTCAGGATTTAAAAGGGACAACAATGCTATGCTTGCCATTCTGACTGTTTTTTTGCCCCTTTTTTACTTTCCGAACATATAGTGTAAAAAATTATTATATTCATGATTATCTTGTGTGAGAGTGAACCAGATAACTCCCAAACGGTACTTCCGTTTGAGAATCCATTCGGCAAAAAATCTGCAGAAAACTGTCCATTTATTCGACCGTTTTATAGAAAACTGTTATTTGACCATAATTTGAAGCGTTCTCATTGATGGTAATAGAGATAAATTACGGTTATGTAACCGTTTTCTATAAAAGCGGTCGAATGATTGGCCAGTTTAAAGCAAATTTTTAGCAGCGTAAACTATACTGTCGCAAGAAATATATAGAATTTCGTAAAATTCAGCAATGGATTTGGAATTTAATCCCTTTTTAAACCATTTTATACTGATTCTTTAGGGTATATCACCAAGGAAATGTGACAGAATATAAGTAATAAATATTGTGGCAATGTAACCAAGCATTAGTCACCAATTTCAAAACATAACATACAATATTCAGATACAATCGATGTCAGTGTGTCTGAAATTTATAAAAAAATTCCCCTTCTTTTCTTTTTTAACACTTTCCCAGAAATTTGAAAAGAGTTTAGGAATTCGTTTCGTCTGCGGTCATCCATTCGTATGGCCGTATTCTAACTCTCGCAAATATACTCGGATTGCCATGTAATTTTTACATGTTATTGAGGTTTAGTATTGAATGTTCGGTATTGAAAATGAAGTATGTTACAGGGACAAATAATAGATTTCTGTTACATTATGGTCAAAGGAGAAATATCGTTTGTGGCGCATTTTATTGATGTTATGATATTTGAAACACAAGGAAATTGATATACACCCCTGAGCTGGACTGCAACATCCTTTTTCCGAGTATAGAATAAGTCACACTTATTTAAATTGCTTCTTTTGATATCTCATTTGTTTCACAAAGAGTGTTTCACAAGCTATGACTGATGCCTGGTTTTTTGTTCTTGTCTTTTTAACTTTATGGACATGTTCCCCCAGTATTCGGAAAGTAAAGTGGCATCACTTCATATTTTGTCTAATTTTTAGGCTCCAATTTTCGTAAAAATTGTTCAATTGTCAAGAAAGTTGAACATGTTTGCTGTTAAAAAGTTCAAAATAGTTATCATACTATGTACATTTTTTTTACAGAGAAATGACAAACACTGTAACATGCAACCGTCTATTGTGCGTCAAAATGAGTTAAATTGGTAACAATGGGATTTACAGTGAATGTGAATGACTCTAAAAAGTTGGCATAAAAGCTATTTTATGTCAAGTCACTTTTAATAAAATACACAAAACTGGCGTGCGAAAATTAAGTATGAGTGCAATAAAGTAAGAAAGTATCTCTTGAAATTGATTTTACTTTTTCTAAAATTTACTTATTTTCTTCTTGGTTTTACTGTCGTTTCATCTTGAAAGATATGAAAAAGTTTTCATTATCAAGTTATTATGAAATGAATTGCATATTTCTATGGAAATTAATATAATAAAAATTGAATTAAAGGCAAAGATAATTAAGACATTTCCTAATTAAGAATTTGTCTCTTTGAACGATTAAAATTGTAATTATCCTCAGATGCAAGAAGAATAAAACCGCATTCCAAAACTGGAAGAAGATTACATTAACTTGATGTAACGTGAGTTAATTATGTTTTCTTTTGAGTATAAAGATTTCCTTTTACATGTTATATATTCGTATGATTAGGTTTTATTAAACTTTTTCCTAAACTCAAACGTTTTCATTTGGATGGAAATTGATTAATTTTTACATTTAAAATAAGATATGTATTTGAAATAATTTTTGAAATTAAAATAACTGTCACTGACAAAGCGATCTTGATTTACCGTAAAGATGCATAAAGTATATTCTAAATTAAATACATTCAGTAAAATAATTTTAGTTTATGATTATGAAATTTACAAAAGCTTCAAATTAAAAATATTTACCGTGTTTTTCCGGAAATAAGACCTAATCAGAAAATAAGCCTTAATATGAATTTAAAGGTTGCTGGTAATATAAGCCCAATTCTAAAAGTTAGTGATAATCTAAAAATAACCCCTCTCAAATTTATAAAATGTTCACCTTTCTAAGGTATCATTCTGACGTTAAAAATACACTCAATCATAATGAAACACTGATACATATAAATTCTGTTTAAAGTGATGATTTTAAAATGAAGTTTAATATTTTTACCGTAAATAGCATGAACAAAAAATGAGCATTCCATTATTCCCTTATTTTTGTTGAATTTGAATATATAAATAAATGTAAATTGTTAACAATTAAAATAAATGTAAATTGCTGTGCACGAAAAATAAGACATTCCTTGCATATATTAGTTAATGTGTCTTTTTGAGCAAAAAGAAAAAGAAATAAGGAAAGAACTAAGCGAAAGTTTTATGCATCCATTTTAATGATTTCATTGTGACGCTGTTCCTCGAATTGTCCCGTTGATGACCATTAAATTCGGCACAATGATAGTGGTCATTACCACCATGACTCGCGGTAATGACCGCGAGTAAATCGAGTTTCCCTTATCAAAGTACTTTTTCTCAGTAAATACTGAAGCGATTTCGATAATTGTTTTAGTAGTTTTGATAGTAGCTAAACTATAAATTAATCGTTCGGCAAGAAATAAATTAACAAAATGCAACATTAACGCGTCTATAATTCTGTGTTTTTTTTAAATTAATGTTACTAAAAATAAATATTTTTTCCCTTAAAAAACAATTGAGATATATTGAATTATTTTAACTCCATCAAACTGATTACTAAAGAAATTAAACAAGCTGAATTTTATTTTTACAACTGACGTTTTACAATCTTATAGTAAAACTGATATAATCCTCTGATGAATTCTTGAAGACTAATTATAAATTATAAGAGCCGTAAACGAAATTTTAAAAGCTTAGTTTGAAACACGCGTGCACGATTGTTTACTTAATTTAGAACGCATGAAGTTTTGACTTTCTTTTCCATGCGCCAGTGCAGTTGAAAAATGTATGCTTCAAGGTCTTGTGGCAAACTTTCCTCTCTTAGTCTTACTGGTAGGAACAGCAAGAAGGTATGGCCTTACCCCATGATATAAAATAATACTAGCCAGTCGTGCTTTTCTAATACATTTTTAATTTTACACTTAGGTATACTCAATCGTTCCCAGATAGCATGTAATATTTTCATTGTTTTAAAAATCCCTGATATTCATTTCACATCAGGGATATAGCAATGGTAGATGTTCTGTTTTTTGGAGAAAGCCGTCTGGGAACCATTACACCAACTATACATCATGGAATAGAGAACAGGTATACGTACTGTGTTTTGAGGAAAACCAATTGGGAATCATCACAAGAACGATACAGGAATTACCTTTTCCACGCGGTTATTGTTATTATTTAACCAACGGACACATATATCAGATTGGCGTTGATATATTGATATTTCCTGGTATTGATATCTCTTGAACTTGGTTTTATCGACGCGAACGTGCTTACGATATGTCAAAAACCGATTTACCGATGTGATATTAGCATAGTAACGAAGAGCAACTACGTTGAAACTATGTTAGAAAGGTTAACTCTGTGTTTTTCACTATCTTATAATCATACATACTCTCATGTGTGGTTTTATACCTATGCATAATAAATAATTTATTTTTTCCAACTAATTTATATCTAATCTTTATTTTCGATAAAAATCAGGGAGCAGTACTGTATATCGTAATAAATAATTACTTTTGAAGTGTGAAATTTAACTGTCTCAACTGTGCAATTTAACTGTCCTCTTTTCAATAAACACTCAACCCCAAAGCTTTATTCATAAAGTGTTTAATTTAAAAAAAGCCTGAGTACATAAAAGTGAAATAAAATTGTGACATCAACTAAGAAACATTTGTTGAATTTTATTTGCCTTCAGCTTTCGTTTCAATTGATATCCCAACAGAATTCCTTCATTAATTTACCCACTTCTTTATAATTTAAAATTTAAGTACATTGATAAAAGACATGGATGACATATAAATAACTTTAATTAAATTAATTTTCAGTTATTCATCGGGAATTTATTAAAATCTATGACGTCAAATCCAAAATTTATTTGAGTTAATTTCTTTTAATTTTTAAGAACACATGTTGAAATTTTGAATCTTTAAAAGTTGTTATTGAGCATAGAATATATTCATTTAATATGTATCTATTTAAGTATGTATATCAAAATATTTCATTAAAAAGAATATTTTAAATTGTTTTATAGCGATTTGCTTACATTATCTCAAAATTTTAGATCGATGCCATAAATAATTTAATTGACAAAAACACTTGTAAAAACCTATAAAAACATCTGTTATCAAAGTACCTTTTCTCAGTAAATACTGAAGTGATTTCGATAATTGTTTTAGTAGTTTTGATTGTAGCTAAACTATAAATCAATCGTTCGGCAAGAAATAAAATTATGCAATAATAAGAAAATGCAATATTAACGCGTCTACATTTCTGTGTTTATTTTTAAATTAAAATGTTACTAAAAATAAATATTTTTTCCCTTAAAAAACAATTGAGATATATTGCATTATTTTAACTCCATCAAACTGATTGCAAAAGAAATTAAACAATTTGAATTTTCTTTTTCTAACTGAGTGAAAAGGAGTTCAGGCCGGGACTCTAACTCAAATTTAACATGTTGTGCTGCGAATGTTAATGTCTATAGGTTGTCTGAGTTAATTAGTAGCTGACGGATATGTCCAAGATAGCTTTGTTGTTAGAGCGTTGCAGCTAAAGCCAAAAGTTCCTGAGTTTGAGTCTCTGCCTGGATGCATTTTCACTCAGCTGGAAAAATAAAAACCTGTTATAAAATACAGCTAATAATAACACCAAACAAAATATTAAAATATATTCGCTCTAGTAGTTTCCGAGACAAAGTTACATCAACCTCAGTTGGTTTTAATACGGTTTTTCAAATGCTGTTAGCCTTTTTGGGGAAATTGATATTTTGAAATAAAGATATAGTCCGTCTCAAAAGTTTAAGTACTCTGCAAATCTAGTTAAAAATTTTTGAAGAAAATATATGAACCCAATTTACAATAAATACTCGACATTTAATCAAAATCAAATAAAATAAGCAATTTTTGTTGGTTAAAATAAATATTACATTAATTTTTATTTAATTTAATTCTTTTCTTGAAGAAACACTGTTTCAAAAGTTTAAGCACTTTATGCAAATTTTTTTAGAAACACGGGATTTGACGGGTGTAATGACTTTGTATAACGTTGCATTCCAGTTTTATAAAAGTATAAACGTGGAGAAATCATTTCCTTTAATTTAAAAAAAGTCGAAGGATAAAAAATTCACCAAAAAGGCGATTTTAAAAGTTTTTAAATTGAAATCGCAAAAAAAAAAAAAAACTCTTTCTGAAATTGCTAAAAATTTTAAATCCATCAATGCAAGGTACTCTGTATCAATTTTTCTGTAGAAATGATAATTTCAACCGGAAAACAAGATGTGGACGACCACGTACGACGACTGTTCAGATGGATCGGAGAATGCGGAGATTGGTGTCTAAATAAAATTTGTCCATACAGCAGATTGAAAATAATCTCGGTGTACAGATGACCAAAGGCACTGCACAGGAACGTATTAAAGAATGTGATTACGTCATACGGAAGAAAATGGCTTGCAAACCGTGTCACAGACTACACCACAAACAGGCAAGAATAAACTAGGCTAAAATAACACATGACCTACGGGACAGTAGCTTACTGTGTTATTCTGTGATGGGAGAAAATTGGAGCTTAGATTGCCCTGATGGGTGGAACGCATATTCGTATGATCTACAATAGGAACAAAGGGCATTCTTCAGCAGACAGCAAGGCGGTAAATCTGTTATGGTTTGGGTGCTTTAAAAGATATTTTGAATTTGATGTGTATCAGCCTAATTGCTACTATTTGTTAATTATTTTAGTTATAAACATTATAAAAATGTTCTAATTTTAAAGAACGTACTATTTTTTGTTTCTTTTTGCTAGTTTTAATTTACATTTTGAAAGTATTGAATCTAGATCAATGGTAATTTAAGTTAATTTCACTTAAGATACTTATTACTATTTTTCAATACTTATTTTATTACTGGCCTACGTAAACACATTGGTGTATAATAATATTTTAAAACTACTACATCAACCCTCTTATTGTGTTTACACACACTGTGGGTGGGAGGGTGGATTAAATAACATCTCGGGACGGGAGTCTTATCTTATATTTATCCCATAAGTAAAGAAGTTTGAAGATCAGATTCATGTTATATGAAATTCTCAATTTCTGTGTTTTATAAAAAAAAAACTATAGAATTCTTTTATTCTTTATATTAAAATGTAGGAGACAAAAAAAGAGGAGTAAAGATGATTTTTCTTTGTAGAAATGTAACTTAAAAAAAAATTTCTCGAATACACTGTCCTCTCTGTATAGACTTCCTTTGAAATTAAAAAAATATATATTCACCTGAATAAATAATATAGAAATTTTAAATACGTTTATTTCACTTAACTATATACTAATATAAAAAAGCATTCTATCGTCATAAGAACGAGAAAAGAATTCAAACAAAAGTAAAGAATGAAGAAATCTAATCTCTTTAACCATCAAAATATTCTTAATTAAACAATTTACGCATATTATTTTCTTTTTTTAAATTAAAATTTTGTCTTTCTTTATTTTAATTGTTTTTAAATCTTGAATACTCAACAAGAGATTCCGATTAAATTTGTTTCATTTAAATAGGAAATGATATTTTCGATTGCTCATGCAAAACGAGATTTTTGTTAAAAAATTGTTTTCCAAGACACTGATAGCGTAATTTATTTAACAAATTTAAGTATCAACATAACTTATTTTTCTAGTTGAAAATGTGTACGTTTCTATAGTACACGAAATATATTTAAAAGATGATTTGCTTTCTTATTTTAAATTATAATTTAGTATTTTTTGTTTTAAACAATTTATAAATTTTTAATACTCTAGAACACGTGCAAAATTAAATTTGATTAATTTAAATAGAAAGTAATATTTCTGAATGCGCTTACAAAACAAGATTTTGTTGTAAAATTTGTTTTGCAAGAAAATTGTAGCGTTATTTATTTTAAAAACTAAATATCAAAACAAATGATTTTTTTTGCTGAAAAAGGACATTTAGAAAAAATTGAAATGTATTTAAAAGATCATTTGTAATAAATCTCATTACGGAAATTCTGTTACTCAATTTGCTATGCTATTTGCATTTAGTAATTACAAGGAAAGTTAAGTACCAACCTAATTATAGAAATCAATATCAACTTGTTTGGTCAAAGCAATTTGCGCTTTAAATTTAATTTTGTTGTTTCTACACAAAGTAATTTGGAATTAAACATGAAATTATAAAATCTCACAAAATAAATAAAAAATGAAAAATAGTTGTGTTGGGTAGTACAAAATTGATTACCTTCTAAATATTGTTTCTTAAAAAAACTTTCAAAGAATTTACAATAAAGTATCGTTTCCTCTACATGTGTTTACAACTTTAATATACCGTATTTACCCGCGTATACGTCGATCCCGCGTATAAGTCGACCCCCCCACTTTCCCGATCAAGAAATTTGAATTTTTTTAAATCTCGCGTGTAAGTCGACCCCCCACTTTTCCGATCAATAAATTTGATTTTTTTTAAATTATTCAAAATCACCTGAAAAAAAAAGAAAGTATACTAAATATACAATAATAAAGGAACTTTATTTTTTTTTCTTTGTACATTTATTTGAAATCATCTGAAAGAAAAAGTACTAAATATACAATAATTAAGATACTAATATACAAAGTTAAACTGATTCAAGGTTCGATTCAATATCGGACTCGCCAAACAATTCACATAAACCCTTCGTCGTCATCGGCTCATCATGATACACGTTTTCAATCTCTGTATCGCTACATTCTTCCTCGTCGTTATCACTTTCGAAAATGGCATCATCTTCTGTGCCGTCTAGTTCGTTGCTTATGCTGCAATTCTTGAACGATTATATAATCATTTCGAAAGGAATTTGATTTCACGCATCTTTAAACCACTGGGCAATTAATGCAATGTCAGGCTTTCTAATATTACCGCCCTTTGTTAATGTTGGACAACCGGGTGAAATCCACTTTGAAAAAAAAAAATTAAGGACCCTCGCATAAGTCGACCTCCCCAACTTTAAAGTCTTTTTTTGTCCAAAATTTCTCGACTTATACGCGGGTAAATACGGTATTTATAACCAATTTTGTTAATTAATGCTCAAAAACAATTATTAATAATAATTATATCTTTCATCTTCTGCGAAGTAAACAAGTTATAATTATTGTGGTTCCTTAAGAGTTTAGAATAAATTATCGTTTAATCTGCATGTGTTTACTAATTTATCTTTTCATTACTAATTTTGTTATTTAATGCTCAAAACATTAAGACAATTATTCGTAATAATATCATCTTTCATTCTTTATAAAATAAATAATTTATAATTATGGCGGCTCCCAGCTTTCTTGACACTGCATTAAATCAAGCACTTCATTCACAGATTATCTGAGTAAATAAATATTTTGTTTGTAGATTAATTTGCAATTATGCTTTTAAGATTATCTTTAATTCATTTAATTCCTTTCCAAGAGGAAAAATACAATTGTAGATTAAAATTCTTTTAAAGTAACTGATTGTTCTGCTTCAAACTAAGATAAAATTCTATGTAAAAGTCTTTTTGGCTATTAAAAATTAATGATGTTAATGAATGCTAAGACAATTATACAAACTAATTGTTTTATACACGATTTCTGCGAGAAAATAAGATTAAATAACATTTTATCAAATTTTCCTTTCATATGATGATTCACTTTTATCTATCGACAGTGTAATGCTTTTACAGACTATGGGAAATATACTTGCCAAATGTTGAAGTACAATTAATGAGAATTTTCGGTGAATAGAAATAGACAGAAGTAGATTACAGATACATATTTAGACATGCAAATCATTGGGTATTAAGGTTTACCTGTTTCTTTAATTGGAGTATTTTCAGATAACATTATAGACAAAATTCATTAAATTATGGTAAGAGAAGCCCATCAAAACTTTTTCTGGATATTTGTTGTAGATGGTGAAAAAACGATCATCTTCGATTGTTTGACGAACAAATTTCACCACATCATATAATATTTAAAGCTATGAATATCAAAATGTAATTAAGATAACAATTCTAAACCTAATACCAATATCTTCCCTAATAGAAATAACAAGTCTGATAAATTTACTCATCTTTTACTTTATTTAGATGTTGAATTTGGCAACAGAGATTTTTATTACAACCTGTTGAACCTGTTGAATGGGATTAAGATATTATTTAATAGAGATGAATGCATCAGGTTCGATTTAAATGAGAACAATAAAAAACCTCAGCAAATGTCTGCAAATAGAATACATGTTTATTTAAGTAAAGTAAAGAAGTTTGGATGGTCGTGAAGAAGTACACTAGTAGAGGTGTAAAAAAAATTAGCGGAGACTCACAGACAGACAGACAGCGCCCACCCTAGGGACCAGCTTTTGGCTAATGGCCAGGACGAACCCCTAAGCCTAGGGAGGGAAAAATATTACTATCCGGCGCTAGCTACAATAATTACAAGTTAAACTACAATTTTACAAAGTATAAACGCTACCCAATTTTGCCACAAGGCTTGGCGAACGTTAAAATTATTACAATAATTAATACTTTACATAAACTTTAATTTTAGTTATTTATATAGCATTTTGAGATTAACATTATAATGAGAATTATTTATAGTCGTACATTTTGAATGCATTAATACGTATACAATAACCTTTAGAGGTATAATATATTTTTAAAAATGATTACAATATATAATTACAATATAAAATTCAAACAATTTTATTTACACACAATAACATTTTGAAATACACTATATACAGTAACCCCTCACCCACACGCGACACACGGCAAACAAACCTCATCACCAGAAACTTTAAAAAAAGTAACACCCGTACTCAAATGCAAAAATTAAACACTATTTTTTTTCTCCCCCCCCCTTTTTTCCCTCTTTACTGTTTAAAACAGTGGTACGAAAAAGCAACCACCGAACATCGCGCACCTCTCTGACCACACTGACACAAGTCATCATCTCTTTTGCCAATTCTATGTAAGAATGTAGGAAAACTTCCACATCCACAGAGGAAGTAGAGGGAGACTTTATCTTTACATAAAAGTGAGAATTGAACCTTTGGAATAATAATATGAGTAAACCTGCCCCACCCTGAGGAGTCCCAGTTGTACTGCCACTTGTCCAGCAATTGCAATTTAATAAGCTTATTAAGTAAAGAGCATGGAAGTTTAACTTCCTTGCGTACTGGCAAGTTGCAGTACTGTGCGGCCTGGTACGCCAACTGGTCCACCAGTTCGTTGCCCACAATGCCCACGTGTCCTTTTACCCACGTGATATAGAAAATTTTATTTTTATTTTCTTTTAGTAATTTGTGAAGGTCAAATATTTGTTTATATTTAGGGAACAAATTGTTTAATGCTAATACTGTTGTGCTGTCTGAAAAAATTTGTGTTATTTTTTGATTTGTTGAGATAGCCCATTTTATTGAGTTAATAACTGCTGTAAGTTCAGCTTGAAAGACTGTGTTGTTATTTTGAATTTCGCAAGATTGTTCTTTAATTTTAATTTGAACTTTAAAGGCCACATAAGCATATGCTCCGTTTTAGAACCATCAGTATAGATCTGTGTTATGTTAGGTTTGTTTATGTTTACATCCATCAAAATTAAATTGTTAATATATATTTCAGGATTTGTTTGAAATTTATAGACTTGTTCTTCAATTTTGTTATATTCTAATATTTGATTATTAAATATTAAGATGTCTTTATTATTTTTAATTTTGCATTTAAGATTTTTTGCTTCTAATGTAAATAATAACGGTGGAATGCCCAGGAATACCTGAAGTGTGTGTGTGTCGATACATTCTTATAACATTTTGTTATTGATATTAAGCAAATTCTTTGTATTGATTGTAAGTTTCTTTTATCAATTATTCTCAGATTATTGTACCAAACATCCGAGCCATAATCGATAATTTTCTCGAGGACAGTTAGGTGCCATTCTCGAAGAAAATCTCGTCTTACCCCCCCCATGTCGTTGAAAAAACACTTTTAATGGATGATGTTAACGATAAAATTTTACTTTTGATATTTAATATATGTGTATGCCAAGTTAGATTACTTTCATAGTGGATACCTAATAATTTAAGTGTTTCAACACGTTTAATTTTAATGTTATTCAGTTTAATTTGAGGTTCTCTGTTTCTTAAAATGTTTTTACCCAGCATTATATATATCGTTTTGTCTGTCGATATTTTAAGTTTTAATTTCGTACAGATATTACTAAACAGCGATACCATTTTATTTGATTTATCTTCAAGTTCTCGTCGGCTATTTGCCGCTTTGATCATATTAAAATCATCACAAAAAGCTTTTAAGTTATGGAATTTTTCAGAATATGTGATTAATATAATGTTCGCTATAAGCAGCCAGAGCAGGGGACCAAGATAGGAACCCTGCGGGCAACCTTGGTATGTTTCTATTTGTGTGTTAATACTCTGATAGTCTATTATAATTTTTCTATTTGTTAAAAATGTTAGTAATATATTTTTCAGGTATTGTGGAATGGGTAGTTTTTGTATTGCTTTGCCGAGGATAGTCCAATTTATATTGCCATATGCACCCTGTATATCAAAAGATACCAAGATGCAATATTTGTTATTCTGTAACTTTTAATGAATCTCATCGTTTACGGCTTGTAACAATTGAATAGTGTTTCGTCCCTCTCTGAAGCCAAATTGTTGTTCATGGAAGTGATTGTTAATTTCAATGTAATGTATTATTCTGTGTTTAATTAATCTCTCCATTATCTTTCCCAGCATCGGGAGAAGGTAAATTGGACGATAGGATGAATGTAGCTTTGGGTCTTTATTGTTTTTTGCGAAGAAGATAACCTGGGCAATTTTCCAATTTGCTGGGAAAAAATTTAAAGATAGACATTTATTAAAAAGATCGCGAATAAGACTTTTGTAGTTTTTGAATAAGTTTTTGATTAAAAATGCACCAATTTTGTCATAGCCCGGAGCTTTAAGATTATTCTGTTCTGATAGTGCATAATTTATTTATTTAGTTGAGAAAAGTGGTGGGTTGGGAGAATTTTGTGTTTCCCTTACAAAGTCAGATAAAGGAGGGTCAGGATTTTCTTGTGTGGGAAAATGGTGATTTAGCAAGTTTGTAAATGTATCTGAAATTGTGGAATATATATTAGAGCCAGTAAGTGTCGTATGTAAAAAATGTTGGTTTGTTGTATTTTTTGCTGTTGCAATTTTGAATGTTTTTCCAAATTTATCAATAGTCTGTGTATAAAACTTTTGCCAAGATTTGGCCTTTTTTGATTTAATATGTTTTTTATATAGTGCGCTTTTTTTCTTTAGTAGTATTTTCCATTTAGTATCACCTGTTCGTTTATATCTCTTATTTAATGCGGCTATTTTGTTTGTGTGGGACTTTAGAGAGGCGTTCCGCAAATTAAATGTTGGATATAGCTTTAATTGTTTCTTTTTGAGAGTGGAATTACATGTTTCTAAAATATTATTGTTAAAGGTATCTAGCCAGTTGTCTAATTCTTGTGTTGTTGTTATAATGTCAAGTTCATTTTGTAAGACTAATACATATTTCTTAAAATTTTTGTTACATTTTTTAAAAGTTGTATATTTGGTTTTAAATCTACCTAATTTTATGTAGTTAATTGAAAGTGCTATAGAAAATCGAATGTACCTGTGGTCTGACTTACTCATATTTACTATGTCCACATACGACGTCTGGATTCTTTCAGAAATGTCCTGAGAGTACAACGTCACATCCGGATTAGTGGCACAGGGATTGTCAATTTGTCCAATGAAAGATGCTGGTGCTTCAGAATCATTTATAAGGATCAGTTTTCTTGCCAATAGCAGGTATGTCAATATTGATCCCCTCTCATCCTCTTTCTGATAACCCAGGAGTGCCAAGTGGGCGTTAAGGTCTGCACCCAGTATCAGGTTTGTCATTGGGTTAAACTGATCTAAGCATTTCATATCCTCAAGCAGGTTACTTTTTGGTTTAGAGTACAATGATCCCACTGTGAGTCTTCCTGTTGTAGTAATATTGACGAACACTGCATTTTTATCTGAGTAAGTGTGGATGGCTGGAACATCCGGTTTAGTTATCACAACTGCAGCTGTTTGATTTTTGGATGTAAAGACTTTCTATGCTGTTGATGGAATACCCAAAACTTTCTTTTTGATGTGGTAATAGTCTTGGATGAGTAATATTGTTATTTTATTTTCATTGGCAAAGCCCCACAGATGGTATATAGCTGCTCGACTGTTTTGTAGATTAATTTGTAGATATTCCAAATTTTCACTAAAGGGTGCTATTTTTGGTGTATGTTGAGATTGTATATCTTCTTTATTTAAAATATTGAATTGGAAATGCTATTTTTAACGAAGTTATTTCTATTGTAGAGATGATATTGATATATGGGACATTGACTTGTGTTTGCTGCATGATGAAAGTCATTTTCTGTATCTTTACAGTTTACACATATGTGTTCTGTTGGATTGTGTTTTACTTTACACTTGTCAGAATCGTGAGACTTCGTGCAGTACGTACATGCTCTTGGATATTGACATCTATTTGATACGTGGCCGTATCTCTGACAGTACCCACAACGTATTACTTTGCGATACTGTTCAATTCTACACGAGTTGAAGCCAATAAGGAGTTTTCCTTTATTCAGTAGATAACTGGCTATGTTGGCTTCCGCACTTAGAACAAGTTGATATGTTTTAGATGTTTTTCTTTGAATGACTTTAAAAATAGTTATTGGTGTATCCATTGCTTGTATTATTTCTTCTTGTTCTGTAATGTTACGAATGCCAAGTATTATAATTTTCTTCATGTTATATGGAGTATATTGAGTTTCCATAACATCCTTCAATGCTTCAACTTTGTCAATGAAGGTCCAAAGAGCTTTTGTTTCTTCTGGGCTGTCAGATTGTATTATCCCATGCTGGACTGCATACAATATGTGGAAGACCTTTATTTTCTTTAACCTTTCTATTCAAAATATCTTTTATTGTTGCCATTGACGTTGTCGTGTTTGGATTCTTGTGTAATAATACTGCAGCTTTAGAGATGCCTATTTTATTCCTTTTTGGGATATTTTCCTTCATTGACTGCTGCAATACTTCAGAGTAACTAGTTTGGGATATATCTATTTTTGCTTGTTCTATAAGTGAGTACCCTCCCTTCTGGTCCATTTTTTCTAATATTTTGTTCGTCTTTGTTTCTATGTTTTCCAGATTTTTTTTGAAGTTTTTCTATTGATGCAATGCCCGTACTTATTGTTAACCTCTGTGGTTTTAGTTTTTCTGATTTTAATTCCTGAATTTCGCAGAGTAGTTGCTGTATCGTTTGATCTCTTTCTTTTACTAACTTTTGAAGATCTTTCCCTACCTGCTCAAGGACTTTTACATCTGTTAAGATATTGTTTATTTTCGTATTTTCTTGGATGAGTTTAGCTATTTGTTCATCTTTTGAGATGCTGCAATGATTCTTTTAATTTTTTTATTTTCTTTATGTGTCTTTCTAATTCCTTCTAATTGTTGATTTATTAGTTGAGCCTCGTTTTCGGTTTTATACTGTTGATTCTGTCTTTGTGTTGTAGTGTCCGGTTTTAATTTTCCCAGTTTTTATTCCAGTTCTTTCTTCTCTTTTTCTAAGCTTAAGATCTTTTCTTTCTGGAATGTCCTTTCCTTTGCTATTTTTTCTGTGAGGTTGATTCTTTCTTCATGTTTTTCCAGTCTTTTGTTAATTTCTTCTTTGTATTTACTCGCTTCGTCTGCGTCACCTTTTTTCATTCTTCGTAGGAAGTCGTTGTATTGGTTCATCATTGCTGTTAAGTCCATTCTTATTGCGTTTTTCTGTATGAATTTTTGATACTTTCTACTTGGGTTTCGGGTGTTATAGTCTCTGGATCTTCGTTTTAATAATGTTCGTGAGGTATTAAAAGCCGTAGTTGCTTCTGGACTTGAATGTACAATTTTGTATTCAGACTCTGTTGTTTTCGAGTCATCTGAGTCATGTGAGTCCTGAGGTTGAATTGGCGAACTTTTTAGTTCGTCTTCCATGATGTTTTATTTTTGTCCAGTACTATAATTTGTTGTCAAATGCGTATTTATAAGTATTTAGCGTAACTAAATGATATAGATTACAACTTATTTTTGTTAACTTTTTCAACTATAAGTTGTGGAATTTGATTAATTTGAGGTAATGTTTTCTGCCATTTAACGCTATTTAACAATCTATTTTTATGTATCTGAATAATTACTATATTTTGTAACTTTTACACTTATATTAAACTTTTCATTTATTAAAATAGACATCAATGGAGTCCAATCATGTTTAATGAAGGAAAGGGTAAATAGGAAAGGTCATAGCAAAAATCAATGATCTAGATCACTTTAAATGATTAAGATAAAAACTTAATGTTATATGTGGGGCAAATTTAGAGATTAATAATAATTTAAAAAAATAAAAATAAAATAAAATAAAATAAAAGTGATAGAATGAGAAAAAAAAAAAAGGGTGAGAGGGGAAAATTTTTGAAGAATCCTGATCAGAAAAACATTAGTGACCAATGCTTATGAACGTCGCTGCACCCGGAGTAAAGGAAAAAAAAAGAAATTAAAAATAATTTTTTTAAAAAAAGAGAGAGAGAGAGATTTTATTAATCATACGAAACCTAATATTATAGATTAAATTTAATATTAAGCCATTTGGATTACTATAGCTATGCAAAGACATTTACCAGATAAGACATATTATGGAGAGTCTATATTCTAAAAACCTTTTATTTACAATATTTACATTATTTGTCCGCCATGCAAAAAAAAAAAAAAAAAAAAAAAAACTGAAATTAATGAATTTAACGAATTTGTGATAATTCTGGTTCTGTAACAGGTAAATAGACAACAACTCGAGAAGTTTAGTATTAAAAGTGTGCCAGAGAAGGGAGAAAAATAGTTTACACTCACCTGTAAGAAGTAACGAGATCCACGCTGCACTTGAAATTCCATAATTTCAAAAGTAGAGCCAGAAAGTATAATCCCTTGAACACTTGTAAATGTGGAGGGATGGGGGGGGGGGAAGGTGGTCAAAAATAAATTAGCAATTGAAAATAAGTTAATATAGTGAGAAGCATAAGAGATGTAATAGTAACGGGAATTATAAAACGCCCTCTAGCGACACTAAATAAGTGTAGATGAAAATGCTTATTCAAAAATAATTTGTCACATCAAAATCTTCAAGATGATATGCAGCACGGAATGAAAAGAATAAAAATGAAAGATAATGAAAATATTTAATAAGACACCTTCTAGTGGCACCGGGAATAAAAGTAATACAATATTTCATAAAAAGTGACCCTAAAATTAATGCAGGAGGCTCTGACCTGGGCTGAGGTCAAAGCATGAAGAGAGTGAGTAAAATGCTTCATTGAAAGACATTTATATTTTTGGCGGCCAAAATAATATTTGGCATTATAATATAGAAAAAGACAGATGACTTTGGCTCCAGAAACGACTAATATTGACCTTAGAAAAACCTTTAATTAGCTAAAGAAAATTAGTGTAACTTATGGTTTATGAATGAAGCAAAACCGCAAAATTAAATTAAACCCCTGTTATTTATAGAAAGATCTCATAAATTTTGAGGTTGATTGATCCGTTATATCTATGATTATATTTAAAAATGAAATATCATTCTATAATTAAACTGAACAAGTGTTAGATCTGTTTACAGCAATTGACAAAACTCAAGACTAAATGAATAGAAAATGAAAATAATTTACATTTGGATTAATTATTATAGATAAAGATAATTACTGAATTTAGATGTAAAAGATATAAATAAAGTTTGTATATTAATGTCCCTTAAAAGGTATTTCCAGCATAATGTGAAATGTTATAAAGTTTGATAAAATAGAATTACTTTCCTTTTTTTATATTATAATACAACCTAACTGAAATTGAACAATAGTGAACTTTGAAACTGAAAGTCATTTGTTTATCGAACGAGAGATTAAGATTTATAACATTCAACAACTGAATTAATGCAAAGTTTTCTTTCTTTTTTTAAATAAGGTTTTGTGAAATTAAAAAGGGAGGATTAAATAAGATTATTGAAATTGGACGAGTTTTTTTTTTGTAATTCAAGCGGGTGTAATTTAAATAAACAAAAGGTAAGAATGCACTTATATATAAAACATATCGCTGTTATAGAACTGTATTTTAGTTGAAAAGGACCCACCTTTGATAACATGGCAAAAGCTGAAAAGAAAACATCGTGTTTTCTGATAGAATAACCCCCAACAACCTGGCTCTATGCTTGATTAGTGTTTTCATATGTGGGTAATCTGTGAACTGTGACAAGTAAGGATAAAACATGGAAGACTACGGGTAATTCTTAGTAAGTATAAAGACATAAAGTAATAGAGGAATTCAGAAGTTCTTGTCTCTTTCGTTTATGGTTCTTACTTTCTTTTGACAATAATTTTATGAATTTATATTTTTATCAGCCAAAATCTATATGCTTAGAATGTGTAGCAAATATTTTACGGTAAGTACATTAATAATACTGTTTTGATGCTTTTTACAAACGTAAAAAAGGACTATTTAAACGGAAGGGAGAGTTGGGAAAAAATCACATTAAGAAAGTTCACAATGAAACAGAAAAATTTAGTATGTGTTTTAATATTTGATAATTCCAAAATTATAGAAAAATAAATATATTAGCAACCTAAAAAAATAATAAACGACTCTATGTATCAAATTGCTTGTGACGGATTGGAATATAGTAGGCTTAAATCTTTTTATATTGCCCACAACAATAATCGAAACGACCTTTCTCACAAAAGTAAATTAGACTGATGAATTATAATAAAAAGAAAATATAATTTTACATTAATCACGAAACGAAGAATTATTCTAGACAGTGTAAAAATGATGTATATCAATATATATAATTCTAAATTTCTGTTTTTTTTTTTTTAATTATATCTAAGTTTGATCTGAATTCATCACCAAAAGTTTAAATTAAACTATATTGTTTAATTAACTTAATTAAGCGATAAAAGGTTAGAGAAAATACTCGAATTTCAATGCAAACAAGCATCGATCGTGTATGGATTTTGAATTATATTTCAACCAAAATGATAAGTGATAATGCTTGTTTTACTTATTTTAAAGTAAACATGTTCTTTTAAAGTGCTTCAATACATATGAAAATTGAAATGCTCTTAACAACAACCAACCAACTGCGCTGTATTATATTTATATTAAAAATATATTAATACTAATAATCTTAAATTTGGGGTTGAAAGCTTTTGTATCATTTAAAAGTTTGTAAAATATCTTCTATTTGTATCAGTGAAATACGTGTATATCATATCATATCACTCAGAGTGTTAAACTGAAAAAATTGAGAATTAAAATGACAAAGCATGCAGAGTTCCAATATATGTTCATACAAATAGATTTTCATAGCAAATAGAAGTTTATTATTATGGCATATTTCTTTTACTTTCAAAACGTGATATTACTCATTTACTGTATATTAAATTTTGCACATCTGAGTAAAACGCATGTTTATGAAAAATTTTCTGGCTTATCATCCATTGTGTATCAGAAAAATACTTTCTACTTTATAAGAAAAATTAAAAAGAAACTTTTGAAAAATGCATATAAAGCTTGCCTGCTAACTATATAGTGATTCTTGAAAATCATGGCTTACATATCATTATCAATCGTGTCCTGGAAAAGTGTTTTATGTATATAAAAAAAGAATATCGGTTTTGACACCGTCAACAGCAAAGAAACCGCTATCCTTTAAACACAAAATCCCTATCGTCATTCATGGCATCGATTATCAATAAATGTCTCGAGAAATCGTGAATTTTAAAACAAACAAGCATCAGTCGTGTGTTGGATTTTGAATATATACATATATTTTTTACCAGGAATAAGTAACGAAGACATTTTTATTTATTTGAAATGAACCCATTCTTTCATTTGATTCATTCGACAGTAAAATTTGAGTTTCGTTAAAATTTTACATATATTAAAATTGCTATATTTTATAAATATCAAAAATTATATTAATATGAATTTGACAAACTTTTGGGATTTAAAATCTTGGCTGTTGTGCGTTTTAATCGTTTGAGGGTACAGTTCACATTTAAGATGCGAAATTTTCATAAAAGTTTTAAAGTTGTTTTTATCTACTTTTACAAAATGTTAAAGAAATATTTAAACTACGTTACACTTTTAAATTTGGCCTTTTAAGAAATTAAAAATATTTATTTTTATAATTTTTTAGTCTTTAGTACATTATATTAGGGTGGAGCGCTCGCCTATGAATTTTTTACTTTTCACCAAATCAAAATGGGGTGGTGTGGGAAAGTTGCTCTATCATATCCTCATTCTAAATATAAAATATATTTGAAAAATATTAATATTAAATACTGCCCCAAGGTCATTGAATATTGAGAAAAAACGTAAAAATTTTGCATTTTCCCCTTCAAATATACAAACTATTAATAATAATTTAATTTAAAAGGATGGTCATCGAATTATTATTACTATTATTATATATTTATAGTAAAATTATGTAATATTTATAGCAAATTCGCTTTTATTATACTAACTCAACGACTATACTTTTTTAAATATATGAAATTTGGGTAATTGTAATTGTTTTATATTTTTTATAATTTTTTTTATAATTTCTAATTATTTTTAAATAACTACTGTAATAAGGTAAAAATAATTTACTATTACAATTTACAAGCAATTAAGTTACTATTTTATAGTAGTCCATACTGTTTTTTGGTTTCAAAAACTGGCATTTTTTTCCGGGACTCCAGACAAGTTTTAATGAACCCATCGCGTCTAAAAGGACCACAAACAGTTGAAGAAGCATCCGTAACAAGTTTCACACATCTTTCAGTGGCTTGATTGTGACAAGGGAATAGTTTAATCTTAGGTAAGATGTCTTCATCTATTGCCTTTGGATTTAGGATACACTTTGTAAGAATATTATGATCTGATTACTTAGTTAATGGTGGTTCTGTCACGGTCACTTCAGCCCAATTTATAAAATCGATATAGTTTTTGGCTTCAAAATTGATCTCAGGTAACTTGAACGTACGTAAAGAATTTCTTGACTTTCGAGATTTTGTTATTCTACGTAGTGCCAACACTCTTACATAGTCCCTATCGTCAAAATATTTTCTATCAATCAAAATATTTTCAGGATGACAAAAATAACCGTTTCGTTGAATTACGGGATCTATTATTGTTTGTAATTTCTTTGGTAAATATCATGATAACATAACTGTTTGATGCAAATGATTAGCTTTCGTAAATGCATGAAGGCTTAGTTTTAATTTGAAACCATATAGTTGAATAAACTCTTAGTATAAAATTTCTCAGAATTAACAAATTTTTAGATGGTTCACTTGAAGAAACGTATAGCCTAAGAATTTTATTTGCCACTGTAAGCCTTCTAGAATGCACAATTTTACCAGGATTTCTTTTATACAATTTTTCGGGACACAATCCGGAAGAAATTGCTTCACATATCTCAAGCAAATAGAGTTGATCCGTGCTTAAATCCTTTTTATTAGTAATTTCTAGCAAAGCACAGCAAGAAGTCCACATTTAAAAAGTTCACAATCTTTTAGAGGTTTGCAATAGATCCTGCAAAACTTTGAGGCCCATTTTTTGTTCCGTCAAGATGCTAGAGCAAATGGCTCAAGATAAGCTCATTGGCATGTATTTGGCAAATAAGCCATTGAAGTGGTTTTCCTTCTTTTTCTTCTAGAAATCGCATGACATCTTCTTTGTAACCCGTGTTAACTGTAGTTCCATCACAGCCAATTGTAACAAGCTTACTGGTATCAATATTTTTTGTAGTTAATTTTGTTTTTATTTCTTCACTTAAAATTAAAGCCTTTCCAGATTGTAACAAAATGTGCCCTAAATACTCAGAACCTGGTTCTTTATTAAGCTTATAATGCTTGTAAATTGTAATAATAAATTATTTTTTCTTGTTTTTCTTCATCTTCAAGTATAATTTAAAAAAATATATTCTTACGAAGTATAAAATATAACACAATTTTGTTGTTTTGATTATGCTTTACAATTACCCAATTTTTATACATTTTTCAAAATTTTGAAGTCATTGGGGCAGTACACTCTCAGAAAAACTGTAAATTTATTAGCGTTTGCCCTTCAATTTTCACGGGCAACAGCCTTATTTGATGTAAAACGGTCTGATCCACTAAATAAGCGGCCTTATCCCTTAGATACTTAGAAATTTAAGAGCAATCCACATATTCTTACAGTTCTAGCCCATCTGTTAGCAAAAATACAGTACGACCCCATACATTGTCCTCCACTAGGGTGTAACCTTTAATTTTTCTCGTGTTTCGAAAATTTTAACCCGCCAAAACAGCGTTTCTGTGATGATTATCTAACGTGCTACGTGCTACGGAAGAGTAAGCAAAGTGTTATTGTGTTTTAAAGTGCATTATATCCTGTGCATTATAATGCTATGTTACTTTGTCCCGTAAAATTACGGGCTGCACAAAATGATGGGCATGGTCTTTTTTTTACGGGGTATGACTGGAATCTCTGCTGCCGGCCTCTGCCCGTAATTTTACTGCAATTTTTTTACAGTGTATAAGACACCTGGATTTGATATAAATATTACATAGTTTCACTATAAGCGTATAATAATAATAATTTAAGAAGAATACTTTAAAATTAATTTAATATTAATAAGATTTGTGCATTTTAAATGTTTGACAAGAAAATGGGAAAATGCACAACTTTTACAATTTTTCTCAATTTTCAATGATCTTGGGTTCCTTTAAATGCATTATATTTCTGTTATTATTAATTCTAAATTATATTTATGTCAGGGAAACAGATCTTATTGCATTATACAGCGGAAGATTTTCATTTAAATAATACCATTTTTGATATTTCCCTTGCACATGAAAAGAATATTGTATGTAGTATGAACATTAAGATTTCACAGATATACGATATGTTGCTTTCTAAAATATCTTTATGTATTTTAAATGGAGTTTATTCATCGCATTCATCACATCAATTTTACGAATATTAACTGAAAGACAGTGTACATTCATTTACTGTAAAATACACTGCTCAAAACAATTAAAGGATATTTGAAGTTTTATATAAAATAAAGATATAAACGAAATTTTTTTTGCCGAAAATAGAAGAAGAGAATCACAAATGCAAATTTTTCTGGTTTTCAAACTGTGGAGTATGCAAATTTTGAGTTCGACGTCAAAAGCGTCGCTTCAGCGGCAGCGAATGAAATTTGACTTTCAACTGGATAAAAGAGAATGAAGAGAAGGATGATCGGCATTCAGTGATTCCTTTGTTTCGATGAGTACGATGTCTCAGCGAAGTCATTTGACAGATTCAGAAGCTTGGAGAATTGTTGGTAGGTTAGAAGGGGGCCAAACTCAAGCCGAAGTAGCGCAAGCCATTGGAGTGTCACAAAGTGTCATTTCCAGCATCTGGAACCGTTTTTTGGAGAGTGGATGTGCAGGCCGAAGACCAGAGCAAGGTCGTAGACGGGCAACAACGCCCAATGAAGATCGGTATTTAGCGTTAACAGCTCGGAGACACCGAAACATGAACGCTACTCTTCTCCAACAAGACCTTCACTCGGCTACAGGCACCACGATTTCAACTCAGACTGTCCGAAACCGGCTCCATGCTGTATGTCTGTATGCTCGCCGACGGATGGTATGTGTTAGATTAACATCAAGGCATCGTCGCGACCGCAGGGAGTGGGCAACCGAGCATGTCAACTGGAGGAGAAATGAATGGAGCAATATTCTGTTTTCTGACGAGTCCCGTTTTTCTGCGCATCCGGATAATAGGCGTATTTTCATCTGGAGAGACCGTGGCAGTAGGAATAATCCTGCGTTCATGCACGAAAGTGTCAGATTTGGCGGTGGAGGAGTGTTGGTGTATGGTGGCATCTCCATTGACGGGCGCACTGACCTCTACATCATTCGAGATGGAGCTCTGACTGGTCGCCGATATAGGGATGAGATCCTCAGACCTATTGTAGTCCCTTACGCTGCAGCAATCGGAGATAACTTCATTTTAATGGACGATAACTGCAGGCCACATCGTGCAAACCTGGTGGAGGATTTCCTTTTCGAGGAAGGAATCGTTCGAATGAAATGGCCAGCGTGTTCTCCAGACATGAATCCAATCGAGCACGTTTGGGACGCTCTAGGAAGACGAGCTTCTGACCGCCAACAACCCCCACAAACTCTCCAAGAACTGGAAAGAGCTCTTCTGGAAGAGTGGGGCAGAATACCCCAACTCGTCATTAATAGCCTCATTGAGTCCATGGCTCAAAGGTGTTCAACGTTGCTGGCCGCCCGTGGTAACCATACCCCCTACTGAAAATGATTTTCTTTGAAGAAAACACCTTTTCTTATTCTTTTTTTCTCATATGCACAAATTGTGTTTTTTTCCTTTTGTACACAAATGCGGAATAAAATGCATTTTTTTCTGCCAAACATGTGTAATTTATTCTCATATAACCTACTATGTCTGTCGACCATGTATCAATCAGCTAAAAAGTTTCCCAGATACAAAATCCACCTAAAACTGCAATATCCTTTAATTGTTTTGAGCAGTGTATGTTATATCATTTACTGTAAAAAAAATCATGCAAATCTATCTAGTCATTTTCGCAAAATCGTACAAGCAATATGCACAGCAACCGTTTAGAATAAAATGATTTATAAAAAAAAAAGCATTCCGTAAGTAGAATATATGACGATGGTCGAAATGTTTATATAATAGCTCTTTTTCTAAGGCAAGATTATGAATGCGGTATTGATTAAAATATTACAAATTAAATAAATTTCAATATGAGTGAAAAAAGCTGTTTTCGTCTTTTTATTGCATTAAAGGTGTACTGTTGCCTTAAATGTATATAAAACCTATTAAATTTCTGTCAGGGAAACAGATCTTACTACAATATATAGCGGAAGGCTTTTATTTAAATAATACCATCTTTCATATTTCCCTTGCACATGAAAAGAATAGTGTATGTAGTATGAACATTAAGATTTCACAGATATACGATAGGTTGCTTTCTACATTATCTTTATGTATTTTAAATGGAGTTTATTCATCGCATTCATCAAGGGCCTTTTCAATAAAGAATCCTCGCTCATGCGAATGAATGAGATATTCTTCCTATGGTAATAATTCAAATTGGAATTTTGTTGAATGATGCTTATTATGATTGACTTAATCAATCTTTCCAAGTGTTGACATATTTATCCTTCCAGATTAAAGGAAGGTTATAAATATTATATTTCAATAATTCTCTTCAGTTACAAAACTATTTAGATTGTAGATCTACTTTTATGCCACTCAAATTTAAATCATGTCATAACGATTTATAGATTGAAAGCTTGCATCTAGAAATCCGCATTAATTCATCAACCGAGTGCTTAAATCAGAAATGCCTTTCAGCTCAATGCCTATTCAATTTCTGGCAGTAAAATAGTTCTTATTATATTAATTGGCAGAACGTACAGGGTTAGCTAAAAATATCCACTTCTTGGGTCTCTGGTGACTTTTTCTATTGTTCTGAATTATATGAAATGTAAACAAAATATGACTGAAATGATGGGATTGTCTTTCCGTAAATAAAAACTTTCTGAATGCGGCGCTGCAGGATTGTAATGAGTACTAAGTAGGCTTGTACATTTTAATACCTAATATGGTTTCCTTCTATATATAAAAAAAAGTAATGGTTTGGAAATGGACCAATGAAAATCTGCGTAGATACCGCGAAACGTATTTGATTGGTCAGAGCTTTCTGACTTTTCTTAAGGGGAATTAACATGAAAGTAGAGAATTTAGATAGGATGGGCGCTATTAGGGGGGTTACCAAGGGGAAGGGACCCGGGTCTGTCGCCAAGTTTGGCGCCAACTTTGCGATATATCGCCAACTTTGGTGGCCAAAATTAGCTGCCAAAAGTGGCGCCAACATGGCGCTATTTCCAGTATTTCGCCAAATTTCCATAGACTCCCAATGAAATCCAAAAGCGTTTACTCGCTTGCAAAAAATAAAAAAATTGAGATATTGCAATGCAACAAAAATTAATATTAGCTTATGAATAGAGCTTAACTGAAATATTTACATTATTTTTAAGCACAAACACTAACTATTTACAATATTCGTAACACTATATATACAATTGGTACTTGTTAGTTATCCTGTTGACCAAATTACTGTCGCCAAATTCATATATATTAAACGAGCAAGGGATTTTCCCGATTATTCAAATATATTAAACGAGCAAGAGATTTTGCCGATCATGAATGATATCGTAAACGACTGGGAAGATTTTCACGAGACTTGCCCCCTATACTAAATCGAGCACGAGAAAAAGGTCTAGCTAGGTTCCGAATACAAGAAAATTCGTTTTTACAGGGTAAAACAAACTCAGCTCTGAAAATGTTTTTTGTTATAAATGGAAAAATACTCAAACGATTTACACGAAACGTGTTACCTATACTAATTCGAGCACGGGAAATCCATCTAGCTAGGTTTCGAATTCGTAAAAGGCCTTTTTGATCTATTAAAACAATCTCAGCACTAAGAATGCTGCTATATATCGAAAACGGCTCTAACGATTTTCACAAAAATTCATGACTATACTAATTCGAGCACAAGAAATCGATCTAGCTAGGTCACTAATTCGAAAAAACTCGTTTTCTGTGTTTAAAACTCGACGTGGTCATTACTCGAAAAGATGGTATCAATCGAAAAAAAATCCGACTATTTTTATGAAATATGATTTATTTGATTAGGAGCAAAATATCTAACCAAGTCTTAATATCAGGAAAAATTAATTTTCCTCGGTTTAAATTTTTTTTTCTATCTTTTGTAATCGAAATTCTTGCCTAAATGGTCTAATGCCACCTAACGGTCATTTATCATAAACACAATAAAAACTCTCTAGAATACGGCACTTACGCTTATCTTCTATGCTAAATCGAGCACTAAATAACGGCCTATATGTAAGTAAAAAATATGGTAAAATTTCTTTTAACTGGCTAGAAAACTTAAAATTAATTGATTTTAGCAATTGTTAATTTCGTGAACTTGAGTATTTTGAGAAACATTGGTTACTTTTCGGTTAGCCGGGTGCCAGTGTAATATATACACACATATATATGTATATGTATATATATATATTTATTTATACACATATATATGTGTATACATATATGTATATATATATATATATATGTGTGTGTGTATATACAGGGTGTTCCGTTAAAGGGGTCCAATATTAATAGGGGTAATAGAGGAGATCACACGGAGCATAAATCAGTATATAATACCTGGCCGGATCTCAATAATTTTCAAGTTACAGCAAATAGAATGAAAAATCGGAAATTTGTAAAAAAACCCTCATTGCTAAACTATCGATAATGCTACATAAAAACGAAGCACATATTTAGAAAGAGCAGAAAAAATCCTACGAAATGACATAAGTTGTTTTAGAATATTGAGAATTAATGGCGAGTTACAAGCTCTGAAACAGTGAAAAAATACAAAATCAAATATTTAGCAAAATAGTTAATCGTTAATTCCAAAAATGCAACTCTACCTACATCAAGGAAAATGTTATAAAATTTGGTCCATTCCGAAAGCTTTCGAAGAGGCTGACAATAAACCATATCAGTTTAATTGTATGGGAGAAATCAAGCAGTTCCCTAGTTACAACTCTGTACTGTTGCACGCTCGGAAAGAGCGAAACTCCACCCATGACGATTGTAAACACCCCGTTTTAATATCTTTCAATTATACATTTCTGATCAACCTCTATCAATACCCTTTCATTATTCAGTCTGGTCAAGTGAATGACATATTGTGCATCTCTCGCCTTGTCTTAAAGCAAACTCCGTGACTGCTGCGTTTCCTCCATGAACTTTCAGGATGATGAAGAAGAAGTACTTTTTATGCAAATTTTCTATGTGTATAGGAAGAAAAGTGTAATAAAACAGCAGTCATCAGTGGGCGTTATGTTAAAGGGAGGCTGTTGTAAGTGGGATTGTAGTAAGTTGATGTATAATAATTATGCCGGAATACTCTAACGAAGAATATGCGGACATGCATCTGATGTACGGGCAAGCTCATGGAAATGCATGTCTAGCACAGCGCATGTACCGTGAGCAATTTCCAAGGAGACGTTGCCCAAGTTCGAAACTCTTCATAAAAATCGATAGACGATTACGGGAGACTGGATCGTTTAATACAGCAAGCATTGATGCAGGGAAACCTCGACATGTACGAACACCTGCAATGGAAGAAGATGTACTGAATATTTTTAAAGATAACCCCTCCACGAGTACACGAGCTGCTGCGTCTGAAGTCGGTGTTTCTCACCAAAGTGTGTGGCGTGTTCTGCGTGCAGAAAACATGCACCCCTTTCATGTGCAGCGGGTACAACTGTTATCAGTAACAGATTGTGCTCAGCGGAATGAATTCGTATGCTGGTTGCTTAATGTAACAGAAAATAATCCACAATTTCTGGAAAATATTTTATTTACTGATGAAGCAACATTTACGAGAGAGGGCGTGGTAAACACGCACAATATGCACACATGGTCATATACAAATCCGCACACTGTTTTCCCGTCGAACGCACAACAAAAGTTCAGTGTGAACATATGGGCAGGTGTCCTCGGCGATTATCTCATAGGACCATATTTACTCCCAGATGTACTCAATGGCAGTACGTACTTGGTTTTCCTACGGGATATCTTACCGCAGTTACTGCAAAATGTGCCAGCAACATTGCGCCACAATATGTGGTTTATGCACGATGGCGCACCGGCACATTTTTTCATAGGTGTTCGCAATCACCTCAATTCAACATATCCTGGGAAATGGATTGGACGCAGTGGACCTGTTGCTTGGCCTGCACGCTCTCCAGACCTCAATCCGCTAGACTTTTTTGTTTGGGGACACCTTAAATCGCTGGTGTATGAAACGCCTGTGGATACACCGGTGGATTTACTAGCGCGAATCGTTGTCGCTGCAGGAGACATTCCCAACTCCGTCGGAGTTTTTCGGCATGTTCGCCAATCTTTACGACGTCGCTGTCGGCTGTGCGATTCTGTTAATGGGCGCAACTTCGAACACCTATTATAATAATGTCCGTTCGTCTGCCTTCCGACATTGAACTGTGCAGCGCAGGCCAGAAGACTATGCTTCACATATGTCATAAAGTACGTGGAATGTAATTCTTTATTTGTCATTTTTCTTTTATTTTCAACACTTTTTGGCACAGTATTTTGTAAGTCACAGACTGTGGTGTACTCAAATTGTAAATTATAAAGTTTGTATGAATTAATTTAAAATTTAGTGTATTTTTTAAATTTATAATTAATAAAATTATTATGCTATTTGTTATTATTATTTCCTATCATAAATTATGATGCACATATACATACAATAATTGTCCATGTAAAACATGTACTGAAACTTCTTGCATAGTTACAAATCGCAATATTTTTAATTATTTCCAAATTTTCACCACCAGTTTAATTTTAAGGAATTTAACTTAAGCTTTATATCAATAAAAGACCACTTTAAAATGTAGACTATTATTGTAAAGTTATTTTGGTTCATTCAACTCTTGAATAATTAAAAATGTTGCATCTCAGAAGAAGCATGATCGAAAATGTATAGTTGAGAGTAATTAAAAAGTCGGTGTTTCCAATCGTGATGGGCGGAGTTTAACCTTTGCTAGTGTCAAAGAAAGCAGAGTTGTAACTAAGAAACTGATTAATTTCTCTCACACAATTAAACCGATATGGTTCATTGTAAGCTTTTTCGAAAGTTTTCGGAATGGACCAAATTTTACTACATTTTCCTTGTTGTAGCTAGAGTTGTCTTTTTGGAATTAACGATTAACTATTTTGATGTATATTGGATTTCGTACTTTTTTCACTGTTTCAGGGCTTGTAACTCGTCAATAAATATTGCTATTTTAATACAATTGATGTCATTTTGTAGGTTTTTTTCTGCTCTTTCTAAATATGTGCTTCGTTTTTATGTAGCATTATCGATAGTTTAGTAATGAGGGTTCTTTTACAATTTTCCGAATTTTCATTCTATTTGCTGTAACTTGAAAACTATTGAGATCCGACCAGGCTTTATATACTGATTTATGCTCCATGTGATCTCCTCTATTACCCCTATTAATATTGGACCCCTTTAACGGAACACCCTGTATATATATATGTATACATACACATATATATGTGTATATATAACACTGGAGCCCGGCTAATCGAAAAGTACAGAAACATTTTGTAAATTTGCTAATATTTCTTGATAGATAACTGTACTTATACTTTTGTTGTGTTTAAAACCACTACCATATTATTGCAAGCATCGCTATATTCGTAGTTTAGTGCAATGGCATATACCTTGGTGCAAAATTAGCAGCAATTGTAGAAGCAAGACAAATTTTCTGCTAAATTTACCTAGTTGCTCCCCAAAAAGTTAATTTATTTGACTAACATTTGACTTGGGCACCGATTGTTGAAGAATAATCATTTAAATTTTTATAAAACATTGAGAATATCACTTAGGATATGTCTGATTATCGCATTCATATAAAAACGTTTAACTTTTTTATTTAGCAATTTAAATTTGTTGCTGTATAGAAAGGTTTCTTATTTTTATTAAAATCTGTTTTTACGTACTCCAGTGAAAACTTTGAAATTCAAAATCTAAATTCTACCCCGCCCCTCGATCCTTCCTGGAATATTTTACGTTATTTAAAGTGTATTTTTGTGTTTAAATGACATTATAATTAATAGAAAACAAACATTTTTATATTTGAAACTTAAATATGTCAGCACTTTTCCAACACTATGCCATCATTTTTACTGGGTTTTCATTTCCGACCGTGCTAAGACTATACGAGCCATAGATGTAAATATATCCTTCATAACTGATTGATTTTTTGCGTATAGTAACTTACTTTTGTATGTTTATTGTGAAATATAAGTAAAAGTAGGGAACTTTTCCACTATCCCGTCGACTACTTTCCACAAAAAACTATCGCCAAATTTACGAAAATATCGTCAATTTTACGCCACAATTGCATGATCGTGGCGTCACATTCACTTGACGTTAGATGCGTTACACGTGTTTGTTATGTCATTGATTTTCCATTCCACACTTATATGTATTTTTAATTATATTTTACTGATTTATTTGTTATTTTGTTACTTCAAGGGCTACTTCACTCGCGAGAAAACACCCGTTCGCTAATGTTAATCCTATGGGAGATATTTTCAAAAATATATAATGTGCAATTCAATTTTTTTATTTTTTTATTTTTTTATCTCTACAATTGCCGTTTTTTATTTTTTTATTTTAGTAGCAGGTTTTTTTTTTAATGTTGATAGTTTCACTTTCAAAATCGATTACGAAAAAAATAGCATCTGTATAAAAAACAAATCTTGAAACAAAATCGAAAAAGTACAGAAAGTTCTTTGTCCCGATCGATTTTAGCTATCCAGTGCCAAAAAAAGTGGGTGCTTTTTGAACCAAAATGTACCAAAAAAAGAAATAAAGGAAAAAAACATTCATAAATATTGAAATGCAAACGAGATATTAAAACAAATATATCCCACAGGACTAAAGTAAGCCAGCGAGTATTTTTGCGTGAGTGTAGTATCCTCTTTAACTAACAATTGTGTTTTTAAACAGCCACGACATAATTTTAAAAGCGGTAAAAGAATTGAAAAAATTTAGTGATGCATAGTTACATAGATTAGATTAGTTTCTACTGACGTCACAAACTTTTGTGTATAATGGCATATATCACAAACTTGTGATATTGCAAAAGAAAGTTACATGTGTTGCATGGACTGGCATTGCATCCATTCTATTACCAGGGAAAACGACTTCTCATCAATTTTTCAATCTACCTATAAATCTTAAAGAAGATGGTGTTTGTTTTCTTAAAAAGCGTGACAAGCTTAGACTGAAAGAAGTTGATGTAATAATTTGGGCTGAAGCAAGTATGATTCCAAGGAAAGCCCTGGAGATCATTGATCGTACCTTACGAGATGTTATGAATTGTAATGCACTTTTTGGTGGCAAAACAATTATACTTGGTGGGGATTTCAGACAAGTTTCAACGGTCGTACAAAAAGCTACCCATGCACAAGTTATTTCTGAGTGTTTGAAATCATCCACCCTTTGGAAGCTCTTTGAAATTCACCATCTGAAGGTCAACATGCGTGCAACAACTGACACAGGAAATTTTTCAAAATGGCTACTGCAGATTGGTAATGGAGATATGAATGAGCTTGAAGTTGAACCATCATCGGCTCTATTTTGTTCCAACTTGGTACAATGGTTCTTTAAAGATGTCACAGATTTTGCTACTGATCTTCAATCGAGAATTATATTGTCACCTCAAAATGATGAAGTTAACAGAATTAATGAGAAGATTTTGGACACGATACCTGGAAATGAATTAACCTGATACAGCATTGACAAAGCAACTTTGACTGGAATCGACAGAACTGCCCTTAGAGAAGAAGAAGCAACACTCAGATATCCTAATGAATACTTACACTCACTTACTCCTTCTGGTATGCCACCTCACAGGTTAAAATTGAAAGTGGGATGCATAGTCATGCTGATTAGAAATCTATCAGTAGCCGATGGGTTATGTAATGGAAAACGTTTGCTTGTTCTACGTATTCGTTGTAGGGTTTTAACAGCAAAAATTATTACTGGTGATCAAAGTGGGACTGTAGTCAATATTCCAAGAATTCAACTAGATACAACAGGAGGTCATGCCCAGTTGCCATTTGTGTTATACCGCAGACAGTTTCCTGTTAGTCTTGCTTACGCATTGACAATTAACAAATCACAGGGACAGACATTTCAAAGAGTTGGAGTTTACATTGAACGCCCAATTTTTGCACATGGCCAGTTGTATGTTACATTGTCAAGATGTGTATCTGCTAACAATATCAAGATTTTCATTAAGGATGGTCAGAAGTTGGAGAACATTGCTTACAAGGAAGTATTGTAGGAATGCAATAAAAGTTGTATGATGCATTGTCAAGATGTGTATCAGCTAAAAGTATGAAGATTTTCATTAAGAATGATCAGAACTTGGAGAACATTGTTTACAACAAAGTATTGTACAAATCCAGTACTATTCAAGATAATGAAATCTAATCATAAAGAAAAATATTTGAAACTTATTTTGGAAATAAATTTGTTTTATTTCAATTTTTTTTTTCTTTCACAAATAATTGAGATGATAGGCTGGATTTGTTTGGTGTTGGATGAAGCTGATTTTTATAATAAATTTAGGTTTCATTTAAATGACAACAATTACGAAGGGGAATCTAAAAATTGAATACATAGAAAATAAGGGGTCGTGAGGCGATCCAGAATGGAAACTCGAAACGATTACGTCTGGGGTTGGCTAAGGCGCGATTACACGGGGGGTTGGTGAGCGTAGCGGGCAGGGGGCCGAGCCCCCCTAATAGTATAAATGTTAAATATATATGATTATCTGTACCAACAGATACATGCTGTAACTGCAAAATCATATATTTATCAAAATTAGTTCAGCGAGTCTAGCCAAAATCCAAAAATAATGGAGACGAATGCTTTCTGTCATAGCTGCAGAGATATGGAAATTAGTGAATTTTTATACTACAAAAATTGAGTTGAAATATGACTATCGCCTCATTTGAATTATCTGTATTTAAATCTCGCCAGATTCGTCAGGTGTAGAACGAACTACAGAGATGTTTGCAAAAAATAAGTTTCTCCAGAGTCCTTTGAAGTGAATAACTCATTTTTTGCTAACTCTCAATATCTTAAACTAATACAGTAAATATCTTAAATAAAAATTATAATCTAATATTAAGATTGAATATAGATATGGTTTCCAGAATGAAAAGCAGACTTTTACTGCTGTGGCATTGTATGTAATCGAAATGAGTAAGTATGTTTGTCGATAGATAGCGTGGTGTTTTTTTTTTTTTTTTTTTTTTTTTTTTTTCCATTTTGAAATTGTAGCGAACAGCTTCGACTTCTGTTTTCTGAATTGTGAAGAGTTACTTTTCGCAGTCAAGTCAAGTGCATGATAGATTCCTCCAGATCAGCGTGATGAGAATCAATTTCTCCCCGTAAAAGTCGAACATTCAAACAACAATAAGCAGGCAGTAAAACCAAGCAGGAAAATAAACTCTTGAAACAGATAGTACTGCTCTAGGACGACGTTGGACCACATGTGGTTAATCAAACCGTTTTTAAAAACATTTCACCCTATTTACTATCTTAGCACCCCTATCACTTTCTAATTGATACTGAAGATTGCTGCCGACTAAGGTTTCCGTCATGTATAATGCACATGTGTGTTTTGTGTAAATAGTTTTATATAATATTTTGGTTTGTTACTACTCTTTTTTTAACTATGCGCTCTATATATTTTGTGATGTGCATATATAATATGTAAGCTGTATATATATTATGTAAACTGAATATTTATTTCAATATAGCATATCATATGAATATGTCCAGCCTTCAGAGACACATAGTTGCTTCTAGCCATTTGGTCATGGTCGTCTCTTGTGGTTCATCTATACATCTAGCATATATCTAGACCTCACGGGTCCAAGAACACCCTCGATGTGATAAAACATTTCGATGGGACATTCTCAATTATCCTCGGTACAACCCCGATATATCCATATGTGACTCCCATAATCTTCGTCCCGTAACAAAAATCACTGAAAAGTCAATGGATCATCTGAAAAAAGGAATTGGAGAACACCTTGAAAGAATGGATCTATAAGTAATCCAGGAATTTCTACGCTGAAGCCGTCCACTCGCATCCTAATTGCGGGGATCAGTGCTTCAGTATCAATGGCAAGTACCTGTAGGTATCATGTTGCATACTAACTGTAACTCAATATTATGTACTTAAAATATTCTCTAAATAAAATATCCTTTAGATATAATTGCAGTCTCTTTTTTATTTCAGCCCACCTTGTATATTGGGTAGGGGGCTTACTGAATTTTCTTTATGTATTTCTGATAGTACTTGGTTAATCATACTCATTAATCTTCCTTTTTTGATAAAAAAATCGAAGTTCATGCGATTAAATAACATATTCTATCTACTATAAATAATGCAAATATGGTTTTGTTTGCCTGATACTCAGAATGTTCATTATGGTAGACCTACTGATTATTCAAATAGTTACATATTTCGCGCATCTGATTCAAGATTGATTGCAATTATTCTTTTTAAATTGTTCCATTGTTTCAAAAAAGCTTTTGGATTTACTTTTATGCTATTGAAATCTCAAAGAAGTCAGAGAGTAACATACGCCGAAAACTTGCATCTAGAAATCTTCATTACTAATTTACTATTCGAGTGATGATATAAGAAATACCTTTTAAGTAATAAGTATTTTAAAATTTATGGGATTTTTTTTTTGTTCGTTATTGCATAGGAAAGATATTATAATAAGAAAACATGTGTGGTTTATAATGCGATTTTTTTTATAATTCCCTATCAACATAAGCAATAAATTAGTATAAACATTATGACTGCATATATATTTGATAGACGATGTACTAACGTTTCTGTAATCATTTCAATTAGTGTTTATTCATCACATACATCAAGGACCTTTTTTTAAAGAAAGGATCGATTTCCATACTAAATAATGCCATATTCTTGATACTAATAAAATATAATATGATATAAATGAACAATGTAATCTGAAGATAATAAATGATTCTATTTATTAAAAAGCTGGTGATTATTTGAATCATATTAGTTATTATATGTTTCTGTCTAGGACACCAACTTTTACACACAGCGATGAATAGAACGACCTATGCTAAAAATGTAAATGAGAATAAGAAAATCTATTAAAACGTAAAATTTAATAATATTAATAACAAAGCAAAAAAATTAATTTAGAAAATTATATAAATGTAACTAATGTATATGTATACATCGATACATATATCTTAATACATGATATATGATGGTAAAACTATATTAATATATGATAATAGTATAAAATGTTTTTTTATATGTTAATGTTTGTTTTTGAGATGTTTACATGGCAAATAGATGTCTGTTTTTATATCCCAAATCATTATTATGCTGTTGGTTTATAATTATTGATTTACTATAAATTTTTCAATAAAATTTTACGCATCTGTGTAAAACATGTGTTTATGTTGAATTTCAATAAATACTATTCATTGTCAATGATTAAATATGCGTCACACATTGATATATGTTTTAAAAAATGAAAACCAAACTTTGTGATACGGAACATATATGTTACTAGTTTAAACCTATCACAATCCTTAAAAATCCTTACTTAATTATTATTACTAAAATTTGCCTGAGAAAGTGCTAAATTAAAAATGGCATCAAAATCGACACAGTCAATAACAAAAAATATTTAACGCAAAATTCCTGTTGTCATTCATAATCATCGATTATCGGTAAACGTTTAGAGAAAATACTATAATTTACAAATAAACAAACATCTGGTGTATGTTGGATTTTGAATATCTATATTAGGATGAAAAAATTTCAGTAAGTAACGTTAATGTGATATTGACGATAGTAACGACCTCATTAATAAAAATCGTTTTTATTGCAATTTTTTTAAGCATTACACAATTTTATTTTGTCCACTGTAGAATAGGGGGGGGGGGATGTACCTTCAAATGCAATTTGTTTGAAAAGTGTATTTCAATTTAGTGATTTTTCATGGTTTTAAGTATAATTTTCACTGCCGATTTTTTTTTAATCTGTGGTCGATCCAATTACGAAAGATTAACCCATTTGCACTTTAAACAATGTAAATGAATCAGCATTTGTTTGTTTCCGTGTAATACCCCATAACTAAACGAGGGGGTCGGGGCAAGAAAGTGCCACGCCACATTTTTGGCGAAATAAATATGACGCTGTAGTCTGCTGCTTAATATTGCAAATTATAATATCCTACATATTATTTGTTTCTAATGTCACTTGGTGGTAGCATATGTCCCAGGTTTCGTTTTTGCTTCATACGTTTATGCTCCCAATAAAGTTAGCTAATTTGCAAAAGACGTAACAGTAATATCATTCAAGTAATGCCATATTGTTATTCAGAATATCTGAAATGTTACTAAGACATTGCCAAAAATACTTTATGTGGTATATCTTGATTTAATTATTTGCTCTAACTTTCAAACTGATATATCTCAAAAGTTTACAAATGTGACTTAGCACATTCTTACCCCGATCCTCTCAAATTACCAAATGAAATTAAAACTTCTCAAATAAATAACTAAATAACTAAATAATTTACGAATTTAACAGATATGTAATCGAATTACGCGCTTAAATACTAAAATATTTAGAACCCACTAAATATAAAAATTATATTTAAATTTTCAATAAAGAACTATTTAAATCTAGATTCTCAAAACCGAGCATTAAATTATGCATTTTTAAGCCGGGTAACCTGGATTCAAGTATCTTCTTTCTTTAAATAGAGTGCTGGGCGTATTTTAGGGTGAGTAGTTTGGCAGAACAGGGTGTTTATGGGTATAATTCTTTATTGTTCTCTGATTTTAGTTTAAACCACATTTTTTGCGATCATTGATCATGTTTAATGCGCAATAGAAGATGATGTGATATTACTGTTACTGCCCGAGAAAGACTGCTCAGACTATGAAACCACGTCTGTAGAGAATAGATGTACCTTCCGTTCCCCTTTTTTGAGGTAATTAAATAATACAAAAAGAAAGAAAGATAAATTACAAAATTCAGCCAAAGCTGAGCCCGTAGTAAACGCGACAAGAGCGCATGAAGAACAATAGATAAATGAATATATGCATATAACGAAAAAGACAATAGTGCAAAATAATTCACAATACGAAGCTCCAACCTGTCAGTGGGCCGTGAATAAGGAAGAACCCGTGTCCCTGGCTCAGTGATTGATTAAGAGAGAAAAGTCAAATGGAAATAAAAAATGTTTCTAAGCTTTGAGAGCAAAGCCGGACGTGATAAAATAATAGCTAACTAATCATTTGGGAGAGAAGGAAGACTGCGATTCTGCCAGAGAGTTGTTAAAGGACAATTGTACAGGGTGTTTAACGCAGGACCCCTAACTTTGAAAATAAATAATTCACAGAAGGTGATATATAGAAGCATAAAACCAGTTGTATGTCTTTTAAATAAACGGTAACAATCTGACACAAAAACATCAAAATTTTAATTAAAAAAGCGTCTATAGAAGGAGCTGGAAGCAACATTACGGATTTCTATAAATAGATCTCAGGCATAGTCGTCGAAGATTTCGCCATTGAAACGTGGTCGCTATTAGAATAAAGTGAAAGAAATTCCGGAAGTGACACTGAAGGATATTGTTTACTGCAACAATCCTTTAACCCTCGACGAGCTGAAGGGGGCTATTTGTCAAGTTTGTGTGTTGATTTCCGGTGGCATATTACAGGAATCACCCTACTTACGACCTGCCCGCCGTTAAGCTTAAGGATCAAATAGGTCGCAAGGAAAAAAGTACACATCCACGACCCAGCCAAGCCCCAGACCAAAAGCCCATGAGCTCCCGTGATAACATAAGAGGTCAAGTGTTCGGTGCACATTTTGAATCGCTTTTGATGTGATACAGCCTACTTATGGTTATGCCACCTGCAGCGCCATCTATAGGCGAAAGTTTTTACTACAATTTTGAGGTTTCTGTATCAGATTTTTATTGTTTTATTAATAAACTTACCACTTGTTTCATGCTTCTATCTATCAACGTTTTCAAGTTATTTATTTTCAAAGTTAGGGCTCCTTCGTAAAACAACCTGTAGAAGTAATGAGAGGCAAGAGCAACATCTTCACACTCTCAAAATTAAAAAAGTATGTGTGTTACTGAGGAAAACTACACAATATGTAATTAATCTATATTATAAAGCAAAAACATGTCTGTAAGTAACGCTGACGTCATATGGACCTGTGGTATCGATCTGGCTAATAAATAACGCTTTAATTGGATTTTTTAAACTTCTAAGCATTGCACACTTTCAATTTTTACATCGCTGAATAGGGAAAAGAATATTCCTTCAAATGCAAATCGTTTGGAAACTGCATCTCAGTTTTCTGAGTTTTTATGATTTTTCAAGAATGAGTTTTTTTAATCCACTCAAAAAAAAATCCGATTGCAGAAGATCAGATTTCAGAATTAACGTTTGCTCTTGAAACAATGTAAATAGTTCAGCATTTGTTTCCGGAAAATATTGCATAACAAAATTAAATCTTCACTAAAAAAAAAAAAAATCAGAAGTTTAACAGATGTGTAATCAAATTACGCGGTTAAACACTGAAATAATCAGAACAATAAAAATTTCTATAAAAAGTGAAATCTTTGGCGATTTATTTATATATTTAAAGTGGAATTAACATGTAAATAATACTAAAAGTAATATCGTTTTTAGTATGTTTAAAAACTTTATTATTTGAACTCACAACTGATATTTTTAATACAAATTTTCTGTTTTTTGGCTTAATTCGTGAGCCATTTAAATGTATACATACATATATACATATATATATATATATATATAACGTAATAAAAAATCTATTAGAGTGTTCAATAAAAAAATATTTCACCTATGTTCAGTACAATGGGTAGTATGTTCTGTAACCCGGGAATCTTGTGTTGTATCGAATGGTATTTGTAAAATACTAAATGGAACTGTATATTATAGTAACATGTTCAAGTTTCGTGGTGATTAAACAAATAAAAAAAATTAAAACCTACAAATAAAAAGAACAAATATCTGGACAAGTGCCGAGTAGGATTCACACCCTGAGGTTTCCGTAACATATTACCGTAAAGCTTAGTAAGTACTTAGTTTCTTTACAAATATTTAAAAAACTGCATACTTATACATAAATGTTTCTTATAATTGTACACACAAAGCTGTAATTTATTAAATTATCTATTAAATCTTAATCAGATGTATTTGAGATGACTTAAGTAAGAATGGAATACATCACACTGTATGTTAAAGTTAGAAAAACTTTGGCTATAATTGTATTGCTCCTAGTAGTACTTTTGCTTATTCATAGCTGCAACTCTTTCGAAAAGAAATATAAAGAAATTTCGTCTAGAATAGGTTAATTTGGCGTGGGTCCCATTAATGGAAAATTCAAATTTTGAAAAAAGTTGTTTTAAGAGCATAACTTTATAGTGTTGAGTTAGAGGTTCGACATTTTTACAAAACAGTGAAGCCGTGGACGTTATTATTTCATATTAATTTCAACTTGTTACGTTCAGTCGTTGATGAAAGTTAAAAACAAGGTCTTGGCAGACAGACGGGCAGATGGGTTTGTCACGTAATATCGTGTAACATACACGATAAATGTCATTATACTCGTAATTCGACATAGACTTATAAATTAATGATTTTCGGGTTTTTCATATGTGGTATAAGAACTTCCTTCTTGCCCGATTTCAAGATTCTAGTTCAACATGAATAGATTTTGAGAGTGAGTTTGTATGAAAATACCTTGTTTTAAGACTGCAACTTTTTATTGCATTGATTTGAAGCTCGAAAGATTTACAAAACAATGGGGACATGGATCTTATTATTTGGTACTAGCAAACCACGTGACTTTACTCGCGTAATTCTTGAAATATGCCAATTGGAATTCGTGTGCCTAATTTTATTAGAAGAAATTTAGAAAATTCAAAATTACAAATTAATCCTCATTTTGTGTAAACTCCATTCTTATACTGCAAACATGACAAACATGAGACTTAAATGAATGAGAAGAGCTAAAATTAATTTCATATAATATAAATTTCTTTAGTTTATTTAGTAGTTATATTTTAATAGGTTACTTTTAAAATATAAATACTTGCTAAGAACGGTTTCTAAAAAATTCGAAATTTAAAAGGAAAAAATGAGCGAAAAATGTTTTGACACTTCTAAAATAACAATTTAGCTGGATTTATTCTGGTTAGAAACTTGAAATTAAGAATAATAATACTTACTTTTATGATGCATATACACGGTATAAACAGTTGATTAAAAATTCTAAATTTAAAGTTGTGACATCAGCGTAAAACGTTCTAAATTACGGTTTATTCAAAATTGTTAGGGACAGAAACTTAAAATTTGACATGTCTATTATTTTTAAGATGTAAATTGAAGCCCAGAAATAAATGCTTTTATAAAATCCGAAATTTAAATGGTTGCAAAATCCAAAAATATTCTAAAATTGTGATTTTTGTTGAGCTGCTATACTGGAAACTGAAAATTTGGCATGGTGGTATCTTTAAGATTTTTGTGCTTGCTAAGAACGCTTTCTAAAAAAAAATCGAAATTTAAAACGATGAGTAAGCGAAAATGTTTTAAAACCTTCTAAACTATGATTTATCTGAAATTGTTAGGGAGAGAAACTTGAAATTTGATATGGCAATTACTTTAGAGACGTAAATGCACTCACAGTATTTAAAATTTTAGAAATTTTAAAGTGTGCAGGAACAAATAGCGTTCTAAAATTACAATTTCTGTGATATACTTGTTATAGAAGCTTGGAATTTAGTATGGTTGTTAATTTTAAAATGTAAATGAACGGTTTGTAAAAAATTCGAAATTTCAAATGAAAAATGAAATGAGCGCAAAACCTCCAAAATGCATTCTAAAATACCATTTATTTAGAATTAATTTTAGAGAATCTCATTAATTTTAGTCTCTTGTTCGCCTAATGCAGTATAAGAATCCCGTTTACTGAAAATGTGACTTAATTAGTAATTTTTTAATTATCCGTAGCAATACAATTTCCTCTAATAAAAATAGGCACACGAATAACACTTTGCATATTTCAAGAATCATGCAATCAATGCCGCCGGTTTTACTTGTAATATCATAATCTAAAGCGTTTATTTCAACATCAAAGCATTTAAGTTGTAATTTTCCCATCTGGGCGAAAAAGTCCGGGCCACGATTCGAACCAGGGATCTCTTGGCTGAAGCTGCCAATGCTCTACCAACTTCACTCACAGAAATAAAGCACTCAATTTTGACGATTTGGCAATCCTTGAGTTTTATTTCGTTATTTTTAGCAATCGTTTCGTCACAAAGTGACGTGGTTTTTAGCGAAACGTGAAACCTCAAATATCTGACGAAACTGCTTCCTCACTGTCAAAAATAAAACTCTCACTTTTGACGATTCCGCAATTCTTGAGCTACATTGCAACATTTTTGACAATCATTTCATCTCAAAATCACGTGATTTTTAATGAAATGGAAACTCTCAAATATTTGACTCATAAATTGAACACATAATTTAAAACTAACATGATTAAAAATAAAATAGCTTTTTAAATTTCTATGTAGATTAAGTTTTTGGGACATTTATATAAAAAAAAGAATCTGATCATAAATCAGAATATAATGTCTGTTTTATACCCTATTAACACTGATAATGTTTGTCATTTCCGGGTATTCTACGAGTCCAAAGACTTCCGACTGTCATAACATTGTTATAAAAGCAGGTAATAAAACGAAGATTTTCACAGCGATATGGGAATATATTGCTTAGTCTTTTCGATTTTTTAAAAATGTAATGCCTAACTAAATATCATATTTTTTTTTTACTTTTCTTTTTTAATGACAGCTTTTAAATCATAAATTGTTATGGATCGATAAAATATCATATTAAGCGAAATTTTTTTTAAATATCACTTCGCTGATTTTTTATAAATAAGTGCGTTATAAATAACTGCCTTTGTACACTTCACTAGTTTCTGATATTAGAAAACTAATTATTAAATCTACCCTAGGAGAAAATGAAGACATTGCCGGCAAGTGAAATGTTTTTAGTAATTAATGTATTTTTGAGGCTGGCTGAAACTTTTTCGTGGATTTGTAGATGACATCAATTCCGCTGTTTCGTTACAGCTATTTCCGAAGAGTAATCATCGCCTTATTTAATCGCAGAACCCAGCATCTAAATAAGACGAATATTGTTATTCCGAAATAAGGGATGCAGGACTGAGTGAAAACAGTCCAATTGTTTATTTTTGTGTGTGCGCACAACATACACTCCAGCCCTCACAAACTCGCGCTTAGCTTTCTTTAACTTAACGAAAATCACTTTTACAGTTTTCTGGTGGATCTTCCACGATCAGGCTGTCGCCACATTCTTGAAGTAATCATTTCGTAATCGGGTTTGAGGCCAAATGACATATTTTAACAATTTCAAAATTTTTAGCTTTAAAAAATTTTAATTTCATAGTTATAATCTGTTTTCTTTTTTGTGGACGTGTGGCGAGTGTGGCGAGATTTATATGTGAATTACAATATTTTCCTCCATGCTTTTAGTATTATTAATTATCTAAACTTTGTTTACAGAATTTGCGAGTGAACATAAACATTTCCTTTCCTGTTTATATAACACTACATTTGAAATAATATTTTTGGCAATATCATACGTGTTTGACGCAAACCTTGTTTGCAAACCCGATTATGGAACTTTGTAGCCACGATAATCTATAATTTAATGGATAGATCATAGTTTAAATACAAACCAACTTTACAACGCACAATAAATGGCGAGTGGCAATCATTAATTTAAAAAAATATTAGAGCAGTAGTTTAAAAAAAATACTTTTTTAGAATAAGTCGTAACATCCTTAGTGATGTAATAAATTGAGTAGTAGAATATCCGTATTTGTCTCACAAATACTGTTTACAAATATTGTTACAAACTAGGACTTCCCTCCAAGTCTGAGCAATATTGCTGAGAACATAGATTTAAAAAATAGAGAATAGCAAATTGAATGGTAGAAGTACAAAATACGATATATTAACTCATATACGCTGTTAAAACAATTAGGGAAATAAACAAATAAATAGATAAAAGCATGCAAGACAGCCTTTCTTAAACAGCCTTTCTTTACAGCATAAAACTGGAAGTACACATACATTCACCATAATATAGAAAATAAGACACCAAAAACATTGTGTATCGGAATTTAAACACGGTGAAATGAAGTCAAGAACATGAAAAGATGCTACAATGTACCAATTTCAGTACCTGTAGATGCCAAAAATGTGTTGTTTGAAGAGAATGAAAGATTGTTTATATGTGGGTGTGTGCTCACATGGGACATTTAAAACAGTTTCACATCTCCTTTCCATGGATGCGATAAGAGTTTGAGAAATTCTGTTCCACTTTTCAAATAGTTCCGAACAGTCAACAAAGGCATTGCACTCGCAGCAATGTGTCTTCCGAATGTGCCCCGGTCATGCTCGATCAGATTTAAATGAGAGAGCATTCGGACCACTTGTTACGTTGCATTGTTTCTGTTTCAAACATAAGGCACAAATAGAGCTCTATTACGTCTGGTATTATCATGCATTAAAAGAAAGGAATCGACAATGGCTGCAGCGCACGGTATCACATGACACCTGAATTTGTCACACGCATATCTTTGGGCTGTCAAAGTGCCATTCAGTATAATATATAAATCCGTGCGTATTTCCTCAGCAATCGTTTCCTCTAAAGTGGACAATATAAACCTGATTACCGAACTTTCGCCGAATAAGTTACTTTAACAATATATAAACAGTCTGCTATGACTATTGAGAAAATGAACTTTCCATAAAATCTCTAGATTAGTGGAGCTGAAAATAAAACATATGGAAATTAAGACGGTATTTCCCTGTGTTAGGGGCCTGGCGAAAGAGAGAAAAGACAAGAGAAGGAACACTTTTACTAGTACTCTTGGGCAAACTATTCACTGTTTCATACACACAATCATTTCCCCAATACTTACAAATTTATTTAATATACAGAAGCCGTTTATCTCTTATTATACACAAACAGAAATAATTTATCTAATACGTGTCATCTAATGCAAATTTTTAAAAACATGCATAAACAACATAATAATTTATTAGTTTTATTTTCATAGTTGTTTATATCATTCTAAATAAATCTCACTTTCTTAAACACGAATTGCGTCAAACTTTTTAAAAAACGCCATCTCCTATATAGCAGGGAAGTTTCATCAGGGTTAATAAATATATATTTATAATTCAAGTTGTGGAGGAAAGTTCCGTAATCGGGTTTGCAGCCAATTTGCGTATTTTAGCTAGGGGGTTTAAACGCCAATTTAAGTTCATTGTTATAACTTTTTTGGAGGAGGGGGGATATTTACATTTAAATTTAAAATTTTGGCTCTATGTTTTATAACTGTTGTTTGTATAATTAATTAATAACTTTTTGACCGATCTTCACCAAAAACAAAGGTATAAGACTTCTTTTACGGTTGTTTTCTAGCGGAAACTTCCATAATTGGGCCCAAAGTCCATTTCGCGCATTTAATATCATTACTATAACTCTCATACAGTCAAAACAATATTATTGCTAACATTACTCTTGATTGACTCCAAACATGAATATGTATTTGAATGTGGAATATTAGATATTTTTCTTGTACGAAGAGTGGTTTTAAAATACTTAATTGTGTCATTTCGTATACCATATATTATTGGCAATATTGATTCTTTCATTTTACGTCGGGCGCAGGTGGTAAATCGCCAAATATTGTACCCTTACTGTATTCATATTGCATTCCTTTCATTTAAAATATAAACCATTTATTTTAAGTACATACATTTAAAATACACTACTGGCCATTAAAATTGCTACACCAGGAAGAAATGCAGACAACAAAATGATATTTATTGGACAAATATATTATACTAGAAATAACAAGTGATTAAATTTTCAAGAAATTTGGGTGCATAGATCCTGAGAAATCAGTACCCAGAACAACCACCTCTGGCAGTAGTAACAGCACTGATACGCCTGGGCATTGAGTCAAACAAGGACTGGATGGCATGTACAGGTACAGATGCCCATGCAGCTTCAGCACGATGCCACAGTTCATCAACCGTAGTGATTGACGTATGGTGACGAGCCAGTATCTCGGCAACCATTGACCAGACGTTTTCTCTTGGTGAGAGATCTGGAGAACGTGCTGGCCAGGGCAACAGCCGAACATTTTCCGTATGAAGGAAAGTCCGTACAATACCGGCAACATGCGGTCGGGCATTATCCTGCTGAAACGTAGGATCTCGCAGGACGTGAATAAAGGGTAGAGCCACGGGTCGTAACACACGAGAAATTTAACGTGCACTGTTCAAAGTGCCGTGAATGCAAACAAGAGGTGACCGAGACGTGTATCCAATAGCACCCCATACCATCACGCCAGGTGATAAGCCAGTATAACAATGATGAACGTACGCTGCCCATGTGCGTTCACCACGTCGCTGCCAAACACGGATGCGACCATCATGATTCTGTAAACAGAACCTGGATTCATCTGAAAAAATGACGTCTCGCCATTCTTGCGCCCAGGTTCGTCGTTGATCACTCCATTGAAGTCGCTCCTGTCTATGACGCAGCATCAAGCGAAGCCACAGCCATGGTCTCCAAGCTGAGAGTTCATGCTGCTGTAAACGTCGTCGAACTGTTCGTGCAGACACTTGTTGTCTTACAAACGACCTCATTTCTTAACTCAGGTCTCGTGACGTGGCTGTACGATCCATTACGGCCATGCGCATAACATGCCTGTTTTCTCGGCTGCTAGTGATAGGGGGCCGTTGAGATGCCGCACGGCTTTCCGTATTACCGTCCTAAACCAATGGATTCCATATTCTGCGAACAGTCATTGGATCTCGACCGACGCGAGCAGCAATACTGTGATACCATAAACCGCAATCCCGGTAGGCTCCAATTCGACCTTTATCAAAGTCAGAAACGTGCTGGTACGCATTTCTCCTTCTTGCACGAGGCACCACAACAACTTTTCACCAGGCAACAACGTTCAAATGTAATTTGTGTATGAAAAACCTGCTGAACAATTTCCTCATTTAAACACATTGTAGGTGTCGCTACCGGCGAATGCTTTGTCTGAATACGCTGAAAAGCTAATCATTTGCATATCACAGCACCTTCTTCCTGTAGTTTAAATTTCATGTCTGTAACATGTCGCCTTCTTGGTGTAGCAATTTTAATGGCCAGTAGTGTATATACATTTCACTAATTTCATTTAAAATACAAAAAAGAGAAAAATAAATAATACCATAAACCAAAACGTTTTATTTTAACATCAATAATTTACACACACGAAATATAAAAGTTGCTAATGGCGATTTTAAAAATGTCATTGTCGAGATTTTCGCCCGGTCTCTACTACTACGATGTTACGAGTTTTCTTCTTACAAATAGAAAAAAAATCCAGATTCATTTTCAAGTTCTATTAAATTGGAATAGGTTTTATTATACTCTAATATTAGTGCTTGCGTAATTTGTTGGCTGCGTATACTCTATTCCCGTTATCTACGACAATCGTCTACTGGTGAAAATTCGTTTGCACATATCTTTCTTGATGTATGTATTTTAATTGAGCCTTTTTTTAAAATCTATTTTTAATGTAATTTTCAAACAGTTTGAAATTTATTTTTGGTAATTTGTCACAAAAGCACGCCTTTTTGTGAATATTAGATCAAAATCCGTTTTGAGTCTGGGAGACCGCTCACACAAGCTTTGCAACAATTTTTTGACAGTAGTTAATTAAGGTATAATGGCGAATACCATTTGAGCGTGCGACCCAGCTTTACATACTTAATCGACAGTTCAGGAAGATGGTAATTACAGGCGTTATTTTGTCCGTTTATTTTTTACGAGATTTTTTTTCCGTTTTGAAAGTGTTTTAGTGTATTTTAAAATATTTACGTTTTATTATAATTATATTATAATATTTTATATTTTGAAGATATAAACACGATGATATATTAATAGATATACAGAAGTATCGAAAATGGTTGCAAACATTTAAAAAAATTATAACTTCAAAAGTAATTGAGGAAACGCAGTAATATTCCTTGTAAAGTACTCGGCAATTATCCAAGACTTTTAGGGTGTATTAAAATCCAAACTGCTTATTTTGAGACACATTGGTAAATTCATTTTTGCTCTAAAATGGATCCAATTGGCAGGTTCTCTTATTCAGAAACTTTATAATGTCCGTATTGTCTCGATTTTTTGATAAAGGCAGAATATATTTTTAAAAAGGCTGTCAAAGTAAACATTTTGAACTGAATTTCCCGAAGTGACACCGCTGGAAACAAAAAAAAAATATCGTACTGTGAAAATAATTGTTTGTAAATCAATTTCTAATTAATTGAACAAAAAATAAAAACATGGGGCCCTTATAAATGTCTTCATAAATCACGCCGCTAAGTTTCATGTTTTTTTTTTTTTTTTTTTTAAATGAGTCTGAAAATGTGTCTCAAAATTTTGAGTTGCTGAGCGTGGAAAAATATTTCTTTTGAATACCGCCTTAAGACGTAACTGCTTCGCAGTCTTGACTACCAGGCGTAGCGAAGAAACGACTGTACATTGAGCCTTTATGCTGTTCAACCCTTTTAGATGATTCCTGAGTGGAAAATGATCTTACATCTAAAATGATTGGAGGTATGGAAAAAATGTTAAATTGAAAGTTCTTCCGCATCGTTGATTTAGTAGGAAAATATACAATAGGTACACGAATAGCCTAAGCCAAAACTGAAAATTACGAATGTGTGGTTTTCAGATCACCGATTCTGCACATCCTCTAAATGTCACGGCCTTAAAACAGTTACATTTAACAAATATTGGATAATAGCTTAGTACCATGTAAAGAAACTTATTGCGTTTACGCAATTACATTTAGAGTTATGATTTTTTTCAAATCTGTCCCACCTTTTTCGATGACCCTGTATATATATAATTTTGATATTAAATAGTATAAAAAAACTAATCATATTTATTTCTTGTAAGTTGTCATATTATTAATATTACACTTTAAAAATTCATATTAAACTTTTTACAATTAAACGCTTTTTTCCTTTTTTTAAAATTACATTTATTGAACATTTGCAAATTTATTTCTGTTTTCTGGATAACACAAAATTATTCTCTCTATCATGCATTATTTCCGCACGAATTAAGTAGAAGAGTAATTAATATTATCCTCCTATTCATATTTCAAACTGTGAGAAATTCTGCCTTTTCATATTTGAGTATAAGCTTAAATAACGACGCTGCCTTATTTCACATTTTATATTCTATCGTTTTATGAATGAAGGATGAGATATTTAGTTGACAGCTTTCGTTCGCCCATCCTTCCGAATATATTTTTTAGTTTTTAGAATACTTAGAGTAATCTTACTTAATACTTTAGACTCGTTGTTAATTAACTGTATTATTTAAGAAAATAAGTGGAAATTAAAAAATATTAAAAAGAATTGATATATTTATATTTTCTGATGATTTTTAAAAAATTTCTGTTAAAAAGTTTTATTTATAAATAATTATGAAACAGTTGCCAGTCGAATGGTAGCATTTGCTAGTTTTCGTGATTGACGATTAAAAACCATGGATTTTTTCTCTCTCTCTCTTCCTCTTTTGTTTTATAGTATGGAGGGGGTTGTTGGATTGAGTGTACATATACAGCCTAATAAGAGCACAACCCTTTGGTAAAGAACGTTATAAGTTGATATATTTATTCCAAGTTACAATAACTATCACCCTTTATACCTGGGAACATATATATTGCCAAACCTCGTTCAGGTCTCACAACCTCTAAAAATATACTAATTTTCTATGGTTTAAAAAAGATTACACGATTACGTAAGATTGAATGATATTATCTCCACCATTTGAGATTTTTTGTACTGCGGTTGCACTTCATTTCCAGTGGCTGGAAGATTTTTTGGCTACCAAAGCTGCACCTATCGCTGTCGTGACAGCTGACGGATATTTTCGTGAATGATTGGGTAATATCAATTGCACATTTGAAAATCAGCTTGTATTAAATTATTAAGAATTTTCGCTGTCTCCCAAACTTTTATAGCGCCTAGAAAAAATGTTTTCTTTTAGATGCTATAAAAAATTGTTTTATATGTGACGTAATTTTCACCATTAAATGCTTTTCGCAAGTATTAATTTTATTATTTCAAAGTTTTCCTTATTTTTCAATATTTACATGTAAATCTATTTTTCTATTGAAAAATGTTTGGAGATATTATTAATGGGGCTTTTTAAAATTTGGCAACGGTAGATAAAAAGGGCTATTTGAACTATGAATTAATTCTATATTCAGATACTGAAATTTTGAAAAGAAAAATGGAAAAATATTTAAAAATCTAGACAAATAAAAAAATATATATATTGGACATTGCAAAAATCTTATCAAATATTTGCCTGCAAAAAATGGTTAAATTTCTATGCATAGTTTTTACTCCTAAAAAACATATGTAATTGGACTATCTAGAACAATTTCAATATTAAACAGCCCTTAAAATAAGTCTTCGATGTGAAAATTGTTAACTGCAACTTGTTTAAAATACATTTGTTTATAAAACTACCAGTTTTCACTTTTATTATGGAATAATTTTTTCAGGATAAGGCCAGAAGATGAAAAGGTGAAATATATCCAATTACGACAGCAGCAGCGTTGTTTACTTTTTTTTTTAGAATAGAGAGAAAATGTTCCCATTTAAACACATTATTCCTTTTCGGCGAAGTTATCATTACATCTCATGGATATTTCTAATTTCTCTTATTTTATGTATAACACATAATTATTCTCACCATTAATCATCATTTTTCTGCGTATTAAGGAAAGAGTAATTAACGTTATCCGCCGATTCATTTTTCAAGCTAATGATAATTTTTTTGTTTTCAAATTTCAATCTAAACTTAAATTACTATAACCTCTTATTTTAGAGTTTAAATTCTCGTTAGATTTTAATTTTCATCGCTTTATAAATGAATGATGCAGGATTTAATTTACAGTTTTGGTTCGTTATATTTTCTTTTCTGAATATCTTATTTCAGATTCTAAGTATATTTTGAAGTACTTAGGGTAAAATGATAAGCTACTTAATTTCTACTGGATAACCTTTAAAAGTAGCAGTTATTATATAGTCTAGAAAATATAACCATTTTATTCTTCATGAGTTGATATATTATCAAATCGTAAAATTATAAAATATGTAATACACTGTTTCCAATTAAACTGTCTTTTCTATACTCTTGAAGTTATGGACTCCATTTTTAGCTCACAGGCTATCAAAGCCTGAGAGCTAATGTGCCCGCCCGTTCTGTATGTATCTATGTACGTATATACGTATGTACGTAACGCGATAACTTTTGATAGAAATATCCGTTTTACTTCAAATTTTGTTTATAGGTTCATTGTGATAAGGCGCTTCCTTGATTAGTTTTGGGGGTTCATTGGTTAAGTATAAAGGGGGAAACGGGGGCTAATCCCCTTTAATTTAGATAAATGGGCTTTTCATGCAGAATTATCCGATTTGCTTCAAATTTTGTTTATAGGTTCATTGTGATAAGGCACTTCTCTGATTATTTGGGGGGGGGCGTTCATCGGTTAAACATAAAGGGAGGAACAAGCCCCCCCCCTTAATTTAGATAAATGGGTTTTTCAGACAGAATTATCCGATGTGCTTCAAATTTTATTTATAGGTTCATTGTGATAAAGAGCTTCCCTGATTAGTTTTGGGGGGTTCATTGGTTAAGTATAAAGGGGGAGTATGGGGGCTAATCCCCCTTAATTTAGATAAATGGGTTTTTCATGCAGAATTATCCGATGTGTTTCAAATTTTGTATACAGGTTCATCGTGATAAAGAGCTTTCCTGATTAGTTTTGTTGGTTCATTGTTTGAGTATAAAGTGTGGGACGGGGGGCTAACCCCCCCTCCTTAATTTTGATAATTGGGTGTTTCATGCAGAATTATCCTATTTGCTTCAAATTTTGTATATAGGTTTATTGTGATAAGGCGCTTCTCTGACTTGTTTTGGGAGTTCATTGGGTAAGTATAAAGAGGGGGAATGGGGGCTAATTCTCCCTTAATTTATTGTCGGTTTCTTTATTTTTCGAGAGACATTATTCTTTGAAATAAGAGGGTAATATACAATTAGTGTGAATAGCATGTGAGCTTAATGCCATCAGTAATATCTGGACACTTTTCTTTATATTTGAATATTTACCCATTTCTCTTTTCTTTATATTTGAATATTTACCCATTTCTCTTTTATTTATTTGATTACCCATACTTATTTTAGTCATTCGGCGTTATTTTTTCTTTATATTAAGCAGAACAGTCATTAACATCTCTCATTCGCATTTTAAGCTTATGAGAATTTTCGTCTTTTCAAATTTTGTCGCAAGCTTAAATAATCACATTCTATTTGTTCTCATTACTTTCTGAATGAAAAATGAATTTTGTTTGAGAGTTCTAGTTTGTCATTTTTTGCAGTGTAATGTTTTGAGTTTTGTTATTATTTTAAATTTTTCCATGGAATACACTATTTCCAATTAAATATTTATTTTCTTTAGTCTTGAAGTTATTGATTGCATCTTCTGAATATTTACAATATGACGCCTGATTACTTGATTATCCATACTTATTTTCATCATTCGGTGTTATTTTTCTTTATAGTAAGCAGAACAGTAATTCATATCTCCCATTCATATTTTATGCTAGTGAGTGTTTCTGTCTTTTCAAATTTCGCCGCATTCTTAAATAACCATATTCTCTTAATTTGTATTGCTTTATGAATGAAAAATGAGAATTAACCTTTAAAAACACGGGCGGTTTGTAGTGACATAGAGACATGGGTGGCGCACTCAATTGGCCATCGGTTTTTAAAACCTAAATAACACATTTTACTGATAGCCAGCCTTGTTCAATGCTGTGTCCAGTAGCAGTAGAAATATAATAACCATAATAATATAATTAAAAAAAAACCTGAGTTAATTAGAAATAATATAACACGGACGGTTTGTACTCCATGCGCCAAAGCCTTTTAAAGTCTAAAAAGCAATTTTTGATGCTAAAGATGAATAGTGGCTAATGTCTAGTAATGGTATAGATGTACTAAACATCACTTCATTACGAAATAAAATAGAATATATTACACAGATTCACGGGCAGCATATTCCGTATATCAGTTGTGGTTTATCAATAGAAATAATGAAACAGGGCAGACAAAATTGCGAACTTCAATTTTAAACATTGGTTGAACATTCAAGGAACTTTGGAAAGAGATTAAAAAAGTAAAAAAGTTAAACACGTAATTATTTTAGAATTCACAACTGTTTTTTTCACTGAGTGCCGCACTTAGTATGCCGCCCGTGTCTTTAAAGGTTAAGGTTGGCTGCTTTAGTTTGTCTTTTTTAACACTTTCCAACCTAGTTGAAAAATGTTTATGATTTCGGTTTGTCAGCCGTCTGGCCGTACTATAACTCGAGTAAATATACTCAGATTGCCCTGAATTTGTTGTATGCTATTGTCGTTTACTACTGCATGTTCCCTATTGCAAATAAAGCGTGTAGCATTTATAGTTTTTTTACAGTGACAGTCAAAAGTATTCCGTTACATTACAGTTAATGGGAAATAATCGTTCCAAGGGCATTTTGATGATGCTACGCCATTTGAAACATGATGAAATTTATATATAATTATGAAGCTTATTAAAACATGCTTTATTGTAGAATATGGGGTGCAAAACATTTATTATTCATTTACAGGGTCAAACAAAAGAATTCTGTTGCATATTGTTCTACGGGGAAATATTGTTTGCAGTGTAATTTAATGGTGTTTCACCATATGAAACATAATGAAAATTATATGAATTACTGCACTATAATTTTTTTAGAAAATTATTCAAGGATGTGTTTTTTAATTAAGTTTTTTTAATACAAGCGAAGTCTCGACTACTTCACTGGTCAGTTTCCGTAATTTAACTGATTTCCAAACGAACCGGGGGTTTGGGCCCCCATTAATTTTGGCAGTATACATACGCGTAGACTACGCCCACTCCGGTATCGAATAAAACGGACCTTGGATAATTATGATTTTTAATTTTTGGACGACAACAAATCCAAACGAATTTAGGCTTGGGTGTCCCACAGCCTTCAACAGCGTGCAGAAATCATTGTTTTTTATGCTTAAAAAAGCGTAATATGCCTTATCACTTAGGCATGCGGAGATCGACCCAGATTTGTTTAAAATTTTTGGCATTGTCGTTTGCGTTGCTATAGGAACCGCTTTTTCATTCTTCCAACTTGGATTTAATCACGGTAGAAGCAAAATTTACAGTCAGAATTCTTTTTACCGTTTCAGAAAACAAATCCATCGCTTTACATTCTTTAATAATTTATTTTTAAAAAGCTACAATATGTTTTTTATATTTATTGTTTTAAATCCACATTTTCGATGGAAAGGGGACTTTCGCGAAAAATTAAAATCGCGAAAAATAAAAAAAGCTATGTACCAAATAAATGTTATAGAAAATACGGCAAAAATTACTATACTGGCTAAAAGATTGGAACCAGATTTCTTTTACGAATGTCAAAAAATCACAGGGGAACGCAAGAAAATATTCGCTAAAAAGCCCGAAAAAAATCAATAACAATATTCGCAAAAATTAAAAATTGCTTTACAAATTCCGAATAAAATTTATTGAAAGGAGGACACAATTTCTATATTGGGCTACAAGATTGAAACAGGATTATTTTTACTAATGAGAAAAAAAATCTCCACCTAATGCAAAAAAAACACTAAAAATAGCATGCAAAATTAATAATAATAATAAAAAAATAAACTGTTGTCTAGGTGCATAATTTCAGACATGCAGGTACCTTCCTTCCAAATAGCTCTTCAGGCAGCGGTTTCTTCAGAAAACTGCACATTGACACTCAAACATCTGTATTTATTATTATAGATTATTGGATTTTTTTTAACTATTGTGTTATTTAAAGATAAATCCGGAAAATAACAAATGTTAAAAAGACATGAGTTGGTAATTTTTAATGAAATATTTCAAACAGCTATAGTACATATATATATATATATAGAAAACCCAAATTTAAATCTTACAGCACCTTTAGTTGATTTTGTGACAATTTTCGAATAAAAATGTTGGAGTGTTTTATCTCTCTCTCTCTCTTGCTCTTTCTCTCTCTCCCTTTCTCCCCCTCTCCCCCCCCCCCCTCTATCTTTTTTGTGGAGTTGGATGATGTGTTGACCCTTTTTCTTTGCATTTACTTAATTTGATAGCTTGAAAAGATCACAGCTTTTGACATACCACAGTTTATTAACAAAATGTAATACGTTGACAAATTTATTCTAAGTTGTGATTAAGCCTGCTGATTTTATACTTGAAATAAATCTGTAATACGTCTTTCTATTTTTTCTATTTTTTTTTTTTTGTCGAAAATATTAATTAAATTTCTTGATTATTTACAATTACTCTTCGATTTTTTGGATAATACATAATTATTTTATCTGCTCAGCATTACTTTTCCCCTTTACTAACCAGAAGAGTAATTAATGTTATCCACGTATTCATATTTCAGGCTGCGAGAAAATATGTCTTTTCAAATTTAGAATAAGCTTAAATAATGACATCTTCCTATCTCATATTTTATATTCCTCCTCTTAACCTTCTATCACTTTATGAATGAATTATAATATATTTAGTTAACCGAATTAGCTAGTCCAGTTTTCAGATTGTTTTTTTCTCCAATTCTTAGAGTACTTCAAGTAATCTTATACTACTCAGTATTTAGAAAAAAAATTGTTACTTATTGTATTTTATAAGAAAAAAAATGTGAAAATTAAAACATATTTAAAGAACAGGAAGTGATATATTTTCTAATGATTTATTTGCAATTTCTATGATAAATTTTGATTTATAAATAATTATAAAACATTCGCAATTACTAGTCGAAAAGGTAATTTTTGTTTTTTCTTGCTGATGAATAAAACTAGTCGTTGGGGGCCACCGTAATACTTACCCATCATGGATATGAAATACATGAAATATGAAAATAAAACATATGTAAACTGTTTATTAAATGTATTGCAATTTGAATACAATCGTGGCTTGATGACGTCATAAACTTTAAATGTTCTATTACTGAATTGCGTAAAAGAAACATCCTTATAACTCCAAAATTGATAATCATATTAACTAACGGTTTACTGCGTCGGATTAAGCGTCTCATTTCCAATTAAAATATATCTTTGATTTGAAATTTGAATGAAATACAAGGTCATGGAAAATCGAAGATTGTGGAAAATAGGATTACAAATATCTAGGCAACTAATTATCCGATCGACTTCATTCTTTATGCAGAATTTAGGTTTTTTTATTGTTTTTTATATTCATTCCTTAAAATAAACAAGTATGGAAATTTTTATGTACCTTTTATCAGAAAGAATATTTTGATAGTCCGAAAAGATTAGTTCCGGATAATCAAGGTTACTGATATTCAATAAACTTCTTCCCATTATTACATACTAAGTACACACCAAATTTCAAGTCTCTATCTCAGTTTTTTCGGGAGATAAAACGTTTACAGACACACACACACAGACGGACGGCATTTTTTTTTAAAATATGTTTTTTGGAATCTCCAGTGTCTGAAACGTGTAAATCCGTCAAAAAATAATTTTCGATTTTCAAAACTATTACAAGACTTACCCTATATAGATGGGTAAGTAAAAAGCATTGATTGTTCTATCTTCGGTGTTTCTTCCCTCTTTTTGGGGGGAGGCGGGGGTTGGGGGTATTGGGACTATTCTTACATAGTCTGATAAAAGTAAATCCTTTTAGTAAAAGAGGTAATAATATTTAATACATTTATTCCGAGTTTTAATAACTGTCATACTTAAACTTGAAAGCAGATATAATACAACATTTCCAGTTCAATACTTTGATTTTTTTTTCGTTTTTATTGTCTACCTTTTTTAAATGTTTAATAGTTTCTCTTATTTTCTAGGTAAAACATAATGATTGCCGTTCAGCAATACTTTTCTTCTTATTAAATAATATTAATTAACATTATCTACTTATTCACATTTAAAGCTATTAAAAATTTCTGTCTTTTCAAATTTCAGTATAATCTTTAATAACGAAATTTTCTTCATTTATATTTTTAAATCCCCGGCTTTATTTCTATCGCTTTATGAATAAAAGATGAAAAATTTAGTTGACAATTTTTGCGCGTCCTTTTTTCAGGATAATATTTTCATTTCTGAGAATACGTAAGCGTATTAAATAAAGTACTTAAAATAAAGGGAAATGAATGATGCCTTATTATTGGATAATTCTTATATACAGGGTGTTTCTAAATGAATATCGGGGTTTTAACGCTTTGTAGTATCTATTATAAAAAACTTAAAATTATACTTAATACATAAAATGAAAGAGCAACTCAAACAGTTTTACCTACAAGCTTACAAGTGTTCAATGTGAACACCTTTCGTCACACGGCACACATCAAGTCGATAGCTCAGTTCTTCCCAAACGCCACTCTACGCTTACGCGATCTTTTGACGCCTCGTGATTTCTACCTGTTGGGGTTCATAAAGGATCGAATGTATGTACCCCCACTACCAGCTGACCTACCCAACCAACCCAACCTAAGAAACAGGATTGAGGCAGCTGTTGCAACAATTACCCCACAAACACTATTTAACGTTTGGGAAGAACTGAGCTATCGACTTCATGTGTGTTGTGTGCTGTGTGACGAAAGGTGTCCACATTGAACACTTGTAAGCTTGTAGGTAAAACTGTTTGAGTTGATCTTTCATTTTATGTATTAATTATAATTTTAAGTTGTATGTAATAAATACTACAAAGCGTTAAAACCCCGATATTCATTTAGAAACACCCTGTATTTTGGTGGTAATACAGGGTACGTCAAAATGATTTCCCTGATTACAAATGACAATAACTTTGTTGAAAACAATGATCGGTAGAAAGACTCTAAGCACGTCATAGAAGGAAGCTCAAAGTTTTGTTTGCAAACTTCATAATTGTTTCACGTGGCTCTTTAAGTCATACACAAAATATCCCTGACATCAACCAATCAATCAATCCATTTTGTGCCAGATATTGTGGATAACGTTTGTATAGACACTAATGTCGGTGCATTTTCTAAGTGCATTTTCAGTTGGATCACTTTTATATGCAAAAAAAGAATATCTCCATAAACAGGAGTCATGTACAATGCATTCACAATGTCTGGTAAAAAAATGGCACTATATCTTTGATATTTTCTGTGTGACTAAAATACGCCACATAGAACAGCTATGAAGTGTGAAAACGAAACGTTTTCCTTTTCTTGTAATATACTTAAGGCGTTTCTTACAATTACTTTTTACAATTAAGTTATTGTCATTTATAATCAGGGTAATCATTTTGACTTAGTCTGTATAGTTGTAAAAACAATAGTTATTTTGTTTCTGAAAAGTTACTGTACTATCCACACAGGTAGTTTAGAAACATATATTAAACAATTTAAATGAAACACTTTTCCATTTTTCTGCTGAAGTTATTGAGTACGTTCCTTCAATATTTACAGTTTTTCTCCTCTTTCACATTTTTAATTTGACCATATGGAGTTATTTTGAAGCAGAAGAATAATTAACTTTGTCGACTTTTTCATATTTCAAGCCAGTGAGAATTTCTTTTCAAACTTGAGGGTAATTTTAAATAACTGTCCACTTATTTAAATTTAAATTCCCCATCTTCATTTCCATTGCTTTATGAATTAAGGATCGTATATTTAGTTAACATTTTAAATTCGCCATTTTTCTGTATATTCTTTCCAAAAGCATGGTGACTTAGTACTAAATACATTGCATGAATTGGGTTCTAAATATAGTGTGGAAACACTAATCGCTTCATTTTCTATGAGTTGCGATGCTACCGCAATTTTACCCGAGAAAATATACAATAAACACTTGTAATTAAACAGTTTTATTTAGAAGTTATTGACTGCATTTCTTGAATAGTTACAACTCTCATATTTTCTTAAATTACACAGATTTATTTGCATCAGTCAGCATTATTGTTTTCTGTATTTAGCAAGAAAGTGGTTCAACGTTTTCTCTCTGATTATATTTGAAGCTTTTGAGAAATTTTGTGCTCTTTAACTCCGTCGTAAGCTGACATAAAGATATCCTCATCATATTTATCGCAAAATTTATGAATGAACGATGAGAAACTTATTGGCAGTTTTAATTTGGCCTCTTTGGAGGAGAAGGGAATATTATTTTCCGATTTTAGTGTACATATGTATATGTTATGTTACTTAAAATAAAGCGATAACAGAATGACTTATTACTGGATACTTTTTAAAACCAATGATGCAAATATGTTTTTAAAATAATAAAAATAATTTATTTATTGTGATATTATCGCAATTATACCTGGAAAAACAATCATATTACACGAATCCCAATTAAACTAGTCATTGGGGGCCACCGTAATACTTACCCATCATGGATATGCATAATATAAAATAAGAAAATAAAACATGTGTAAACTATTTATAAAATGCATTGCGATTCGAATGAAATCTTGGCTTTATGACGTCATAAACTGTAAATGCTCTATTACTGAATTGTGTAAGTGTACCCTTTTAACTCTAAAAATGATAATCATATTAACTAACAGTTTAATGCGTAATATTAAGTGTCTCCTTTCCAATGTATATCTTTGAATTGAAATTTGAATGAAATACAGGGTCATTAAAAATCGGAGAATGTGGAAAATGTGATTACAAATAGCTGGGCAACTAAATATCTGATCGACTGCATTCTTTATGCTAAATTTATGTTTTTTACTGTCTTTTATGTTCACTCCTTAAAAAAAATCGATAATTTTTATATACTTTTTATCAGATTTTATTTTCGAGAGTCTGAAAAACATAGTTCCGGATAATCGAGGTTACTGAAATTCAATAAGCTTCTTCTCATTATTACATACTAAGTACATGTCAATTTTCAAGTATCTATCTCAATTTCCTCGGGAGTTAGAGCATTTACAGACACACACACACAGACAGACGGACTGCAATTTTTTTTTTCTAAAAATATGTTTTTCGAAATCTCCTTTGTCTGAAACGTGTAAATCCGTCAATTTTTTTTTTTTTGATTTCTAAAACGATTACAAGACTTACCCTATACTACGTATGATGGGTAAGTAACATGTTTTTTCTTCTTGTATGCTATTACCTACATTTCTTGAATATATGCAATTTCTCTTCATTTTCAAGGATTACGTATAGTTACTCCGACCATTTATCATTATTTTTCTGCTTATTAAGCAGAAGAGTAATTAACGTTATCCCCCTATTCATATTTCAAGCTAATAAGAAATTCTGTCTTTTCAAATTATATGGTAAGCTTAAATAATGATTTCCTCTTATTTAAGATTTATAAATTTTATTCCACATTTTCAACGCTTTATAAATGAAGGATGGGAGATTTAGTTGACAGTTTTAGATTTTTTTTCGGCTTTTTTTTAGTTTTTAATACTTAAGAATATTTTAATATGATTTTGAGTAAAAGAACAATAAGCATAGTGATTTAGAATAGAATAATTTATTAAAATATTAATGCAAATATAGTTATAATGTAAAGCCAATAATAATATTACTATATGTATTGCAGTAAAAATGAGGGAATTCTGAAATGTTAAGGGGACTAAGAATTGATTAATGTTTATTATTGGATATTTATTTCAATCTTTCATCTGAAAAAAAAATCAATTCATACAGAAAGTAGTAATGCCAAAGTTAGAAAATCTTTAATACGTATAATATTTTTTCTAAAACAAAAGTTAGAAAATCGATATTGTTTAGAGGAAGAAGTAAACGAATGAATTTAGAATTTTAATGTATAAAGATTGATGACAAAGTTTTAAAAAATATTTTGAATAGTTACTAAAAAATAACTTCAACTTTATAAACTGGTGAATTTTTTTTTTTTTTTTTTTGACAAAGTTAAAAAAAATATTTTGAAAATTTGTTAAAAAATATCTATAACTTCATAAACAATTCATTTTTTTTTGTTGTTGTTATTTTTGTTTGAATGTGAACGAACGACTTTCTCTTTGATTTTTGCGTCTGTAATATTGAGTTTAAATCAAACGGTTTACAGTTATTTAATGATTAAAAATATTTTTAAGCCATTAAAAAAGAAACTTCTGTTTTTATGTACTACTAGCTTACCCGCCCGGCGTTGCCCGTGCCAACAACCTTAAATGTACCTGAAATCAGTGTTGAACAATTTTTTATTTTAAACAAATCTAATGTTGGGGGCCCCACTACCTTAGACAGCATACACTGGGCGTGCCATACACACTCCTATATATTACCGTAAGTCGAGTCGAAAGAGCCATACCCCTTCATGATCCAACCCATAGAACCAGAGATAGAAAAGCGCCCCTGGTGGTGAAAATCGATAAGCTCTATCTATGTCAAGTCGAATGAGCCATACCCCGTCGTGATTCAGCCCATAGAACCAGAAAGCACCCCTGGTGGTGAAAATCCAAACTAAAATCAGTCAGCTCTCTCGATGTCAAGTGGAAAGAGCCATACCCCATTGTGATCCAGCCCACAGAAACAGAGATAGAAAAGCGCCCCTTGATGGTGAAACTCAGAACTAAAATAGGTAAGCTCTATTGATGTCGTGTCGAATGAGCCAAACCGTGTCGTGATGTGACCCATAGAACCCGAGTTAGCTGCAAAATCCTTTAGTTACACCTTCCACCACCAGGGGGCATAATATGTTCTATACGAACATAACTGAATCATTAAGGTTATCGATGTCGAGTCAAATGAGGCATACCCCGTCAAGATCCAGCCCATAGAATCAGAGATACAAAAGCGCCCCTTGATGGTGAAACTCGGAACTAAAATCGGTAAGCTCTATTGATGTTGAGTCGAATGAGCCAAACCGTGTCGTGATGTGACCCATAGAACCCGAGTTAGCTGCAAAATCCTTTAGTTACACCTTCCACCACCAGGGGGCACAATATGTTCTATACGAACATAACTGAAATCATTAAGATTATCGATGTTGAGTCGAATGAGGTATACCCCGTCGTGATCCAGCCCATAGAACCAGAGATACGAAAGTGCTCCTGTAGTGAAAATCGGAACAAAAATCTGTAAGCTCTATTGATGTCGAGTGGAAAGAGCCATATCGCATCGTGATCCAGCCCATAGAAACAGAGACAGCAAAGCGCCCCCTGGTGGTGAGAGGAAGTTGATGTAGAATTAATGCGATATTTAATAAAAAGTCGTCCCCCCCCCTTTATCTCGCCATTTTCGCTAATTATTACAAATATACAAATAAATGCGATATTTAATAAAAAGTCGTCCCCCCCCTTTATCTCGCCATTTTCGCTAATTATATTACAAATGTTTCTTAATTACATCTAATGTCCCGATCCGATAACGGGGTTTCCCTATCTACCTATCCTAATCTGCTTTTCCCTATCACAACAGAAAAAAGCATATTTTATCAAAGAATCGCTGGCAAACGCGAACTTCGTCAAAGGTTCGCAAGAAAAACACGAATTTCATCAAATAATCGCTGAAAAAACACGAATTTTGTCAAAGGATCGCTAAAAAAACATTAATCTCGTCAAAACGCAGCAGAGAAAACACGAATATTGTCAAAAGATCATTAAAAAAGCAAATTTCGTCAAAGGATCACGAAAAAATGCGAATTTCATCAAAGGATTGCGGGGAAAACGCAAATTTCGCCAAAGCATCACAGGGAAAACGTGAATTTCGTCAAAGGATCGCTGAAAAAAAACACGAATTATGTCGTGGGATCACAGAAAAAACATGAATCTCGACAAAAGGATGTGGAAAAAACACGAATTTTGTTAAAGGATAAAAAAAGCAAATTTCGTCAAATGATTGCAGGAAAAACTTGAATTTAGTCAAAGGATCACAGAAAAAATACGAAATTCATCAAAGGATTGTGGAAAAAATGCTGATTTTGTGAAAGGTTCGCAGAAAAAACTTTCGTGAAAGGGTCGTGGAAAAAATGCAAGTGTCTTTATTAAAAACAGCACACACACAAACATCCCATTCCCGCTAATTATTACAAATATACTAATGTTTCTTAATTACATCTAATGTCCCTATCCGATAACGGGGTTTCCCTATCTACCTATCCTAATCCGCTTTTCCCTATCAAAATAGAAAAAAGCATATTTTATCAAAGAATCTCTGGCAAACGCGAATTTCGTCAAAGGTTCATGAGAAAAACACGAATTTCATCAAATAATTTCTGAAAAAACACGAATTTTGTCAAAGGATCGCCAAAAAAACATGAATCTCGTCAAAAGGCAGCAGAGAAAACACGATTATTGTCAAAGGATTATTAAAAAAGCAAATTTCGTCAAAGGATTATTAAAAAAGCAAATTTCGTCAAAGGATCACGAAAAAATGCGAACGTCATCAAAGGATTGTGGGAAAGACGCAAATTCCGCCAAAGGATCACAGGAAAAACGTGAATTTCGTCAAAGGATTGCTGAAAAAAACATGAATTACGTCGTAGGATCACTGAAAAAACATGAATCTCGACAAAAGTATGTGGAAAAACATGAATTTCGTTAAAGGATCACAAAAAAAGCAAATTTCGTCAAATGATTGCAGGAAAAACTTGAATTTCATCGAAGGATCGCAGAAAAAATACGAAATTCGTCAAAGGATTGTGGAAAAAATGCAACTGTCTTTATTAAAAACAGCACACACACAAACCTCTACACAAACAAACCTATTCTGTCTTCCTGCCTGAGGAAAGCACCGTAATTATAACACTTAGGCCTGATTTTTTTATTTCAATTTAGATTTTTTTTAATTATTAAAACGTGTATACGGAATTCTGGATTAGAGGCTATTCCATGCTCTCCGCCAATCCGCAGCAACAAAGCAGACAGCCAATGAGAGCAGATGTGAATATGGGATGATCCAGGATCCAGCGACGGCAGTTCATGTTCACAGCTGAAAGCGGCTAGCCACAGATTTCATTGTTTTGTTTATGTTTGAGTTTTATTTTAAAGAAAAGGTATATATTTTTGGCTAATTGAGGTTCACATAAGTTAGTTTCAATTGTATTCATTCTTTGTATGCGTAGTTGCCCCCATATATTATGTGTTTGGTAAGAATATATTTTGCACTTTACTGAATGTTGTCGTAGCGTTAGACATATCAGCTCATTTTCTTAAATGAAACAAACTGTTTTCAATAACAAATCTTAATGAATCAAATTAATGTTACACTTTACTATAAAATATACAGTTCTACAATTTATCGCATATTACAACGTTATTGGGAACTAAAAATGTAGTCCAATAACAGTAACAGAAAGAAAAATTGTAATTAACAATAAATAAATAATCATAAATTTCACATCATTGAATTAACAAACTCATATATAAGATACAACTTTAAACTGATATGCCTCATCAACTGTTGTCGAAATCAATATAATGTAAATAATTCTTAAACATTATGAGTTTGCTAAGAAATTAAAACATTCAGTGCAGTGTAGGATGTATATTTTCCTCGAAACAATTTAATTTGTAAATATGAAGTTAAAAAAAAATCCCAGTTTTCTCACATATTATGAGTTTTATCAGCAAGTTAAAACATTAAGTAAATATGAATGATTTGCGGAGCTGTTTCTATCAAAAATTCAATGACATCGCCCAAAAACCCTCAATAAAAATAATTATAAAGAGTGTGATGACAACATAAATTTTATACCACATTTCATGTCTGTTCTCGGACGATTCTTATAAAACTCAAAATTTGTCACAAAATGGTGATTTTTTTACAACATGCTTACAAATTAAAATGGTTTATAATTATTTAAAAAAAAAACTCGGCCAGAAATAACATTGACTTTACATTTTTAAAGACTTATTCTTTATAATTATTTTGAAACAGCTCTGCAAATCATTCATATTTATTTATTGTTTTACTTTCTGATGAAACTCATTATGTGAGAATACGGTGATTTTTTTTTTTTACCTCATACTTACAATCCTCAAAACAAATTAATTATTAAATATGAAGTTAAAAAAAAAATCACCGTTTTTTCACATATTATGAGTTTTATCAGCAAGTTAAACATTAAGTAAATATGAATGATTTACGGAGCTGTTTCTATCAAAAATTCAATCACATCACCCAAAAACCCTCAACAAAAATAATTATAAAGTGTGCAATGACAACATAAATTTGCATGTCCGTTCTTGGGCGATTCTTATAAAACACAAAATTTGTCACAAAATGGTGATTTTTTTACAACATGCTTACAAATTAAAATGGTTTATAATTATTTTTAAAAAAGCTCTGTCAGAAATAACATTGATTTTACATTTTTAAAGACTTATTCTTTATAATTATTTTGAAACAGCTCTGCAAATCGTTCATATTTATTTATTGTTTTACTTTCTGATGAAACTCATTATGTGAGAAAACAGTGATTTTTTTTTTTTTTACCTCATACTTACAATCCTCAAAACAATTTAATTTGTAAATATGAAATAAAAAAAAATAAAAAAAATCACCGTTTTCTCACATATTATGAGTTTTATCAGCAAGTTAAACAATAACTAAATATAAATGATTGGCGGAGCTGTTTCTATCACTAATTCAATAACATCACCCAAAAACCCTCAACAAAAATAACTATAAAGAGTGCGATGAGAACATAAATTTCCATGTGCGCATTGTATGTCCGTTCTTGGGCAATTCTTATAAAACACAAAATTTGTCACAAAATGGTGATTTTTTTACAACATGCTTACAAATTAAAATGGTTTATAATTATTTTAAAAAAATCTCTGTCAAAAATAACATTGATTTTACATTTTTAAAGACTTATTCTTTATAATTATTTTGAAACAGCCCCGCAAATCATTCATATTTATTTATTGTTTTACTTTCTGATGAAACTCATAATGTGAGAAAACGGTGATTTTTTTTTTACCTCATACTTACAAATCAAATTGTTTTGATGAAAAAATACATCCTACACTTCACTGAATGTTTGAACTTCTTAAACAAAATCATAATATTTAAGAAATATTTACATTACATTGATTTCGACAACAGTTGATGATGCATATCAGTTTAAAGTTATATCTTATATATGTGAGTTTGTTAATTTACAATCTTTCTGTTACAGCTTTTGACTACATTTTTAGTTCCCGAAAACGTTGTAACATGCGATAAATTGTAGAACTGTACATTTTATAGTAAAGTGTAACATTAATTTGATTCATTAAGATTTGTTACTGAAAACAGTTTGTTTCATTTCAGAACATGAGCAGACATGTGAACGTTTTGAAACCATTCAGTAAAATGCAAGTTATATTCTTACCTAAAACATAATATATGGGGGCAACTAAACATACAAAGAATGAATACAATCAAAACTAACCTACTTTAATCTCAATCAGTCAATTCTTTAAAATAAATCTAAAAAATAAACACTATGCTACGGCCATAAACTGTCGTCGCTGGTCGCTAGATCCTGGATCCTGCACCTGCTCTCATTGGCTGGCTGCTTCATTGCCACGGATGGCGTTGCCGAGGCTATTTCATGGGAAGAGCTTGAAATAGCCTCGAACCCAAAATTCCATATACACGTTTTAATTTTAAAAAAATCTAAATTAAAATTTAAAAATCCGACCGCGAGGTATACTGTCCGGTGACAACATCTACTCATAAAAATTTCTGAGTTCTAGGTGTTATAATTACGGTGAAATCCTCGGGCAGGCAGACAGACACTTACTCTTTTATAGAGATAGAGATATAATATGTTTGTATATATGTCCTAAATTTTCTTAAGAACCACTGTACGGATTTGAATGTTTAACATGTACACTACAATTGTACTACATCAGAGAATGTTTTAAACTAAACCGATTCATTATACTGTGTATAGTTTTTCTTTTCTATTTTTTAGAGTGACATGTCAAATAATTTAATATATGGTTGTCTATTGCCGTTAAAGAGTGAGCGATGAACAATAAATTGCCTTTATAACTGTGAGAGAGGTGTCATAGAAGAATAAATTTGGATTGGTCCAAAGGACTTTGAACAAAATCTTGAAATATAAATAACTGGAGTATTCTTTTAATAAGAAAGTGGTGACATATGATCTATAAAATTTGATTGGTCAAAAGGATTTTAGGCAGAAACTTTGCGGGCCTGCCATTATTGCCAAGCTAATGTTTGTTGACTTGTTTCATTCGTTTAATAGAACTTCTGTAGACAAGTATTTTCAATCTCTGGAATTTGAATTGAAACAGTTTATTCAAAAGCTTCCAATGTGAGCATGCGCCATGCGTGTATGCCGTCACTGTTTTATTTATAAAGACACTCAAATGACAAAAACTAGATTAAATTGAACGTGTCTGTTACAAATATTACTCTCTTGTTCCAAACCATTCTCGCTAAAATACGTCAACTGGCGCTCAATATGTAAACAAAAATAAGCAATGTTAACAGCATGAGTGTATTTTATTATTCATTTATTTATTTTATTTTATTTATTTTTGTATTTACAAGCAAAGCGTTTATTACAAAACAATCGCTTGAAGTAGCGTTGATTGTTTTTGTTTCAAAATTACTTGTTACTTTGATTTTAAGAGCAATTTAGATCTGTTTCAATTTTAAGGTTTAAAACAGCTTTACGCTACATATGTTTTTAATAAGTGGTGGTGTGTGTGCAATTCTATTTTTAGAATAATTTAAACATTCAGTGTGAAATCTTACTTTCTCCTATTTTCTAAAGCCAGGTTTACCTTAAATGTTTTAAAACAGACTTTTTATTATTCACGTCAAATTAAGGAACACTATTTGGCTTAGCTTCATTATAACACTAATCTATATATATAAAAGAAAAATGGAACAGAAAACGCACGCAATAATTAAGTTTTTTGCTTTTGTCGACTTTGAATATGAAAACTAATTCAATTTCTTTTTTTTCATCCCGCATCACATATTTATTATGCAATCTTGAAAAATTGCAACAAAAGTATAAAATTTCCAAAGTGACCAAGTTTATTGTTATGCGAAATTAACTAAACAAGTCTATGAAGAAGTACAGGACATTTACTGAATTCGCAGAATTTAACAGGGATTGGCACTCACAATCACACCTTTATTTTACGACAGTCTTTCCTAAACGAGCCTTTTGTTTAGGGTACAACTGCCATCGGCAGCGAACACCACCAAATTTGTACGGTTTTATATTTTTAAACGAAAATGTATCTAAACGAACCTAGAGCGTATACCGTCCGACTACCGAATCAGCGTACACCGTGCTTACTACGCACGCTCCTATCCATTTTTGCAAACGAATCTCAAATTTGTATGTTTGTATATATACGAAAATCTTTCCAATCGAACTAAGAGGTCCCTGTTACAGCGATTGCCGATTTAATTTCTGGCACTTAGATATATAATACTTTTGAAAATTTTACGCGGTGTCGACAGCTGTCGGCTGTTTTCGTGATTGATTAAGTAAGATTAAGCGTATTTTTGAAAATCGGCACGCATGATATCACTTCGAAAGTGTCGCTGCTATCAGGACTATAATAAAAGGAAGACATAAAAAAGTTATTTTCCTTCCCCCTTTTTTTAGATTGCTTATAGTGAACGATAAACGTTACATTATCATCTTCTAATTCGTATAAATATCGTGCATTATACTCTTTTATGAAATCAAAGTCAACAAAAAACGTTAACTGTGTTTAAAATTACTACTTTTTGAAAAATCTTTTAAAGTAACGTGTTTACCAAAATAGATTCAAAATTTGAAATTAAATATCCATTCGAGAAACTATTTAGAAGAAATTATAATGATTTTTAAGGTAAAAAGAAAATACAGCTTTAAAAACACAATTAAAACATTTCTGTGAAGATTTCTCTGGAGACAATCGAAAACAGTTTAATTTAACTTATTGAGTTGAAACTTCGTTTTAGATGCAGAGATTTCTTTAAAAAATGCTAATGGGTATTTCAAAGCACATTTTATGCTAAATTGAGTTTCTTATATATTTTTTTAACTTTCTAAATGCAGTTTATTCTTCTTCTTTTTCTTTTTTTTATTTTAAGAACAGGAATTTTTAGTTGTTTCCTAGCTTCATTTCTAAAAAATATATGGAGGGCTCAGAAGAATTGAATCTATTTAATGTAATTATTTTTATTTAAAATATCGTTTTAGTTGCAGGAATTTTTCTTTTAATATTTAAAAACACCAATGTATGTTTGAAAGGCCAATTTACAATAATTAAATAATTATCTTTTTTAATATTCTAAACAATCTTTCATATATTTGTGTTTGAATTTTTTAGAGCAGATATGTTTAATTATATTGCTGATTTATGTAGGTTTATATGTCATATAAATAAAAAGATTTGTTTTACTCATTTTTGAACTGCAAAATTATAGTGTTTTTAAAATTTATTTTGTTAAATTACATGTTTACAAAAACAGATACCAAAGTTAAGAGTAAATAGCCATTCGATAAAATAGTTAAAAGACAGAATAATGATATTTATAAAAATCCAACTCTCCAAATACTATTAAAACAGTTCTCTGAAGATTTCTGTGGAGACAATCGAAAATACTTTAATTTAATTTTTGAGCTCGAATATTGTTTTAGATGCGCAGATTTCTTTTAATTTACTTTAAAAAATGCTAATGGATATTTGAAAGCACATTATGTGCAAAATTAATTTTATTCTACTTTTTAACTGTCTAAGCAAAATTTATTATTTTTGTGTTAGCTCTCAGAAAACAGGAAATTTTAGTTTTTTATAATATGATATCGAATTGAAGTCAGAAATTTTACGAGTTAAAAAATATATTTATCTTTTGTGCTTTTATAATTTTCTATAATAATATACTCGTATTAAAGCCGTGATTTCTAACCGTCATCTCTAAAACAAAAGTCAATAATTTGTCCTAAGCAGTCCGTTAACATTATTAATAATTTTAAAAGTATTTTTATAAAATGAAGCTTTTACAAAAATATAAAAAATTAAAAACTGTATTTCCATTCCGAATATTTTTTAAAAGGAAGTATAATAATAAAAATCCGAACATTAAATCAGAGTTAAAACAGGTCTGTTAAGATTTTTCTGGAAACAATCGAATGCGGTTAAACTTTTTTATTTAAAATATTGTTTTAGAAAGATATATTTTTCTTTTAATATTAATTTTCGTTAAAAATGCTAATGTATTTTTAATAGCCTATTTGCGCTAAATCAAATTTATTTTGTTTTTTAAGGTTCTAGATATTTTTATATATTTATTTTTGTTTGGATTTTTGAAAACAAATATGTTTAGTTACGTTGCGGTTTTATGGAGGTTTACAGATCGTATTAATACAATGGACCATACCGTAATTTGAAAAATATTCTTATACTGAATATTCTTTTAGTTCATTCCATAGAAAAATTTATAAAGGAAAACACATATCAAGTTTGAAGAAAATTGAATGATAACATTTTGAGTTATGATTCTTGAGAAAAGCGAGATATATGAAAAATATGATTTTGAGAAAAAAGTAATTTTATTTAACATGACAAACCAAGTTTTGCCAGATTTAAATTAAATTCTTCGCTGCCAAGTACTCTCATAAAATGTTAATTATTTTACTTATTGAGAAAAAAAATCTACAAAAATATATTTGATAAAAAAACATGGTGTTTTAAATCCGTTTTACTGCTTTACAGGATTGGCTATTTTAATAAAGACTTCTGGTTTGTGAAACATTACAAATTATTTTATATCACGGTTACTAATTGACGGAAATACAAATTCAAAACTTTTTTGCAAAGCTAAATAATGTGGTGTTCTATTCAATAAATAAATTGTTAAATAATTATTAAAATAATAATTATTTCAATAAATTCAATAACTAAAAATGTGATTTTTTGCGCAAATTTATCATTTTAATGTTTTCGGATATCTTCAGCGGCAGCCAACTTGTTACTTAAACAAATATCTTTTACTTGTTTAAGTACAAGTTAGTTGTGCAGATGTTATTTCATTTTATTGAAATATGGAGATTTAGTAACAATATTCTTGGAATATTGGAAAGTGTTTGACAAACTATGAATGACGCAGGAAGCATGATTTCTCTATCTTGTTTATTTTTAGTTTTTATTGGTATTTTGTCTGACTGTATAATTTGTATAAAAAAGTGATTCAAGTTGAATTTACAAAATTATCGTCATTCTCATAAACATGGAAAGTTTCTCTTAATTAAATGTGAAGTAGATTTTTTGAAAGCTTTCTATGTCTATATCTATATATATATAAAAAAATACTGTAGTTAATGTTGGTATCGTTTTTCCCTCTATTGCAGATTGTTTGAAATCTTTCGTAGAATATTGCATTCTTTAAGAAATATCTTTTTTCCTTCTGCGGATCTTCTATGGCAATTTGCATTTATTTCCATTTTGTAAAATTTCGCATTCTTGCTATTTTCTGATTGGTCATTAATTTCCGCCACAAAATACACTTGTATTTCATATAAAAAAGCTTGAATAATATTTATATTTGTATTATTATACTATTTTAGTATTTTTTATATTAAAATTAATTTTAATTTTTAATCGTAAGTATTTTGGACTGAAAATGGTCTTTATGCAATTATTTTTTTCTTTTTGCGCTTCTTGGGCCTTTTTGTCTACATTTAACTTTTTGCAGTGCTACTGTTTATCTTACACTTTGGCTATGGTCATTAATTCCACACTTGTCTAGAGATATAGAGCAGATGTCTCTTGGGAATATAGCTAATGATCTCGTTCCAAGTTGTAAATCGCTATTTGCTCTGTTTCAGCCGAAATTATTTTGGTGTTTAAAAACGCAGCCATTTTTCGATAATTAAAACATTAAAGTTCTGAATTGATTTTTCACCAGCTACATGTAAATATAAAATGAATATGCTAAACATTCTATCTGAATGGTATGGTAAATTTTGAGTTTTATATTTTGAAAGTTTATCTAAGCTTTCGAAAAACGCATCAACGAATAATGAATTTCAATAACCATTTCAATTAAGAATTTTTTTAAACTTTGAACACCTTTCATGATCAAAATGAAACAATAACATTTATTAAGAAATTATACTACTGCATGATTACTTTTTCCTATAGTTAATTGCTATTGGTAATATATTTTAATTAACGTTGATGGAAAAAAATAAAAACACGGCCAACAAATGGAACAAAATGGTAAAAGATATTTCCACTTGTGTTATATGTTCTGCATTGACATATCAGAAAATAAAACAGCACTAAAATTCACAGAATATTATAAAGTTTTTCTTTTAAGAGTAATATTGTTTTTTAGATTACAAAAAACGCACTGATTTTGAAACAGGTATTTTTATGGTAATATGACAAGGTCATTTACTCTGATTTTCACAGCTAATTTCTATGCATAATTACTGTATTTATTGCACCGATTTGACTTTATTCAGTAGCATTGATTATTGGCTATATCTCTGGATCTAAATATTTATGATAGAATTTTCCTTTTTACAGTCATTTGAATTTATTCTTTTACCTTTTGCACAACTTTTCGAAATGTTCTCAAAGTTCATGGGTGGCGTCTTTCAAACGCACGCTTTAACAAACACCTAGCTGGTGCTAAATGAAAATTTGTGGTTTCAATTGGATGAAACATGGCTTTTTTAAGAGGCTATAAAAAATAAAAATAAATTGTTTTAGTCAATGGAAGGAAAAAACCCTAATGAAATGGATTCGTGAATGCAATGAAAACGTTCTAAAGGGATTCATGATTGATACTAGAATTTGTTATGAAGGTAAATTAAAGAACAAAAAACTCAAGTACAGCTAAAGTTAATTCATTATGCGCAAAATATTTTAAAGTTCGTCTTCGGAGAAGAAATTAAAGTTTTATATGGCAAAGACACCCGTAAATAAGAGCTTCATGTGGACAAATTCACGTCATACTTCTAAAATTTATTGAAAAAAGAATCATAAATGGGAATAAAATGTGCCCCATTTAAAGAAATACCTTTAAATTCTTTTAACGCTTACCCTATGAACTTTTATGCATTTGGTTTGTTGGATACTTTTGTTAATCTGCGTTGGGAAAACACCATCCCTGAACACTGAAAAGATTTTGGAAAGCCACACGCAAGAGATGTGAGAATAAATTGACCCGTTCTAAGAATAATGTATTATCACGGAAATTTGAATCCAGAGCTATAACCAAGAGTCAGATCTATTCAATAGAGTAAAAGTATCGCCCTCCGTAAAGAAAAAAAAAAAAGGTTGATTTTACGATATAAGGTAAAGCTAGGAGAGTCTGCGCACAATTCAAAAGAATAACAATAAAAAATCTAAATATTAATTTTTTGCTAAACTATCCATGAATAATGTTTACTTCATTTGTTTTTTATGCATTTCCAATGCTATTTTGTTCTCATGTTGTAATTTAATAGAGCAGTTGTAATAAAACCAAGAAAGTTATTTTGCGCAATCTGTCCTTACAGGGTTGGTGTGATTGCGCACATGGGTAGGAGAGATTGTTACTAATAATAACTACAATTAAATTGTTAACAATAATAATTACACTTAAATGACATTGTTGTAAGGATTTTGTGAACAAATATTATTGTATTAGGATTGAATATTTCAACCTAATGATTAAAAAATCAGAAAAAGAAAATAATTTAAAAAACATTAGAAATTTTTAATTAAAGGGGGGAAAATTAAAGAATTAGAAAAAAAAAAGTCCAGATAAGATTACAAAATAACATTAAGTTACTTAATAACACGCTTATCTTAAAATTAGTCCATTTTCATTTTTCATTTTTTAATGCAATTTTACCAATAAGCTGCGTAATCTCTCCTATCATGGAAACTATTGGGAACAATGCGCCATCTCTCCTAAGTGGGAGATGCGCAAATTCTTCAATTTCGTAGAAGAGATTGCCCGGCTTTTTATTTAAACATGGCCGCTACTAAAACGAACCGTTGGTGTTCACACTGTTAGTCTAGATTAGTAGATTATGAGAAATCGTTTAAGTTTAAAATATTTAGTACTACTCACATTGTATAGAAATTCTGACGAATAGCTATGAAAATTCAAGCACTGACTTTGGGAAAACAAAACAAAATAGCAATGCTTTTTCTTAGTCGCTCAAAACAATCAACGTGCACTTTCAAGTAAACACTCCACTACTGCTGTTGTACAACTACCTGCAGTCGATTCGCTCTCACTCTACTCCTTCCCCCCGAACCTCTATGTGCGCAATCTCTCCGACCGCGCCATCTCTCCGGGCTTTACCTTAATACTGGCACCCCAGCCGCCAATATTATACCGTAAAATTAACAGTAATATACAGTAAAATAAGCAGCAATACGCTGCCACGCCTGTGCGGTAACGTATTACTGCTTATTTTACTGTCTATTACTGTTAATTTTACGGTATAATACTGGCAGCTGAAGTGCCAGTATTATACCGTAACATCAACAATTTTTTTGCAGTATAGAGTTGATTTTCTCCCATACTCAAAAGGTGTGAGAGAAAGTTGACATGAGTGTAATTAGAGAAATCCTACTATCGTGGAAATTTCAAGCCATAGCTATAGTTAAGTATCAAGTCTATCCAATAGTATCAAATTATTGCCCCAAAATACGGCATTTATACGTAAAATTTAACTCTGAAAACAATCCAAAGAACTATCGATGCAGCAGAGATCTTATTTTGTTAATCTTTGTTACATATTGCATCAAATAATTAAATTTAGGCTATTTAAGGGTCATAGATCCTTAAAATCCTGCAAATAAACTACGCAAAAGGAATTTTAAAACTATTATAGGAACAAATAATTTTTAAATGTAATTTTAATACTAACATTTAAGAATATAAGAAAGAAAATTTTCATTTTAAAAAAGAATGAAGAACACGTTCTTGGACAAAAGTAAGGCATTTTCATATTCTTTGGGATTTCTACAAACAATCAACAACATAATAAAGAAGGTGTTTATTTTTAATATTACCAATGACAGACTCTTTGACAATATTAAGCATTTGCATGTCTTTTGCGTTTTTTAATGACATTTAATAATATACAAATAATGATTTTTATAGTCAAACACTAGAAACAAACGCATATTCTTTTTTAATATTAAGGCATTTTTATGTCCTATGAGCTTCTTACTAACAATGTACGAAAGAAGATCTGTATTGTTAGATGTAAGGAGTAATACATTCTTCGATAAAAATAATACAATTTATCTCTTTTTTTTCTAAAAATGAAAAACTTACATATTTAAGTGAAATTCTTAAGTAAAATAATACATTGTGCAGATTACGTAGGTAGCAACATCTAAAAATACAAAATGAGTTTCAGAACGCTTTTTGGTATACGGATGTTCAAAGAGTATAATTTTTTTTATATTTTATTTTCAAGTGTAAATTATGGATACATTTTAATTTAAAATCTGAAATCTAGACAAAAAATAGCTTATAGAATCATTTGATGTCTCAAACGCCACATTTATTTTTCTAAAGCCCGATAGTAAAATAGGAATTAACAATTTATAGGTTTCATTTCGTCAAAACAAAAATGTTTATGTGTATAAACATAAAGTGTATTGTCCATTTCTGATAATAAGGCATAAATCTCATTCTAGAAGAATCTACTTTGCTACGGGTAAAGAATGTGGATAACAAAACACTGGTAGCAATGAAGCATCAAGTAATAAAAATTCTAGTTTCTACTAGTTATCTTATTAGGTAAATGGAAATGGTTTCGAATGTGTCACCTAATCGTGGATAAATACAGAATAATACAATAATGCTTTTTAAGCCACGAATACACAAAATTGTAAAATTACGATAATATATATATATATATTAATTTAACTTGGAAAATAGCATTGCTTTGAAGAGCTGGGTCTTCTAAATTGCTGGAATTATTTTTGAAGTTAAGATGAATGTCATTTTAAATAATTTTCAATTTACTTAAAAATGAAAAACATGTTCATTACGATTTGCCTAAAAATATATTTAAATTTATACGAAAATAATAATATTTTAATAGCTATATAATAATCAATCATTATATGTATATATATAAATAGCTTTAAAAAAATTTAGTTAAGAAAAAAAAATCAATTTTCTCCATTCTTTCTTAAGAGAAATAATAGTGAAATGTAAAAAAAAAAAAAACTTTCTTATCAACGCAAAAATGTAAATGCAGCCAAGAAAATTGCAACGAAGTGTCAGTAATCTTTTTATGTTTTCTTGCGTCAAAGCAGAGATTTTGACTGAGACTTTTCACTATTCTTTGGGGATTACTGAAGTTTTTTGTTGCATCAAATTCTCAGACTCTGATTTTATTCGACAGAAAAGCAATTTAACACATTGGATGTTAATACATTTTTGAATGAAATGTAACAAACTGTTTTGTTTACTAGTAATGTTTCATTGTACACAGTTCAGGAAATATCTAATGTATGATTCTTTAATCTTTTAAGGGCTTTAAACCTATTTTTATAAAAGTTAAGTGTAATTAGAAAATGCGTAGAAAAATAGCCTTGCTCATGTTAGAAAGGGTATAGCATTAAAAAAATCATTTCAACTTAAAACTCTTTCAAACTAAAGTAACTTGCGAAACATTTTCACTGTTTTTAACTTAATTCGACAACAAAGAATGAAACACACGTAAAAATTATATTTAATTTTTTAAAGTGTCTGACATTTTTTTTATAAAAGCAATCGTTGTACCTACAGAATGTGCTGAGAAATACTTTAATTATACTAGAATAATAGAAGTATAACGCAACATAAAGTCTAATACTCATTAAAACAAATCTAATTGCGAAGCATGATTTTGAAAAAAATTAATAATTTTTTTTTTACTTTTTAGTTGTCTTGATAACCGTATGATATGTAACAATTTGTCCGCTGCATTGTCTTCATTATGATTTATTAAACAGTATTTTCAATCATAGTTTATTTTGAAGATAATGAAATTATACGATTCAATATTCTTTATACTTATTCTTTAATTATATTTTGCTTCGAAAAAGCAAATGTTAATCACTCGATTCTGTTAAAATAAAGATTAATTTATTGTCAGGAAATTAATCATATTATTGAAATTTTGAAACATATAAACGTCAAGTTTAAATTTATTTACATAAATGCTGGTATTTTGCTTCGTAGATATCAATTGTTAATTATACTTAGAAATTTATTGTTTTTCAAAAAAAAAAAAAAAAAAAAAAAAAAAACAGAAAAAAACATGTAGGTAATAGTAATATTAGCATATTTCATCTGTCTGCTTTGTCACATTTTCATAAATAATGAATAAATAGGAGAATCTAAGTTTTTTCATTTTGAAGTAAATGCTATTACCAACAAGTCTAAAGTGAAGTATGTTAAAAATACATATATGCGAGCAACCGAAAAGAACTAGTCACAAAATAACTCTGATTTAATCATCTCTGAACACGCATATTATTTTTTCTACAGAATTCCGTCATTCTTTAAGGCAAAATTCTGCTACTTCAATAAAGGAAAACGTATATTAAAAAAAGTAAATCTGAGACTAATAAGGGGAAACCTGTAAAAATATTTACATGTAACCTGTGAGGCTATCCCCTAAACAATTTATATTTGGTTATTAGATTGCAATATTGTTAATAATTCTTGTTCTATAAATGTTTAAAAATCTACATCATTTAAATCGGACATCTGTATGTATTTCATACCTACTTCTTGGAAAATATCACGAATTTCCTGCTGAAACGGAGATTAGTTATTAGTATTGGTCCGATGATTATATATTATCTCTAAATTTCGAAATTTAAACTAATTTGCGTGATATTAATTTATTTTTAATAAAATTTCTGCAATTTAAATGGCAATTGGCTTATTATATTGTTGTGAAAAAAATAAGGTATTGGTAAGTGATGGATATCATTATATCTTTATTACTGCATATTCTCATTCAAATAATAATTAAAAAAATAATAACAGAAAGCATCTAATATTATTTTCAAGTATCCTAAACGTGAAAAACGCTTTCTCCAGGAATAATGACACAATTTAAAAAGATTAAACCCTATTTCAGCTAATAAAATTTACTAATAAGATTTTAAAGATACTGTATGACTGTAGAACTTTTGTGATAGCATTTACATTTTGTAAAGTTTTAAATTTAGGCTTCAATACAATTTAAAAGGAAATCATCAACAGCGTATTAAGGCGACAGTGGACCTTCAAAATCAGCAAAATCGCTCAAATTTTCGAAAAAAAATTCTTGTCCCCAAAAAATAAAGCTCCATGTAAGCTTTCATCTCCAACTTAAATAAATACAATCGGATGATTTTTTCGGATTTTATTTACATTTTTATAATTAATTAAACGGCCGTCGTGATCAGCTGATGTTTGTTTACAAATATTTGCAAATGCATTTTTTCTTCTAATTAACTGTTTATTTTTAATTTTCATTCAATTACAACCAATTGATGAATTTCTCGGTTTCATCTTGCGACAGATTACCAAAATTCTTGATTCCCCCCCCCCCGCCCTCCCCTTGTTGAGTGACCAAAAAAAAGTCATTTTTTACTGCGAGTAACTGAAAAAATTAAATTTTTTTCTTCGCAACGACTTGATAAATTTGTCGGTTTCATCTTGCGACAGATAACGAAAATTCTTAAATCTCCCCCCCTAGCCCCCCTCCCCCTGTTGAACGACTGAAAAAATTAAGAATTCCAAAGTTTTGCTAATATGCCGCTAGATAAAACCAAGAAATTCATCAGATGGTTGCGAAGAAAAATATAAAAATTTATTAATCAATTGCAGTAAAAATTTAATTTTATCAAGGGGGGGGGGGGGGGGGGGAGAATCCAGAATTTTGGTAATCTGTCGCAAGATGAAACCGAAAAAATCATCAATTGGTTGTGAAGAAAAATCTCAAACTTTATTAGTCAATCGCAGAAAAAATGAATTTTTTCAAGGGGGGGGGGGGGGGGCGAGAATACAGAATTTTAGTAATCTGTAAAAAGATGAAACTGAGAAATTCAATAATTGGTTGCGAAAAAAATCTAAAAATTTATTAGTCAATCATACTAAAAAATTAATTTTTTCAGTCGCTCAACAGGGGGGGGGGGGTGGAGAATCGAGAATTTTGGTAATCTGTATCAAGATTAAACCGAAAAATTCATCAATTGGTTGCGAAGAAAAATCTCAAACTTTATTAGTCAATCGCAGAAAAAAATAATTTTTTCAAGGGGGGGAAGGGGGGCAGGGTGGGGCGAGAATACAGAATTTTAGTAATCTGTAAAAAGATGAAACTGAGAAATTCTATAATTGGTTGCGAAGAAAAATCTCAAACTTTATTAGTCAATCGCAGAAAAAATGATTTTTTCCAAGGGGGGGCAAGGGGGCGGGGGGGGCGAGAATACAGAATTTTAGTAATCTGTAAAAAGATGAAAGTGGGAAATTCAATAATTGGTTGCGAAGAAAAATCTCAAAATTTATTAGTCAATCACAGTAAAAAATGAATTTTTTCTGTCACTCAACAGGGGGGCGGGGGGGGGGAGAATCGAGAATTTTGGTAATCTGTCTCAAGATGAAACCGAAAAATTCATCAATTGGTTGTGAAGAAAAATCTCAAACTTTATTAGTCAATCGCAGAAAAAAATAATTTTTTTAAGGGGGGGGGCAGGGGGGCAGGAGGGGCGAGAATACAGAATTTTAGTAATCTGTAAAAAGATGAAACTGAGAAATTCTATAATTGGTTGCGAAGAAAAATCTCAAACTTTATTAGTCAATCGCAGAAAAAATGATTTTTTTCAGACACTCAACAGGGGGGGGGGGGGGGGGGGGAGGGGGGGAGGTTATAAATAATTATTTTGGTGGAATCATTCATTAAACATGTAAAGGTTTTGCATATATATGATTTTAGTCCCTTTCAGGGTATATTTTCTTATGTTTACCAATACTAAAACTTTAAAATTGTTTTTCTCATTTCGAAAATTTTGTCGGTTTCCATTTTTTCAAAATGCTCCATGCGCATACTATTTCATCTGAATAGTTTGAAATTTTTTGTAGCTATTTATCATTATATTTGTCATAAAACTTGGTATGGTTTTTTGAAATGAGGTATAATTTAAAAAATTTAAATGTAGTTAATTGAAAAAATATGATGCAAAAATGCGGAAATTTTCAAAAAATTTTGATTTTTTTCTTTTTTTTACCTTTATATTCAAATATATAAAATTTGATACCAAGTTTTATTTGTATATATAAACCAAACCTGCATAAAAAATATTGATGATTTTAATTGATATGGAATGCGCATGGGACATTTTGAAAAATTCTGCGTAACGGTTAAAAAATTCAGAAAAATTCCTTATTTTTCTCCCCAAAAATTTTTTTTTAAATTCTGGTGTGATAAATACATGCCATAATGCATATAGTGTGTCCTTGAATAGTATTTAAAGTGAAATAAAAAAAAAATAAAAAAATGAGTTTGAAGGTCCACTGTCGCCTTAAAAAAGTAAAAAAAAAAAAAAAAAAAAAAAAAAACTGCATAAAATGTTCTCTCTCAAATTATGATAAGTAACGGTCTTTTTTATTGAAATCAACATTTTAAATGTTTTATTCTTACATTTGAATATTAGGTATTTACATTACGTATCACACCACAAAGACTGTTTTAAACTCTAGCAATTGACTTAACAAGCCTGCTATTATTGATTAAGTAGGTGTGTCTATATTTTAAACGATAAATTATGAAGACTAATCAAGCCTCTTATCGTTACCTTCTAAATTATGAAATATTGATGTGTTGACATTCATGGGTTAATCTTATTTGAAAGAGTCATTATTTTGAAACACCATTCTGTCAATTCAAAGAAAATGATTTAAGTTTTCTTTAGATTATTTCAAGTGAGATAGATATACTGAAAAAAATATCATAGTAAATTTCATTTATCTCAAAGTTAGCAGTTACTTATATGCCGAAAGGAGAGGGCATGGAAAACAAAGTAATCTTTTAAGTATTAATTCATATTTATTTTTTGGAGGAAAACTTCAAATAAGTAAAGAAATTACTATATTTAAGGTAAATGTAATACAGGGTGTGCCAAAATCCTTAGCGCTTTTTGAAATTCAACAAAATGTCAAGTAAATGGCGTACGTATGCTGTTTCAACAAAAATGATTCTCATTATCGAAAGTTTTATTTATACCAAGACCTGCTTCTTACCATCTATGTGACCGGTTCAATAACGTTTCACCTACGGGAAATCTTGTCAGTATTGAAACTATGTGTTGTCGATGTTTAACAACGCCATCTATCAAAAGTGGCCTTAAGCGAATAAGGTATATGAAGTGTCCTATGACGCTTTACCTATGTGAATTGTTGTTGATTTTTAAACCACTTGCTGTCAACGATTGCCATTGCCTACCTATTTGCAAAATCGCGAGAATACGCTATGTAAACGGTATTCCGATTGGCAATGTTTTATACATGATATAGATGACTTGGATTAAACAAAAACTTATTTGAAATAATTGCCCCTGGATGGCGCTATAACTTCAAAGCTATGCAAAAGAATGAAAAAGCGTTGAAAACAAGCAGTCACAGACCATTTATTTTTTACAATCTACTACAATATTTCAACGTGTGTGTTTTTAGAAGCTTCAATCATATCCAAAGGGTATTCGGTTTCACTCTACAGGTTGAAATATGGTAGTACATTGCACTGTCGTCCAAAAAGAAGAAAAAAAAAACGCTAAATTTTAATCGCCAAATTTTTGCACGAAAAACGAAAATAGCCATTCGGTTGGAAATTATGTCTTTTTAGGTACCTTTCATTACAAAAAAAAAAAAAAAAAAAAAAAAAAAAAAAAAATCTTAGCTCTTGCAGCCATTTGGAGGAAAGCAATTTCGGTATATTTTTAACGATCATAACACCCAAACCATCAAAACTACTCCCCATTCAAATGTTGATTTATATATATAAATATTTATCTGATTTTTGTCATGCTATAATTATCGTATTTATGAACCGATTTTTATATGACTGCGCGTATGTACAGGATATACCAATTTCTCGAAAAAGTTCAAAGGCCAGCGTCAAGCGGCATCTTGTTTAAAAATGGCGGCCACTTAACTTTCATTTTAATTTAATTTTTTTTTAAATATGTAAAAATAATTAGGCATTGAAAAATATTTTTATTTTAAATGTTTGAACTTTATACAAGGATTCAGCAGCATTTTTTGTTTTGCCTCTACTCTAAAAATTGACTTAGATATAGCAGTTTGAAATTGAAGGGTGGCTGACATTTTGAAACAATTAGATTTTTCTGATGCGACGGCACTCCTATTTATCAACTGATATGGATGTGACAGAGCATGTTTACAGGGCATACCAAGGACTCGACCGAGTTCTTGGTAAAGCTTCATGCACGAACTTGTTTCAAAATTCCGACCACTTCAACATTTCAAACTCAAAAAAGATGTGCAACAAAATTAGAAATCTAAAAAAATTTACTCTTAAGTATCTCACCTTGATATAAGGATTCCAGAGAATTTCTAGTTTTGCTTCAATCTTAAAAAATGGCGAGGATATAGCAGTTTGGAATTCTAGGGTGGCTGATTTTTCTTTATAGGCTTCATTTAAGAGATTTAGAAAATATGGTAATTCGCAAATTTACTTTAATAGTTGTAATCATTGTTGCTACTCTTAAACACTTAAAGCTACCTAACCATATTCACCAGTATCAAATTCTAGCCAATCTTAGCGGTACTTGGCGAAATACCGTCAAATTTGGCGACGAAAAATAAATCATCGTAAATGAAGCCCACTTAACCATAGCTGAGTAATTTAGCGACATCCTCATTAAATTCAGTATTAGCGAAAACTGGGATTGAATATTATATATCAATTCTATATCTTAATATAATCGGATTCCACGCATTTTAGCTTCGAGTTTTTGAGTAAAATTAGCTGATTTTTTAAAAGCCGGGAAAATGGAAGCTACCTCTTCCCCTCGATACATGCTGGAAGGACTGTGTATATATGTAAAATTAAGATAAGATATATATGTATTAAAATATGTAAAATTAAGAAATGAAATAAAATATTTGAATCAAATAGTTACGTTAATTAATTGACTTTATAAGATCTTAAGAAAATAGATCAAATGTTCTTAATTAATTGTGATAGGGAGTTTTTTTGCGTAAATAATTGTAAATAAAATCGATAATTATTTAATTTGAAAACCGCTTTCTTTCTTTTAGCTTGCATCATGTGTTTATTTTATAATGCTTAATATTATTGCTTAAAATTAATTTTAATCGTAATTTTTTAAAGGAATTTATTTATTTCTAATATCTCACACGTTAGAATTTGAACGAAAATTACAAAACGCAATATTTTATTTTAATTTAATTATTTACACTTACTTTAATGTTTGTTAACTTGATAAATTCTAAGTAGAGATTATACGATCACAAATATTGTGCAGAATGTTATAAGTATAAAAATATGTGTGGGAGGATTTTAAAATTTTGATACCAGAAGAAAACCATTTTAGAAAGTATCTAAATCGTCTCAGCATTCAATGTTTATAAATTGTAAATATTATAAGAAATCACCATTTAATATTATTTATTCGTTATCCAATTTCAATTGTAATTAATGATTAAATACATAATATTTCTTAAAATATGAAGTCACAATTTAAGTTTGATTCTTGTCTGGGATTTAAAAGAAGCTATGTGAGTACTTAAAGATATCATTTTTCCGCTATTCTTCTAAACTAAAGAATTTTCAACATTCTCAGAAACGTTTAAATAAAATGTCAAATCTTGGAGTAACTCCAAGAATGTAAAACCCTAGGAATCACTATGTCGTCAAAAGAATTTTTCTACTTATCATAGCTCATAAAGGAGTTAATGTGGGTCGTTCATTTCAAATTTCATCTGTAGAACTTTCAAATAATTTAATACTATACATTTGTTCAGCACTATGTCATTTTTCTGAATAAAAGATATTCGTTTTGGTTTAAGGTTTTTATTATGCACTTGTTTTGACATTATCATATGTATTTAAGCAATCTTTTTATTTTTGGTGCATTTTCATTTATAATTATATTTATTAACAATTAAAATAACAGTACATTGATACTTTTGTTTGTGTGATTTAAAAATCGAAATATTCTTTTAATTCCTGTGCCTAGTTTGTTACCAGATTTAAAAAAAGAAAGAAAGAGAGAAATTATTACATTATTGTAATTGCAAAACTGTCGTATTTTGGAATAAAACTAACTGTTTCCATGTTATTGCTTTTAAAAAATCGAATAATCTTTAATTTTTAATCGAAAAAGTGTGTCGTTTAAAAATATGTTTTTGTTTTCTAGATGAATATTCTAAAAATGTTGCAGTAATAAAGAGTAAAACTAGTTTGTTTATATTGTGAAAAATTTCAGAAAAGTTGTTTCGTAGGGCAGAAATGTTCGCGAATTTTCAATGTAACTTCTCAATAATCCACGATGCAGTAAACTATTCCCTTATCATCAAAAGCTATTTGAGAAGGAACCATCAGAAGTATTAGAAAACAATAGGTTTCTGATGTATGATATATCCTTCATTAAAAAAAAGTCTCATTTGCTACACATAATTTTCTGTAAAAGAGTTACTTTTAATTTTGGAAACCTATTGGTTTCAGAAGTTTTTTCGGTACTTTTCGGTTAGCCGGGCGCCAGTGATATATCTACATATATAAATACATATGTATATACCTATATATATATATACATACATATATATATATATGTATATATATGTATATGCAGACATATATGTGTATATATGCATGTATATATATCACTGGCGCCCGGCTAACCGAAAAGTACCGTTTTTTCATTATTTCTTCTCCGAAACGTTTCTAATATATGGAAAATGTTTCTATATTCAAGACAATACGAGCTTAAGGCAACTTTCCGTAAGCGTATCTTCGATATCAGAAGCAATTTTAAAATGTTTTACTGTGCAGTATATCACACATGTATCGTTATCAAAATTTGATTTTTTTAAAAATAGGAATGCCGTAAAATATTCTTTTCAAGGAAAAATGTCTACAAATTTAAGGCATGAGACACGGTTGAAAGTATGATGCTATATTCGATATGAAATACGTGTACAATCAATTAGTACGCATGGGTCCATATTTAAAGATAATAATAATAATAAGTAATAATAAGTAATAATAATAATAAATAATAATAATAATAATAATAATAATAATAATAATAATAATAATAATAATAATAATAATAATAATAATAATAATAATATTATTAATAAAAACGCAACCATTTAAAACTGTTAGTAAATCCATTTTTGTCTACCAGCATTTTTCATCGATAGGCTGAAATATATCCGAATTATTTTATGCAGCCCTGTATATGATATATAAATTTTCATATATACTAAAATAGTATGCAATATAACGTAGTTCAGTTAGAAAACACATAACATAGCTGAAAATTCCTCTTGAGCAATATCCATCAATAAGCGTAAATGTACTCGAAGTATTTTGTGCAGCTCTGTATATGAGCATTAGAATTTATACACTCCAAATAATATGCAAATAATAGTTAAATTAAAAAATGCATGCCACAATATTGAAAACACTTTAACAGCAATTATTGCTCACAGGCAGTATTGTAATTGAATTCTTTTGTGTGTCCCTGTAAATGAACAATAAATGCTATGCACTGCACACCATATTCCAAAGTAGGCATCTTGTAGTGCATTTCAGTGATGCATATCAGTTTCAATATCTTTGGAATAGTGTAACATCATTAAAATAAACTTCAAACCATTTTCCACATACACGATAATGTAACGGAAAATTTTTGAGTGCTTCTGTAAACAAACTATAAAAGCTACGCACTTCATTTTCAATACCGATCATGCCACGTTCAACATCAATAACATATATCAATTACATGGCGAATAGACTAAATTTACGTGACTTAGAGCAGATATGAACAGGCAGACAAAAACAGATTGCCAGACAGATGGAGAAAACCGAATTCATAAACACCTTTAAACTATGTTGAAAAGTGCCAACAAGAATGAAAAATCATAAGTCAAGGACAGATTATGAAACAATTTCTAATACTTGCAGAATTTTGTCACAAACCTACATTTTTCACATGGTGAAAGCCGATATCTAAATAAACAATTAAAAAAATTCATAACATAGTTAATGATACACTTTCAGGAATTACCGTATATAGTCAGTAAAGGGTTACTTTTTTTAATTTCAGCTCTGAATATGATCTATAGATTTTTATACACATCACACATTATGCTAAAATTTAATTGAGCTGGGAAACACGTAACACCACTGAAGTCGAACTTCCTGGAATTAACATTTATAGGCAGCAATGTATCCGATTTCTTTTGTTCAACCCTGTACCTGAATTCATTCAAATTTTACAAATATCTCTTAATAAACTGAAATATAGTTAATGTAAAAAATGCATATCACATTTAAAAGCACACTTTAAGCAATTCACGCTCATAGACAATAATTACAGAGCTGCATTTAGATCTACAGAGATTCACAGCATTGCGAATAGATCATATCAAATTGAAATTTTTACTCTAATCCTAACTTACTCTCAACTTTTAACTCTGTTTCTGATGCACAAAAAAAATCGTAAAAATTCTTTTGTGCAACCTTGTATATGATACATAGATTTAATGAAAACCACGTAATATAATAAAATTAAGTTAGTTTAAAAGCGCATACTACGACTAGAAACGCACTTCTAGCTATTATCGATCACTTATAGTAATGAAATTATTGTATGCATCCCTATAACCGATGGAGGAAAACTGAGCTGCGCCACCGGGCGCCGAATGGCGCTCGTCAGGCACGCAACTGCCGCACACAAGTCCAGAGGGACTTATAACGCACTCGACCAGGAGGGTCCTCCTGTAAGCGTTGCGGCCGGTGGGAGCATCGCCACCTGCGCATCACTCCTATTATACCCAACTGAGTGACGGCATAGGCCGTTGTGATTGTGGTGATTATCCTCCATTTGACAAACTACCATATTACACTTGGGGACGAGCCGATGACCCCCAACAGCTTCGGGGCTGGACACCCAAGATTGAGCCATGTCCTAGGTCTAAGACAGGTTTTCCCGATCCGTACTTGCTCTACCAGAACTCGAGGGACGTGAAGACCTACAGAGGTAGGCGCAGTTGCAAATACTACGCATTCCATATTATATAGCAAGCATATTGAAGCACACTTCAGTAATGCATATCGATCTTTATCTTTGAAGCAGTGTAGCATCATTAAAATCCGCTGTAAACATTTTTCCCACATACCATAATGTAACGGAATTCATTTGTGGTAAAGGTAAATTAAATGCAATACACTTCACTTTCAAAGGCCAACGTCCTATGTTAAATCTAAATAATGTAATCAATGTTGTCGGAATGTAAGTATATTTATAGAAGTTAGAACACAGATAGACAGGCAAACAGATGGCAGACAAAAAGGCTAACCCAAATCCTACACATTTTTCAACCATGTTGGTAAATGTTGAAAAATAGTTAAATTTCAGACATCCGCATATTCTGCATTCTATTAAAAACCTGCATTATAAGAAGCTCCCATTTAGTAATCACTTTAAAAAGTAATTAAATGAAGACATCCGCATAGTCAACATTATATTAAAACCTTGAATTTTAAGAAGCTCGCATTTAGTAATCACTTTCAAAAGTAATTAAATATATATAATTGTTTCATTAATTAGTAAAATTCTGTAACATGCAGGTTTTACCCGCGATAATAATTAAAAGTATTTATTTTTTCATTTGAAAATGATTTAGAATTTTAATTTAAAATTCACTGAAGAAAAGCATAAAAATAACAACGAACGTTGTATGCAAAATTGACGGTAAAATGTAGTATTTAATATAAAGTTGAACGTGCGTACATAATTTTATAGATATTACATTTGAAAAGTTTAAATTAATTTCTAAAACTGCGCATATATTGAATGAGTCCCATCATTTAAAATTTAAATTATTTCATTTTAATTATAAGCAAGCCACTGATTAGTTTCAGAAAATTAACACATCAAAGGGAGCTTGCGGAAGCTCAATTTAATTACATTTAATTTACTTACGTTGGTATGCAAAAGAGTTCTTTCGTGTCTTCTCACAATAGTTAGACGCAGAGAATTGTTGATTCAAGTTACATCAATATACTAAGTTAGAAATTCGATCCATTATTTGATTTATGCTAATTCTTTATTTTAGAGACAGTTAAGTAGTTTTAGAATATAGGTCATTCATACAATGTCGATTTCCTGAAATATAATGAGTTGTGTGTGTGTCTATATTTTTTTAAAAATTCAATTATACTTCAATTACAGGGTAGCTCTAAAATGCACCTCACGTTTTTAATAGTCAATTGCGAATAAACGATGATAGCTATTGGAAATATTTTTGATGGAGAGTAATGAATTAATTCGGGGTTTTCTTTAATCCATTTTCTTGTATTATTTTTACTTTCTTCTATCATTTTAAGAATATTGGATTCATGAAAATTTTCGACTTCCCGTTTACGGCGGATTTATACGTTTTAGAAGGTCCTGAACACGATTTGACTGTTTTTAGAAAATGTCTGTCTGGGAGTCTGTCTGTCTGTATGTAACAAAAAACTTGTTGGCACTCTAACTAAAGCACGAAATTTAATAAAACTTTATATTCAGTTAGTTCGCGATATAAATTAGTGCTGATTAGTTTTTGGGGAAATTCTCCTAATAGGTGGCGCTGCTATGCTGCATTTTCTGCGATTTCCGCAATAGCTCTATCTCAAGAACTAAGGCACTTATTTTCATCAAACTACAGATTCTGTTAGACTTTGACATGAATGGACGCTGATTACGTTTTGGTGTAAATAGTCCAACAGGTGGTGTTGCTATCTTACTTTTGTCTTTATTTTCACGATAGCTACATCTCAAGAACTAATGCACCTAATTTAATCAAACTTCAGATTCAGTTGGACGTTGACATAAGTTGTTTTTCATTAGGTTTTGGTCTAAATTTCTCAACAGGTGACGCTGCTATGCTGCATTTTTCAGGAATTTCACGATTTTAGCGATAGTTATACCTCAAGAGCTAATGCACGCAGTTTAATAAAACTTTAGATTCAGTCAGACTTTGATATAAATTGGCGCTGATTCATTTTTGGTGTATGTAAAACCTGTATGAGATAGAAGAAAGTTTTGGGATTGACACATCCGACTAGTTTTATATCACTAATAGATAGTGCTTTAGTGTCCCAAGTCGTAATACTGCACAAAATAGACAAGCAATTGCAAAATTGGAACCATCTTTTGGCGTTTTAAGAGCCAAACACAATGAAGATTAAATTCTGATTGAACTTTGATCGTTTTTGTTTACATTACTTTGAAAGTTCTCACATTTTGAAACATCACAGCGTCATTTATCTGAGATATTTGAAAGTGGAACAAGGAAGCTTAGTAAAGAAATACCCATCTGCACACATTAACCTCCTGTAAGAATAATTTCAATAGCTTTCCCCGTTTAGTTCCTATTGAATTTTACAAACACTCAGTTCATTTTAGGATACCCTGTTTAAACACATTAAATTGATATTTTTAAGTGCACAGAATAGACATAGTTAAAGTACTTCTGGTTTTTGGATCTCTAACATAAAATATCAATAAGGCGCAATTCAACTGATATAATACACTTTAAAAAAAATCCGTGACTTGAACGAATATTTCTGTTATTTCGTTAAACGAGAAAAATTTCCGCTTTGATTTCTCCATTTTCATCTAAATACAGAAACTTCCCCAATCGAACGAAAAAATGACCCGAAACCCTCCATTCTGAAGCCTGATTTTCGTCAAATCACAGCGGTGTTCCGGCAACTGTTCTGAGTAGTACTTTTTAACACTTTCCAATCTGGTTGAAAATTGTTTATGACTTCGGTTTGTCTGCTGTCTGTCCGTCCGTCTATGCTCTAACAATCGTATATATACTCGAATTTCCCTGAAAATTTCGTATATTATTGACGTTTATTATAGCATGATCGCTATTGAAACTGATGAGTGTAGCACTTATAGTTTATTTACAGGGCCAGTCAAAAGTGTTATGTTGCATTACAATCAATGGAGAAAAATCTTTTCAGTAAATGTTGATGATGTTACGCCATTTAAAACATTATGAAATTGATATACAACTGTGAAGCGCACTACTAAAACATGTTTTTACCAGAAAATGGGGTATAAAGCCTTTATTATTCGTTTATAGGATTGCACAAAATAATTCTGTTACACAATGTTTCATAGGGAAAAATGGTTTGCAGCGTAATTTAATGATATTTCACTATTTCAAACATAAAGAAATTTATATGCATTACTGAAGTGCACTATATATAGCCCACTGAAAAATATTTTCTGCATTGCATTTATCGCTCTTTTACAGGGACACACTAAAGAATTCGGTTGCAGACTTAATGCGATAATTACAATCTATGTGTAATAAGTGCGTTTTCAACTTTAATTTCTTTTTTAAGTTTATCTAATTTTTTGCATAGTACGTGGTGTATATACAATTTGTTGATCATATACATGGCTACACCAACGAATTCGTAAATATTACTGACTATGAAAGTGAATTGCTTAAGGGTATTTTTAATTGTGTTACACATTTTCCTACTGAACTATATTTAGTAGACTTATAGAAATTTGTTGAATATAAATAAATTCATATAACAGGGCAACGCAAAGAACAAGATACATTGTCGTTTATGGTTGTTAATTGCTGGAAGTAAGTTTAAAGTTGTCTTATACGTTTTTTACTTGAATAAAATTTTAGCTTAATATATGGTGTGTAAAAAGCCTTTAGATAATATACAGGATTGTATAAAAAATTTTGAATGCATTTCCTTCGATTGGCGAAAATTGCTTGATGTGAATTTTCTAAATGAACTAAATTTTATCATGCTATGTAAAAAATAAAATGGTGCCGGTTGGGTATTCCGAAAGCTGCTCCAAGATGTTATCTATGCATTCTTTAGTTGGTAGGTTTTATTGTGAAAATTTATTGAGATTAAACTAATGCACAAAAACACAAGTGTATAAAATAAAATAAATAAAATGATTTATTTTTTTACGAAAAAATGAATTAAATACACTAATATTTCGACATATTATGAAAAAATGGAACCACTGACATTTATATAATGCCTGAATTCACAAAAGGTCTTTATCGATAATATAATTTTTTTTTTAATTTTATCATTTAAATTTTTTAATTCTCTTTTGTGAATTAAATCGATATTTTTTATAAAACCGGATATATATCAAAATTAGAATAATACAGGAAAGACGAGATTAACTATTGTTATTGAATTCTTTTGTGTAATACAATACTTATGTCCAGTTTCTTTCAATGATTTTAAACACAATAAAAAAATGTTTAAAGTGCATCTTAACAGAAAATATGCTTAAAAATTAATGAAAGAGATCATAATTTAATTAATTGTCATTTATTCGTAGAATAACAATATCAGAGATATCAGTTATTAAAAAATTGTGCCCGAGTAAAAAAAAAAAAAAAAAAAAAAAAAGTCGTAATTATCAATTTTCAACTGGGATTGAAGCATTTAAATATTTTTCTTTCAATACAATTTCAAAAAATATTCTTAATGTACGCAATTGATAAAAGCGTTCAAAATATAACGTCTTTCAGCTTTAGAAAAAAAAAATATTTAAATATTGCACAGTATACAATATTTAGTTTTAAATTAGTACCCTTTTATCTTCGGAACTTTTTATTTAAGAAAATGCTTTTAATTATAAAAGAAAATGGTTTAAAAATATTTGTCTTTGTAATATGAAATTAAGCTATAAATGTTTTATTTTTTTTTAAATGCTGAATATTAATTCCATTAAAAAATATTTCTTCAAATTTTTTCCTGCTTAATGGGATTTTATTTTAGCGTACTATGCATTTTCATTTAAACGATTGCTAAAAGAAAAAGAAAAAAATAATAATTCGGCCTGTCTGTTATTAAATTTTATGTATGGCTGATATATATATTTTTTTCAATATTTTGATTTTTTTTCTTCTCCATTCACTGAATAAAACACATTCTTTCAGAGTAGGAAACTTGTTTATTAAAAATGTTCTTTTACAATACGGAGAAAAAAGATTTCGAAACAATATTCTTGTCCTTATGGAAAGTGCTTCGTAACCTATGCATGACGCATAATTTTTCTTTTGTTTTCTTCCTGAAAGGATTTCAAATTTAGATAGTTTGGTACAAAAAATAGGATCTAATATCAAGTTTTTAGCCTTTCGTTCACCGTATCGTCATCTACACTGTAATATAAACAAGAACGAAAAATCATGCTTCGGACATAGACAATGAAACACTTTCAAACACTGACATAATATTATTCAGAAATTTCATTTTTTTTCATAGGGTAACTTGGAGTGAGAGGCCGTATTGGAGAACACGCCGTGTCACGTGGTTTTGCTATGCGCAGGCGCTGTAGGAAAACACCACTGAGTCGTGTGGAAGAGGCTTCCCTACTGATAATTTAATACCAGTTTGCGTTGTTTTATTTAAGTTTTAAAAAGTACTTTTCTGTTACTATCTAATCTTAACACATTTTGTCAATGTTCAAAAATTTTTTACGCTCATTCTTTATGTGATTCCTATGTAGTTGGCCATCTTACCCCAAGATTGGGCTAAAATGCCGAAATACAAGCATTCACAAAAGCAAAATATTTGATGTTTTCTATGATATTTGTAAAATGAAATACATTATTAAATCATACATAAATGTATCAACTTTAACAAGAAATTAATGAATAAGAAATAAAAACAACAGACGATTTTATAAATAATTAAATCAAAAACTACGGCATTTTCACCCAATCTACCTTATAATGAAATGACATAATAAGCAAATTAAGAAACAAATAATTTAGTAACAATCCATTTTCAGTTCACATCCGTTAATGTGTGTGAATTATTTCGTGTAACCCTGTGTGCAATCTATAGAATTTATACAAACCGCCAAATACACTCAAAATTAAATACATTTAAAAAGGTATATGGCAGCGGCATGTATTTTAATGAAGCTCAATAGTTGAATAGGATTATCAACGATTACAGTCTGTCCTGTAACCAAATTATTTTGCATGTGTCTGTAAATGAACGATAAAAACTGAGCTGCGCCGCCAGATACCGAGTGGCTCCCCTCAGGCACGTCAATCGTCGCACCCAAGATCCGAGGGACTTTTAACGCGCACTACCGGGGGGGGGGGGGGTCCTTCTGTATGCGCTGAATGCTATGCACTCCAAAATCTATAGAAAGCATCTTATAGCGCATGTTAGTGATCCTTTTAAATTTCATCATGTTTAAAGTATCATTAGATCATTAAAATGCACCGCAACCGTTTTCCCTAAAGATCATAATGTAACAGAATTCCTTTGTGTGTACCCTGTAAATGAACTATAAATTCTAAACAATTCAGTACAGAACATTTTATAGTAAACATAAGAAACGTAAAAAAAATTGCATGACAATCTGAGTATATTTACGAGAGTTAGGGTACGACAGACAGACAGGCAATTCAAATTCCAACTCAATTGGCATTTGGTACTGTGGCAATGCCATTCTACTAATGCCACTTTTCAACTAGGTTCGAAAATGCTAAAATGGAGATTATTCATTTTAGCTAGTATATACAGGGTGATTATAAAAAAAAACTATCCCGATATATGAGCCCCTAAGTATCATACCGTTCACAGAAACAGAATGAAACTTTGGTTTAAAGTATTTTGAGGTATGCTCTCAAGAATCATATGACAGACAACAGTTAAATTCTAATAGTTACGGTTACAGTGACAAAATTTCGAAAATTTCAAATGGCAACACCTACTTTTTTTATTGGAATGTGAGATTCATAGTGAAAAACCATAAAAAGCGTTGGAACGGTACCTGTACCACGAAAATCGCCGGCGCTAGACAGACTAAGAAGAATAGTGAAAACAACCAATAAGGACAGAGAAGCAACAGAAAACAAATCATTTTATTGTGTTTCATACATTTTACATTTTACATACGACGACACTTTACATGCGTCAAATGGTGGATAGCACTGAACAATAAAATGTTTTACTTTCTGTTGCTTCTCTGTCCTATATTGGTTGTTTTCACTTTTCTTTTTAGTCTGCCTAGCGCCGGCGATTTTCGTGCTACAGGTACCGTTCCAACGCTTTTTATAGTTTTTCACTACGAAGATCACATTCCAATTAAAAAATTTGTTGCCATTTGAAATTTTCGAAATTTTGTTACTGTAACCGTAACTGTTAGAATTTAACTGTTGTTTTTCACGTGATTCTTGAGCACATACCTCAAAATATTTTAGGCCAGAATTTCATTCAGTTTCAGTGAACGGTATGACAGTTATGGGCTCATATATCGGGATAGTTTTTTATAATCACCCTAGTATATATATTTCATAAATTTTATTTTGTTAATTATTCATTTTAGCTAGTATACATATATATATATATTTCATAAATTTTATTTGGTTAATCGGGGCTAATATAAAACAAAACTCCAGTTGCATGTGAGCTATTGTCTTAGGACTAAATAAAAAATACTTTAATTTGTGTTTTTCTTTCCTTCGTCTGATTATGAATAAAATAATTGTTGCTCATCATAAAAATAAATGTAAAAAAAAAATTAAACCCTGTCGCCTGTTAGCCCCACGGAATGGGGATAGTACGAGAAGGCTGTGGGGCTAAAGTTAAACACCATTATTTTTAAGTGGTTATAAGCACTAAAGAAATGGGAGAACTTTCTAAATGTTGACACGGGTCAAATGTTTCAGATTTTAACACTTTCTAACAAAGTTGAAAAGTGTTTATGAATTCGGTTTGTCTGTCTGTCTGTCTGTGTGCCATCTGTCTGTCTGACTATGCTCTAACTCGCGTATATATATTCGGATCGACATGCAATTGATAAATATTACTGAGGTTTACTATGGCATGTTCGGTATTGAAAATGAAGTGTGTAGCACTTATAGTTTTTTAGAGGGGCACTCAAAAGAATTCCGTTACATTACGGTCTATGGGGAAAATTAAATTGCGGTTTGTTTAAATGATGTTACACAACTTCAAGTACATTGAATTTTATATATAGCACTGAGGTGCACTACAACAGGCTTACTATAGAACATGGTATGCATAGCACTTATAGTTGCTTTACAGAGACGCTCAAAAAAATTCCGTTGCATTACAGTCAATAAAGGAAAATCGTTTGGGATATATTTAAATAATGTTTCACTATCTCAAACATATTGAAATTGATATATATCACTAACGTGCATTACAAAAGATTACTGTAGAATTTTGTGTGCATAGCATTCATCGTTCATTTACAGGGAAACACAAAAGAATCCGCTACTGTCTGTAAACACTAATCGCTGGAAGTGCGTTTTCAGTTGTTCAACACGTTTTCAAATTTAACTCATTTTTTGTCTATTACTTAGTGTGTATAAATTCTATAGATCATACACAGGGCAGCACAAAAGTTCTCGGGTACATTTCCGTTTATTGACCAAAATTCCAGAAGGAGAATTTTATACTGCGCTATGCGTTTCCTAACTGAACTTAAGCATTGTGTGTTGTATATATACAAATCTATAGATCCTATACAAGGCTGCACAAAATAATTCGGATATTTTCCCGAATATTGTTGGTACTTCCTGAAATTAAGTTTTGAAATCTGTTATGCATTTTTCCAAATTGTTTACTTAGATATCTGGGCGGGGCTAGTTGAGCTTAAGCCGAAAGATAGGCCTCGCTACCCATTTGACCTTGTTTACTTAAAACTTTGACCCTGTTTACTTAGCTATCATCTTTCACCTTATTAAACGGTAATGATTTGTAAAATCATTTTGGAAGTGTTGGAAAGTGTTACATAATCTATGCTTGACGCATGATATTTGGTTCTTGTTTAACTTTCATTTTGACTGGATTTTCGGAAATCTTTCAGGCATCCACCAGAATACCCGTGATAACCTGCTATAATAAACCTCTTCCCTAATTTATAAAATGGTAATTTAGGGTAAAAAAAAAAAAGAAAATTTCTGCAACGCGTACACAATATTTTTATGAAGATTTAGTAATAAATGTACTATGGTATAACACTTGCTACTGAAAAAAAAAGTTCTCTACGATCTTGATTGTTAATTCGTTGTTCATTAATACTTACTTAGCAAGGAAAAGTGTGAGTAATTTTTCTAATTTTTAAATGTAGTTTCAAGGAAAAGCAGCACTATTTTAAACAATAGTTGTGGTAGTTTTATAGATTTTGTTAAAGAAATGTTATTAATGTATTTTTTTATTGATAATATTATAATCATCAAAAATATAAATGATAAGTAAGAAAAAAATGAGTACACTTAAATAATCTGTTCGGTCGCAGGCCGTTCCTCTGTAAAATTAGTCGGTAATATGTAAAACTAGCCAGCATTTCATATCAGTCATCCGAAAATCGGTAATAAACATGGATTAATTTTCAATAAAGATTGAAAAAAAAGTATCTGACATATTAAAAGAAAAAGAAAAATATCAATTTCTGTTTTTATTTGTACGGGATGTTTCAAGTTACATGATGGAAAGGCATTGCCCAGTACCATGTGCTCTATCACATTAGTCCTGCACACTGTCTCATATTAGACCCATACACTGTCTCACATTGGCCACATACACTGTTTCACATTAGCCCCCTTAGTTTATTGTTTATAACTCAGAATACGTTGAGTATATTTCAATGTTTAAATAGGCTAAAAAGGCTCGCCATTCCTTACAGAATATATCCCAACTGTTGTAAATCAGAAATTTATTTGAACTATTATTATTTAAATAATTGTTACAAAATATGTGACTGTTCTTATTTTAACTATTATTTAGTTTTCCGTTAGTGATTCAAAATATCTTACTTTATTACTTTTAAATATACAGTTTCACAGTTTATTAGATAAGGTAAATCTTCTTCAGAAGCTGGTAGATTGAGTACTTAAACCCCGGCATATCCTATATGAGTTTGTACATTATGCATCATCATAAATATTCGATGATTTTGTTGTTGTGGTACGTAATTCACTTATTTCTTCTTCTAAAATGTGAAATAAAGTTATTAATATGAATGTGTTTTGATAGGAGATGTGATCAATTTCTTGGATATAAATTATTTAATATTAGAAAATTAATATAATTTACTTTTACATACATATAATAGATTAATTCTCGCTTTAGGAACGAGTGAAAGATACGTCTTTACACATCAAAATTTAGAGTTACACTGAAATAAAACGGTATATAATCATTATACAGTTCTCATGTTGCAAGCCCGAGATATCCAGGCTCGAGGTTAAAAGTTCAAAAGGTGAAGAATTTAGGCCCGTGCCGTTTACGTCACGAAGTGGCCATCTGGTTTTTGATTCACTTCTGTGCGTAGGCTAACATCTTCAGTTCGTTCATATTCTGAAAGCCCTGGATTATCAAATGCAAGTATAGCTTTACAATACCAACAAGAATCGTTTGCCTAAGATTTTACTTAAGTGTTGTATAACACTAGTTTTGAAGTCTGACAGAAAATTTTTTCTCGCTAAAAATGTAAGGTTATTTAATATATATTTTGGGGGATCTTTTTCCTTAAATTATGAGTGGAATCGAAATGGATATAAATAAAATGATGTATTTTTTATAAAATAATCACAAAATTAATTTTATTACTACAAAAATTGATACTTTTTTTCTTGTATGTCTCACATTAGCCCCATTTTTTGGAGATGTCTCATATTTGCCCCGATTTTCCCTATATGAATATTTAAACAAATTTTTGCCTGTAATTTTTTCATTTCTGAAGTAAAAACTTATTATACAGTGGCATAGTTTTTAGAAAAGTAACTGGAAAATGAGATCTAGACACATTAAAATAAAATAAAATATATTTAAACGAAAAAATGAAACAGAAAAACACAGGCGCACAAAAGATTTCGATTCCGTGATATAGAGGCTACGTCACGGCCTTGTAAAACAAATTCCGTGAATAAAATCGCTAGGTTTTTAGAATTACAGATACATTTGGTCGTTATTATAAAAAAATTAATATCACGTAATATTTTTATAGACTATAACTTCTATATGACAGTTTAATTAAAACATTAAAAAAGTTAATGGTTTAAATACATCATTTTATCTCTGATTTTATAATTTTTAATGCATTATTTTTAAAGTCCATTAGAAATGCGAAAACTCATTTTCGTTATAAGAAGAAGTCCTTTAGAGTTGAATTTAAATATATCTTTCTGAAATTTTAAGATTACTATCATTTGTTTCATTCATTTCTTTAACTCTTGCTTTTTTCTATAGTGATTTATCTTATCTTCCACAACACTGAAGAAAGGTAAAAGCTACGATTATATCCCGAAAATACTAGTATAAATAAATTAGAAAAGTTAGATATTACAATATGGATTTTTCTATTTCACGAAGAATTAATTTTGCAATAAAGAAATATAATACTTTATCTCAAGCGAAACGTTACCTTCATTCACTTTGATATTGTAAAGGTTCTTATTTGAAAGTCATGGTGTAAATTGTATTTTCTATTAGTAAAATGAAAATATATTAATTACAGTAATTGTATAGAAATTTCTATAAAAAAATTTATTTCCTTTGCAGTATTTTAATGTGTTTTTTACACTAAAATGCGGGACATAAATTTAAAGCAGATCAGGTTGCTATGTTTGTAATATAGAGAATGATTTTTGCGTATAATTTGCAGTATTAGTACTTATGATTCCGACGGGTGTTTTTTTATTTTGTTGTTGTTGTTGGATATACTTAGTATTTAACGTTTTTGATAATTAGTATATTTTTCATTAATGTATAAAACTTTCATCTTTGGAAAATAAAATGCATCGGAACTTCAATCCATTGCTTATATATCAGTTTTCAATGACAATATGAAAAGAAAAGAAAAAAAAATGTACATTAATTCAATACCTTTGGTTTCGTAACAGGACCCAGCAGTCTGTCTACAAAGACCTTATGAGACTGACAAGCCTGTAGGCCAGGCACTATGGATTTGCCATTATTAGATAAATACATGCAATACAGACTCTCAACGTAGAGCCACTCGCTACACAGTTAGAATCACAGAGGTTTGTACTTACAATGAATATATGTATCAGAACACAGTTCAGTTTTAACATATAATGGTTTAAATATAATGTTCCGTTTTGCGATTGAATACTGCATTACTGAGCAGGGTTGTCTGATGTATAAATTCTCAATCTGTTTGTAGTTCTGCACTACATAAATAGAAGGTATTAAAAGAGATTTTACATCTATTATCTGCATTAGCGTTGTTGTGACTTTTTGTGCATGTTATAAAACGCATATAACATGCATGTTAGTATATAAGATGATTACAAATATGTGAGATGTATGTACGTAATAATACAGGGTACCTTGTCTTACAGTTTTGCAATAATGCACCTATTTTGATAATTCTTAAAGTGTTAATTTTAGAAGTATAATTCCTATTGAAAAAATATTTAAATGTTGTTCTTCGTTATATCAAAACCCATATAGGTCAAAATGATTTTTTGTAATTATATCGAAATATAAATTCTTATATGGTCCTTGAAATCTATAATTCTCCTGCGAGGAACAACACGTTTACATGTATTTTGATAATTATTAGACACACTAGCAGTATTTCTAATAACTCTTTGAAGGAAACTGTTTCATTTCTCATATCTAAAACTTTCCAATCTGTTCTCGAAGATGTTCGTTTAATTAAAAAAATTACAATCAGGTGATTTTCTGGTGGACACATCAATATCAACGAATCACAAATGCTTTCAAAGAGTTCAGTAATATGTTCCTTTTCTGTCTCTGTCGAAGTACATCTAACTCTGAATGTAAGTCGCCATGTTATTTCCGAACATGATTGCTTTCACTCTGCAAAAGAAGAAATCCAAGAGAATCTGAAAGAAAAAAATGTCATTGATGTTCGCCTATAACTATCCGTCGAAATGTAAATGTGCTTCCTACAAAGCACATAACAGTAACTTTCAATAACCTTACTTTACCCTCAAGTGGCAAGTCACCATACGTGAGCTGTTCTGGTTGGCGTTAAATACATAATACCCTTAGATGATTTCAGTGTCAAAATTACGGACATAGTAAAACTACTTGTTATGGGTCTATTACTTATGCCCGTTATGGACAAGTTGGCCATAACAGTATAAATACTGAATACTGCATTAAATGTAAAAGTGCTCACCTACTTATTCGCATGTAAATGTCGTCATGTAAATGTAATATGTATCCAGCCCTAAATGGTTACGTGAAAAAGAAATCCAGACTGTAAAAACTACTCAGAAAATTTTATATTTTGAAAGCTCGCAAATAAGTACATCCGAGAACCCCATCAATGTGGAATTCATATTCTAGTACTCAATATGTCAACGTAAGTACCAAACTCAGTCTATTTCATCCCCAACTGATACACATGCTATTTTACCTTCTAGTATTGCGAAGAAAAAATGCCGTGCTGTGCCATCTTATTGCTGACTAATAATTCTGTAGAATTTTTTACCGCTATTATCAAATCATGTTATTATGGAATATTTTGATACATCTAACCATCAAAATATACCAGTTGAGTATGCATCCCCCACAGTTCAATACCCAAAGCAACTGCCTCTTCCTGCTTGAACAACCCATTCAACAAAAACTAAATTATAGCTTTCTATCTCATTTCAACAAAATTCTAGGAAGAGAAAATGTAATACGTCTTGCCCTTCAATTTTCAAAATTTAAGGATTCTAACAAGTTTCTTCGTAATATAGAAGAAATTATGGCGTCTGATTCACACAATCATGAGTCAGATATGTCAGAGGACTAAAATACACAATTATGGGTTCTACACCAGAGTGATATTTGTTTTATTAACTACGTATTTGAGATAAAGCTTAGTTTTAACTGTTAATTTTTTAAAAAAAAATATTGATGTTTTTACTATTTTGATTGTTACATTACATTTATATGACTTTATCTGGATCGATAGATAAAATTTCAAATATTGATTTTTCTAATGTTTTATTTTAACAGTTTGACGTCGCATGTCCCAAAAGAAAACGTATGCCATCAAAACTCTCCAACCTTTGCTACATGCGAACTCACTGGAGTCGCAGGCCCAGAATGGTAGTAGATCTGGTCACGGAAGATCTAACCTAAAATTTTTAAAAATAACTTTCGTTAAGTAAAAGAAATCGATCAGCGGTTTTGGGAGGGTTATGGCATTTAATACATCAGACGCCCATGGGGGCCTCGAACGTAATGTTTATATTACATTTACATGACTCTATCTCGATGAACAGATAAATTTGGAAATAGTGTTTTTTACTATTGTTTTATTTTAATTTTTTGAAATGGTGGGTTTTTTCGTTTTTAGTGCTAGAAAACATCGAAAATTCATAAATTTCAAAGCATCATAACTCGGTAAGTTTTAGTTGTACAAAGAGGAAATCTATATTGTTTTATGTGTATTACCATAATTAATGTCATCTGTATTAAATGATGTATTAATTAATTGATGTAACTGATTTTAACTAATTTATTAATGTAATAAATTTCTGATTTAATTCTTGTAATTTTAATACTGTTCATTAATTTAATCGTATCGTTTTACTTTTTTACTATGGAGAGAATTTTTCTATATATAAATTATAATACCAGGGACAGTATATAAATTTTAACTTTGAATTTTTACAAAAGTAATTATTTTGACATAAGTGACTTTTGCTATAAGGAAAAATAGCGAGAGAAACATTTTTGAAATTCGAACAATACTTTTAAAGCTTTTGGTTTAGGATATAGCAATTGGAAATAATAATAATTTACACTCTATAAGTCAGGGAAAGGATGATAAAATATCGTGTATTCAGCATTTATTTAATTTAAAAATTAAAAACTTTTTTCTTCGTAACTATTGTGGTGCGTAAATAAGAATCCTTAAATTATACACATTATATTATTGCAATTTTTTTTATGTTAACATGAGAAACTTTATGATTGGAAAGCGAAGTTTTTATAAATTGTTTTTCTGTTTACAAAATTTGCTGTAACCGAGTTCTGTAATTTATATTTCTGATTTGTTGTGAGTATTAATCTAGAAACAAAATATTTTTTTTTTTGAAATTTAGTTTCAATTTACAACTCAAGGGATTCAAAGATTATTTTCGAAAATAAATGTTACAAAATCAATACATTCTTTTATGCGAACAAATTTAATTCCCCGTTCAAAAAATATTTAAATTGGAAATACTATCTTAGAATTTATAAGACTGTTTAATTAATTCTTGAATTAGTTTTATTTTCAGTCATTAAAAACATGCGTTTTTTTAAAGGAAAAACATATTCAGTGCTTAATTATTTTCCTTGTGTCTTATTTACACATTTTTAAGCTTTGGAGTAATCTTTAAATTTTGAATTGAATAGGGAAAAAACAAGAGAAGCAAAGGAAGTTTCTCGTTACTCTTGCAATTAGCCTGAAATTGTTAAAATATTATGTAATGAATGCAGATGACTAAGTAATTGTCTGAAACATTAAAAAATAATACAGTTATTAACATAGCGGATTGTCAAAAATATTTGCTTTCCGTATGCTTTTAACTTATAAATTGGAGAGTTAATTTCTTGCTGCAGGGAATAAACTATAGAATGAAAGAAAAAAAATATGACCTTAAATAAATCGTTATGCAACTAAGCAATTTATAATTCTATGATTAAAATATATATTTTAAACGGAACAATAAATTGTATTATGCATACATACACACACATATACATATAATCAAAATTTAAGGCGAAAAACGCCGTACCTGGACTCAAATCAGAACGCTGGTTTAGCCGTGATTCTGAGCTATCCGCACAAGCCAACAAGCAGCCTTTAATAGAACATTGATGATAGTGTATAAAGGCAGCTCGAAACATCGAAGAAGTTACATACTTTACAACATTATCATTAAGAGACTAATGCAACATTAGACCTGATGCCAGATCGAAACAAAAACGCTAATTTTCTATTTTATAGAAATCTAATTTGAAGAAGGTGAAAAACTGCCGGCACTGAACTTGAACCGATAACCTTTGACTATATGCGTTAATACTATGCCTCCGAGCTATCCTGGACAAGTTTCTTCAATTTCAAGTTCGATAAAAAATATAATTAGTCTGTTTATTTCAAGCTGCATTCTGTACTTGCATCAGGTCTAATGCTGTATTTGTCTATTCATCATAATATTGTAAATTATGTAGCTACAATACATGGAGTTATTGGATGTTTCGAGTTGCATCTGCGCTGGCATCATAGTTCCTATTCATTATAATGATAGGTTGCTGGCCGTCTTGGCCGGAATATTTCAGAGGTAGAACATTGGCACAAATAGCCAAAGAACCCTGATTCGAGTCAAGGTTCAACCGGTTTTTCACAAAAGAAACATACGCATGAAGAAGAGCGAAATAAAACGGAACCAGTTGAATAAAAATAAACTTCTTAGAAAATTATATAATAGAAATATATGACAGTTTTTTATGCTTAGCTGAAAATGTCGCCGAATTCATCACCATACTTTCCTAAACACCAGAAAGCTGTGTGTCACGCAATGAATGCGAAAAAAAATCTGTAAGATACAAAAAATAGTGTAAGAACAAAAGAACAAGCAATTGAAGGGAAGAACATAGTGGAAGTTAAGGATATAAAGGAAAATGTTGAAGGCGAAAGTAGAGAGTTATTGGAAGTTTAAAAAACGTAGTAAGAACGGAGAATGATCCTTATTTTTCCATTCAGAGTTCTTTTCTCGTTTCAACATTCTTTCTGCCTTTTCTTTCATTGTAATTGTTTTTCTTTCTTTCTTTTTGAAACGTCTCTTTTAATTAATAGAAAATATTTTTTTTCTTCTTTAAGAAAAATGCGACCAGCAATTCGATATGTAGAAATTCCCATCTTAGGTTTTTGTAAAACTGAAAAACGACTGGGTCATCGATGCAATCGAAACGATCGATTTTTTACTTTTTATCTTATAATATACCGCAAAAAATTATTTCTTGTTAGATCTTAAAATAAAGCAATGCAGTCATAGTTAACTTCAAAACCCGATCTTTCGATCTCATATTTATAGGATAAGAAAATCTAGGGAGCCTTCGTGTTATAATACTAAAACTTTTGTAATTCCTATGGATTTATGAAAAATACAATTTATGTATTTTATTTTATTATTCAGCTACCAACTTCAAAAGCCGATCTTTCGATTTCATTTCGTTATGATTAAGTTTAGGAAAGCAACATACGTTATATAATACTAAAAATATTGTAATTCGTATAGATTTATGAAAAATACAATTTAGGTATTTTATTTATTTTTAGAAACATTTCAAGAGACATTTTACATATTTTATATTACATTTCCAAAATATAGAATTTTCTTTGTGTTAATAATTAATTACAACAATTTTAATGCATTTATTTCATTGAAAAACTTTAAAAAAATTTTTTCTTCTTGTGCTATGGGCATATTTGTACTGTTACAAAATCCTTTTTTAAGCTATAATTTACTATCATCCTCTCTATAGGATAGCTCAGGTTTATAAAAATTTCACCAAATAAGAATTACTTTATTTTTATTGTGTAAATATAATGCGTTTTATATATTTGGTAAGTTTCACTTGTTGCCATTTTTAGTTGATATTTAATAATTTATCTTTTTATGGGTGGAGAGGTGTAGATGGGTGTGAGGTGGAGAGGGAGCTGGGGAAATTGGATAATTTTACTAATTTATCTGGCATGCCTTAAAAAAATGAGTGTGTGAGAAAATGACTTTTTCAGATTCTCCACTTTCATCTTTTATTGTGCATGATATATATGGTGCAAAATTGTGAAATTTCTAGCCTTATTAGAAGAAATACAGAAAATGACAATACCAAGATTCGAGTATGCACGCTATTCTTAATGTTACTTCAACAAAGTATCCAATATAGAATATTCGATATTTTGCTTAATTAAGACAATTTTCCGCCGAATGTCTATTTCCGTTTTTCTTTTTTTTTTCTGCAACAATTTAGTGATTAAAATGAGTTGTGTTTGTGTCTCTCTCTTTTTTTTTTTTTTTTTTTTTTGACCGACTGTACCTCAGTATGTACGATATATGGAAGTAAATGTGTAAATATTTAAGCATAAAATTAAGTGAATCGTATACTTAAATATGACGATAAAATAATAAGTAATAAATTTAGCGAATGAATTAGCATGGTGAAAGTTTAAGAATTAAAAATTATTTTTAATTTTTAGACACTTTGGTGCTTAAATAAAATCCTCCAAAAAGATTTTTTTATTCTTCTTTATATCAAAATTTTAATGCCTGCGTTATTGAAACAGTGTATACGGTAGAAAATATATTATCTAAGCAATTTCTAGTTAGTTGGTTTTATTTTGAATATTATGATTACTCTGATACACAACATAAGTCTGTGAAAACCATTAAATAAAAAGATTTATTTTTTTACTAAAAGTTTTTAATAAATACACTATCATTCAGACATATCATCAAAAATATAGAACCACTGACATTTATCTAATGTGTGAATTCCCCATAGATTTGGATCAATCGTAGAATTGTTTTTTTTTTTTATTTATTTATCATTTAAAATATTTGATTTCCTTTTTTGAAATAAGTCGATATTTTTTCTTATGAAAACGGAAATATCTAGAAATTAAAATAAAACATGAAAAATATACTTCGCATTTGTTATTGCAGTCTTTCGATTTATATATTAATTTAGTCCGGTTTATATTCTATTGTTTTAAACACAAAAGCTATATGAAGTGCATCTTTATATCAATGGATTATTTTGGAAAAAAAAATATGCTTAGAAATTAATGAAAGAGATCTTAGTTTAATTAATTGTTATTGATTCGTAGAATAATGAAAGCAGCAAAATAAATTATTAAAAATTTCCATAATCCGCAATTTTCAAAAGCGAGTGAAACACTTCAATATTCTTTCTTTTAATAAAATAAAAAATATATATTAACAAAATATGTAATTGATAAAAGTGCTTAAAATAATCCAGTTTTCAATAATACAAATTTAAAAATTGCTTAAAAAGTAAAGTAGCATGTAAAATTTGGTTTTTATTTGGTACCCTTTTGTGTTGTGAGCTTTATATCAAAGAAAATGAGTTTAACTTTAAAAGAAGATGTTTCTAATAAAATTAGATTTTTTTTTTATTATGAAATGAAATTCTTTTTAAAAATATTAAAAATGCTGAATATAATTTAATGAAAAGTATTTCATGAAAATTTTAATGCATTGGAGGGATTTTATTTTAGCGTACCTTTAACCGATTTCTCTCTATATATAAAAACATTCAATTCAGCCTGCAATTTATTAAAATTTTTATTGTATGGATGAATTAATTGACTTCTGCGTATTTTTTGTCCTCTGAGATTTGTTTTCCCATATTCGGTGGGTAAAGCGAATTCTTCCAATTCAGGGAAAAAACTTGTTTATTTAAAAACATTCGTAATATATATACAGTATGCCCACTAAAGTCCCTTGCTACTTGCCACCCTCTTAACTTCGGAATGGCTGCTGCTATATTCATAAAAGTAGTATCTAGGTATAGTAAAATAGCCATGCGCTACTCAATGAGACCGCCTACGGCACCACCTGGTGGAATGTTGCGGAGTTAGCATTCTTATCTCGAAAACGGAAAGAGATAGAGAGAAAAAGTGATTTACAAAGTTGTAGAGCATCATCGATTTAGAAGAAAAGACACATTGTGGACATTAATGCGAAGAATAGAACGGTTAAAACAAGCATTTGTCTTTTCGTGATTTCCTGCTCTGTGACGTGACAAAACGATCTTAGAAAGAAAAAAAGCAACTACTTATAATAATATACCTTTATTTTAGATTTTCAAACTTCTCACCGTCAGCTGCAATGCATATTTGGATGTTTGTTGGAATTTCACGTTGCACACGTTGGAGCATAGATGGCGACACGTTGGCACAAGCGTCCGTAATAGCGTCGGTTAATGTCCTGCAATGTTTGTGGAGGGGTCGCACAGACCTGTTGTTTCATAACTGGTTGTTTCTTAATTTCTAAGATCGTTTTGTTACGTCACAGTGTAGGAAATCACAAAAAAACAAATGCGCGTTTTAACCTTTCTATTCTTCGCATTAATGTCCACAAGGTGTCTTTTCGTACTACATCGATGATACTCTACAAGTATGTAAATCACTTTTTTTCTCTATCTCTTTCCGTTTTCGAGATAGGAATGCTAACTCCGCAGCATTCCACCAGGTGCCGCTGTGCATGGCTACTTTACTATACCTAGACACCACTTTTATGAATATAGCAGCAGCCGTTCCGAAGTTAAGAGGGTGGCAAGGGACTTTAGTGGGCATACTGTATATGAAGGGTGTCCCAGGATTATTGGGACAAACTTTAAGGGGAGGTAGAGGACATCACAAGGATTCAGATTTGCATAGAAACCCATGGTCGGAAACGGCTTCGTTCGCCGTTAGGTGTGGTTGTTCACGAGAGCACTGGAGGAAAACTTTCTTACTCCCAGCACCTCTAACATCTGCAGATTATCTCATTTTTTTGCAAGAGGTGCTACCAAGCTTACTTGACACTATGCCAAACATGTCAGACGCCATAACCCGTAAGGCATGGTGACATCACGGCGACGTCATTGTGACTTTGTGACCGTCGTCGTGACGTCAAGTGACGTCGATGTGAAGTCACTGTGACCTAAATGCGAGGTCGTTATGGCCGTTTTCAAGGCTTTCTGTGACCTCACAATGTGACTACTTTGTGAAGTAACCGTGCGACTTCAATGTGAAAAATGTGACGAATCTGCATCGGATAGGGTTACCAGATTTTACCCGAATCCTATACGGATTGTTCGGATCAAAATTTTTATGGTTCAAGTTTGTGACGTTTGTGACGACACTGCACCGGGTAGGGTGACCATATTTTAACCGAATCCAATCCCGAAACTTCGGATCGATCTTTTTGGATGTTTGGCTACAGAATAGATTTGTCTTGTTCGGAATAGAATCTTGGATACGACCAAGTAACCAGATTTTATCAGAAATTGTGTTACGATACAATTTCTGATGTCGGCTCGGATCTAGAGTCATGCACGAATCCGGTTATATACTTCTTGAACATGATTGAATGTCTACTTGAACATGAATAATGGTTGACTGAAACTATATTTGCATTCAACCCGTATTCTTACCCTAACCCAACAACAATAACAACAAAAATTCTGTAGGCCCACAACCCGACCGTACCTGATAAATGATTTCGCTTAGATTCGGATAACAAGATTTCACCAAATACGGATAAGATCGACGATAAGGATTGGATCGGCAATCATTTTTTTTTATGCAACTCGTATTCAAATTAAAACTTTGCATCTGATTGGGAAACCGGCTAATGTAGCCGTTAAACAAGAAAATTATAAATGTAAAAAACGCATACTAATATAAAAATAGTAGATGAATCCATTAAAAATTATAATAAAATTAAATATTTTAATAATATGAAATTCTATTGTGCAAATAACAACTTTTAAAATTAACTGCTACTTCCATTTGTTTTATGTAACCACCAAAAATATTGACAATAATTAAAACTATGCTATTTTGCTGTTAAGTGTTGAAGTTTTTAAATGTGTATACTTTGCTATATTTCCCTTCGCTCAGTGTCACGAAACTTTCTAATATATTTATGAAAAATGTTTTAAACGCATGGCACTTGCATGCCTGATTATTAAAGCGATTTGGAATGAATAGCGTTTTCCATTTTTAGATAAATGAAATGCTTAAGAGCAATTTTGGTCGCGTTTGTTCCGTTTCTGACGCTGCGCGTCGGAAATTCGGTTCAAAACACCGACTTTGATAGTGTTTTCTGAAACATCTTCTGTCAAAAATGGAAAATGCCATTCTATTGCATATATTCTGAATAAGAACACCTGCCAATTTCATGTGTTTCCGAATAAAAATGAATTCAGAAATTAGTTATTTTGGATTTGATTACAAATTTAATGAAAATAAAAGTATAGATTTTTAAATAAGTATTGTGAAAAATTTATATTAGGAATCCATTTAAATAATAGATCTACCTATTGTGCGATATTATTAAATAATAAACATTGTATCAAGCAATAAAACATTTTTCGAAGCAAATGAATTTTAAAACTTAGGATCATAAACGCAAAGGAAAAAAAATATTTTTTTTCTTTACAAATTATTTTATTTATAGTTTTTGATAGAATACTAAATGCAGAGCTTAAATATAAATTTTTACTATAAAAAAAATTCGATAACACAACTGGAAAAATTACCTTAACTGAATAGCTGTTTTATTGTTTCATCAATATTCATTATTTTTGTGCACCTAATATTGACATATCTTGACAACTAAATTTGTAATGAGTTAAATTCTCGCAATTATTTCAAATATACCAGAAAATTATTTCTCGAAACCTCCACTAGCTAAGAAATTTTCAAATTGTAAATCAAATATTAATAGTTTTAAAAATTGCAATGTTTTTAATTATAATGAATAACTATATGAAAATTGAACTGAGAAACGCAAAATATAAATAAATACCTCGTTATAAATAACACTTTACATTTAAAATATATATTGTTAGTAAATACTTTAAGCTTTTTTACAAACTTTCTATTTAAAACGATTTAAAACATTAAAGATAAAATTTTATACAAGTGATTTAAAAAAAAAGATTTAAACATCTTAATTTTTAAATAATGCACTATTAACGTACCAGTACTAAATATGCACTTTTAACAAAACTGCGAAGACATTAAAAGTTACCTGCTATCTATAAGTAAAACCACCAGTTCTAGGGATTAAGTTTTAATGGTCGTTGACTGCTTCCTTTTCATTGAAAAATGAGACTCAAATCCACTGCTTTAATTTTCAAAGTGGTCCAGCTTAGGTGTGTTCATAGATCTGAGATATCAAATATCACGCAGACCTTAATAACGCACCCAGCTAGACACAAGGATAGGTTAAAATGGATGATTCACTTTAAAACGTTAATTTACTTACACGGTATAAATTCCACAATATACTTCCACAAACTTAAAAGAACACCACACACTCTAAACCGCCGAATTTGCAAATGAAAATAATCGTCTGCCCTCAATAACTGCGATCGTGATCTGCGCAGTAATGTTTACCACAAAGTAACATCTAGCAGGTGCTTCCAGAAAAAGAATAGAAAGAAAACATTTAAATAAAGACATTTCAAATGCTTTATAGTTTATATGGCTGACAAATAACTTCTAATAAAACTATAATATTATGTTTTTATATGAGAGAGTTTAGTATTCTTGGAAATAAGCTGTGAAAATTTAAATTTTTATATATTTTTTAATCAGTTGCATTTGCTTTAGGCGTCCAAAGTAAACATAAATTTTAAATAAAAATGGATTTAATAGTCTTTATAAAATAATTACGACATAAATATAAATACTATTCTGCAATCAGATTTCCTAAATACGATTTTTTCATTTTTTACACTCTATTGAAAAGAGCGATATATTTAACAGAGGTGATATCTTATTAAGCACTGACCAGTTTAGGAATAAATTGCTATAGGAATGACATATACTTTATGACATATTTTTAATTCGTTTTTGTTCGGAAACGCATGAAATTGGCTGGTGTTTTTATTTAGAAACTATGTAATTGAAAGACGTTTTCCATTTTTTAGTAAAAGCAGAAGATCTTTCAGAAAAGAATGTCAAAGTCAACGTTTTGAACCAAATACCCGACGTAACAGTGCAAGAAAAGAGAAAAACCAGTCGTCACGTGACACGAATTGCTTATAACTCGATAAGTAATTTATTTATCAAAAAATGGAAAACTCATTTCGATTCCAAATTGCTTCCATAGTCAGTCCTGCCCATTTTATGCCTTTGCGTTTAAAAATGAGTCAGAAATTATGTCAGAAAGCTTCGCGTTGTTGAGCAGGTCAGTTGAGAACCACCTTAATTATTCAGTACAAGAAAAATCTTGAATGCGTTCGACGGTCGCCCCGAGAACCCCCGATGTCGAACTCGCAAAAATGGTGTCCTCACTTTTTAAACAGAAAGCTGATGATTGGGTTGAGTGGCCCCTCAAAATAATAAGAGATTGGAGATTTTTAAAATATTTTTAGTATAACAAAATTAGCAAATGAGTTCCATGCGGTGGTAGGAAAAAAAATTAAATGTTTGTATTTAGAATGCTAACAAATCTCTAAATTGCTAACAGTTTTATTAGAATGGGAGATCTATTTCTGAATTACTTTCCGCCAAAACTTTCCTACTTTACTAAATTTCTATTTAAGGATTTTTACCTGTGTATTATATAGTATATTTTGTTAAATTTCATGAAAATGGTAATGAAAATTGTAAAAAATTATCTGCCTCATATATGTAGACAGATATTTATTTATTATTTTATTTTGGAAATGCAATATATTTAAATAATGTGTGACAATGTTTTTATTAATGATTTAGGTACATGACATAATTCAATTCTATATTTTATGAGTTTTTTTCCTAATTCTCTCTCCGATCACACCGTGAAGTCACAGAGTGTTGGCATTTTGGCCATAGGTTTTACGTGACTTATGTGACTTGCAGTAACGTCATTGCAACGTCATAAAATTTTTTGAAGCTGTAAAAAAGTAATTTTCTTCATTCCATAAGATGTTGTAAAGTTTATTTTAAGTTTTCTTTAGATCTTCAAGACGTTCACATTTTGGTCACTGTGTGACGTTACAAAGTGGTGTCATTTTGGTCACAGATGTGACGTGACGTACGTGACTCACAGTGACGTCACAATGTCGTCACTGTGACTGTGCATGCTATGCGGGAAAAGGTTTCAACATGATAGGGCATCTCCCCATTGTGACAGATGTGTTCGTGAACATTTGAATCAGGTGTTTGGTCCCCGATGGAATGGTCCACATTCTCCTGATTTAAGCAGCATAGATTTCTTTCTTTGGGGTGTACTGAAAAGTGCTGTGCACGCAACGCCTGTGGATTCCTATATGGATCTGGTTGCAAGACTGATCTGTGCTGCTGCGGATATCCAACAAAATCCAGGTATATTTGAGCGAGTCCGCCAATCCATGGTCCGACGGTGTAATGCATGCATCACTAGCAATGGTGGAAACTTTGAACATCTTTTGTGACATTTTCAGATATCATCTACCACAGCACACGTAATATCTTTTACCAATAAATTATTTCAGATGATCTCAACCTTGTGTTTCTTCGTTTCTTGTACCTGTCATATTACTTTCCCATGACGTTTCCGACCATGGGTTGCTATGCAAATCTGAATCCTTGTGATGTCCCTATATATATATATATACATATAGGGGGGTTCGGAACTCCTGCGCAAAATTTTAAGTGATGCTAGAAGATTCCTATATCAGCTCAAAATACCATACAATGTACAGTACAGTCTTAACTCAAGCAGTAAATCACTACAGGACGCTTTCCGATTGTGGCGAGATTCCTGTTTACTACACAATTAAGACCTTCAGAGCAGTGAACACTGCAGCACCATGAATGAAATGCTTTTCCGCCTTTTCCTGATTAGTAAAACTAGCTATCCTTTTTACAATCCACGAAATCGAAATCACCCTCTCGTGGAGATCCAGTCGTTAAGCATAGGAACTTTTCTCCACGAGGGGAAATGTTTATTGAAAATTCGTATTTTAGAGTACAGATGTTGAATATTACATTAGAGATTAAAATAAAATTAGTACAAAGTTACTTTTTACAATACTGGTTGAGATCACAACAGTCTTAATACTTAAAAAAAAAAAAAAAATATATATATATATATATATATATATATATATATATATAAGAAAAAGTATAAAAGAAAGTAAATAATACTATGTGAAACAACAATAATACTACCATAATACAGAGTAATACTTAACTGAAGTAGATAATAATATTGGATAGAAGTAAGTACTAAAATGAACAGGAATGACGAAGAACGGGCAAAAAATCAGCGCTTTGTGTATTTATTGACAGAGCGCCATCTATCTGTTCGCCGTTTGCGATACGCCCATACATTGTATGGGAAAAATAGCTTGTTCAGATGTGTTCTATCACCCTTAAAGTTTTGAGTTCAGAGTTCGAGAGTTCAGATTCACTCTCGATTTCGCTGAAGGACATTTGGTCCAATTGGAGATACAGCACCCCTCCCCCCCCCACGCACACACTCTGTTGCACTACTTACTTTGCAATTTATTTATTTATTTATTTTATTTCCATCCATATTTGTATCCTAGTTAGTAACACTATTCCACGTAAATAAAATCAGAAATCGTTTGTTAGATATTGCGTAGGAAACATGGTTCTCTCCACAATCAGAATACGCCCTTTAGCGCTTCACTGCTTAAGTTACGGCAATGCATTGTGTGGTGTTTTGAGTTAGTATATATATATATATATATATATATATATATATATATATATATGACGATTTTGCAGTACTGAACTTCAACTCGTCGACAATTGAATATCACCATATTATGATAGTAAATGAGCAGTCATGAGTATTGAACCGTATCTAATGGTATTCGAAGTATTGGAGATTCCAAACTCAAAATATAACAACTACTTGTCACTAGATAACATAGTCTAATATGGAGCTTGAATATCGTACTGAGTAAGACATCCGCCACTTTAGAAAAACACCGATTTACTCTCTCAACTGCACTGTATTACTTAGATAAGTAACATCGCATATTCGAATATATCTAGTAATATAACTTCACACCAGCATTTTTTGTAGACAACCGAATATACACACAAATATGAGCTCCTGTCTCGTGTCTCTCGGTTAAATATCAGGACAGCGAAAGTGTTTCTAAAGTAATTTGACAAATGAGGCAGCCAATGAGAGTGACGAAACAGGTCCGGACTCTGTTTTAGTCTCGGCATGAAATTGGAGTGATACGATTCCCAGGAAAAAGCGCACGAATAGAATTTTAGAACGAAATAAAAAAGAAAAATGGTACAAAATGATAATTCTAAATAGAATAACATATCGGTATTTAAGAATTGAGAAATAAAAAGGTTTTTGAAGAAAATAATTACGAGAAGTGTTTTTTAGGATATTTTGAAAGGATATAAAATATTAAATTATGCATTTTAAATAGAAAGAGATTTAGATAAATAAAATAAAGGGAATGTTGTTTAATATGGGAAATATTTTAATAAACTAAGGTTGTAGGATCAATTTAGAAGGGAACGTATATACACACTCATGTCCAAAATTAAGGTCACAAACATAAAATCTGTGAAAACTGATGAACTATTCACTGTGTTGCCACGAAATTTAGCACAGAGGTCTATTACAATTGGAAAAAGAATATAGTAACATAACAATATTGAAAATTTTTTAATTAGGAATTAAGAATTAATAATGAATGAATTAGTATGAATTAATATGAATTAAGAATTAATCTGTGAAAACTGATGAACTATTCACTGTGTTGCCACGAAATTTAGCACAGAGGTATATTACAATTGGAAAAAGAATATAGCAACATAACAATATTGAAAATTTTTTAATTATGAATTAAGAAACAGGGTATATCAAAATGTGTTAAATCATGAATCAGAGATAAAACATTTAACTCGGGAAAATTCTGTCAAATATGGAGTGTGACCACCGTGCACTGCTATACAAGCCTCACAACGAGCTCTTGTACTGTTTATGAGGGTGTCAATAAATGTTTGTGGCAACAAAGCCCTTTCTTCCAAAAGTGCTGCTTTTAACACCTGGCGGCTCCTGGAAGAGGGTTACTCTGTGCAATGGCCCTTCCTAGACTATCCCACACATGTTCAATATGATTGGGGTCCGGAGACCTCGAGGACCAATTCATACGGCGAATATTCTCTTCTTTAAGAAAATCATCAACAATGTTAGCACTGTGTGGCTTAGCATTATCATCCATAAACATGAATTCTGGGCCTACAACATCCCGGAACAACATCACATAGGCTTCAAGGATCTCATTCCTATAGCGATGTGCGTTGACAGTACCCGCATCGAAGACGTGCAGTGGTGTACGACTGCCCAACATTATGCCGCCACAGACAAGGATTCCTTTACCACCAAATCGGTCGATTTATTTTACGTAGGAGGGATGATAGAGAGCTCCACGTTATCTCCAGATGAAGATTCGACGAGAATCCCTCTGTGTGGTGAATCTCGACTCATCACTGAAAAGAACACGCCCCCATTCTTGATGTGTCCAAGACTGATGTCTTCGATTCCACAACAACCGTGTTCTCCGGTTGGATGCAATGAAAGGGACACACGCGATTGGACGCCGGGTGTAAAGGATCCTCTCTGCTAGATGTCTCTATACTATTTGCCTGGAAATTTTTATTCCAAACGCAGCTGTAGGATCACGAGCAATCTGAGGAGCAGTTGAAAGCCTATGTCGTCGTGCGCGTAATGCCAAGTAGCGATCCTGTGCAGGTGTCGTTGCTCTGTGGCGGCCTTGGCCGGCCTTCCTGGTGACAGTACCACTTGTTTGGAATTGATTCCACAGCGTAACCCCCTCCCAGGACACGCCAGGTGTTAAAAGCTGTGCTTTTGGAAGAATGGGCTTTGTTGCCACAAACATTTATTGGCACTCTCATATACAGTATGAGAGCTCATTGTGAGGCTTGTATAGCAGTGCACGGTAGTCACACTCCATATTAGATAGACTTTTACCGAGATAAATGCTTTATCTGTGATTCATGATTTAACACCTTTTTGATATACCCTGTTTCTTAATTCACAATTAAAATATTTTCCATATTGTTATGTTGCTATATTCTTTCTCCCATTGTAATATACCTCTGTGCCCTATTTCGTGGCAACACAGTGATTAGTTCAGCAGTTTTCACAGATTTTATGTTTGTGCCCTTAATTTTGGACATGAGTATATATATATATATATATATATATATATATATATACGTATATGTATGCGGATTTCGTACAATATTACACTCCTCTTGTAAAATTATTTTTAAACTGTGTGATACATAGTCTTTCTCTTCGATATTTATCCTGAAAAGAGTTCTTCTTTGAATTGTTTGTGCAAATAATTGTATCTGTTAGTGACTTTTTAACCTTTTGTCCGCGTGTATCTTTAACTAAATTGCAACATAAATGCAACATAATATATATATATATATATATATATATATTATCCTATACGGTTGGTAAATCTTCTAACACTTTAATTCATAATATTTTTAAGCTAATACTTCCATTTTATTTTTATTTATGATGTAAAAACCTATTATACAATGATTGGAAAGGAAATTAGAAAAAGGAAATCTAATTGATAGACGAAAAAAATACCCCCCCCCCCCAAAAAAAAAAAAAAAAAAAAAAAAAAAAAAAGCTGTGAGGAAAGTAAAAAGAGCAAGATCAGGGAAGATTGGGATTTCATGACTAAGTGGTTACGCCAGGGCTTTCTAATGCAAATTCTATAAATCAAATACCAAGAATATATTAATTCCATGTAATTCCTATAGTTATTTTTTTTAATATAATTATTTAATATTTTTATTATTCATTACTTCTGAATGAAATTTTATTTAATACATCTAAAATGCGTTTTTACTTCAGTTATTGCATTAAATTCTTCCTTTTATATCTTGCTGTTTATGCAATATTTTTTAAAGCTTAAACAAATGTGAAAAGTGTTTTCTCGCAAAAATACTTTCAGTATGAATTTAAAACATTTTTTTTCATTTTAAGATTTTGGTTTTTTTCTGATATTTAATCTTTTAACTTTTGTTTTGTTTCTTTATTCATTTATCTTATTTTCCCCAACTTTGAAAAAAATATAAAAGTACACATCTTTATTTTGGCAACCCGATGGTCTGATGTTGAATTGCATGAAATAATTCGATTATATATAAAAAAAAAAGTATTATTTTTATTGTACATTTAGATTTATTATCTTAAATTTATTAAATATTAAGTATGAAGTATGAAATCATAATTACAGTGCAGGATACAAATTTTCTTAATTAAAATGCATGTTTTCAAGGACTATATTTCTTATAAAATATCGCACTTTCAAGATTTGGCTATTAGCTTATAATTTGCGTAATAGTGTAATATAAGTGACATAATTTATACGAATTTAATTAAAAATGACGTTATCTTTACGAACTTATACGAAAATATTTTAGATTTATGAATTAAAATAAATGCTTAAAGCGTATAATTATTCTTGCTTAATCATAACAATTTTTTCGCTTTTTGAAAAATTTAAACTATCATTTTTATGAAATAATTAGCTGAAAAGTTATGTTTCTTATTTAAAATCCTTAATTCAAAATAGGGACAATACCTGTTTCTGTTTTGCAGAAAAAAGGATTAATGAAGCTTGAATATGTGAAAATATGTTTTTAATTCTTCAAAATTTCTTAAGAAACATAATTTAATGACGATATTGTTTTCACCATCTATTCAAATAAAAAATAATTCTTCATATAAATTTTAATCAGAAATTGACGTAAAACAAATCTAATAATCACTATCCTTTATCCTTTTCTCTCTTTTATCCATAAGAATTGAGTAATTTTGTTTTCCGCCATTGCAAAAATGACATGAAATAGCAGAAATTATTAATATCTCGAAAAAAAAAATTCAAATTTTAAAATTCTAAGACCTTATATGCATTCCTCGTATCCATGCGGATAACTGGTGTTAATTTCATTGTTCAATGTCCATCGTTCGATATTCCAAAAGGAGTAGAGAAGAAAGGCAAACAAACAGGCAGAAGTAGAAAAAGTAATAAAATAATTAAAAAAAGCAATTTTGATATTAGACTACAACATTTACTTTATTTGGTGAAAAGTTTATTTTTCAAGAGAATAATAAAAATGTTTAACAGATATGAAATCTTACTATTAATTTTGATCTTTTAAAATTTTTTATTTGAAATTGATGTTGTAAAAAAATATTCTATTTGTAATATGTATAATACAAATTACAGTAATTTTTATACAAAACTATTCGATAAAATATATGTTTAATGCTTTCCAACATAGTTGAAAAGTGTTATGTTTTCGGTTTGTCTGGTTGTCTATCTGTCGGAGCGTCTGTCTCTCTGTCCGTACTCTACCTCACATAAATACACTCTGAATACAATGTAATTGATATTTGTTATTCAAAATTATTATAGCATGTTCTATGTCGAAAATTATACGTGTAGCATTTCCAATTCGTTTACAGAAGCACTCAAAAGAATTCCGTTACATTACAGTCTATGAGGAAAATTGTTTGCAATGTATTTAAATTACAGCACACTATTTCAAACATATTCAAATTGATATACATCACTAAGGTGCACTAAAGATTTTCACTGTTAAATAAGGTGTGTGTAGCCTTTCCCAATCATTTACAACGACACAGAAAATTTCGATTAAGTACTGTCTATGAACGATAATTGCTAGAAGTGCGTTACGATTTGCGATATGTTTTTTGAAATTTAAGTTGGAAATTTAATTTATTTTCAATGTAATTTGGTTGTATAAATTGTATAGATTATATGCAGGTTCCAAAAAAGGATTTCAGTAACTTTGTGTTTTCTAATGGAAATTGCTGAAAGGAAACAACTGTATTACGAGTGTCTCAGCTGAACTAAATTTTAACATACTACTACACAACACACTGTAGTATATCAACAAATCTATAGATCCTTTATATTGCTGAACAAATGAATACGGTTACTTTTTCGACAATGGATGGTGATTTTTAAAACTGGGTTTTCAAATATGTTATGCGTTTGCCAAATTGAATACTTAGACTTGATCTTTCATCTTATCAGACGGTGAAATTTTGTTACAGTATTCTGAATGTGATGGAATGTGTTTCATAATGCCGGCTTCACGCATGATTTTTCTTCCTTGTTTGATTTTATTTTCGTGTTCTTACTTAAACTAAAGTCGTGGACTTAAATTTAAACTATATCAGACAACTTACTCAATGTTTGCAATAACGAGAATGGTTCCCGGTATGATTTATAGTATTATAATTTATTATTACGGCTATTTTTAATGTATTATAGTTTTGATGAATTTTATGTTTTTTATTAACGTACGACACTTTCAACTTTGAAAAATGCATTCTTATTTTATTTCAATTTCCATATAATAGTTAGCTATCACAAAATGAAAATTAATACAAATACTAGCTGGCTTCGCCCGCCAGCAGCCCCTAATTTACATCGGTGCCTCGAATTGTAGAAAAATCTCGAATCTTGTAAAACCTCGAATAAGAAAAACCTTGAACCGGCCGAACCTCCGACCCGGGTCCCCGCTGCCTTCGGCACCGGATAGTCCCTTAATTTGCACATTTAATAGTACAAACCTCTAACCGAACGAACCTCCGACCCTGGTCCCCGCTGCCTTCGGCACCATATACCGGTCGTGCTACGCACGCACCGGATAATCCCTTAAATTGCACATCGAATAGCATAAACCTCAAACTGAACGAACCTCCAGCTCGGGTCCCCGCTGCCTGCGGCACCGTATAGCAGCCGTGCTGCGCACGCGCTGCAGTATCCGTTAATTCCACCTTCGGCCAGCAACTGGCACAATCCGTTTATACGATCATAACTGAAATCGTTAAGGCTTTCGATGTCGAGTCGAATGAGCCATACCCCGTCGTTTTCATGCCCGTAGAACCGGAGATAGGAAAGCGCCCCTTGGTGGTGAAAAACGAACTCCGTATACCGGTCGTGCTACGCATTCACCGGATAATCCCTTAATTTGCACATTGAATAGTACAAACCTCTAACCGAACGAACCTCCGACCCTGGTCCCCGCTGCCTTCGGCACCGTATACCGGTCGTGCTGCGCACGCGCCGGATAATCCCTTAAATTGCACGTCGAATAGTATAAACTTCTAACTGAACGAACCTCCGGCTCGGGTCCCCGCTGCCTGCGGCACCGTATAGCAGTGGCGCTGCGCACGCGCTGAAGTATACGTTAGTCCCACCTTCCACCACCAGGTGGCGCAATCTGTTTATACGATCATAACTGAAATCGTGAAGGCTTTCGATGTCGAGTCGAATGAGCCATACACCGTCGTCTTCTTGCTCATAGAACCGGAGATAGGAAAGCGCCCCCTGGTGGTGAAAAACGAACTAAAACAGATAAACTCTAGTATCCTCTATCGATATCGAGTCGAATGAGCCAAACCGCGTTCCGATTGGACTCGTAGAACTCGAGATATTGTGAAATCAAAATATAAAGTCTGATATTATTATTCGAAAAGAATGGTATAAACTGAGAAACTTTTAAAAATGTTATATAGGGTCCTTATTACTTTAATTATGATGTTTGGAATCATTTTGGGGGAAATCCGTAACATAGTTTCTTAGTTATAGAAACGGACCATAGTTAAGAGAAAAAACCTGAAGGGAGGGGGGGGAGGTGGCGATGACACTGCTTTCCTCAAATGACTGATTTAGACTTCCGGAGTTCTTGTTCAAACACAGGGACCTGTAGAAAAACTTAAAACTGAAAAAAAAAATTCGATAACGGGCGAAGCCCGTTTTTACCTATCATAATATCTGGTTGCCACTCTAAAAGAAAAACTTAAAATACTCGTAATGCAGTATCAGTTTGGTGGAAATCCGCAACATGGTTTCTTAGTTATAGAAACGGACCATAGTTAAGAGAAAAAACCCTAAAGGGGGGGGAGGGGGCGATGACACTGCTTTTCCTCAAACGACTGATTTAGACTACCTGAGTTCTAGTTCAAAGACAGGGACCTGTAGAAAACTTAAAACAGAAAAAAAACGGTAACGGGCGAAGGCCGCTTTTACCTATCATAATATCTGGTTGCCACTCTAAAAGAAAAACTTAAAATACTCGTAATGCAGTATCAGTTTGGTGGAAATCCGTAACATGGTTTCTTAGTTATAGAAACGGACCATAGTTAAGAGAAAAAAACCTAAGGGGGGGGAGGGGGCGATGACACTGCTTTTCCTCAAACGACTGATTTATACTACCTGAGTTCTAGTTCAAAGACAGGGGCCTGTAGAAAAACTTAAAACTGAAAAAAAAATCGATAACGGGCGAAGTCCGCTTTTCCCTGTCATAATATCTGGTTGCCACTCTAAAAGAAAAAGATGACACTACTTTTCCTCAAACAACTGATTTAGACTATTAGACTACCGGAGTACTTGTTCAAAGACGACTTGAAAAACTTAGAACTGAAAAAAAAAATCTGAATTTACTATTCGAAAATACTGGTAATTTCTATACATAAACACAATCACACGCTTGGGACGAATAAAAAAAATGTTAAATTAAAATCATAATATCTCGCCCGCACTCAGCTTGAACATCTTACCAGAGAATCTTCTGTTCCCAATCATCTGCTTCTAATTTATTATTTTTGTCTGGGCATAGTTGAAAATATTAATAATTAAATAATGTCTCAGCTCGTAATCTACTATATATATAAAACACAAACGGAAATATCGTTCCGTTCCTTTATAATTCGAGTTCTGCTGAATGGAATTTGATGGAACTGGCACTGTTGGATAGATATTTTTTCAGGGAAGGTTTTAGTATATAACACATAGTTCTACGTATATTAGTTATAAAATTATGATGGAAAGTTCTGTTATTTTGGACGATAAGGTTACCATAGGTCATTTTTTGGCGACCATTATCGTTGGCGAAAGAATTGAAACGGCTATATCAGAAAATAATGCAAACACATAGAAAAATAAAAGAAAAAATCTGTTATTAATTTTATTTAAAATCCCCCCCCCCCTCCCGCGAAAAATAGAAAAAGAAAGAAAAAAAACTGTTTTAATGAGGCATAATATTTAATTTAAATTCCAAAGGAATGTTTGTAATGCTTAAAAATATGCAATGCATGAGATTGCAATTCAGATTAAGTCAATATTTGGCGATTTATCTTTTGCGTCAGGTTAACAAAGATGCATCTGATAATTTGATTTTATAAAATGAGTAATTTTTTTTTCCTTTTTTTTCTTTCTGTTAAGTTTTTTTTATATAACTCCCCTATCATGTGTCTTACAAGAGGAACTAGCAGATGTAATTGTAAGAATGACTGCATTTATGAGTTACATATTATTTATTTATTTACGATTTTGATTTTACTTTTGTCGCTAAGCAATGTGATTTTAAGCCAAAAATGTATCAGCGTGACATCAGCTTGAGCGGTATTAGCAATAATAGTGTTTTTTCGTGTATACAAGATCCTTTTTGGAGTAAATTTTTATATTCAAATGCAAATTATATAAATAGCAGTTATTGTTATGAATATGGGATCAAATATTTAAATTTTAGTGAATGTCTGCCACTCAAACATATATTGTAAAATAATTAAATTTTAGACATTTAGAAATTTACTATGGGAACATGCCAGTTTGTTTTCACCAAACATATTATTTTTATAGCCTCGAACTCAGACCAGCTAATATTGTCTATTCTTTTATTTTTATTTTATTATTATTTTAATATATCGCCAAAATCACTTATAGAAATATTCACTGCGTCAAAAGTTAGGAACAAAAGAATATTCTTAAGGAGATGTGTGCAATTATGCGTTATTACTATCGCAAAAGGCTACATTTTGCAATAAAAATTGTTTGCTGAAGTAAATTTTCGATGCTCTTTTTGATTCGTCATTTCTTTTTAGTTTTTTCTGCGTATCTTCCCTTCTTTCAGGAAGGTTTTTAAAAGACATTGGAATAATTGTCCGTATTCCGGTCACCTGCCAGTTGGCATTTTTACTATATTGTTGGATGTTTCGTTTATGTTTGAAGGTTACTCTGGACGACGATTCAGATTATAAAAGATTAGACGACTTTTGAAATTAGCGATTGCTAAATTTATGGGTTTATTTCATTTTGAAGCAAAATTTTACCAAAAAAACAATGCTTTCAATGTACGGTTGGTTGATTTTATGACGGCCGATTATCTACACGAGGGATATAGACCCTGGGGGAAGTGCCCTCCGTGGGGGTCTTTCTAAGGGATCCTAACCCGTGTTTACGGCAAGGTTTGAAGAAAACTCCGAACGGTTAGGTTAACGAGCGCGGCAGGGGTTTGAACCCAGCACTTCCCGTACGTCAGCTTTGAGAGCAGAACATATCAGCCACTTTTTTGGCGCTTTCAATGTACGGAAAAGCTTTGTAATGTCAATGGAGGCGAATGGGATAAATAATATTTGTCGATTTATCATTTCAGGCTGGATAAGAAAAAACGAGTACCTGAAATTCTGATTAGATAATTTTTTGATCATTATAAAGCCTTTTCGACCTACACACATCCCTAGCAGCTAAACATAGTGAGAAATGAATTTATTTCTGCATGTTATTATGCTCTTTACAGAAATGCAAAAAAACCTTCGGTTTAAGTATTCATTAAAAATAATATTACTAAACATTTTGCATAACTCACTTTATCATTGTCAGTTTTATTTAAGGTATGGAATTTTGTTAATGAAAGATCAATAATTCAATTAACAGTAATTTGACATTATGTAATGAAACATAGCTTGGCGCGTAAATAACTTCTTTTTGTAACTAACTCTGGTTTATTAGTAACCATATCGTTTCAAGCACTTCTAACGTTTGACGTCAAACTTGGATATCGTCAAGATTATGGAAGATTTTATTGTATACAAACTAGATGTTTAATCTTCGACCAGAGTTAATTATTGGAGTTTTTTTTTTCAGATTAACGATTACACGAATGCTACTGGTCTAAAAAATGGAAAGACAGTGAAAATGGCGTCATTTTAATTTTATTCATATTCAGCTTTAAAAATTCCCTTTTTTATGTTTCACCATTTTTTTAAATATGAAAGTTAAACACTGTTCTTTATGTGCAAACAATTTATTACAATTTTCACTGTATTTACTCTGCTGGAATCGAAAGATTAAAAACCGTAGTAGACTTGCTAGAAGAGGACGTATGTTGCGAAATATAACCTAACATAGAGTGAGATTGTACTTACGATACCAGAATCTCACATGGAGACAAAAAAGAGGGACGCAGTTCAAGAACTTACAGACGAAAATGAATCACCCGAACATTATTTAAGTTCAATGGCCAATCTATGCAATCATTGTAATGATTTTTCTTTTAGTAGTATGTTGACTAGAGAACATTTTAATTCCTGTTGTCGTAATCTCATAATGGCCTCATTTCCCTACCAAACTCTACTATAAATGATCAACAAAATGAGTTGCTTCTTTTAGCCCAAATTTTGTCCAATGTATGATATAATATAATGCAATGTCGTTCACATCGTTTACAGCAATATGGAAGAAAAATCCAGGTGAACGTCCCTATTGCTTTAAAATACATGCTCAAATCCATTGATATAATTCGTTTGATTCAAGGTTCGTTTGAAAATATTTACTAAGGTAGCATCTGTAGGTGAAGATCCACATTCCTTTAAAATACAAAGCCATTTCGTTTGATTTAAGGTTCTTTTAGAAAAATGACCCAGCGCAGCGGGCGTAGCATGCTAGTAATTAATATCTAAGCTCGTAATGAAGATATCAGAATAATTTTTAGATTCTCTGAAAGCTGATAAATTTTTACGTCGAAATGCGCGAGCACGGAAGGTCTGCGTCCCTCAGATTCTGAGATGGGGCGGCCCCCTGAAAACCCGTAGTCTATAAAAGTCACGTGATGTTTACTGGATTTCCTGCTAGCCTCGACAAAGGCCCGGAAAAAGACAGAAGCTGATTGGTCGTTGCTCTATTCGCTACCCTCGCTTTGAGGTCCCAATGTAGGCAGGAATCAATTTATTTCTTTGTCGCAGAAAAAATGTTTAGTTTTGAGTAATTAAAACAGTTTTGTTAATTAATAACTCCCTTAATTGCGAGCGGACTCGTTCGAAAACTATAACTCCGGAATGCCCGGATTTCTCTGAATTTTTTGACATAAAAAGCGCTTCCGTCCGGCGTCTCTGACCCGACTTTTATCCGTTTACAGACAGACAGACAGACAGACACACAGACAGACGTTTTCCAACATTAATAATAGTGACTAGCTGGCTTCGCCCGCCAGCGGGCCCCTAATTTACATCGGTGCCTCGAATATTTTGAAAACTCCTTTTTTTATAAAACATCGAAACGAACGGCCCTCTGGCTCGCATCCACCTCGAGCTGAACGAACCTCCAAACCGGGTCCCCGCTGCCTTCGGCACCGGATAATCCCTTAATTTGCACATTGAATAGTACAAACCTCTAACCGAACGAACCTCCGACCCTGGTCACCGCTGCCTTCGGCGCCGGATAATCCCTTAAATTGCACGTCGAATAGTATAAACCTCTAACTGAAAGAATCTCCGGCACCGTACAGCAGTGGTGCTACGCACGCGCTGCAGTATACGTTAGTTCCATCTTCCACCACCAGGTGGCGCAATCTGTTTATACGATCATAACTGAAATCATGAAGGCTTTCGATGTCGAGTCGAATGAGCCATACCCCGTCGTCTTCGTGCCCATAGAACCAGAGATAGGAAAGCGCCCCCTGGTGGTGAAAAAACGAACTGAAATCGATAAGCTCTATCGATGCCGAGTCGAATGAGCCAAGCCGCGTCGTGATGTGACCCATAGAACCCGAGTTAGTGGCAAAAATCTTTAATTACACCTACCACCACCAGGGGGCGCAATCTGTTCTATGCGAACTAACCCAAATCTGTAAAGCTATTGAAATCCAGTCGAAAGAACCAAACCCCGTCGTAATCGGGCCCATAGAACCAGATTTACGGAAGCGCCCCCTGGTGGTGGAACTGGAAACTAAAATATGAAGCGCTATTGATGTCGAGTCGAATGAGCCATACCGCTTCGCGATGGGACCCATACGACGGGAGATATTTTGAAAAGAAATAGCTAATTCTTTAGCTTCTGTTTCTTGTTTTTCCCTATACAAAAATCGGGATTTTGCTAAAATCAAAAATTATGGTCGGAATTCTAAAATTTTTTGAATCCCTGAAATGCCAGATCACTCAGAGCAAGGATTCATATTTTTCAGATTCGAAAATCCGATAATTTTAAAAATTTTATATAGCATATAAAAAGTACAATAATTTTTAAATGCATTATTTTATCTCTTTCAGAAATGACTTATTCACAGACAATTTGTCTGCGTTGAATGTTGAAATAAAAAAGCAGCTGTCTTTTTGGAATAGAAATAAATTTATTTGCCGTTTCATTAATGAGTTTTAATTGATATCTTTAAAAATTACTGGTCGATTTTTACGAATTTTTTTTTTGTTGAATTTGCGATTATTTTATACACATGTTAGCAAATTTTCGTGAATGTAGAATCATTATTTGCACTTGTTTCAAAAAGGAATGGAGCGATTTGATCTCGGATGTGTCAACCCGGCATTCTTTACAGCAACCTTTTTCCCGTCTGTGGTCAATGTTGGATGTCTGGTCAGTTTTTGGCCGAAATAAAGAAAAGTTACGGTCCGAATTTCAAAAAATTTGACTTTTTGGAACGACAAAAATCGGCCGCGTGTGTACCCCGATTTTCGGATCGATACTTCCGGTAGATTTTTTTTTTATTCGATGATGCGTTAAAAAGCGACAATTTGGATGTCTGCGATTATCAAAACAGAAATTTTCTTTTCGGGTTTCGATAAAACTGCTTCTTGTTTTGCTAATTTTGATGAGGTTTTTAATTAATAACGTTCTTAATTAGGAGCCGACTCCTTCGAAAACTATAACTCCGGAATGCCCGGATTTTTCTGAATTTTTTGACATAAAAAGCGCTTCGCTGCTCGCTTCGATCGCAGACTTTATCCGCTAACAGACACACACACAGCCGTTTTCCAACATTAATAATAGTGATATACACGCTGATATTTATGGCTCGGTTTGCATGGCAACATCCGGGATTCTGAAAAAAAAGGCCTTATTAAACTGACATGATTGGGGGCAAAGCACCGTGGGTTTCCCATTATTAGACAATTAGACTCCCATACAGACTCACTATGCAGAGTTTCTACACAGGCATATATAATCACAATGTGTTACATAAACAATAAATGCATGTTTCAAAATGCTGTTAAGATATAAGATATGAATGTTTAAATATAATGTTCCATTACACGATTTGATGCTTCATTACTCAACTTAGTGGTTTGATATATAAATTCCCAATTCTTTCTAATTCTGCACTGTGGAAATTGAAGATTCTAGTAAAGAGTTTTTGTGTGTATCTTATGCATTGAAAGCTATTCTTAAGTTTCTGTGTATGTTTATAAAATGTATGTAAGTATATAAGATGGATATAAGTATGTGAAATGTATGCATGTAATAAAACCAATTTTTTTATTTATTGCTATTTTTTTAATCTTTACTTTCTTGTGAAAGTAACAATCATTTGCTGTAATTAAATTCATTATGCATTCTGTGTGTTATTAGTGTTTTATAAATAAAGTTTGGTTTCAATTTATAAATTAAGGCATTCGATATTTCTTTTACTGTAAAAGGAAAGTTACAAAATGAAAATATTCATTTGTAAGATCAAAATGAACCAGTGCACTCGTGCAAGGATTTCGCATTGCATTATATATTTTTTTGGATGCAGGTTTAAACTTTTAAACAAATAAAAGGATAAAAATATCTGTAAACAACATTAGTCAAGCCATAATATCATCTCATATCGAAGATAGTAAAAGGCACGTGCGAGAAAATAAATTAACAATCGTATTTTAACTGCATTAGAGGATGACGTCTTCCGTATAGATTTCAATTTTGCTTTTTAATCATAAATGTTAAATAAACCCGTGCGAGACATCACACTTTATCTTTTTTGTACTATTTATTTTTTTTATAATCATTGTTGAGCATCATATAATGCAGTATCTTATTTTTGTGGCAACACTGATTTGAGGAAAACCTTTCATCTCCTTTGAGGAAAACCTTTCATTTATGAAAACAATATGCCGATTTCATTTTTAATTAATCGCAATTTTTAATAGAAAAATATGTTTTAACGAAATGTGAGTGCACTATGTCAGAAGCTGCATCAAAAATCTTCCGAATGATACCCTATTCGTTGTTGTGCGTTTCGTAAATTCACAGAAAAAGGGATGTTGACAACAGAAATAATATATATAAAAATATATATATAAAAAATTGTCATTCGTATTTTAACTGCATTAGAGGATGACATCATCTGTTTCGGAAAATAAATGGGTTAAAGAAAAATAAACTGAGTATTTGAATTTGAATTTTGCTTCTTAATAATAAATATAAAATAAACTCGTGCAGCAACAGTGTCCCACTTTATCTTTATTGTACTATTTATTTTTTTATAATCATTGTTTAACACGATATAATGCGGTATTTTATTTTTGTGGCAACACTGATTTAAAAAAATCTTTCATATCATTTTTGAAAACAATGCTGAGTTAATTAACTGAAATTTTTAATAAAAAAACATGTTTTAATTAAATGTGAGTGTACTATGTCTGAAGCCTGTTCAAAATCCTTTAATATGGTATCTCATTTATTGTTCTGCGTTTCATAGTTGATTAGAAAAAGGGATGTTGACAACAGAAATAATATATATGATGAGACCCCAAACAAAAAAAAGCAAACATTTACGAATTTTTTCAAATTTTTTCAACATTTACATTCGAAGCTGGTAGACGGGAGGTGCTGGGTTCGATCCCAATCGCGCCCGTCGGCCTAATCGTTCGGAGTTTTCGTGGTTTTCTTCGAGCCGTGGATTTATCCATGCTTAAATACGGGTTAGGTTCACTTAGAAAGACCCCCACGAAGGGCACTCCTCCCGGGCCTATATTCCTAGTGTAGATAATTGGCCGTCAATAATCAACCCAACCCAACCCAACATTTACAAAAAATATTTACAATAACATTTTAATTTTTCTAAGAGAGTTAATTAATCATTTGAATTAGTGTTAATTTTAGTGATTGAAAACACATTTTTTTTTTTTAAGTAAAACATATTTAGCGCTTGTTACTTTTTTGTGTACTTTACCTGTGTTTAAGTTTTAGATTTCTCTTTAAAATTTTAATGGAAAATTTATCTAAGAATTTTTTTGTTATGCATGCAATTATCCTAGCATTGTTAAAATATTATTCAGTTAATGCATTTCACTAACGCATTATCTGAAATATAAAAATATAGTTAATGACGCGCAGAATTATGGAAAATATTTATTTGTTCTTTGCATAATTTTGACTTATTTTGTGCGGAATAAACTAAAGAATAAAAACAAATATATGACTCAACTAAATAATTATACAGCTAAGCATTTTAAAATTCTCGAAAAATAGAAAATAGAACATTAAATGATAAAATAATGTGATACATATATGTAAAGGTTGGAAAATATATTCTCGTACATTTTTTTTATTATGGCTGAGCTTTGCAAAACTGGGATTTTAGAAAACGTCTTACACCCTAGCGTTGTGCAAATATTTGAGGGGATAAACATTGCTATCAAGAAAATGGATAATCAGTTCATATCACAAAAAAATAGTCCAAGAATTGTGTCGACTTTTTGAGGATGGGATGACCGCCTCTGTTCTCCGATTTAAACTGCCATATTTTGTATGGGATTATATGTTATCCAAACTAAACAAATACCGGGACACTAACCTGATGCATTTCAATTATGTCTTTAAGGTATTATGTGCTGAAATGCGCTTGGATTCAGTGCGTACCCTTGTAAATGATATGAAAGAAAACCCCAAAAACCATTAGAAATAGTAAAGGGATTTAAAGGGGAAATAATTCCAAAATTAATGTTGCAAATATTGTTAATTACTTTATCTTTTTGTCCCAAGAAGCAGTTTTTTGTGTGTTATATAGTTAAGTTAGAAACAAAAGTTTAATATCGTATGATAATTTATTGTCCCCTTTGTATATATATATATATATATATATGTGTGTGTGTGTGTGTGTGTGTGTGTACTAGATGTAGGAAAATTCAACAGGCATGACGAGAAATTAAAAAAAAAAACATACTCAATGCTTATTAATTTTGTCCAGATGTAATTTAACGCATTTTCGAATGTTCCATATCTTTAAAAATATGTTAATAAAAACAAAACATAGGAAACTTGCTCGTTAGGCTTGTAATTTGATGGTCATTGTTGAAATATTATGCAATTAATGTAATTCACTGCGTTAGTATCAAAATTATTAACTTAAAGAAAAATTAAAAAATATATTTGTTTTTCGCATTTATTGAAATTATAAATTGTGACAAACATTTTGTTGGTGTAGAGAATAAATTAGAAAACGAAAGAAAACATTTGAGTTAAGAATATTATTTTACAGCTAAACAATATAATAGCTGCGAATCCTCCCATGTTTTGATAACTACTATTTTCAAATAGGAATATTCGATTATTTTCATGACAGAAATCTTGTGATTAAATAAGAAGATTATTATTCTTATATAGTTCACTTAGCCTATTTGACCCATTGCTGCCCGACGATAATTTTCTAGGTAGATTTCTACAATATGTGCAAGAGAAATCTGCCACGAAACTTACTTTTTAGAAATAAGGTTAAAAATGAAATATAAAAATTGTCACCAGTGGTACTCTTGTAGTGGTACTCCTGTAATGGCTAGGCAATATACAGCTGTCACAAAATTCAGATCATGGCAATTATCTCTTAAGGTATGTGTGTATTTTCTCGGTACTTTTTTCTTGAAAAATATGAATTTTTTATGAAATACATTTATCTTTAGTTGAAACAGGGAATAAAACTATGAATTCAGATAAATTTGTAATGGAATTTTAATTAACTTTTCAAATTTATGCAAAATTTAATCAAATTTTAGTAAAAATTAACGTTTATTCCAAATTTTCCGTAACAAAATCTAACCGATATGCAGGGTGTCCCAAACTTAGCTTTACAACTTTGATCTTCCATAAAACTTAAACGAAATAAGATAGCGAAGTTTTATTTCCTAAAAGTCCCCTATTTATTTTAAAGTTTTATTTGTACTAAAAAGAATGTTTTTGCTTTTAGGTACGACCCAATAAGATCCATAAGTGATGATGGCTATACCACAGGAAAAGGCCCATTGTGTGGCCTTTGTTCATAGACACTAAGTCAGATACACAAGTCCAAAAGAATTTCACAGGATAGGGATTTAGATGAACTAAAACACAGGATTAGTGCTGTCATCGCTACAATTCCTGTGGAAATGTTCCAAAAATATGGCAGGAGATTGAATACCGTCTCGTCGTTGTTCGTGCAACCAAAGTCGCTCATGTGGAGCTCTTCTTGCATCACAGAAAACTTGGAACTTGTTGTTGATTATACAACAAATTGATTTTTAATATCTAATTTCGTTTAAGTTTTATGGAGGACCAAAGTTGTAAAGATAAATTTGGGGCACCCTGTATTTCACTTTTTTTCAACGTTATATTACCTCATCACTTACCTGCGTTACGAAGCAAAAGATTTGCAATACTGCTTAAATTTACTAACTTATACCAAATTTTGTATACACAGCATGATTTATTTTAAAATATATATTCTTTTCACTAAACAAACCTCTTAAATAAATCATTACATACTTATAAGCTATATTTTGCTTATATTTTTACCAATGGATAAGCATAACATTGTGATACAATTTTATTTCAATGTTTTTAAAACTTTTTCAGAAATGAGACATTTTCTGAATATTTTAGGTCAGTTCCGCTGTTAGTATGTCCCGTTTCGATTTATAATTTGGGCTAAAACTTTGCTTCTAATTATTGCTGAATCCAAGTAAAGCATTTTTGGAATATTAATTGTTTCAAGTTTAATTTAAAATAATAAAAATCAAATTCAAAAACAAATTGCAAAAAAAGTGATTTGGGAGTAGGCACGTACCCTAAACCGCTGATGACAGAAATATATTTTCAAAAAGTATGCAAATCAAGTACATATTTTAGATATGGCATTTGTTTAATAAGAGACTTGCTGCATACAGAAAGTCCTAACGCTCCTAAATCATTCAACATTTCATTCGGTTTGCGTAATTATAAAAAAAAAAAATATTATAATCACTGTGGAATGTTTTGTGTTTTCTTACTATCTCTTCTTCTAATCTTCCCTTTGAGTTCTTTACAGGTAGATGTTTGCAGTTGAAATTCGTACCTGGGGTATTTTGGATTTACCGCCTACATTTTCAATACCACTGGCATCTCTCGAGCGATGAAACCAAACTTCTTTTCACAGTGTGCGAAAAACCCATCAGAAAGTGTACTCTACCAGGTGTGGCAGTTAATAATTCTTGATTTGTTTCATTAAAAAAAACACGTATAATTTGGGGGAAAGGTAAAAAAAATGTTTGTTCAAAATATGCGCCCAGCTACACATTTTCGCCATCTCTCTGTCAAGTTGTGGATGCCCTCCCAGAAAAAAAGCTCATCATTTGTGGTCGTCCAGTCATCAAGGCATTTTTCAATATTTCCGTAATTGTTGAAGTATTTCAGGGAGAGTGCATGAGATATAGATGAAAAAAAATAGTAGTAGGAAGGGGCCAAGTCTGTTGAATACGGCGGTTGGGGCAAGAGTTCCCAGCCGAGATTAGAAATGGTGTCTTTGATCGCTTTTTCTGTGTGTGATGGGGTGTTGTCATGCAGCAAAATAACTTTTCCTTGTCTTGTCCCATATTCCAGTCGCTCCTCGATAAATGCATGGTTACAATTGATCAATGGTTGACAGTACCAAACGGTATTAACTGTTTCACCTGGTTTTAGAAGCTGATGGTACACGACACTCTTTTGTACCAACCAAATGCACAGTATTGTCTTCTTTCCAAAGCAATTCCGTCTTGCGGTCAATGTTGAAGGTTTGATTGGGTGAACTCCTAATTTTCTGCATTTTGGGTTCTCAAAATATATTCACATTTTGTCTCCAGTTCCGATCCGATGTAAAAAAGTCTGTCTATGCTGAGAAGGCAAAACTTCACAAATCGTATTTTGCTTTTCCATCTGTCTGTCGTTCAACTAATGTGGTATCCATTTTCCTGCCTTCTGGATCTTCCGCGTAACATGCCTACGGTCACTAATGGTTTGGTGACCAACATTTAACATCTCTGCTATTTGTTCTTGAGTTTGCGTATCGTCTTCGTACCACAATGCTTGCGATTAGGCATAATTTTTTTCGTTTCACCTGGGCGCGGCGTCATAAGCGTAGACAAGCATCTTGCGTTGGGACATTGCCACAGTAAGTTTCCAAAAGTATACGATGGCTTTCACTCTCGTTTTTATTTGTTTGAACAAGAAAATCAGAACGTGCCGCAGTTGCTCTTTACTTGGCTCGAAAAACTCGACATGTTTATCACACGAAAAAATATGAAGCTTACTCGAAATCGTTTAAACATCAATAGCGTTTTGAAAGGTACTGTCATAGCTACAAAATGACACAAGAGGTTAGAGTGTGAACCAACCCTTGCTTCCAGCGCCATCGCTTGAAAAAAAAGAGCTATTAACCGCCACACTTTATATGCACATTTAATTTCTGCTATGAGTTAGAAATCCATCAAGTAGTGCCTGATTTGGAACATTTGAATACGAATTTGATTATAAATATAGAAAAATTGTCGAAAACAATAATATCGGAAAATGTATACAAAAGAACCAAAAATGGCATGAATTGATAAAATAAGAACTCATTAATAACATAACAGAAACATTATAAAACTAAAAATTACCAGCAATCGTTAAACACAAGAAAGAAGCAAAAAATTCTTCATCATTTTTTCATAAACATATTACGCAGAGCTATATGTCACACAATGACTACACAGTGAAAGGCACGAAAAGTAGTATAACAGCAAAAGAAGAAATAAACAATTGAAGTGAAAAAAGAAGATGGAACTGAGTAGAAAGTAAGAGGACAACAAAAAAGAATCGAAAACGGAAGGAGAGATAAATGGAAATTTAAAATATGAAGAAGGAGATTGTAATGATGCTGTGAGAATTTCACCAATATCGCACTCCTCAGAATCCAATATAGGAAATCTCCATATATAAGAAATTCTGCTCGAATTACAGGCTAAGTACAAATATCAAATTTTTCACTTAATCTTCATCGATCACTGCAGTTGACACTATTTTGGCAATTGGTTGAATACACAAGATGGGACCGAATCCATTACAACTCTCCGAAGGTCAGTCATCTGAGAACCCGTAAGTGAAATCATAAGTTTTAACTGTGCAGGTGTGCAATATCGGCGCATCCTTTTATGATCTCACGTTCCAGCTCTCTGAGTGGCGAAGGTAATAGCCCTTGATCTTTGGTACCTAAACGTAAGTTGTATAAGTTGATGCACAGAATTTTTAGAGACATTGACATTGGAGAATCAGCAAGTTCAGAGATTTAGTCTCAGTTCATAGACAGGAAATCTCGGTTCAGATTAATTTATTTAGGTATTGCCAGGACCTCAGTGCATTTATTTATTCGCGAGACGTCAAACGATCATGCTCCGAGACTGCGTACTCACACGAAGTCGCACCCAGAGAAAAGTTTTGTTGAATCAACCAAAATTTGGTTAGCCCAACGAAATTTTCCGTTTAAATATGGGTCAATGAAAAATTTGTTTGAATCAACAAAAAAAATATTGTTGATTTTTTTTGCAATTCCAACAAAAAATGTTGTATCGTCAGCAAAAAAATGTTCTGTTAATTCAAGTAAAAATGTTTTAATTTTATTTGAATCAACAGAATTCTTTTGTTGAAAGATTTCTCAAAATAAATATAATCATCTGTTACTTTAAGAGTTCTTTTCAGATTCCGCAACAAAAACTTTTGTTTAAAGAACAATTGTTTTGTTGAATTTTAAGAATTTTCTATGTTTTAAGAACAAAAGGTTTTTGTTACATAAACAATTATAATATTTACTTTAAAATTATTTTTTGTATTAGATCCAATCTAAACTACACTACTTTTTTGGGTAATTTTTAATTCATTTTCAGCAGTGATTTACGCTTCTAATCCTTGAATAATAACAAGCGAATTTTTATCCTGCTTTTTTGCAAGCGTAAACCTAGAGATTGAATAATGTCCCAAGCTGGGAATCGAAACCGGGTCCTCAGAATAACGATCTGTGACTCTAACCACTGAGCCAGAAGGAGCGACATCCGAACTCGAAATTTCTCACTCTTATATGTGTCGGACTGGCTCATGATGAAAATGTCATCAGGGCCCGCTTATGACATAATAGTAGGGAAAGCCGGACGTTACTCTGCCCCCCCCCCTCTACCAATTGCTTTCTTATTTACTAGCAAGCTACGCCCGCTACGCTGGTCAATTTCTCTTAACGAACCTTTAATCAAACAAAATATTGACATTTCATAATTCACTTTTATATTTTAACAGAATAATAAGGATACTATAATTTGTGACTCGTGCTATAGTCAATATACACGTCAGGACACGTCGCCCTTATCATTATCTTTTTACGCGTGAAGGTTTCGCTATGGTACTCTATTGTGAAATTTGGTAATTTTAGAAATTCAATAGTTGAAAAATCGCAGAATCATTAGATCATTTTTCTTTAGAAATTGTTCTTAGAGCGCATTTAGATCTTATAAATAACAATCATGCCGAACTTGAAGTTTCTATCTCCTTCAGCATCGCAAAAATCGCAATTTTAGAACGTTTTTCGCTTCTGCACCCCCTTCGGGGTAGTGGCACCGACATAAAATATAGCCTATGTTGGAGCAGGGATTGTCATCATCCATTTGCCACCATCACTTTTGAAATCGCTTTAGTAGTTCCAGACATTCCATACAAATTGTAATTTAGAATGTTTTTAGAAAATTTTTTGCTTATTTCAGCCTTTTAAATTTCGAAATTTTTTAGATTTTGTTCTTATAGAGCATTTAAATCTTGTAAGTAACGACCATACAAAATGTCATGTTCCTAACTCCTTCATTATTGAAAATATCATAATTTTGGAACGTTTTTCGCTCCTGCACCCTCTGCGGGCAGTGGCACCGACAAAAAATTTAGCATATGTTGGAGCAGGGACTGTCACCATCCATTTGCCACCATCACTTTTGAAATCGGTTCTGTAGTTTCAGAGATTCCATAGAAATTGTAATTTAGAATGTTTTTAGAACGCTTCTTCCTCATCTCACCCTTTTAAATTGCGAATGTTTTTATAATTTGTTCTTAGAGAGCATTTACATCTTATAAGTAACTACCATACCAAATTTGATACTTCTATCTCCTTCAGTACACAAAAAATTGAAATTTTAGAACTTTTTTGGTTCCGGAACCCCCCTGGGGGTGGTGGCACCGACATAAAATATAGCCTATGTTGGAGCAGGGATTGTCACCATTAATTTGCCACCATCACTTTTAAAATCGCTTCAGTGGTTCCAGAGATTAACCCCTACAAACAAACAAACAAACAAACAAACAATCTTTACTACTTTATATATTAGTATAGATAAGGGGGAATTAGACCCTTGTTCCCCCCCTTTATACTTAACCAATCAATCCCGAAAACTAATCAGAGATACGCCTTAACACAGTGAACATATAAATAAAATTTGAAGGAAATGGGATAATTCTGCATGAAAAACCCATTTACATAAATTAAGGGGGGTATTAGCCCCCGTTCCCCCCCTTTATACTTAATCAATCAATCCCGAAAACTAATCAGGGAAGCGTCTTAACCCAATGAATCTATAAACAAATTTTGAAGCAAATAGAATAATTCTGCATGAAAAACCCATTTATATAAATTAAGGGGGCGATTATCCCCCCGTTCCCCCCCCTTTATACTTAACCAATCAATCCTGAAAACTAATCAGGGAAGCGCCTTAACACAGTGAACCTATAAACAAAATTTGAAGGAAAACGGAATAATTCTGCATGAAAAACCCATTTATATAAATTAAGGGGGGGATTAGCCCCCCCCGTTCCCCCCTTTATACTCAGCCAATCAATCCCGAAAATTATCATGCAAGCGCCTTAACACAGTGAACCTATAAACAAAATTTGAAGGAAAACGGAATAATTCTGCATGAAAAACCCATTTATATACATTAAGGGGGGGATTAGCCCCCCGTACTCCCCTTTACACTTAACCAATCAATCCCGAAAAGTAATCAGGGAAGCGTCTTAACCCAATGAACCTATAAACAAAATTTGAAGGAAAACGGAATAATTCTGCATGAAAAACCCATTTATATACATTAAGGGGGGATTATCCCCCCGTTCCCCCCCTTTATACTTAACCAATCAATCCCGAAAACTAATCAGGGAAGCGCCTTAACACAGTGAACCTATAAACAAAATTTGAAGGAAAACGGAATATTTCTGCATGAAAAACAAATTTATATAAATTAAGGGGGGTATTAGCCCCCCGTTCCCCCGTTTATACTTAATCAATCAATCCCGAAAACTAATCAGGGAAGCGTCTTAACCCAATGAATCTATAAACAAATTTTGAAGCAAATAGAATAATTCTGCATGAAAAACCCATTTATATAAATTAAGGGGGGGGATTATCCCCCCGTTCCCCCCTTCATACTTAACCAATCAATCCCGAAAACTAATCAGGGAAGCGCCTTAACTCAGTGAACCTATAAACAAAATTTGAAGGAAAACGGAATAATTCTGCATGAGAAACCCATTTATATAAATTAAGGGGGGGATTAGCCCCCCCGTTCCCCCCTTTATACTCAGCCAATCAATCCCGAAAATTATCATGCAAGCGCCTTAACACAATGAACCTATAAACAAAATTTGAAGGAAAACGGAATAATTCTGCATGAAAAACCCATTTATATAAATTAAGGGGGGGATTAACCCCCGTTCCCCCCTTTATACTTAACCAATCAATCCCGAAAAGTAATCAGGGAAGCGTCTTAACCCAATGAATCTATAAACAAATTTTTAAGCAAATAAAATAATTCTGCATGAAAAACTCATTTATATAAATTAAGGGGGGATTATCCCCCCGTTCCCCCCCTTTATACTTAACCAATCAATCCCGAAAACTAATCAGGGAAGCGCCTTAACACAGTGAACCTATAAACAAAATTTGAAGGAAAACGGAATAATTCTGCATGAAAAACCCATTTATATAAATTAAGGGGGGATTAGCCCCCCGATCCCGCCCCTTTATACTTAACTAATCAATCCCGAAAATTATCGGGCAAATTAAGGGGGGAATTAGCCCCCCGATCCCCCCCTCCTTTATATTAACTAATCAATCCCGAAGTAACTACCATACCAAATTTGATACTTCTATCTCCTTCAGTACACAAAAAATCGAAATTTTAGAACGTTTTTCGCTCTTGCACCCCCCTGGGGGTGGTGGCACCGACATAAAATATAGCCTATGTTGGAGCAGGGATTGTCACCATTAATTTGCCACCATCAGTTTTAAAATCGCTTCAGTGGTTCCAGAGATTACCCCCTACAAACAAACAAACAAACAATCTTTACTACTTTATATATTAGTATAGATAAGGGGGAATTAGCCCCTTGTTCCCCCCCTTTATACTTAACCAATCAATCCCGAAAACTTATCAGGGAAGCGCCTTAACACAGTCAACCTATAAACAAAATTTGAAGGAAAACGGAATAATTCTGCATGAAAAACCCATTTATATAAATTAAGGGGGGGATTAGCCCCCCCCCCCGTTCCCCCCTTTATACTCAGCCAATCAATCCCGAAAATTATCATGCAAGCGCCTTAAAACAGTGAACCTATATACAAAATTTGAAGGAAAACGGAATAATTCTGCATGAAAAACCCATTTATATAAATTAAGGGGGGGGATTATCCCCCCGTTCCCCCCTTTATACTTAACCAATTAATCCCGAAAAGTAATCAGGGAAGCGTCTTAACCCAATGAACCTATAAACAAAATTTGAAGGGAAACGCAATAATTCTGCATGAAAAACCCATTTATATAAATTAAGGGGGGGAATTAGCCCCCCGATCACCCCCCCTTTATATTAACTAATTAATCCCGAAAACTAATCAGGGAAGCAACTAAGTGTGTGTATTAAGCTTGCCAATGTCTCGACCAAGTTCGTTGGTCAGCTTGGTCCGCCATCTTGTTTCAAAATAGCCGCCACTAAAATATTTAAAACTTGGAACCCGATTATAGAAGATTCAGTCCCGGTTTTCGTTAATAGTGAGATTGAATGCGAATTTTAGCATGTGAGTTAGAGCATAAAAAAAATCAGATTGTTTGAAAATGTCAGCCACCCTAGAATTTCAATCTGCCATATCTCAGCCATTTTGAGGTAGCCATTTGAGGTGCGTTCCTTTATTTTCAGAAACCACTGTAACTAATGAATTTCAGAGACTTAGAGACGCATTTCTGAAGCAAAAGTCTCTTTGCTGCCCCTTTCAAAAAAAAAAAAAAAAAGTCCTTCCGGCCTGTACCGGGAGGAAAATGTAGATTTCCTATATCTTCGTTTTAAAATTTTAGTTAATGTTACACGAAAACAGCAAGCTAAAATGCAAAGAAACCGTTTACAAAAGATTCGTTAATACTGAATTTGAATAAGAAATTCGCCAAATTATTGAGCAATAGCCAAGTTGGCTTCATTTATGAAGACTTAATTTGTTCGCCAAATTTGGCAATATTTCGCCAAATGTCACCAAGTTTGGCGAGAATTTGGCGCTAACGGATATGAATATATAGTTTTATGCGTATGATTGGGAAAATGATTACAACAATGAAAGAAAATAATTTGCGAGTAATCGCGTTAAAGTGCTGTTTTGTTTCAAAATGTCAGCCACCCTAGAATTTCAAACTGCTCTCTCTCAGCCATTTTTTAAGATAGAGGTAAATCAAAAAATGCTCTGGAATCCTTGTATCAAGGCCTTACAAATAATTAAAAAATAAATTTGAATTTTTAAATTTTGTATATTTATTTTAGTTTTAAATTTTTAAATGGCCGCCATCTTGAAACAAAATGGCGGACCAAGCTGGCCAACAAACTTGGTCGAGACATGGGTGAGCTTAATACACACAATTGGTTTCATCGAAATTGATTTATAAATACGAGCGTTATCGTATGACATAGGTCAGATATATATATATATATATATATATATATGGATATATATATATATAAATCAACATTTGACCTGAGGGTGGTTTTGGGGTCTGGGGGTCATGATCGGTTAAAATATATCGAAATTTTCCGGAACTGCTTTCCTCCGAACGGCTGCAATAGGTAGCTTTATAATTTTTTGTATTGAAAGTTACCTAAAAGTATAAAGCTACCTATTGCAGCCGTTCGGAGGAAAGCAGTTCCGAAAAATTTCGATATATTTTCACCGATCATGACCCCCAGACCCCCAGACCCCAAAACCACCCTCCGTTCAAATGTTGATTTATATATATATATATATATATCCATATATATATATATATCTGACCTATGTCATACGATAACGCTCGTATTTATAAATCGATTTTGATGAAACTAATTGTGTGTATTAAGGTCACCAATGTCTCGTCCGAGTTCGTTGGCCAGCTTGGTCGGCCATTTTGTTTCAAGATGGCGGCCATTTAAAAATTTGAAACTAAAATATATATACAAAAAAGTTAAAAATTCAAATTTCTTTTTTAATTACATGTTAGGCCTTGATACAAGGATTCCAGAGCATTTTTTGGTTTACCTCTATCTTAAAAAATGGCTGAGATAGAGCAGTTTTTAATTTTAGGGTGGCTGACATTTTGAAACAAAACAGCACATTAACGTGATTACTCGCAAATTAATTTCTTTCATTGTTGTAATAATTTTCCCAATCATACGCATAAAACTATATATTCATATCCGTTAGCGCCAAAATTGGCGACATTGGCGACAAAATTGGCAAAATGTGTGACATTTGGCGAAATATCGCTCAATTTGGCGACCAAAATAAGTTTTTATATATGAAGCCAATTTGGCTATTGCTCAATAATTTGGCGAAATTCTTATTCAAATTCAGTATTAACGAATCTTTTGTAAACGTTTCTTTGCATTTTAACTTGCTGTTTTCGTGTAACATTAGCTAAAATTTTAAACGAAGATATAGGAAAGCTACCTTTTCCTCCCGGTACAGGCCGGAAGGACTTTTTAAGATAAAGCTAAAACAAAAAATGTTCCGGAATCCTTGTATCACGTTCTAACACTTAACAGAAACATTTTTCTTTTCAATTTATAATTTTTTGTACATCTTTTTGAATTTTTAAAATTTTTAAACTTTTTAACTGGCTGTCATTTTGAAACAAGATTGCGGATGAAGATGGCCAACGAATTCGGTCGAGACCTGGGTATGTTCTGTACACATATTCAGTCACATTCATATCGTTTCATAAAAGCGAGAGTTACAGCATAACAAATATCAGATTGTTTCAAAATCTCAGCCACCCTAGAATTTCAAACTGCCATAACTCAGCCATTTTTTAAGATATAGCCAAAACAAAAAATGTTCCAGAATTCTTGTATCACCACCTAACACTTAATGGAAACAATTGTTTCAATTTGTAATTTTTTTGTACATCTTATGAAATTTTTAAAAATTTAAAATTTTTTAACTGGCCACCATTTTGAAACAAGATGGCGAATGAAGCTGGCCAACGAACTCGGTCGAGACCTTTGTATGTCTTATACACACACTCAGTAACATCCGAATCGGGTCATAAATAAGAGAGTTACAGCATGACATATGTCAGATATATATATATATGTTATATAAAAATTTTATTTCGCAATATTCCTTTAAATTATTCAAAATTCTGACATTTTCCTTATTTCTTAATAATATTTATTCCGATATAATATCCTTTTAAAATTAATAACACGTATATTAATAATTATCTTATTCCAAATCTTAATCTAAAACTAAGCTCATTCGTAACTTTTATCAACAATCCAATCTATAATATTCTGAGAGACGCTAGTTGTCGTTTCGAATATTTTTTAAAAGCCATTTTTTTATTTTTTATTCCACGGATCGCTTTGCGCGCCTGGGGTTTTTCACATCAAAATCAATGCGCCGTTGTGTTGGGGATTCTTTCTTGTTAAATCTTCTCCAACGCACATAATTCGCTTAGCTGAATTTCGCCTCTCACTGATTGGCTCCTGCGCTCGTTACGTCGCTTCTGTAACTTTAGCGCAGTTAACAAAACCGACTGCAAGAATTTGTAGAGCAAATTTTTGTCGTGTTTGGAAGTGCTGACCAAACCGTTATCTGGTGTTCTGTGACTTAGAATTTCTAATCAGCCCTTTAAGATCATTAAATAATGTAGTAAGTTAACGTCAAGCCTGAATGCTATAAGATTTCACCTTGATACTGTGGGAACTGTTCTGGCATCTATCCTGTTATTAAATAAACAATTTATCTGGAAACTGGCTGAATATTATTGGAGAAATTCTCATGGTGTTATATCATTGCCTTATTTCCTCGCCATGATTCTTGACCGAGCGACTGCAATAATTCATCATCTGTAACCAACTGCCATTTTCTCGTGAAAATTTAAATCATTCTCGTAAAAAGCTAACATATATATATATATATATATATATATATATATATAATTTAAAGACATAACAAAAAATTAGAAAATCAAATTTATTTTTTGCTTCAGTGTTAGGCCTTGATGCATGGATTCCGAAGTTTTTTTCTTTTGCCCCTATATTAAAAAAGAACTGAGATATAGCAGTTTGAAATTCTAAGGTGGCTTACATTTTGAAACAAGACAGCGTATTAAAACAAATCTGCTATAGCAGATTATTAATTTATGATTTTTAGAGAGCGTGATTTCTCGCAAATTATCTTTCATTGCTGTAATCATTGTTGTGAAATTATATTCATATTCGTTTGTGGCAAATTTTCGCCAAACTTAGGGAGACTTGGCGAAATATCGCCAAATTTGGCAACCAAAAATAAGTAACTTGGCTATAACGGAGTAACTTGGCGAATTTCTTATTCAAAGTCAGTATTAACGAATCTTCTGTAGTCGGATTCTTTGCATTTTAGCATGCTGTTGTCGCGTACCTAAAACCTTAAAATGAAGATATAGGAAAGCTATCTTTTCATCCCGGTACAGGCCGGAAGGACTTTTTAATTTACTCTACTTTTTTTTTTTTTGTATTGTTATAGATTCTTATAAGTTTTGTACTTAGGATATTTTGGTGCAATTTGGAGCAAATTATGCGAGACATTGCGAATAATAGGGACAAAATCAAGAAAAATCTTTAAAAATATATAAAAGACTATAGCAATAGCTGTAATCTCTTAGAAGGGTATGGTTTGCCTCTATTACTCTGTAATATCTACTCAATATCCAGAATGACCAAAAATAACGATAAAGCAGATGTATATTGTTCGACTTCTTATTTTCGAAACTTGTGTTTTGTCAGTTCGCCTCTAATAACCGGAATATCACATACTTTTAGATTTTTATCGTTGCCCTTTTAAATATAAAGTATTGGTTTCTTTAATGGAAATCACAATTCAGTTAATTTTATTTTCTCAATAGAAAGTATTGTAAAAATGTATTAAGAGCAATATCGAAGAATGCCAAACAAGTGATATTTAACAAAATACAAAGTTGATTTATAAAAGATCTCCGGACTTATATTTTTTTAAGGTTTTTCAGTAATTTAACTCTTTAGCAAAGTGCTATTATAGATTCATCAATTAGGAACCTTTAAATTTTCCTTTAAACGAATTGAGATGTTACCGGAAATAGAACAAGATCTCGATTTCAATAAATTTAAAGTATAGTTCATTGTAATAAATATTTTAACGAGGAAAGCTTGTTTTTTTTTAAATTACAGTTCTTTGAAATTGGAAATATTATAAAACTGACAAATGGAAATTAGAAATATTAAATTAAAAAGATTTTCAGGGCGAGAGTAAAACATGCTCATTACATTAAACTATTTTTTGAACTTTCTCTCTTTCAATTTATTTTATTTAGACGATGAAAGGTGTTTTAATTTCTTATTTTTATTGAAAGTAATCGGATTAACTGTAACGAAAAATTATTTTTGAAATTATAAAATTTGCTTCAATTTCAGCAATAATTAAACTCGTCTTTTGTTAAATAAATTTTAAGAAGTCTTTGAAAAAAAATGTTGATTTGTCTGATGATATTGGCTTCTATTTTGATTATCTTTCCTAAAGATTTGCAATAAAGTTTTAGTAAACTATTTTAGAGTATTAACAAAACTCTTAATTTCAAATTAGCCTAATAATTTGGCTCTAAAGATAACTTAATATTATAATAATGTTATTTGATATCCTAGTTTAGAACTTAACAAATTGCTGAGGGATGTAATAGTTTTATAACTAACTATCTGATCCGTCCGGCGTTGTCCGGAAATCAATAACTTTCTTTTGCGGTTTCGATAAAAATAGTCATTTTCGGGGCGCAATCTGTTCTAAACAAACCTCTTTCCGAACGAAACTCCGGCACTTGTCCACACTGCCAAGGCCTCGTATAGCAGGAGTACTACGCACGCGCTGCAATATAATTTAATTTCAATTTCCACCACTAGGGGGAGCGAAATAATCTTACATAGTTATCTATATCTTATTTAGTTCTTGTTAAGTTGATTGAACCAATTCCAGTTGAAGAAGGTTCCAAACTTTTTTTAGAACACTTTGGTCGAAATATGAAAATGCCCTAGGTCGACTATTTTCAACCACCATATTTCTTACACACGCACAGCTACCGACATGCCACCACCATAGTGCACGATGGGAGACTTGAGGCCAGTACCACACACAAAGACCAGTGGTCTGCGCTGTGTAATTGTGGCTGCAAAGCGAAATATAGGGACACACACGTCTATAAAATTGCCCTAGGTCGGCAATTTAAACCACCATATCTCCACACACCCACAGCTATAGACATGCAACAAACATAGTGCACGATGGGAGTCTCGAGGCTACTACCACACATCGGTGGTCTCAGCTGGGTAGTTGTGGCTGCAAAGTAAAATATAGACACACACAAGTCTATATATATATATATATATATAGATAGATAGATAGATAGATAGATAGATAGATAGATAGATATTTATGTTTAACAAAGAACATTTAATAAAGAAGCTTATTTTACTGATATTGTTATAGTATTTTTTTCCGTCAAGTTTTGACAGTTTCAATCTAGTGTCATTTTAAGTAATTATGCAAAATAGAAGTAAGTATGCTTGTAGATTACACGCTCCTTTTATTTATATTTAGCAGATTTGTGTTTATTCCATTTTATAGGCGATTTTTTTTTTTAAGTAAAAAATATTTTTTTAGGAAACTTTTATTCAGGATTGGATCACTGTATCAGTTTATAATATTAAATATTTTCCGAAAAACTTGAAATAAGAATTAGGATTGCTATATTTTTCCCAATTTTTACGGATATTTTGTAAATGTTATTGAAATCTGTAAAAAGGGTTGTGATACCAGGTTATTTCAGAGGGAGCCTATATGATAAAAAATATACCCGAGCAAAACTGTTTAATCATGTATAAAAATTACTGCTGTTTAAGAAACCCATTTTAAAATATTTTTCAATACATGTAATAGTAAAGTTTCTTGCTTTGATTTAGTCGAAAAAAAAAAAAATCTTCAGTATAATCGCAAAAACAATAAAATTCAACTGTATAGGCTTGTACTATAGCAAATTCTAAGTTATTTAAAATGTAAAATACATGAAAACTTTAAAATCATAATAATATTTATGATAACAGAATTTTGATAAAGATATCTGCTTTTTTTGTGTGATTTAAAATATGCCTTTAATTGTTTTAAATGCTTTTAATTAAATTTTCAATAGTTCTTAATTTTTACTAAGAGTTTTGTTAGTGAAATTTGTACTTTATCTGTTTAAAATTTGCTTAAAACTATTTTTCTTCTCTAATTTGTTTAAATAGATAATTTTAAATATAAAAAAACGATATTTTGATTACTTAAAAATTTTACAGTTGGATTTTGCTGGGGACATTTATAATATAATAAAAACCCACCACTTTATACTAATTATTTGTTCTCCAAGTTCAACTATAAATAATGATTAAGAGTATGTAACTGAAAATTGTTAACATCCTAAAGAACCTATATTCCGGTTTGAGAAAACTGATAAATGCACTAATAAGAACTACTCGGAAACGTTTTCGAATATTATTGGCAGCGAAAGAAACTTTGTTTTTATAAATGATTCTTTAAATCTCGAAAACATATCGATTTCTTAAGTTTCTATAAAAAGAGTCTCTTAATAAGTGAAATTATAAGTTAAAATTGATCGATGTGTTGGATTTAAAATAAGCTACAAAAACGCTGAAATATATCCTTTTCTGATCATTTAAAAAAAAAAAAATAGTAATTTTCAAAATTCTCGGAAATGCTAAAATAAAGTGTCAAAACTTGGCAGAATCCCAAGAATGTAAGACTCTAGGAATCAACGATGTCACAGAAAGGTGTTTTTCTGCTTATATTAACTCAGAAAGATCTTAATGTGTGTCATTCATTTATAATTGCATCTGTAGAACTTTCAAGTAACTTAGCAGAGCATACAGCTATTTTTGCACAATGTATTTTTAAATAAAATATACTTTTTTAGTTACTTATAAATTATAATTTTTCATTTCATTATGAAATCATCAAAAACACCATGCCTAACTTTGCAGCTTTCTCTTAAAGTGTATTAAAATAAAATTTTTATTTATAGTGTATTTATTATCTCTTAAAAGTGAATTGATTAGATATGCAGAAACATGCTAATGTTTTGGCATGAGTAATTTAAAAATCTGAAACAATTTATGTCAAACATTTAATATTATCTCTTTTGTTCAATTGTCCAACCAAACTCTAAAAAGTTACTATCATATTGCTGCTGCATTTTTTTTTTTTTTTTTTTTTTTTTTTTTTAGGATGAAACTTATTTTATATATTCGATGTATTTATAGACTTAATGTGCTGAGTTTAATATTTTTATATAATTATTATTATTACTATTATTATATTATTATTATTAATTTAAAGTGAAAATTGTGGGAAAATAAATTCGAAGATTTTCTTAGAAGCCACGCTTGACACAAAAATAGAAATAACTAAGACAAATTCAATGATTAACCAAATCAATACATGTCACATAAAGTATTACTTCACATTTGAAGTCGATAGTTTAATTACTTAATTTCTTACATGTTCACCAGTTCAAAAACATTATTTGAAAAAAAAAAATATTTAAAAGTTGTTGAATAAATATTGGCGCTTCAGCAGACGATGCAAACAAAAGTCTGCACTGTAAAAAATTCGAATGTTTCTGATCTATGAAATCATAATACGTATAACCAAAGAGTAAAATATACAATAACCTGTTTCGAGTTACCTATGCTTCCGAAAAGCATTCTAAATTTATAGAAACTTAAGAAATCGATATGTTTTCGAGATTTAAAGAATCATTTATAAAAACAAAGTTTCTTTCGCTGCCAATAATATTCGAAAACGTTTCCGAGTAGTTCTTATTAGTGCATTTATCAGTTTTCTCAAACCGGAATATAGGTATTTTAGGATGTTAACAATTTTCAGTTACATATTTTCAGCTGCGTAATTGAATTTATGCATGCAAGTATAACAAAATAATATTAATTTTAATGTTAATGTTAATGCTGTTAATTTATCACGTTTGTTTGTAATAAAACATGTTTGTTGAACATGAAAATCTTTACTTGAGAATTGATAGTATCCTAAAAACCTGTATTCCGGGTTGAAAAAACTGATTAATACACTATAAAAACTACTCGAAAATGTTTCCGAAAATCAGTGCTAGCAGAAGAAACAATATTTTTATAAATGCTTTGTTAAAACAAAAAATACATTTTTATTTGAGGTTTCTAAAGATAAAGATCATTTTTTTGGAATTTTGGGTAACTCTTAAGTGGTCACTGTTTATTTTCGTTCATGGTTATATTACATTTTCTTATTTATCCGTCTTTTTTTACAGTGTGTAGAAGGCGGTGTTAGAAGGTTTACAAATGAAAATATATATATTTTTAATTTTACAGACAAATCCTCATTTAAGTAGAAGTTTTCGTGCATTCAGATGTGCTATTATGCCTAACTGATTTTGGAGCAAGTGAGATCTAACGAAAAAGTCTTGTGAGTTCATCAATCTTTATATGTATACAGGGTGTCCCAGGATTATTGGCACAAACTTTAAGAGGAGGTAGGGAACATCACAAGGATTCAGATTTGCATTGCAACCCATGGTCGGAAATGGCTTCTTTCGCCTTTAAGAGCCTACGCTAGTCAAGCGAAGAAACGCTCAAGCTACTGTTAAGTCTATGGAAAGGTTCTTGCGCGATTTCTTGCTCGCATTTTAATATTTTTTAATGATTTTTTTTCCATAGGATAGCTGAGATCGATCTTTAACGTTGTTAGTTTTTACTTTTTTGATTTTGGTTACAATTTTTTTATAAGCGGACATTTTCAATTTCAGAACCGGTGGGAACCGGTTCTGAGAGTGAAAGTACCCTTATATAAAAAAACTGGAACCAAAATCGAAAAAGTAAAAACTAACAACGTTAGAGATCGACGTCAGCTATCCTAAGCAAAAACAAATCATTTAAAAATATTAAAATGCGAGCGAGAAATCGCGCAAGAACCTCCTCATAGACATAACATTAGCTTGAGCGTTTTTTAGCATGACTGATGTAGGCTCTTAAGTGGTATTGTTCACAAGAACATTGGAGGAAACCAGCGTTCTCAGATTAGGGATTTTTAAAATTCAGAATTAATACTAGAAACTGTACATAGCATGTTTGTTAATTCAAATTAAAGATATTTCCAGATTTTAACTCGAAACGCTGGAGGAAACAGACCTGCATTGCCCGCAGAGTGGTATGCAACGATTTAAGAACATCGAGTTGGCGGATAAGGCCCTGATTTACGGATTGGTACACGGAAATGCACGAGCAGCAGAAAGATTGTATCGCGAAAGTTACCCACAGAGAGATGCACCGAAACGTCGGATGTTTATGAATTTGCATCACAATTTGTATGAATACGGATCATTATGAGGGGATAGGCATAGTGAGGGCGGGCCACGAGTGACGCGAACTCCTATCATGGAGTAAAATGTGTTGGATGCTGTTCGAAGGAATCCGAGTACCAGCGTACGGGCCGTTGCTGCTGCCATAGGAAGATCTTGGAGTAGTGTTCATCGTATTTTGAAACGTGAAGGCTTACACCCATACCATCTGCAAATAGTACAGCCACTGCTCCTCACAGATCATTCTCCGCATGTGCGTTTTGCACGGCGGTATCTCGACCAATGTTGCCAAGACGCGCATTTCCCATCCTACGTTTTATTTACGGATGAGGCGTACTTCACGCGAGATGGTGTGTTCAACCACCACAATGCGCATTTATGGACTGGCGAGAATTCTCATATCGTGAGACCTAATGCTGCCCAACAGTGAATGTTTCAGTGAATGTTTGGGCTTGTGTAGTCGGCGACCTCTTAGTCGCACCTTACGTGTTGCCAGCACCTCTAATATCTGCAAATTATCGCATGTTTTTGGAAGAGGTGCTACCAAGCTTACTTGACACTATTCCACAACATGTCAGACGCCATATGTGGTTTCAACATAATAGGGCACCTCCCCATTATGGTAAATGGGTTGGTGAACATTTGAGTCAGGTGTTTGGACACCGATGGATTGGCCATAGTGACCGGTTTCCTGGCCACCACGCTCTCGTTATTTAAGCAGCATGGATTTCTTTCCTTGGAGTGCACTGAAAAGTGCTGTGTACGCAACGCATGTGGTTTTCGATATGGATCTGGTTGCAAGACTCGTCTGTGCTGCTGCGAATTTCCAACAAAATCTAGGTGTAGAGCGAGTCACCCAATCTATTGTCCGACGGTGTAATGCATGCTTCGCTAGCAATGGTGGAAACTTTGAACATCTTTTGTGACATTTTCACATATCATCTACCACAGCACATGTAATATCTTTGACCAATAAATTATTTCGGATGATCTCAGTCTTGTGTCTCTTCATTTCTTGTAACTGTCATACTAATTTCCCATAACGTTTCCGACCATGGGTTGCAATGCAAATCTGAATCTTTGGCATGTCCCCTACCTCCCCTTAAAATTTGTCCGAATAATCCTGGGACACCCTGTATATAGTGATAGGATGATATTACCTGGGATCTCAGAGGATTAACAAATTTGTACAAAAGAGGGGTATGAATAATATGAATTTTCAGTGGTCGTATCTCGTATATGGTATCACGAAAAATTCAATATAAATGAATGGGTCAATAGGAATGGTTCAATGCATGGGTCTCAATAGGAAACCAAACTCTTAAAATGTTCTAAAAGGAATAATTGCTCTGGAGTATACTGGCAGGGATATATATATATATATATATATATATATATATATATATATATATATATATATATATATAATACTATTTAGATAGTTACAAAACATGTAATTTTTACAAGTTTAAAAGAAAGGCGAAATGGGATTTAAAAAAAAATGTCTATCGCCCAACACCGAATTTTCTAACATGCCTAGGAAATCTTCTTTTAGCATTTAAATTAATTAAATGTATATATATTTGATGGAATGAGAATCCTAAATCAGTATAAAAAGTAAAAAAACATAACATAGACAATTTACCAATTTTAGATTTGGAGCAAGACTAAAAGATAATCCAAAAAAATGTATAAGACATGGTGGGATGGTGTGAATAGCCAATGATAAAGCAGGAACAAACAACAAATCAGGAGTTGAAAAAACAAATACAATAAGAATTAAAAGATGAAAATGTAGTATTTGGCACTTGAAGATGAAATATGTATTCTTAAAAAGTACGTTGAGGGTTTTTTTTTTTATTTAAACAAGTTTTTTTTCCAGAATCGGTATTTATGCCACTATAACTTTTGCTTGGTTTGCCATGCAGATTGTTTTTATCAATAAACATTGTTTTAAACGATGTAGGTGACTTTCATTATAGTATTATTTTCCTACGACACAATGATGTAAAAGTTTATTTTAATGCGTACTAAAGATCAAGAGCAACGGAAAAGAAATTAACAGTCCGCTTTAAAATGAAGTTTTTAATAGGAAGTTTCACATACTTCCCTAATTTTACGTATTTGGAACTTTTTAATTATCTTCTAAAACTACGTGTACATTGAAATAATCATATTATTTAAAATTTAAATTATTTCTTCTTAGTTATAAGAAAGCCAATGATTAGTTTAATAAAATTAACACATCAAAGAGAGCTTGCGAAACCTCAATTTAATTACAATTAATTTAATTAGATTGGAATGCAAAAGTTTTCTCTTGTGTCTTCTCACTGTAGTTAGAAGCAGAGAATGGTTGATCCATGTTTACATCAATAAAGAAAGTTAGAAATTCAAAATTTAATTTAATTCACATTAATTCTTCAGTTTTAGAGACAGTTAAATAGTATTCTTATATAGGTGAAATATATAATATTATTTTTTAAAAGGAAACTAGTTCCGTAAAATGCAGTTAGTTCTATATATCAACAGGATAACTTAAAATGGACTGAACATTTTAAATCTACAGTAACATCTAAATAGTGACTACAGTTGGAATTATTCTTGCAGGATATTAATGTGTAATGTTGAAACATTCATTAATGCGTTTTCTTGTTTATTGCAAAATATCACAGATAGAGGTGCTGAGCTCTCTCAAACAGATAGTAAACCCAAGCTAACACATAAAATTGGATCAAAGTTCACCAAGATTTCCTACATTGTAGTACTACTACTATTTACTCTGTTTATCTGTTTAAGTGAACTGGCTGTCTGGCTGTCACCCGCCTTGAGGATCCGCTTTTGGCATATGATCGGGACAAGCCCCAAGCTCAAGGCAGGAAGGTCTTTACCGTCCAAACGACACCACCGTCTCCGGATTAACTAAAATTTCTTACACCATCAATCATAAGTGGCAGCCCTATTTATCAGGGCGTGCCATGGGAAAACATTTACAAATTGAAAAGTAAATTATAGTAAATTATACAAACTCTAATTCACAAATGGCAGCCCTATTTATTCAGGGCGTGCTTGATTTTATACAATGTTTGAATATTATAGATTATATACACAATATTTAAAGCTACAGTTTTTTACAGGTAAGTAGATTTAAAAAAAAAAAATGTATACACAATAATTATATAAGTTACATGTTTTACAAATTTCAATATTTACACATTATACATAATAGCTCTTTGCAAGATGATAACAGTAATTTTCTAAGTTTAACAACATTTTCCATTCTTTAAAAGACAACCCTAAGAAATGTCTGCCCTCATGATTAACCATGCAAGAAGTAGATGAATGAATATATGAATTGTAAAGTAACAATTATGTATTTACAGGTAGTACACTTGATATATTTACATTTTACTAGATAATCAATTATATTGATTATTTTACTCCTGAAAAATTAACCTCAATAGCTGTCACCGTTCCTTGTTGAATTTTTCAAATGGTGACCCTGTTTTAGGCCCCGCCATATGACACAACTGTATATTTAATTAGATTTCAATAATACGCACATTAATTTGAATCTATGATTACTCAGAGTGTATTGTGACAAATGGGCACATATAAGTAAAATATACTCATTGTTGTGTATTTTCAGGACCTATTACATTTCTGAATATTTAAGTAACAATTTTGCCAAACATACATATATATTATATAAAAGACACTTCACATTCATATTATTTCGCTTATTAAATCATTCTTTATGATACATCAGTGTGCCGAAAGAAATGTATATTATACAAGACAGATATCGTCATACAATATTCGATATATTCACCATAACACATATTTTGTTGAGTTTAAGTTTCACAAATTTTATTCTTCTACAGTGTGATTTATAAATATCGAAACAATAGGCTATCTTTTTAAATATTGACCCTAGGCACATACTTCCAATTGCAAAGTTTCATAAAAAAAGGTGCAAAATTTGATGAGATAAGTTGCAACTCCATGAGGGGTCTATTTGAGAAAATACAGAAATTAAATTTTTATACGGTCCCCGTAGGATAAAATTTTCAATTAGAAAATTTTTCCTTATCCATTCCTGAATTAAACAAAAAAAATCATCTTGATAACTTCAAAATTCACAGAGATATTAAAATCCAAAATTCATGACTTACACCACTTAAGTATACCTCTGAGCGACGCGATATCAGTTCATTGAAAATGCAAGTTAGGGATCGACCATAAATTTACACATTATTAAAAGTCGATCTAGGACAAATGCCTTAAACTTTTAGATATAAAATAACAGCGTATAGATTTTTGCGTTAAACTTGCTTGAGAAATATGCTAGAGGTCTTCATGAGCCCGAGCTTGGCGCCAGGCCCATTACCGGCATAGCCCGCTAGCCGGGCGTGTCGGACAGGCAATAAGTTTTGTAAAAATAGTAATAGCGATAATAAAACTTTTTTTAACGGAATCATTGGAAATATATTTTAATAAATTAAACAGAAATATTTTCAAAAATCTACTTTTTGTTATACAGCTTCAAAAGTTAGTGATGTTTTTCATTTATTCCAAACGACATTGTTTTTTAAAAATGAATCTTTATTCGAGTGTAATAGTCTAAGTGTATAAATAATCATTAATCACCTGTCTAGATAATGAATTACATAAAATTAAGTGCATCGCCCATGAAAATGGTTTTAACAGTGAATCGCCCGTAATTAGAGGCAACTTTTACGCTTCGTGTAATTGCACATTTAAGGGGGGAAATATGAAGTTGCCAGGGCTAAAACTATGAAAAATCTCGAAATCGACATGTTATAAAAGTTTCGTTTAAATCAACTAACACATTTAAGCAGTAAAGAAAGTAGGTGAGAATGACAAAAAGTAAACTAAATCAGAAATTGAAGCTACAGGAAGGAGTCACTTACTCACCTGAAAGCTTTTAAAAAGCATTTAAACGTTCTATTAGGAGCCAATCTTTTTTTTTAAACTTTAAATGCATTTTTCTGCATCATAGGGTTTTTTTTTTCATCATTTCTCATCTTTAAATTGATACATGTCGATAATCTTTAAAGATAAATGGTTCAAACTTGGAATGTATAATTTTCTAATATTTTACTTATATTTTAATCCGAAAATTTGAAAAAAAATATTCACTTTTCAAAATATGATTTGTTTAAAATAAGTTGCATATTTTTTTTATTGCTATTTTAAATTTAAAAAAAAATAATTAATATTTTTTAAAATACTGAATCAAAATTAAAGATTTATATTTCTGTTTAATTAAAAGAAAAAATTCAATTCGATAAATAATATTTCGAGTTATAACAATTTTAAATTACTCTGAATTTTTTGAAAAAAGTGTTTTTATTATAATTTTTTAATTTGTAAGACGTTTTATGATGTTATTCTGTTTACAAATTATATGGTTAACCAGCACAAAAAAATTCAGAATTCTAACTCTATAAATAAATAAAAAATAAATAAATATTTCCGGTCACCTTACAGTAAAATTGTTTCTTGAATTACACGCATTTCAATTTGTGTCTGATCCCTTGAAACCTCACGAATTATTAAAAGGGAGATAACTCTCTGAGTTTTGCAGATATCAAGATGGATTTTTTTTGTTTAGTTCAGGAATGGATAAGGAAAAATTTCCTAATTGGAAATTTTATTCTACAGGGGCTGTATAAAAATTAAATTTTGTATTTTCTGAAATAAACCCCCCATGGAGTTGCAACTTATCTCATAAAATTTTGCACCTTTTTTTATGAAACTTTGCAATTGGAACTATGTGGCTAGGAGCAATATTTAAGGAGATAGCCTATTGTTTCGATATTGATGAATCACACTGTATACAGTCGAACCTGGATAATCTAGAACTCAAGGGCCGATCCAATCAGTCTCAATAAAAGAGATTTCTTATTTAACCTGTTTTGTCAATTATCCATGATTAACTAGTACTTGTCTTACTAATAGAAGTTTTCACATGACAAAGGTACAAGCCTCACTTTTTCTATATTTAATGTATGATTATAATTAACATATTTATTAATATTAACATACTTATTAAAAAAAAGAAAAAACATGATTTATTTAAACATCATAAGAAATAAACGTCAATTAAATAAAAATAGTTTTCAAGCATCTGAATAGTTATTAAATACCAGAGATGAATATTTTCATTTTAAATAATTAGTCATTTTAGTCTGTCTTTGGTATCTATTTTTGAAAGATTATGTTCAGTCTTATACATTTTGTCAAAACTATTCTGGTTTTCTATGGGTTACACTTCGGAAATACCTATGTAATGTTTTCACTATTTTTTCCAGCTTTACGATTTGTAACTTTTTGAAGCAGGGTTACGAAACCTTCCTCACCTTGTTCATTTTCTGTGAATGAAAGTCTGAGACCGAAATAAGATCGGACTTGATTTCGATGCCATATTTTAGGTTCAGCCGGGCTAGTACTCAAAGTGAAAATTATTTTTATTCCCATATTCAAATAAATAAATAAATAAAATAAAATTGCCAGATACAATTGGAGAAACAAGAATGTAGTCTAAGTTTCTTAAAGTGCTTTACAACCTTTAAACATCAGTTTAAAAGGTACGTTCAGTTCAATTAAAATTAAATTGTCATTATTGGGATATAAACAGAAATATTCTGATGTCTTGGCAAGATGAGGGTTAGAAACATAAAGAAGCCGCGGGATATCCCTTGTATGTCTTTCCTCTGTGTTTGAAGTTCTTTATCAGAATTAATGGCAAACAACTCATGCCTTTCTGCCTTAGTTGCACAATAATATTTTAAAAGAATAAAAATTGTGCCTATAGCAGATTTCTGCCAGTGTTTGGGTATAAAATAACAATTTTGCTATTTTAACAGCTTTTCAGAAGCGTGAATATCACCAGCCGTCATCACCGGAGAGTATTTAGGATTAATATGTATTTCTAAGTAAGACGATATTTTTAAATGAGAAAACTAATCTTGCAACAATTTAAAATACTATTAACAATTTTCTACTGCGTATTTTGTTGTTGGGCTCGGGCTCTGAAAATACAAAATGTTTTGGTTTCGGGGCCTGGATTTCAAGTCGTCGAGCTCGGTGTCTGGAAAAAGAGCCCAACTCATCTCTATCGTAAACTAGTCGTTGGGGGCCACCGTAATACTTACCCATCATGGATATGCAAAATGTAAAATATTAAAATAAAAATGTGTAAACTACTTATTAAATGCATTTCAATTCAAATAAAATCGTGGCTTGATGACGTCATAAACTTTAAAGGCTCGATTACTGAATTGCTTGAAAGAAACATCATTATAACTCCAAAAATAATAATCCTATTAACTAGCGGTTTATTGCATCTGATTAAGCGTCAAATTTCCAATTAAAATATATCTTTGAATTGAAATTTGGATGAAGTACAGGATCATGAAAAATCGAAGAGTGTGGTAAATAGGATTCCAAATATCTCGGCAACTCATTATCCGATCGTCTTCATGCTGTATGCAAAATTTGCTTTTTTATTGTATTTTATATTCATTTCTTAAAATAACCAATTTCGAAAATTTTTATATACCTTTTATCAGAACGAATATTTCGAGAGTCCGAAAAAAATAGTTTCGGTTAATCGAGGTTATTGAAATGAAATAGGCTTCTTCCCATTATTACATACTAAGTACATGCCAAATTGCAAGTCTCTATCTCATTTTTTTCGTCAGATAGAGCGTTTACAGATACTCAGACACACAGACACACACACAGACGGACGGCAATTTTTTTTTCTAAAAATATGTTTTTCGGAATCTCCAGTGTCTGAAACGTGTAAATCCGTCAAAAATTTTTTTCGATTTTCAAAACCATTACAAGACTTACCCTATACTACGTATGATGGGTAAGTAAAAATAAGTCAGTATTTCATTATCAACATGTGTATGATCTTAAAAACTAGTCTCTTGTCTAACTTCCTTATTGAAAATTTTATTCCAATCCTCTTCTGTAATTAATAAAATTCATCGTTTTCATGCTCTTGTAAATATTCAGTTCACACATTTGAATCCATATTAAATTCTGACTTTTTAAAGGGGTTTTCTATAGTATTTTTGCTTTCAGAATACCAAGTTTGCATGGAGACTATAAAAACCTGTAGTATAATGATTTTTTTGCTTTGATTCTCTATTATAGTTATAAGAGTATATCGACTGGCTTCTTTTCTGTAATAAATTTTAAAGTTGCTGATTACACTTTGATCAAAAAGTTTGCTTTTTGTTGTAGCAAGGAAATATGAAATTTTGTTCTAGTCTAATTTTGATAAGTCATTGTGAGCTATACAATTATCAATGAATATAACATTTTTTTTTCTATTTCTGCATTTGTTTCTCAATTTTCTTCAGCCAGCAACTAAAAATCTCTGAGGTTATAGAAGTCTTTCTATTGTTCTCGTAAGCCACGAGTAAAATTGTTAAAACATTGAAACTTCTAGGATTTCATTATTTCCTAATCAAAAGAAGAGAAAATCCTTCCATGCCCGACTTATTGGCAAATAAACAGTACGCGCTCTTTGCTAAGTATCCTGCCAAGACATTTTTCGCCTTTAAATGTAGATGTATTATTTCGAAGGCATTTAAAAAAATTGTACAGAAAAAAAAACATATTTTATTTCAGATATGTTGTGAATATACTAAACCGCCAGATTGAACCAATGTCTGAATTCTGAAAGGCTATGAACTGTTAGTAGAATTTATTTTTTAATTTTATCATTTAAAATTCCTGATTTATTTTTTAGAAATAAAATATTTTATATAACTAAAAATACTTGGAAATTAAAACAATGCATATAAGGCAATATTATTTATCAATACTACCCCTGGCAAAAATTATGGAATTAGTTACCCATCTTTACCAATGCACAATGAAAGGTGAACAATTTATATACAGTTTTTAAGTTGGTGAAATTCTGTTTGCTTTTGAAAATTCATAAAACATGTCTAGAACACACGGGCTAAAAAAATTACAAAATGATTTCACAATTATTTTATATGATTTTATTTCTCCAAATGCCGCTGGAACAAAAATTTGGAAACACGTCCTGTCCAAGAAAAAATTAGGAATACGTTGTCACAACACATTGTTAGTATATCGTCCTTTCACCTTTTGCATTGGTTATCGCTTTGATTCTGCCAGGCATTGAATTAACAAGGTCTGCGCATTTATTTGGATTTATAGCTGACAATGCTTTTCGCATGGCGCCTTTTAGTTTTCTGTTGAATTTGGCTGTAAATTAAATACCTTTTCTTTTCAAAATATACATATATTTTGTAAAGGATGGATATATGGACTACATGCTGGCCACTCCATTTGAGAGATGTTATTTAGAGAAAGAAATATTCTCACTATGCAGGACCTATGGTGCGAAGTGTCATCAGTGTCAAGCGTCTTTCTTAAATATTAAATCGCTGTCTGTAAATTTATCTTTTAAACTAGGAATAAGGGTTTCTTCTGAAATTGAAACGTATGTCTCTGAATTCCCATTCTCATTCACAACACACAGTCTTCCCAAGATTCATAGATGACATGCAGCCCAAAATCACGATCAAATCAAGGAACTTAAGGTTAGTTTGAACCATTTTCACTTTCCCTTTCATTTTGCAAATCAGTTGATTTTCCCTTTATCGTCAGCTACACACTCAGAAAAATGACACTTCCAAATCTGAGTAAATCGATGTTTTCATTTTGTTATGAAAATTTTTGTTTCAAATATGACGACCCAATGCTTTCAATTCTGAAATACCAGAATCACTCAGAATACTGAAACATGGACATATTCCAAACTGAGCCCATAGAGATCAGTTCAAACTTATTTTTGAAACATGGAAATACTCAAAAATTCGCACATAGAAGTCAATTCATACTCATTTTTGAAACATGGACATACTCAAATAGGAGCACATGATGTTTTATTCTTGAGTGTGTGCATGTTCTCAGAAATGAGTATGTACATGTTTCAAACTTGAGTCATTTTGATTCGGAGCCATTTTGACTATGTGACATACTCAGATTTGAGTATTTTTTGCTCAGTTTTGAAAATGTCGTGTTTAGAGAGCCCTAATATAATTTTTGATTCATCGATGTATAGCACTGTACTACAGTCATTAACATATCTGTGCAGATATCTTTTAGCGAATCATAACGTTGCTTGTTTGTGCCATATTAACAGCTTGGTTTTTGCCTTGGCTTTGTGATACCGATGACTACCTTCATTTAATCTGTTGCGCAAAATTCTGTTTGATACCTTGGCCTTGGGTGTTACTTCCATTCAATATTCATGTCATTAGACGTTTTCCATCTCATATTTTGAATATTTTAATAAAGTACGATCCTGGCAAACTGATCTAACTCCTGTTCTACCAATACGGACGCTGTTTTTAGAAATTTAAAGCTCGATTAATTTTCTTGAAATTTTCGAAACAGTAGATTGTGAGCATGAAAATGTGTTTCATACATTCTTCTATGGTTTTCTTTGCTTTAGAAGGTTAACGCTTGCTACTTTTGTTTTTTAATCCATATCTCTAACAGGTGCTATTTCATCCACTCATTTGAAATGAGCAAAAGAAAAAAATAACCTAATGTATTTATATTCACCTCAAGTTGAACTGTGCATGTCCTTTGCGTAACACTAAGCTGAATACCAGGCATGAAAATTTGCATAAACAGGCGAGTGATTCGAAAATATTTCCCTGCACAAAATTTAGGAAAATGATTATAAATATTTATTATGTACGTATTTTGTAATTTCCGCAGTGTCTGTGTTTCTCACTAATGTTAATGATCTTTCCTTTAAAATAAAATGATTACAGATTTTAAATTATATTACAAATGTATATATTTGATTGTGAGTTATCAAATACCGAGTGATGGTTCCATACTTTTTTGCCAGATGTAGCATATTTTTTTTTTTTTAATTAAACTATTAGTTTAGATTAGTTTCTGTTCTGTTATTTTAAAAACAATTGTTGCATGTTAATGGATTAAAACGAAAAAAAAATATTTTTAATTATTTTAACAAACTGTTAAATATAATTAACTGTTATTAACTCTTAAAATAATCAAAGCAGAAAAATAAATGATTAAAAAATGCCCCTAGGAAAACAATTAAACAGTTTAAACAGTTTTCGCTTTGAGGTAAAGAATTTAAGAACTGTTTCAGAATAAAATAACATGTAAAATATCACCTTTAATTTAATACCCTTTTGTGTTGCGGAATTTTTATTAATGAGAAAATATTTTTAATTGTAAAAGCGGATGATTGAAAGCAATTTTTTATTTCGCTTTATATTATTAATGGATATATTTAATTTTTTTAAATACTTAATATTAATTCAATTAAAATTTTTTACCATGATTTTTAGGTTTTGGAGGGATTTGTTTAGCATACTCTTCATTATCATTTTAAAATATAAAAAAGAGACATTTTTCAATTTGGTATGTAAATTTTTAAATACTTTAATGTATGAAACGTTAAATTGGTTTTTTTTTTGCTTTATTCCAAGTATTGTTTTAAATGAAATTTAATTATATATGTTTGGAAATAAATTTGAAAAATGCTATCTAAAAATTTAACGAAACTTTAAAATTTAAGAAAAGCAAAGTTAATAGCGGAAGAGAATGTAAGATTGAAAAAAGGGCTAAAAATCTTTAATGCGTTGATTGTGAAGCATTCATTATCTGTAGTCGCGGGCTAGACGAGGTTTGGTTTTCAACAAAGAAAAGTTCATATAACTATAAAAATTTGAATACTATCACTTAGATGGTACATTAACGCATTTTGAAGTATCTTACTACTTGGACGCGTATCCGCGTCGTTAGCACTATAGTGAGAAATGTTCCTTTTCAGTATTAACAAACGCGGATCCGCGTCCGCTAGTGTCGGAAATAAACGATGCAGGTTTGATTATTTTTCTTTCTGTTATTCAGCAAAACAAGAAATATTTCGAACAATAGATCACATAATATATATAAAAATGAGTAATACTCTTAAACGTGGTAAACCAAAGTGTTGTGAAATACCACTTGTTCTAGGATCATACATTTTCGCATCACACGATCACGAAATAAAAATAGGCGACAAGCATTATTTATATGCTGACAGAATTTCGTGCGTTTATTGTGAATGCTGTAGCTAAACTAATACATTGTATGCAAGTATACGCGAATCTGCGTCTGCCGTACCCCACTAATAAACGACTAGACTGCGTAGTACGCAGTCAAAATATTAAATGCTGCCAAAAAATACTAGTAACCTATTACCCCCTGACAGTCTTGCAAAAGGGCAAATCTGTAATTTTTTTTCTCTGAATTTTGTTTTAAATGCTAAGTAAAACTAACATTTCAACATTGAGTATAAAAAACTTAATAACAAATATGAATGTAATCGTTGAGAGTATTATTCATTGCTCAGTCCATTAAAAATGCATTAAATCAATATAATTTTATTACTTTAAATAATGCTTATATTTCATTAAAACCTGGAGCTTAGTGAACGTATTATTACGGACTTGTCAGTGAGAGGGTTAAGTCGAGTTACCTTTTTTCCCATATTTTAATTGAGTATTATATGTTGCAAAGTTTTGTTTTTACGAAGTTATATCAAAATTTAGATTTCTTGAACATTCAGAATTACAGAATGTTGCAGAAAACGTTTTGATGCGTCTGATTTCTGATCCGATGGGTTGGCAAGGACGCCATGAAATCAAATATTTATATTGAAGTAATTTTGGACCAGTAGTATTAAAATTTGTTCAAAGATATGTTGTTCATAAAATTTTAGATTGATTTTAAAAGCAGTTTTTATATAAAAAATATGTTTTCCCCACCAGAAATCATTACAGATTTGGGAAGTGCATACCGTCGACGGCTCATTTCCTATTATTTTGTTTGTTAAATGATTGCTCAACTATTAACAGCTTTTCATCTGTCCACAAAACGATTATGTGTGTGTCATCTGATAATATTTGTCCTATGAGTGTTTCAAATCACGCTTTTACCTAACAAAACTAAAAACCTACATCACCAATTAATATTAATATATTGTCAACAATTAAATATCTAAAATGTTAGATATATTTTCTTTCAACATCTTCTCGCATCTTGCGGTAGCAAATTTTTGGCACGCGTACTTGATATAGTACCTACAAGACTTCTAGTGACTGTTACTGCTTGAAACTTTGATGATAAATTTATAGGTCAAATTGAATTTTCAATTGCAATAATACAAAGTGCAAAACTTTCTTTAACAAGCGGATGTTGATCATTGATTGAATTCAACTGTTTTTGCATAATTAATACATTCAAAATTTTCTTCAGGCAAACTACAGTGTTTATGCCTGCCATAGCGTTGGTTATCCACGTGTGTTCATCAATTTTTTTTATGACTATGAGATATTTTTATACAAGGCTCCCATGACAGTTTAACCCTTTCAGAGGCAAAGTACTTTCCGTACTAAAAGGTTGAAATAAATGATTGGCACCGGAATTTACAAAAAGAATTATTTGGAAATAAGAAAAAGGTCTCTATTTCACATACATATTAAATGGAAAAGATTTTGGCAAAATTCTGGTGTCATTGGAGCGTTTGGGAATTAAAATTAAGTGGTTTCATAAACATACTATTGCCTCTGAAAGGGTTAAGTAATAATAGTGGTGAAATTAGATGTGTTTGTGTTATAAAAATTTGCATCAAACATCGGGCAATAACAATCTCACTGATAAAAAATTCTACGGGTTTCTAAACTATATGGATAAATTTAAGTGCTACATTTATGATAGAGGTAAAACTATTTCACAAAAATTAATGTAGACATAAATTGATTTTTTATGTAATTTTTTATTTTAAATACTAGAATATAAGAACATTGCAATAGCATATAGGGGGGTAAAAAAATATATACAAATTTTAAAAATTCGCAAGAAAGATACGGCAAAAAATTATTGTCACGTTATCGAATTTTCTTGCTTTGTTTTAATCGAAAAATATATTTCAATAATTGACCAATGTGCGGTGCTAATACAATTAAATCTTCCAGCAGTACGAAAAATTAAGAAAAAAATTCTAATGTCTAACTTTAATACAGAAATCGTAAAATTAAAATTTTATACACTATCTATAGAGTACATATAGTTTTAAATTAAACAAAACTTTAACTAAAACGTAAGTCTAATTTTTTTAAAAATGGTTTAAACTTATTTTACTGATTATTGGTAAATAATTACACAAATATGAAAAGTTAGGTCTGAGATGAAAGTGTCAAAACTTACAAATTTTATTTTTTAAAAGTTTTTGATGGATGACTGCTTTTCCCTTTTAACTTTCTTTTGAGACAGCACATGGGATGTAGGTGGCAAACAGCAGCGTCTAGAGTCTTGGCAAAGTAATTTCTAATTTTATAATGGAGAGTTTTTTAAACTACGTCGACTGTCACGATCCAGATAGTCTTGAGTATGCGTTACATATTTCTTTGCTTATTGCATATAATCATTATTAAGTTTTATTTTTAAGGGATTAAGTTTTTATTAATATATTAAAAGCGTTATCTTCCTTTAGTTATTGAACCTAATGCAACCTATTTATTTTTCGTATTCAAGCTTTTTATGTAATATTTTTAAAGAATGAAGAAATGTGAAAAATGTTTTCACGCTATATTCAGAAATTCTTTACAGTGGAATTTAAAACCTTTTTTCTAAGTTTCTAGCCTTATGTCCTCTTTGTTTTTCCATTCAATCTTTTAATTCTTCCTTTGTTTCTTTACGAATTTATCTTATTTTTCACATCTTTGAAAAAGCAAAATTTTAAATTTGAAGTTATATATGCAGAGAATAATAATAAAAGAACATTTATAAAAGAACATTAAGTGGCGATATGAAACATTAGATACATTAACGTTGATCTTGTAAAACTTTTTGTTTGCAAATTATCACTTAAAAATATTTTATTTTATTAATAAAATGAAACTATTGCAGTAATTGATACAATAAAAATAATACATTTATTTGCAATATTTTACTGTCGTTTGTTAAAATAAAAGTACGTTTTTGAAAAAAAAAATTAGATATTTTTGTTTGAAATGACGATTACGATTATGGAGTATGATTCCTTAGTTATGAATAGTGTGTTTTCCGAAGGATACATGTAGCATATCATATTTTTAACATTCTGTTTCCGTTAGTATTTGAGACTTCTATTGCAGTGAATTGCATTACAAATTCAGTTCATTTTTTTAAATACTGATGAAATGTTAGACGAGTACATGATTTTAACGAAATTACGCAAGTAAATCTATAAACAAGTAAATAATCTGTAAAAAAGTAATTGAAATAGGAAAACGTATAATATAGATATATTTTTTACGTATAGACACATATTTGTACACACACACATATATATATACATACATACATATATTTTTACACATACGTACAATACATTTTTTTCGAATATTAATTAAAACATGCATAAATTATGAAATTAATATTTAGAAAAATGCTATTTAACTTATAAAAATGTTAATAGAAATCGATTTTCTGAAGCCTCAAATGTACGAATCCAAATGTACGAAATGTTCATCCAAGCATTTTTGAGTTATGCTTAAATATATTACCCCATTTCAAACTTTTTTGCGACGAACTAATAAAAATTCATTTAACATTCGGAGTTTAGAACTTTACATGTGCAAAATTCCAAAACTATTTGAATGAATGACTTCCCGTTTGGTATTCTCGAAAATCCAAATACGAGTATGATGTGAAAATTAGATGTAAGTATTAGGAATTTTAAATTTCGTACAATTTCAATGTGCAAACGACTCCGAAAGCATAATTTATGTATATCATTAATAAGAATGCGTAATTAATAATCCATTTTTACAAAATGGAGTGCGGTAGAGTATCCTACTTTGTTGACGACTATACGTTATTCGGAAAAACATGATAAAATCGGATTAGGGGCCAAAATTTTGATAATCGTCTTTTGCAAACGTGAAGCAAGCCTAATACAGAAGAGTGTAATGGAATTTGATAAAATGATAAGGGTAATGTCACAGAGCGTTGTTGAACAAGCATCAAAATGAACGCCCGTTATTCTATGGTTTTAGGGGTGCGAAGATCTGATGGGTTGGTCGCACGACGACGCACAAAGTGGCCGGGGCGTCCAAAATACCCAAAAGTGATTTTTAACACTTTCCAACCTAGTTTAAAAGTGTTTATGACTTCCGTTTGTCTGCCATCTGGCAGTCTGCCGTCTGGCCTTCCTGCCCTCTGTTCGTGCTTTAACCCCCGTAAATATACTCGGATTTCCCTGAATATTTTGTATGTTATTGTCGTTATCAATAGCATTTTCCCTATTTCAACTGAAGTGTGTAGCCCTTATAGTTTTTTTACAGGGACACTCAAAAGAATTCCGTTACATTACGGACTATGGGGAAAAATCATTTGCGGTTTACTTTAATGATGTTACACAATTTCAAACACATTGTAATTATTATATATCACTAAGGTGCATTACAAGAAGCTTAATATGGAATATGCTGCGCATAGCACTTATAGTTAAATTACAGGAACAGTAAAAATAATTCCGTTACATTACGTCTATGGAAAAATATCGTTTGCGGTTTAATTAAATAATGTTTCACTATTTTAAACGCATTGAAATATATATATATCACTAAGGTGCATTACAAGAGGTTTACTACAGAATATTGTGTGTCTAGCAATCATCGTTTATTTACAGGGACGCACAAAAGAATTCTCTACTGTCTGTTAACAATAATTCCTGGAAGTGCGATTTAAGTTGCTGAACGCGATTTTAAATTTAACTCACTTTTTGTCTATTACTTGGTGTGTATAAAATCTGTAGATCCTATACAGAGCAGCACAAAAGTTCGCGAACACATTTCCGTTTATTGACAGAAACTCCAGAAGGAGAATTTTAAACTGTGCTACGCGTTTCCTAACTAAACTAAAATTTAGCATCCTGTATAGTATATATACAAGTCTATAGATCATATACAGGGCTGAATAAAAGCATTCGTATATTTTTCCGAATATTCTATATGTTGGAAATTCCTGAAATTACGTTTTGAAGTATGCTGTGCGTTTTCCAAATTGTTTACTGAGATGTTATCTTTCAGCTTATTAAACGGTAATGATTTGTAAAATTATTTTGGAAGCATTGGAAAGTGTTACATAATCTATGCTTGACGAATGATTTTTTGTTCTTGTTTTAAACTAAGAATCGTTTCTAGTTTTTTCCGGTTCTTTGATAATTGAAGAATGCTGATTAATGACCTGCTTGATTTCTTTTCAGAAAAAAATATTCGCCCCTATGGAGGGGACTAAAAAAGAGTTTTTTTTAGACATTAGGAAATTGGTTAAATGTTGCCGAATTTTATTCCTCTTCGAGTATCTTTTTTTTTCAAAGATTTTGAAGTTTTGAGGATATTTACCTGTTTTATAGAGGACAAGAAACCGTAATTAATCCGTTCAAATATTGCATTCCTATATAGAGAATTAAGGTATATAATATTCACATTTTAAAATAGCAAATGATTTTTATTGTCGAAGGTTCAAAAAAAGGTCCATTAGACTCCGACATCACTTGGCAATTTTTTACATCTAAATACATTCAAGAAACAGTTATATTTGGATCAGCTGCAATTGTGGCCTTAGTCTAGCCTTTTTGTCTATTAGAAGCAGAGAATGATTAGATGATTATCTCGCGAATTTTTAGACTTAAACGTATCAATTTGGGACTGGTCTTAATCGATACCTTACACAAAAATACGCAAGGACCATCTCAAACAATACTAAAACATATGATGTTTTGTCGTTTTAAAACCTTTTAATTAATTATTTATTTGCTAATATTAAACGTAATCTTTCATTTTTAATTAAGTACTTTTTAAATCGGTTTTAGCCAATTTTTGTGGCATAAGGCGAATATTATGGATTATCCAAGTTTTGAGGAGAAATACAGGTTTTTCAGATAAATATATTCTTAGATCCAGAATTCCATGTTTTCATCCATTTCAACCTAGTCATAGTTCCATGAAGTTGTCAAATGTGCGCCTAAAAATGGTTATAACTCAACATATATTGCTCATATTGACCTGAGGATGGTCCCATTCGATTCAGAAGAAAATAAGAACAGATACTGAGATATTTTATAAAGAAATATATTTTATCTGAAATTCTTGATTATTTGAAATAATCAAGAACTTAAGTTATCAAATATCGACGGGAAAGTGGTTATAGCTCGTAAACTATAGGTCGTATCACCCTGTGGATGGTCTCATTCGATTCCTCTCAAAACAATACATTGAAAACAGTTATCAGAAACGATAGATGAGATGATTTGTAGATTCCTAAGAGATGGGATAATTTGCAGAATGTTTTCCCCCCAAAAAATGTTTTTCTGCAGTGTGATACTTGTATGTTAAAAAGTACATTTGATGCTCCAGCTTGCTTTTTCTTTATTAGTGATCAGGAGATTTTTTATTCCGATACGTTCATCGAATTCTCTCCCTCGATATTCAAATATGTCTAATGGACGCTGAGCAATCCATCTTTGAAGTATGAGAATTTCGATATTGTGTGACTCATCGACCCAATTATTCAAAAATAGAAATTAAAAATGAATGGTTTAGATTGGGATTTGTCACGCTCTTAATATAAAAAAAAAAATCAGAAAAAATGAAAGAAATACGGGTAATTATCGGTAATTTATTTGAATTATTTTTTCCATATAAACAAAATATTAATTACAGTAGTCTCACGTTAATCTCACATGTTGGGAGATAAAAAAAAAAAAAACACGATATATCAAAATTTGACAAAAATGGGTAGATTAGAAAATTAAGAACGACGATCATTTACAAATAAATGTTTTATATTGTCTCTAAAACGCTTTTTTAATACATAAGTTACACTTCTTATTAATAGTAACACTAAAAAAAAGCATGTTATGTAATATAAAGACATATATAAAGTTATTTTAAAAATGCAGTTAATGTAAAGACCACTTTTTTCGGAAGACATGAACGAGGCGCTAATAACGGTGTTGTACTATGCTATTAATGATTACTTACTTACTAAATGAGTACAAAAATACCTTCAGCAACAGCAACAAAAAAAGTCTGTACCATATGTTTTAAACTCATCAAATTAACCAAAAATAAAAATTAACGTATATCATTGTTTGGCGTAATAGTCCTTAGAGTGACAAGACGAGTTATCTCGTTCACTGATTGCCCTTTTTACTTGCGAAATGACATACAGTGCAGACGTAAGAGCGGTGTGATCTATGCTTCATCACCAGGCGCTAAGCATGATATGTGATCCACCGGTTCATTAGTTATCACTGACATGCACAATAATTAATTAATTTTTCCTGCAGCAGGCACGAAAAATATTTGTCGCGACCTTGTATTAAAAAATTATTATTAAGATAATTTAAATATAATTTTAAAACTTAAAACTGGTTGCTAATATTTACAAAATTTACTATTGTATAATGTATGGCACGTTTTAATATAATATTGAATAAACTTTTATTTTGCACATTAAAAATTTACAGAGAAAAAAAACATTATAATTTTGTCTTTAAGCAGGAGATACAGAAAGTCACTTTATATATATATATTTTTTTTTTCGATTTAAATTTAAATGATACAATGTAATTAGCATTTTCAGTTAAATTGTTTTTTTTTTCGTATTTCGTGAAATGACAAGCAAAAAAATGAGGAAAAAATATTTTAAAGACAAAAGCAACTGGATGACAATTAAATTTATTAAAAAATACCATTAAATTCGATTATACCTTATAATGAGAAAATATCTCAATCACATGAAAAACAATCTACAAGGTTCCGAGGCGGAGCTTATTTGTTTAGTATCAATTCGGATTACAGTGCAGGTATTTATTTAAATATACCTCAAAACTAATTGCCAGAATGACGTGATACTTTAGATTCGCATATTAGAAATTTTTAGGAATATATTTCCCTTAAAAACGCTGTAGGTTAATGTCAGGTTTCTCACTTTAATAAAACCTATGTCCTATATATCTTGTTAATTTAATCAATTTCATTTAATTATTAACGCATATTATTGTATTCATTTATGTATTTTCTTTTTCCTGTAAACTCCTCTATGTGATTGATAAAATAATCTCTCCTGATTTATATAGCTATTTTTAGTACGTTTACGGTGACATTGTGATGGGATTATAACACTGTAGAAAGCGTACACCATGACCATAGAATTCCATGCGATACCAGATAGGAAGCTGTAAGAAGAGAGAGGAATGTTGTAGAGAAATATATATACACGTGGGGGACGTCCGTGAAGGAAGAAAGAAAGGCCCGCAGTTCTCGAAGAGAAGGTGAAGAGGATAACGAGACGGCAGTTCCCGAAGCGCATCGTACAGAGTAGTACAGAGTAGCGGAGGGAGCATGGCGAGATACACCCGAAGATAGACTGACTGATTGTATAAATGATAAAAATAATCAGTTGTGATTACTGATCTTAAATGATCAGTTGTGTCCCAGAGTGGCTATTAAAAGCTGTTACAAATATTCAGTCATTTTATTTTACAAATATAAAATATAAAATGATAAATACATTAATATGATGAATATCAGAGATGAAAATTTACCTGAAAATAAATTTACTCGAATCGACCGCCAACTTTATCAATTACTAAAGATAATCTCTTATGCCATTGTCCGACTGCGGTACGAACCATTTAAAGAGGTAATCGGTCCCATTAACGCAATAAGGAAGCTTTGAGAGAGTCCAAACTTCTGTGTTGTTTGCTATTTTCTTTAGCCTCTAAAATCGCGCCAGACACAATAATCTAAAGGATTTAGATCCGGTGAAGAAGGTTACCAAACTTCTTGCATGATAAAGTTCGGACAATTGGCATGGAGTCAAGTCTGTGTTGATTTAGCTCGGTGCAAAGATGCAGAATCTTGCTGAAATATCCAATTCTTTTTTGTATACAACCTGTTAGCATGTGGCAATAAATGTGTAGCCAATATCTCCTGATTGTAATATTGCACATTGATTTTTATCCCTTTATCGATGAATTTCAAAGGCAATTTTCCATTATTTGACACTGAAGCTCAAACCACAACAGAAGTATTGTTCTGAAAGCATTTAAAAGTTCGAAGGTTTTCGGGTATATCCTCGAAGGTTGCTGAATACGCGACATCATTTTTAGCATTAAAACACTGTTCAGTGCAAAATAGCTTCTCATCAGAAAATATTATTCTATCAACATTTTTCCTACAATGCAGCTTCAGCAATTTCTTGTATCTTGGTAATTTTTTAATCGTTGTGCAAACTTCGTGAAATCACCGTGAAATTTTCTTTTGCGATAAGGGCGAAAACCCAGGTTTTTATTTATAATAACTTGCATAGTTCTGTGACTCACGTTCTCTTCTGCGGCCATTTATTTGCAGAACGTTGTGGATTTCTTCGTATCTTGTCACGAATTCTTTTGATGCGCTCTTTTGTGCAAACTGAGCTTGGATGACCAAACCTAGGTCGATATTTACAGCTATTAGTATCCAATAATCGATTTATAGTTCTATATATAAATGTTCTATTAAAACCAAGGCATTTTAATTGCTTAGATTTTACCTGTGGAAAATGCGCAATCAAAGAGCGGAAGCTAAAATTTTCAATTTTTTTCATTTAATTGTCCGATGGATTTAATTAAAAGAAATTTCTTATTTCGTTTCCATTTTACGTCTTCTTTAGATAACACTAAATCATGTAATTAAATAGGTTTTCCCTTTTCCATGTGCGCTCAGTTCTCATAGATTCGTAATTAAAAAAATTTATAACGCGTAAATAATTTCTTTACGCGGATCTGACAAATTTTACGTTTCATTGTCCGTTTCATTGGATTTATCCCAAAAATATAAATTATTCTCGACGTTTCAGTTCATCTTTAAAACCATCTTCAGGAGTCAATTTTCTTAAATACAAAAGGCGAAAAATTATTTACATGTTAATTTTATTAAATAAAAAAGGAGAAAAAATATTTAAATGTTACATAATTGAAGCTATTTTCAAATTATATTATTTTTTAGCTCACAGGCTATAAAAGCCTGAGAGCTTATGTGTCCACCGGTTCTGTATGTATGTACGTATGTATGTACGTACGTATGTATGTACGTAACGCGATAACTCTTCATAGAAATATCCGTTTTCCTTCAAATTTTGTTTATAGGTTCACTGTGTTAAGGCGCTTCCTTGATTAATTTTCGGGATTGATTGGTTAAGTATAAAGGGGCGGAACGGGGGGGATAATCCCCCCCTTAATTATATAAATGGGTTTTTCATGCAGAATTATTCCGTTTTCCTTCAAATTTTGTTTATAGGTTCACTGTTTTAAGGCGCTTCCCTGGTTAGTTTTCGGGATTGATTGGTTAAGTATAAAGGGGGGGGGACGGGGGGCTAATCCCCCCTTAATTTATATAAATGGGTTTTTCATGCAGAATTATCCTACTTGCTTAAAAATTTGTTTATAAGTTCATTGGGTTAAGACGCTTCTCTGATTAGTTTTCGGGATTGATTGGATAAGTATAAAGGGGGGAACGGGGGGCTAATCCCCCCTTAATTTATATAAATGGGTTTTTCATGCAGAATTAGCCCATTTGCTTCAAAATTTGTTTATAGGTTCATTGGGTTAAGACGCTTCCCTGATTAGTTTTCAGGATTGATTGGTTAAGTATAAAGTGGGGGAACGGGGGGGGATAATCCCCCCCCCTTTAATTTATATAAATGAGTTTTTCATGCAGAATTATCCCATTTGCTTCTAAATTTGTTTATAGGTTCATTGAGTTAAAACGCTTCCCTGATTAGTTTTCGGGATTGATTGGTTAAGTATAAAGGGGGGGAACGGGGGGGCTAATCTCCCCCTTAATTTAGATAAATGGGTTTTTCATGCAGCATTATCCGATTTTCTTCAAATTTTGTATGTATATATATATATATATATTCATTGTAATAAGAGGCTTCCCTAATTAGTTTAAGGGGTTCATTAGTTAACTATGAGGGGGTAACGAGGGATGACCCCCTTAATATATTGTCTATTTCTTTATTTTTCGATGGGCTTATTTCAAATTCTTTGAAATACTAGTATAATATACAATTAGTGTGAATAGCCTGTGAGCTCAATGCCCTCAGTTTAACTGGGCAGTTTTCTTTTTATTATTTCTTCTAGGACTTTACGTTGTATACTCAAATATTAAAACAAAACATTAAGTTTCTAACCAACGTACACTTTATTACGAGATTTTAAACTAAATGCAAAAATTAAAATCACAAAAATTCGCTCATGGCTCATACATGCGTAAAGTATAAATAATTCCTTTACGCAGTTTTAACAGTTTAAATAAAATAGATCGCTAAAGCTTAATATTCTTTACTATTTGTTAGCATTTACATCCCTAGATGACGATACTGCATACCGCTCAATAAAAATATTTTCCAATAATTTTTTTCCCTAAGGAGTGATATTCATTAGAAATAATCATAACTCTTGTCGCTCTTGTTGAATTCGTCGTTCGATTAGCTTTCTATTCATTATTTATTATTTATTAATTTTTCATTTGTCTGAATATTAATGCACTAATAATCCATAGTTATTGATTTATTAATATTCTGTACTATTTGTTTGCCTTTATGTCCATAGATGGCAGTACTGATTCACAAACAGTGATTTCAAATTAGGATATTCGTTGAAACTGGGATTATTTATTTCAATGTTTTTTTATATAAAGTTATTTTTATGAATATAAATTAATATTTTGTTTTCCTTTCAGGATTTAATTGCTCTAATGATTATTTTTTTCGCTTCACTTATGAGAATTTGTTTACAAAATATGAAGATCAGTAAATAAAATTTTACAATTAACTTTAATGTATTAAGATGTTTTACTCTGTGATCATATATAATATTACATATTGTTATTGTTAGTATCATAATTTAACTCTTACATAACTTATGAGAATTTGTTTACAAAATATGAAGATCAGTAAATAAAATTTTACAATTAACTTTAATGTATTAAGATGTTTTACTCTGTGATCATATATAATATTACATATTGTTATTGTTAGTATCATAATTTAACTCTTACATAACTTATGAGAATTTGTTTACAAAATATGAAGATCAGTAAATAAAATTTTACAATTAACTTTAATGTATTAAGATGTTTTACTCTGTGATCATATATAATATTACATATTGTTATTGTTAGTATCATAATTTAACTCTTACATAACTTTATTTTTAAATTTATCGTTATTTTAATTAAAATAACTTTTTTTTGCTGCTATCTATGTTCTTATTGAGATAGGGTATTGATAATTATAATTAATAATATTTCAGTTGGATTTATTTATTAAAGGATAAAAAGTTTTGTAAAGGATACCTTTTGTGCGATCTTCGATCACACTTATCCACGTGTTTTTACTTAGTTATTGTTTGAGTTGTCTCTTTTAAATGGTGTAGTAAACAGATGAAACGCCAGTCCGATACCGATGATAATAAGTTTCTTTTATTCTGGTAACATAAGTGATACACAAATACTAATGTGCATAAATCTCGGATGCATATTTACCGAACTAAGACAAGTATTGACAGTTAATAAGAAATTCTTTAATCTTTTATTGATGAAATATTTTACGGATTGTTCTCATTCCGACATTAATGGAATGAAATATATCCCAAAATACTAATGAGTAATTTCGTTCTTTGACATTTTCGCAATAATTGAAAATTATTCTAACCTGGTAAAATACTCGTCTATGCAATTAGTGGCGAACACTGTCTATGACGTATGACAAATACTATTCATTTGATGAGCTGGTTTTTCTTAGATTAGTTTGCATTCGTGTGTTTAGTTGATGAAAGGCTTCTGATTAAAATATTCGGTGAGTGCTCTAAATAAAATTAACTTTCTGTAGGAATGCAGAAAAAAAAAACTAGTATTTGAAGTAAATAAGGAACTAGATAAAACAGAAATATTAAAAATGTTATTATATGCATTATATCTTCAATCTCGCAAACCAATATTGATATAGTGGATGAAAGATTTAGGGATTTCTATGATATAAGTAAAATTCTAGGTCTATGTGTTATTTAAATTTTCCAACAGAGCTGAACTTACGCTGGAGATTGCTTACATATATATTACTTGCATTAATATCCCTTGTTGTATAATTCTTGGTCTATTTAAAACTTGTGCAGTAAATTATGCATCACTGATGTTAAATACATTTAAAAAGCTGAAAAACTTCTTAAAATCATTGCATAATTCAAAAAAAGTGAAAATTGTTTTGAAAAATTTTATCAGGTTAAATCACATCTCGAACAAATAATGCAATAACTCAAAAAGGGCAGTGTTGCTTTCGTCAAAATAAGAAAGAATCTCTACTTTGAAATATAATTTCATTTCTTTTGTTTTTAAAGCTATTTAAAGCAGCAGCATGGTTGCTATTTTTTAAGGCAGAAGTCGAAGCGCTGTTATCTAAACGTATAGACCGCTAATTGCAACATCATAATTTTAAACTTGCGATCACTTATAAACGTTTTGAATTTCTTTTTTTTTTCTTTTCAATTGGAAACCTTAAAAAGTCTCTGCACCTTTAGATTTTAGTTACACAACATAGTGCACACTGATGCTTTCTAATTATAACGGCCCCAAATGCATTTTTATATTTTTGGGGGGAGTATAAAAAAAATATGTACCAATTTACATATACATATGTCTTCTCTTACAGAAAACATTTTCATGTCTTGTATGTCTTCAAATATTTCCGATATTTCATTCAATATTACATCAAAACATTTTGCTTGTCTGATTATCTGCAGCTATCTCTGTATCCCAAATTAAAATAACATTCATCGGAAAAGACGAATTGTTACCAATCGGCTTGCCAGCGTACAATGTCAACAATCCAATTGCAGCTGCGGCGCCAATGGTTTTGCGTGAGGAGAATCCTGTACAAAGAAACTCTTGCATGCAATCCATGGAGCAACAGACGCTGACGTATTGTTGGAGCAGACAATAACACACCTGTATAAGAGGTCCAACTTTCTGGCAACTGTCCATATCAAGTTGTACGGTTCGTCACTTCCATGCGTATGAAGTGTCTATCATCCTGTACTAACATAACATTTCGTCATCCATTGTTGAATTTACGGCTCGTCCGGTTCTCTTGTTACCACTAAATTCACACTCGCATCACTGTCGCGGCTTTGTGCTTCATACGACCTGTTGTTGTATGATAGGAAAAACTCCTCACGTAAGCCATCATTCCTCTCCGTTAAAACTCAGTAGCTTGATCATATGGTTCCCTCTGTCGTCGTCGTCGTATAGTGACTTCTAATGAAACGCTTACCACTGGGTGAGAAATCCGTATACTATTTTCAACGTCCCGCTAAAGCTCTCTATTTATACAGATAAATCATCAGTTTAGAGGACGCTGCTCAGGTCATGATTGCGTGGTGATTCTAAAATTCCACTCATTTGAATACAGCACCCTATTTTACATTTAATGTCAGTTTTCACTCACTAGCCTAGAGAGATAGTCCTTCATGGTGTTAAATTTTTTAGAAACAGGAGTTTATAATGGAAGTATTTGAAATGAAACTCCAATATTCCATAAACATTGGCTTTGCATTGAATATAATGCCAATGGCGAAATACGTTTTGCTTATATTTCTATGTTATTGTCAAAATGTAAACACTCCAATATCACACCAGTATTTAATGTCAATATTGCAATATGTGCTAATATATAGCTAACTGGCCAGTGCAACCCAATGAATTTTTACTTCCAGAGTGACATCTTCCCCACTAATAGGAAAATACATGTTTTTATTTTTTATTTCTGTAAGATAGAAAGGACAGAATTTCAATGCAGGAGGATATCAAAATAAACGAGCATAACGCATTCTTAATTTAATTACAAATGAATATCAATTCAAATGGTCATGGTTTGTTAAAGCTCTCTATTTATACAGATAAATCATCAGTTTAGAGGACGCTGCTCAGGTCATGATTGCGTGGTGATTCTAAAATTCCACTCATTTGAATACAGCACCCTATTTTACATTTAATGTCAGTTTTCACTCACTAGCCTAGAGAGATAGTCCTTCATGGTGTTAAATTTTTTAGAAACAGGAGTTTATAATGGAAGTATTTGAAATGAAACTCCAATATTCCATAAACATTGGCTTTGCATTGAATATAATGCCAATGGCGAAATACGTTTTGCTTATATTTCTATGTTATTGTCAAAATGTAAACACTCCAATATCACACCAGTATTTAATGTCAATATTGCAATATGTGCTAATATATAGCTAACTGGCCAGTGCAACCCAATGAATTTTTACTTCCAGAGTGACATCTTCCCCACTAATAGGAAAATACATGTTTTTATTTTTTATTTCTGTAAGATAGAAAGGACAGAATTTCAATGCAGGAGGATATCAAAATAAACGAGCATAACGCATTCTTAATTTAATTACAAATGAATATCAATTCAAATGGTCATGGTTTGTTAATCTTCTCACCGCCGCGAACTGATATACCAGTTCACTATGCTATAGGTTTCACTGCAATATTAGCAATTTTTAAATTAATATAATTTTACAAATATAATGTAGTTTCAAAACATTAAGTAATGATTTACCTATCAAGTACGGAATTATTTTTCTGTTTAAAATGCAAAAATTGCATTTCGCACCAATTTTTCACAGTAGAAACTTTGGTGCCACTTTATCGGGGAAATTTTGTCAGAAAATAAAGCAAACATTGCCCTTACAAAATATTGATACCAAACAGCGAAACGATTGGAAGCTATTCTGGTACAATATGGTACCAATAGGCTTTAATGGGTTAATAGTCTCAAGGATTATATTCATATACGTAATTAAGTTTTTTATATCGTTTTTTTTTTTAGCATTTTTAAAAAAAAATTAGAGAAAACAACATTACAATTTTAACTTTTTGCTCGGCAGTCAGGGGGTTAAAGGCTTCTTCTATGGATGTTTTTGTATGACTGTTGGAATGGCGTCATAATTTGGCTATTTAACGCGGAGCACTTACAATAAGAAACTACTGAAAATCTGTATCTAGAGTAAATGACGCGTCGGAAATCGAATGGAAATGAAAACATAAAAAAATTTGCAATGGTAATTTTAAAATTCAAATAAAATAGATATGTAGGATTTTCAGGAAAATTAAATTATAACAGTAGTATAAAAATTAATAAGAATAAATTTTGGTGTAAACAGTTTTATACAGTGGCTTAAAAACTAAGCTATGAATTGTGTTCGGATTTTTTTTTAATTCATTTTTGGGGTACATCTTACATATCTCAGAACATTGATTTTTATCAGATAAAGCTTGAGAGAATTTATGCAGAATAAAATGCCACAAAGCATTTGGAGGACACAACAGTGAATACTATATAAGCAGGGCATGAGGATCAAACAGATATGTGCAGCATGAGCATATCTTCAAGAATAAAATAAGAGCCTTAAAATGACTGAATAATAGGACTCTTGTTTCCCCTTTTTATTTGTTTACATCGCATTTTAATTTATTTTTAATTAATTAATTTTTATTATTTTTTTTGAGGACAAAGTTTACCTAATGCAAGAGAAAATCCACACTACTTCAGAAAATTTATCTAACCGGGAAATCCAAATTTCATCATCAGGCCATTAACCAATCATGTGGCATCTTCATGTGCTAGTTAGAAACTACAAGGATAATTGAACATAGAACAACTATATATAGATAACAGAAAAAAAAGATAATAATTGAGATATATGTAAACTCGGCTAAGCCACTTCCGCAAATAAAATTTTCAGGATTGATACTTTTAATGTATGGAGAATTAGGAAAATTTTCTCAAATAGAGATAACTAAAAAGATATTGTTCTTTTCATATCTTTAAAGGTTAATCGAACCCTGCATATCAGTTTTTCATTAAAGAGAAAACAATTATCGTAATCCTACCAGGTGTTTAATTAAAATTTGAGAAAGTTCTGAGCAGTATTTTTAGATAAATTATTTTTTTAAAATGTTTTTAGCATGATGCGATTGTACTTTCACTGTATAGTTCATATAATTTCGAAGCTTTTCTGCCAGGATGTAAAATGGAAAAACAAACACTCTTATTTAATATATATATATATATTCCTTATTAGAGGTGACAAAACTTTAGCCAACCCCCCACACGCACACTCACACAAACACACACACACACACACACACACACACACACACACACACATATATATATATATATGTGTGTGTGTGTGTGTGTGTGTCATATATTTTGTGTCTTTTATAATATAATGTTACATTTAACATTTCAATTTATTTTAAATGTATATTTTGCTAAGTTGTATAATAATTTATTTGAGTCATACATTTTCTTTGATTTTCTAGTTTATTCTCTGCAGCAACAAATTAACCCTTACAATTTATAAGTTAAGAAAATTGATGCCAAAAATAAATATTTTTGAAAATTCTCCAAGTTAATAGTTGTACTATCTTTAAATGTTTCAGATAATGAGTTAGTGAACCACATTACCTCTATAATATTTTAACAATACTTGGCTAATTATACAAATAACGAGAAACTTTCCTTTTTTTTTCTTTCTTTCAATTTTAAAGATAAATCAAAAATTTAAAAATGTGCAAATTATACAAAAGGAAAATTAATAAGCATTGAATATATTTTCATTTAAAAAAGGAATGCTTTCAATAACTTTAAATAAAGCTAATTCGAAAGATTAATTAAACTTTTTTACTTATCGTAAAATGTGATTTTCGATTCAAATATTTTTTGAATGGGAGATTTATTTTATTCACACAAAAGAATGTATTGATTTTGTAACAAATATTTTATAAAAGTATTCCAATGCCTTGAGTTATAAGTTGTTAAAAAAAAAGATTTATTTTTACAATAATTCTGCATTAGTAGACAGAATACATAAATATATATATATATATTTCAGGAAGAAAGTGAAATTTTCGGGGCAATGATTCAAGAACTATAGTTCATATTTTAATAATGTTTGGTTAAAAAAAATAGTTTAATGTGATGTTATTCATCACCACACTTTGAAGGGTGGAGCATAACGGACTTACTGCAAATTTTACACATTAAATAAGTTATTTGTGGGCATGTCTCAAGTATTTTAACTCATATATATGATGTTAGCTATTCATGCTAAGACAGCAGAGAACTAATTTTTTCCTGTAAAATAAATAATGAATTATTACATGTTATTATATGGGCAAGAAAGTTTCTTATTGATTCTTTGAACTGCCTCTATTGAGTATTATCAAAGCATAACTTTCAGAAATGAAAATGCAAACTTATTTTTGCGATCATGTTATCGAAATATTTCTGGAAAAAAAATCTTTTTAGAATTTGTTTTTAAATAAAGAAATTTAAATAATATGAAGTATCATTTTCTGTTCATCTATTATTAACATTTATTCAGCAGGTTTTCCTTTAAAAACAGGTTCAGTTTGCATGTACTATTTGTATAAAAAACTAATAAGATATTTTTTACTTTATTAGTATTTATATTACGTATTGATTTATCTTGTTACAATTATTTTCATTTTTATGATGCAATTTTATTTCTTCGCAATTTGATTACTTAAAGTTTTTAGCAAAGTATACTGATACTTACTATTCGTCAAACTTTTAGATGAATAAATTGTATTTAAGAAAAATAACAATTAATATTCATTTTAAATATTTGCTATATGAAAAATGAATACAGTTATATATTAAAGTCACTGAATCGTTGGAGGCTAGATATTAAGAGTTTTATTAGTATTGGTTGGTCATTTTAACCCATTCAAAGATTTCAGTGTTTTTCTACGATCTAGCTATTAAAAATGTTTGAATAGCAGATTTTCCTAGTTTCCTTCCCTCTCTTTATCCCCCTCTTTCTGTACATATATAAGATTATATTTTGTCCTGTTTCACTGATCCTCATGGCTAATTTGTTTTACTATTTCATGATGCACGGGTCTGCAAGTTTGTATTATTAAGCTACATCTTTGTCAGTTCTTTTTCTTTGCTAAACGACTTGTTTCAGTTATTTTTTTTTTTTAATCTTTTTGTATACTTTTATTGAATTTTCGTTCATTTCTTGATTATATTTGAATAATTCTGTTTTTTTTCGATATGTTATAATGATGTCATTTTAGGTAGCTTTCAATACAAAAAAGTACAAGCTACCTATTGCAGCCGTTCGGAGGAAAGCAATTCCGGAAAATTTCGGTATATTTTCACTGATCATGACCCCCAGACCCCCAAAACCACCCTCCGTTCAAATGTTGATTTTTATATATAGATATATCCATATATATATCTGATCTATGTCTAATTGTGTGTATTAAGCTCAACAATGTCTCGACCGAGTTCGTTGCCCAGCTTGGTCCGCCATTTCGTTTCAAGGTGGCGGTCATTTAAAAATTTAAAACTAAAATAAATATACAAAAAAGTTAAAAATTCAAATTTATTTTTTGCTTAAGTGTTTAGGCTTTGGTACAAGTATTCCGGAGTATTTTTTGCTTTACCTCTATCTTAAAAAACGGCTGAGATACAGCAGTTTGAAATTCTAGGGTGGCAGACATTTTGAAACAAAGCACATTACAAAAAACCGACGATTAATTTATAAGTTTTAGTGAACGCGACTTCTCACAAATTATTATCTTTCATTGTTGTAGTCATTTTCCCAATCATACTAATAAAACTATATATTCATATCCGTTAGCGCCAAATTCTCGCCAAACTTGGCAACATTTGGCGAAATATCGCCAAATTTGGCGACCGAATTAAGTCTTCTTAAATGAAGCCAACTTAGCTATAGTTGACTAATTTGGCAAATTTCTTATTCAAATTCAGTATTAACGAATGTTCTGTAATTGGGTTCTTTACATTTTAGCTTCCTGTTTCGAGTAAGATTAGTTAAAATTTTAAAACGTAGGTATAGGAAAGCTACCTTTTCCTCCCGGTACAGGCTGGAAGGACTTTTTAGGTTAATTTTGTCATTTTTAGGCCTTACGTCAATAATATTCGATGAAATAACTATGATGGAGGAAATAACGATGACCTTTAATAGGAATTGTGGTTATGAAGCTCATCTAAAGATTTCATAACACATTCATAGTATTTTATTTTTGTATTTTTGTTCATCCTTGTTTAATATTTTTTCATTTATTTTCCCACATCTGATTTTATTTTAATTATATTTACACAATATAACTATATAACCAAAAGTCACCAGACTCTTTCGATTTTAGATGTTTTACCGAATGTCTATCCTCTACAAATTCTTCTGAAACATCAGGAATACAGAGAACATGTTTGCTCTTATATTTCTCAGTGAAGGTTTTTTTGACGAAGAAGAGGCCAACGACAAATTTAATAAAAAAAAATGTTATATGCGAACAGAACACCCTGTAAAATAAAATGTTTTAAATGATCTATTGCTAAAGCGCAGGATATCTGTGTATATTCATTAAGATATAAAGGTTTTTTTTTTTTAAATTCAAGAAAGTTTCTCATGTTTTATATTTATAGAATGCAGGATTTTCAACCAAATTTAACCTCACTTTCAAAAAAATTGTTAAAGTGCAGTATAAGCAACATACTGTAGTCTATACTAATATTATAAAGTAGTAAAGATTGTTTTTTTGTTTGTTTGTTTGTTTGTTTGTAGGGGTAATCTCTGGAACTACTGAAGCGATTTCAAAAGTGATGGTGGAAAACTGATGGTGACAATCCCTGCTCGAACATAGGCTATATTTTATGTCGGTTCCACTATCCCCAGGTGGTGCAGGAGCGAAAGACGTTCTAAAATTTCGATTTTTTTAATAATGAAGGAGCTAGAAAGATGAAATTTGTCATGGTTGTTACTTATAAAATGTAAATGCGCTCTAAGAAAAAAAAAAAAAAAAATAGAAATTTAAAAGGGTGAGATGAGCGAAAAGCGTTCTAAAAACATTCTAAATTACAATTTCTATGGAATCTCTGGAACTACAGAACCGTTTTCAAAAGTGATGGTGGCAAATTGATGGTGACAGTCCCTGCTCCAACATAGGCTATATTTTATGTCGGTGACACTAAACCCAGGGAGGGTGCAGGATCGAAAAACGTTCTAAAATTTCGAAGTTTTTATACTGAAGGTGTTAGAAACTTGAAATTGGGCGTGGTGGTTACTTATAAGATGTAAGTGCTCTCTAAGAACAAATTCTAAAAAAAATCGAAATTTAAAAGAGTGAGATGAGCGAAAAGCGTTCTAAAAACATTCTAAATTACAGGTTCTACGGAATCTCTGGAACTACAGAACCATTTTCAAAAGTGATGGTAACAGTCCCTGCTGTAACATAGGCTATATTTTATATCGGTGACACTGCCAAAAGGGGGGGGGGTGAAAGAGTTCTAAATTTTCGATGTTTTTTTTTCGACATTAGTGTGGCTTAATTAGTAATTTCTGAATTATCTGTGGCAGTAAAATTTCCTCTAATGAAATTAGGCCAACGAATACTACTTGGCAGTTGTCAAAAATTACGCGAGCGAAGCCGCGGGTTTTGCTAGTTAGAGTATAAATATGTTAAACATATGTAAAAATGAGCATTTGTATGAATTTATTTTAACTACGCATGAGCAAACCATGACGAAAACGTATTTTGCATAACTAAGTAGTCAGCTATGTAGGGTAACACATATTAAAAGGCCATTCGAATATCTTAAAAATTCAGAAAAACTGTACCCGATGCATTGAGTTGAATTTCATTTGCTCTTCAAAAGTAGCTGGATGGTAAGAAATGTTCCACAATTTGTTGTTTTTCACATAATTTTTTTATTTTGTCATTTCTATTGATGTTTCAGTTTTCTTTGAAAGAACCACCAGAACGAGCCCATTCCATCCAAAATGAATTAACAAAATCGAAGCGTCCGTCCAAACGCTATACATGGACATACGGTAATAACATACTCTTTTGTTGGAAGTCATTAATAAAAAAATGACATTTTGTGGAAAATTCCTTATAATTCAGCTACTTAAAGCAACTGAAATTCAGCTCACTATATTGACCATATCCTTGTGAATATCTTTCTCAACGATATGTGAATGGAGTTCTTGTATGAATTGCCCTATGTAGTGAACTACTAAATTATGTAATCTTGTTTGTCGTTTAAAATCATTACATAAAAATTGTCCTATTTCCTCAAATATTTAATATATTTTTATTCTAATTGCAGTATGTAATTCCTAACGTATTCTGCCAAGTTTCCCGAAAGTGGCTATAAATTTTATTTAAAACTCATGACTGAAATACATGCGAAAATTTCGTGAATTTTTATACAATCCTTTATATTTCCATGAATATACGTGCTATTTTTACACAAATGAGCACAAATGTTGAACAAGATACGTGTAGTCATGTGCTACAGTTACAGATCATGTCTAGCATTTTACTTTACAGGTGATTAAAAGTATTTTTTTAGTCAATTTGTTGTTGGTCCTCTATTTGCTCTTGTGACCAAACCTTCGTTCAAAAATGTGAGGTGAAACACGTTTTTTACAGCCTTGAAGTTTTAGAATAATTTTTTTGCTCCAAAAGTCAGGAACAACTTTAAAAAATAATTGCTGACTCTCGCAACCAAGAGTCGCTACTGATTGACACACACACACACACACACACACACACATACACACACACACACACACACAAACACACACACACACACACACACACACACATATATATATATATATATATGTATGTATCTATATATATATATTTGTAGAGGAGGGATTTTGAAAGAATAATTTACGTACATTCATCGAAGAGGTTGACACAGTTTAATTGTTTATGTAATTGCATCTGACAGTCCCCAGAGAATGATGACATTTTGTTAAAATTATGCACACTTTTCAATGACCATAAACAGTAAGAATAATATAAATCGTACTCTAGAATCATACTCGTCATTATAGAAAGTACCTCAACAACCTTGTCAAATTTAGATCTGTGGCCAAGTTTTATTTTAAGAAAGCATAGCACAATATTGCAAATGAAATGTATTTTATGAAAAAAGATTTCTGCAATAATTACTGTACTCTATACTTTTCATTCTACTATTAGAATAATATTTTTATGTGATACGTTTAAAAATCTCATTTAGAAGATAAAAGTTTGCAATAAATTTTCATATTTCTTAAAATATTTTATTCTGATATTATAAATCATTTTTTTCCCAAATAATGTTGATATCTATTATTCAAATTCCTTTCTTAAATGTGTTATTATTATTATTTTCTGCATCTATAATTTAAAATATCAACTTTTCGTTGTTTTAAGACTTATGAAAAATAAGATGCATCTGTAAAGAAACAAAACAAGGGTTAAAAGATTAAATGAAACAAAGAACCATAAATATAAAATTTTACGGAAATCGTTTTAAATTCCGTTGAAAAGGATGTTTGGCTATTATGAAAAAACTTTTACGTATGTCTTCGCGTTTTAAAAATATTATATAAAAAAATAGATAATGAAAGATAAATAAATGCATTTAATTTCATATTTACAGAAAAAAATGCTTATTTTTAAGTATTAATTATAATTTCATTTCTTAACCTTTTAACCAAAAAATGACGGAATATTCGCGACAACCAGTTTGTATTGTTCAGTTTGGTTGGTTCCAATAATTATTAATTTGGCAACACTTTTTCTGGAAAACTTTTTTTTTCGCATTATTTAATTCCAGAAATTTTGTGATTAGATGGAGGCAAATTTGTTATGCAAAAACACTGATGTCAAAATGTATCAGCGTAAATTACCTAAAGGTGTTTTAATTGATTTATGTATTATCAAGCGGAACTATATTTAGTGTACCAAGAAATGTTAACCGCATAGAAATAAAATCTACGTAAAGAGCTGGATGAATTGTCATCTATGGATAGTAATTTCTGCTAGTAGTTTTTCAATGCGGTAATACTTTTTTTTCTGAATCAAGTTTTAGTTTAGTAATAAGCGTGTATAAACATCTGTAGATTACAGAGCTGTAAAAAATTATTCGAGTGCATTTCCGTCCATTATGAAAATTGCTGAAGGAGAATTCTGACTGTGGTATGCATTTTGTAATTAACCCATTTTTGGACAAAGGTGCGTAAACGCACCATTTCAATAAATATATTTTTATTAACACCGTGACGTATATTTTTCCCTAATTTTATTTTTCTGCTATATTTAAGGGTTCTGGAGACATCTATAAAAATTAGTAATTCAATTGAAGTAATCACTTTTTGTTGAGAAATTTTCAAAATGCGCTGGTTTTTTACTTGAAACAGTTATTGAGAAATTCAACTTTTTGAAAATGTATAATTATTCCACTTGAGATTAATCATATGTTTTTATAATGGAGTAAAGTTGCAAGTTCTGTAAATAAAATAAAAATAAAACAAATGCCATAAGAATTTTTTTAAATTTAAATTTAATGGTAAAGTATTAATGGTAAATTAATAATGGTAACGTCAAATTAAGTAAAATATTATTTTTCATGCACCAAACTTTTTTGGTATCTTAATGAATGTAATCTAAGCAAATTTCAATACAAATAATACCACATTTTATAAAATTTCTATGCTTGGCCTAAAATGGGTTAAGTTAAATTTTAGCAAACAATGTATACGCAGAATATATACATCATGCACAGGGATGCGAAAAATTATTCGAATACCTTTCCAGATGTAGACTATAATTGGTGAAATTTTGAAATGTATTATGCGATTTATAAGTTAGTTACATATATAAGAACCTTCACCTTTTTAAACTGCGAAATTTCGTTACAGTTTTCTAAGTGTTGGAAAGTGTTCCATAATCTATGCTTGACGCATAAATTTTCTTTCTTGTTTTATTTTCAAGATTATTTTCCAAACATAAAGCGGCCCAAATTAAATAACACATTTCCGAAGGAGTTATTTATTTATTTTTTTTTTTTTTGAGTCCAGAGAGTATCGTAAGAGGGTGCTAGGATTTTTTTAGAGAAAAAGAAGTTTTCGAAGGACCTTGTATTTCATGATTCCATAGGATCTCTGTCCAATATTAAAGACAGCATAGCACGCCATGTACGTAACACTCCCGTGCATACAGTGCATTCAACCATTCAACACTCTATGTTGCTTTCCCATACATGGACAATGGGATAAATGGCAGACAATGGGAGCCATCATATATTGAACACATTTTATCCTTATTAGGTGGATTAATTGTATTATTCATGATATATCTTCTACATAAAAACCAAATGAGCACAGTATTATTGCTTTTACAACTTAATCTGTGACGTACCCTTGCGGATAGTCAGCTTGAAAAGTAACCATGACACAAGTTTAACAATAACAACAGTTTATTTAAAAGCAATAATAAGACTGATTGGCAATGGGTGATTGGCAGTGGACCAGACTTAAATTAAAAATGATCAAAATTAAGCTTGAAAGATTAAAAGACTGAAAGAGGGGAACGCTTTCTCCAAAATAATCACAAATTCAAATGCTTGCTTAAAACAAAATGGCCTCACTGTAGTTTGCAGGAAGAAAAGAATAAAGTCCCTTTGGCTCACATGTCACTAGAAACACTGTAATTAGCACTATAAAATGTCACTTTAAACACCGCAATATCATTATCAAAAGAATCCTGTAGATTCGAAAAATTATTTTATTTGAAATACTAAACTTTAACTCCTTAATACGCTGACGAACTCACAGTCGAAGATTCTACTCAAAAACGGTTAATACAAACTTCACTGGCTACTCAGCAGTAAACTTCGACGTTCAAAGCAGGAATTTCAGACAATTCATACTATATTATCACTATCAGCAGGATGCCTCTAAATACGACAAACCTAACCCCTACTGTAGGTTATATAGCAACTAGACAACCACAGATACCTAATTATCATGCCGTTGCGCAAAAGAAGCATGAAAATCAGATGCCCGAATATTCAGGCATATTTTTCAAAATTAAAAATAAGTACGAATAGATCGCACTTTCACGCATAAATATAAGAATTTAGGATGTCATGATCGCACGCAAAAACTCAAAATTCACTCGATCGCAGAGTACCTACCTAAAGCAGTAGATAGGTCAGATACAACTCTTTTTCTATAGGATAAATTCCCATTTTCACTTTACGACACTCCCGAATTCTCAAGATTTTCTCGCGAACAGTTTTTGCTGCATCCCTCAGGGAAATATGTAGTTTAATTTCGGACGCATTGTATTTCACGACAAAAATGAAAAAATACACAAAAATCAATTTTATTAATTCATACATAAAATTTTTCCAACATTTTCCAGCCAGTTAAAAAAACAAAATTTTTCGTTTTTGCAGTCAATTAAAAATATAATGCATATTACACTAAAATAAAAGCCCTCTAACCACTAGCAATTAAGATGAGGGATTTTTAAATGAATTCATTTAACATTCCGCATTTTTAACTTAAAATATACTTTCTTTAGTAATGTAAAACGAAAAAAAAATTAAATCATCATCTTTTATAATTAAAAGCCTTTTCTTTAATAAAAAGTTCATAACACAAAAGAGTACTGAATGAAAACTGATTTTTACATGTTGTTTTATTGTTTAAACAATTTTTAAAAATCTATAATTAAAAGCGGAAAGTTTCTGAATGCTTTTATCAATTGATGAATATTTTTTTTTTTATTATACTAAAATGAAAAGATACTGGAGTGTTTCACTTGGTTTTGAAAGTTGCGGATTATGGCAAAATTTTTCCATGGGGACATTTTTTTCAACATTTATTTCACCGTTTCTCTTATTCTAGGAATGAATACCGGTTAATTAAATTAACATATCTTTCAATAATATCTATTTTTTTTTAATTCATTAATATTAAGATGCACTACAAACAATTGATTTAATTGAAAATAATAGAACAAAAACTGGTTGAAATTAATATGTTAAATGAAATGATGTAATAATAATAAATAAAACATGTTATTAACTTTTATGTACTTTTATATTCTTCATGATATTTTCGATTTTATAGAAAAAAATCTATTTAGTTTAAAAAAAGGAATCGGAAATTTAAAAAAAATAAATCCTAGTATCGATTCCAGGCTTCTGGGAGTTCAGATATAAAATCATTTTCTGTGGTTTAGTTTTCTGGCAATAAGTCTAAAAAACAGAATGTTTATTTCGATTTTTTGGCAGAAATATTAAGCAATTTTATTAAAAATATTTTCATACTCCTGAGAATCATTTTAATCTCAGTAAGTTGTCTCATGGATTCACTTTAGTTTTTATTAAATTTCAGAATGCAACTCTGTTACTTAAGTAATAATTGTAAAATATTTACTGTTAAATAACTTGCTTGAATAATGTAATCATGCACATTTAATTGTAAAGTAATAATAATAATGTTTTTGTTTTATTAGTGAAGTGTAAAATATGAGGTAGTCGGTTTTATTGATGTCGGTCCGAGTTTGTTATGTTTAAAAAAGTAATCTGATCCGCAGTGCCTAAGTAGAACTTACATTAAAGTTAGTTAAATTTATCTCAATAGATATTATTATAAATAATTGAGATACGTTAATAATTCGTTTTTCACATGAAAGGACGTGAAAGCTCTCCTAATTTGCTTTTGGTTTTCATGGGCCGAGAGCTTAGCTTCATTGGCTCTTTTTTCGCCTCCATTGCGAGACAACGCAATATGCTAAAAAAAATGAGAAAGATGAAGTCCAAAAGGGTTCATTATATGGTCTTGCTACAGATGATTTTATATAAGTTGAAAATTGTCAGTGTTATCTATGTTTGTTTAAAAACATTGTAAAACTTTAACTTGTTTTTCTCGAGACTCTGTTTTACAAAACAGTATCAGGTAGAACTCGAGATTGGATCGAACGATTTGGTTGAAATTTTTATGCTTTTCCGTATATACTATTTTGTAGCTCCTCACGGACGCGTTTTTCAATATTCGAATTGTAAATATTTTTCTGCCCGATTTAAATCCGAAAATGTTTGTCTAAAATCGACAACTTGAAATTTGAACGGCCGCTATTTCCTTCAGGATCGGAAAATTGATAAACCCATCCGAGAAAGACTACAAAATTTCGCAAATTTTAATTTTTGTTTTGTTTTGTTTTGTTTTTTGTTACATATAAGCAGATTCCGCGATTCATCAGGTACCGCGGAACGCTTCAATTTTTGCACACTCCTGTATCAAAGGCTGCAGAGGTCCATTTTTCAACCAATTTCCAAACAAAAAACTGAGAAAGAAAAAGTCAGAAAATTAAAAAAATTGTTTTTAAAGCTTCAAGATATGCTCTTTTATTTGCAAAAAACATTATTATTACTGTAAAATTGTACTAAAAAATCGCAAAAAGTGTAGAAATTTTAGGTAAGTTATAACATGCCTTAATTGAACTTCTTATGGCATTGAACGAATTAGGGAGTTTTTACTAATACGGAATTTTGGAGGTGATGTTTTTCTAGATGGGATTTAGCTGGAAATATCTAGAATATTTTTTCTGGTTATAATTAAAGTGATTGCTCAAAAGAATGCAGTAATTGGTCAACATGATTGTGACTGACAGCTGAGTTATGATTGTATCTGTGTTTTATTCGATTGAGACAGCTTGTGGTTTCAGTGTAGAATTTATTTTTTGTTATTACTCGAAATCGCTTTTGTATTGCGTCGTTTGAGACCAGCGGAATTTTACGTGTTTCCGAGTGAGCAAATGTATATTTTGGAGATTTTATTAATGTTAATTCTCTGATTCTTCTGGAATATTCAATGTTCGTAAAAATAAATAAGTATAACGTCTAAAGGACTGTTTATCTATGACTAACATCTACACGAACAAGAAATATGTATGAATAGGTATCAGGAGTGGGGTTTTGGATTAGCCGTAGTTTAATTGAATAGTTTTCATCATGCTTATCAGAACACAGTAAGGGGAGCAGCTTAAACAGGTAATGGAAACCAGAAGAAATAAAAAAAGGGTTCAAAAACAGTTTTCTGTTGGTCAAGAAAAAAATGAAAACTGGGCAAAACGGAAGGATAGAAAATATTTTTAAAATGTCAAAAATAGATTGAAGCCAATCTAAAACAAATGAAGAAAGATTTTGAATAGGTCAGAGGTAGTTTAGAAGATACATTTATGAAGAACAAGATTGATGGTAGAACATAAAGTTAAAAATAGAAGACAATTTGTATTAAAACTAGTCGTTGGGGACCACCGTAATATTTACCCATCATGGATATGCATAATGTAAAATATTGAAATAAAAAATGTGTAAACTACTTATAAAATGCATTGCAATTCGAATAAAATCGGGCTTGATGACGTCATAAACTTTAAAGGCTCGATTACTAAATTGCTTAAAAGAAACATCCTTATAACTCCAAAAACTATAATCCTATTAACTAGCGGTTTATTGCATTTGATTAAGCGTCTCATTTCCAATTAAAATATATCTTTGAAATGAAATTTAGATGAAATACAGGGTCATGAAGAATTGAAGAGTGTGGTAAATAGGATTACAAATACCTCGGCAACTCATTATCCGATAAACTTCATGCTTTATGCAAAATTTATGTTTTTTTATTGTCTTTTATATTCACCCCTTAAAATAAACAATTTCGAAAATTTTTATATACCTTTTATCAGAACGAATATTTCGAGAGTCCGAAAAAAATAGTTCCGGATAAAAAAAATAGTTCCAGTTACTGAAATTCAATAAGCTTCTTCCCGTTATTACATACTAAGTACATACCAAATTTTAAGTCTCTATCTCAATTTTTTCAGGAGATAGAGCGTTTACAGACACACAGACACAAAGAAACACCGACATACAGACACACAGACGGACGGCAAAAATTTTTTTTTTCTAAAAATATGTTTTTCGGAATCTCCGTATCTGAAACGTGTAAATCCGTCATTTTTTTTTCGATTTTCAAAACGATTACAAGATTTACCCTATACTACGTATGATGGGTAAGTAAAATCAATGAAGAAATTTTCTGGATAGAAGACAAAATTCAGAAAACTGACGTCGTAAAAGAAAAAAAATTGGTATTATAGAAGATAAATAAATAATAAAAAGTCCTTCCGGCCTGTACCGGGAAGAAAAGGTAGCTTTCCTATATCTTCGTTTTAAAATTTGAACTAATGTTACACGAACACACAGCAAGTTAAAATGCAAAGAAAATGTTTACAAAAGATTCGTTAATACTGAATTTGAATAAGAAATTCGCCAAATTATTGAGCTATAGCCAAGTTGGCTTCATTTATGAAGACTTATTTTGGTCACCAAATTTGGCGATATTTCGTCAAATGTCCCCAAGTTTGGCGAGAATTTGGCGCTAACGGATATGAATATATAGTTTTATGCGTATGATTGGGAAAATTATTACAACAATGCCATTTTTTTTAATGTGCTGTCTTGTTTCAAAATGTCAGCCACCCTAGAATTTTAAATTGCTCTATCTCAGCCATTTTTTAAGATAGAGGTAAACCAAAAAATGCTCTGGAATCCTCGTACCAAGGCCTAACACTTAATTAAAAAATAAATTTGATTTTTTTAATTTTTATGTATATTTATTTTAGATTTTAAGTTAATTTAAATATTTAAATGGCCACCATCTTGAAACAAAATGGCGGACCAAGCTGGCCAACGAACTCGGTCGAGACATTGGTGAGCTTAATACACGCAATTAGTTTCATCAAAATTGATTTATAAATACGAGCGTTATCGTATGACATAGGTCATATATATATATATATATATATATATACAGCGTGTCCACGTATAACCTGATCGACCTTTATTTTCGCAACCGTTGGTCCTAGATGCATACTTCCAATTACAAAAATGCTTTAAATAAGGTAAAGATATACTTTTAAAGCAATTTGGGTCAAGAAAAACATTTATTAAAAAATTACGAAATTTAAATTTTTATACGGTCCCCCGGTCCTATAAGTGATATTTAGTAAAAATTTACTGTGACACTAACAAGTACCACAAAGAAAGTCCCACTCATCTAACATTAAAATTGACCGAGTTATGAAACTTTGAAATGCATGACTTATACCACTTTTTTGCATCTCAAAACAGATGATTTTGGCCGTGCTTTCAGGGGTCGTATATAAAGTACTTAAACTTATTTCAAGGTATCTGCGCTTTGAAACAAATCGTACAACTATTACGATTGACTTAAATTTTATTAGTTAAGTTTGAGATTAGTTAAAATAATTGTGTTTTATCATATGTTTTATTTTGTAAGGATTTGAGGCTATGATTTATTTTAACAAAAATTATATTATTTTCATAAGGTTTTATTTAACTTGCAACGATCGTCTTTCCAGTTTAAAATTTGTACTAGAACTTTAACTCACTTTCAAATGTCCGATCGAAGTTAAATTTTACATACCGACTTAAATCCGATGACAATGTAATATTATTATGATTTTCGATGCTTACCATCTTAATAATACTCATATTAGAGGATAACACGAAAAAATTCGGATAAATAACCGTCAACAAGTTTAAGAAAAAGTTTTAGATTAGATAACATAAGCCTGCGATGGTTGTGTTTTTTAACTTTTATAATTACGTTTTATGTATTTTTTAACGCTGAATAAAAAAATTACCTTCACTTTTAACTATCATGTCAAGATTTTTCGCAAATCGTAAATTTCAAGGTTGAAAAATAGCGAAAAATCTGATACTATAAAACAGATGTAAGGCTTTTTTATTCAGTTTAATTTTATTTAATTCAATAATTTATTCAATTTTTTGGCGTATACTGGTTTTTTTTTACAACTAAATAGCTCAAGGGTCCGATGAGGTTGGGAGGGGAGGGGGGGGGTCAATTTTAACTTTGAAATTTTCGATTTGAGAAAAATCCTGACGTTATGATTTAAAATGAAGGTCATTTTCGGATTCAGCGCTAAAAAATACATTAGAATCAATTTTCAATAGCTAAAAAAATGGCACAACTCAAAATTTGAAAGACAGTGTAATCTAAAAGCATTTTAAAATCGTAATTGAGGCTGTTGTTTTTCATCCTTTTATTTAAAAAAATTCTGTTATTTTTATCCTCTTATATGCTCAGTACAAATTGTATATTTTGCATTAATATGTCAGAATGATTATAGATTTCCCATTTATATTAGATTGCAATGTTAATTTTGCTCTCAACTATTTTTTTGATATATCTGAAGATTATTTATATTTCTACTACATTTGTGAATGACCCCTGTTTCGCAACAAAAAATATACACCAACTTTAAACAGCTATTACTCGGTCAGTTTTAATCGTAGATGAATGGGACTTTTTTTGTCTTACTTGTTAGTGTCACAGTAAATTTTTACTAAATATCACTTATAGGACCGGGGGACCGTATAAAAATTTAAATTTCGTAATTTTGTAATAAATGTTTTTCTTGGCCCAAATCACTTTAAAAATAATTCTTTACCTTATTTAAAGCATTTTTGTAATTGGAAGTATGCATCTAGGACCAACGGTTGCGAAAATAAAGGTCGGTCAGGTTATACGTGGACACGCTGTATATATAAATCAGCATTTGAACGGAGGGTGTTTTGGGGTCTGGGGGTCATGATCTGAGAAAATATATCAAAATTTTCCGGAACTGCTTTCCTCTGAACGGCTGCAATACGTAGCTTTATACTTTTTTGTATTGAAAGCTACCTAAAAAAAGACATCTTTAACACAAGTCAAGAAAGAAGAAGAATTTTATCTGAAAATAAAGGAAAACATTTTCAAGTGAATAGAAAGAAAAAGTTGAACAGCAAAAAATTTGAAAAAAAAATAAAACCTTAACAGAAAAAAAGGCTAGAATACCGGAAAAGACATTAAAGGAAAAGTAATTGCCGCAAATTAGAAGTTTATGTATTTGGAAAATGAAGATTCTAGATTCGGACCAAAATCGACCAGGATATCGAAAAAATTGTCATCTTGGCAAGTTTACAAACTGCAATTTTCGATCATAGCGGAAGCCAACGGATGGAACTCAACAGTAAAAGCATTTAGCAGCAGTTTTACGGGGCGACACAATCGATATTATTCCGACGCTGTCTGATGAACAATGACACAGTTTCAACTTCCTTTCAAATGCTTTAGAACTATACATTGGAGAAAAAATGTCTGAAAGATTTTAGTCGTAAGCAGCTTAAGTCCCGCTTCCAGAAAAGTGGCTGAGAACCTTCAGGAATTATCTACAGATATCGAACGCCTATCCCACCCAGCGTACCTCAATTATTTCGGGATACCCAGCTAACATTTAAAACATTACATCTCTATAGTGTTTCTAGACGGTGTTTGAGATTTAGAAATTCAGAGAGCACTTCGATCGGCGGATATTAAAACCTAAATTTTACCAAAGTGTCTACTTTAAAATTCGAGGCAACCCAGAAGATCTGTCGAAAAGATCGTCACAATATTAGACCTGTATCTACACCAGAATCTGATTCTAGTTTTGACAAGATTCTAGAAAAATGTCAAAGACATCGTAAAGGATACCCGCAACTTAAAAGGAGAAAAATTCCTTCCGGCCTGTACCGGGAGGAAAAGGTAGTTTTCCTATATCTTCGTTTTAAAATTTTAGCTAATGTTACTCGAAAACAGCAAGCTAAAATGCAAAGAAACCGTTTACAAAAGATTCGTTAATACTGAATTTGAATAAGAAATTCGCCAAATTATTGAGCTATAGCCAAATTGGCTTCATTTATGAAGACTTATTTTGGTCACCAAATTTGGATATATTTCGCCAAATGTCGCCAATTTTGGCGAGAATTTGGCGTTAACAGATATGAATATATAGTTTTATGAGTATGACTGGGAAAATTATTACAACAATGAAAGAAAATAATTTGCGAGTAATCGCGTTAATGTGCTGTTTTGGTTAAAAATGTCAGCCACCCTAGAATTTCAAACTGCTCTATCTGAGCCATTTTTTAAAATAGACGTAAACCAAAAAATGTTCTGGAATCCTCGTATCAAGGCCTAACACGTAATTAAAAAATAAATTTGATTTTTTAACTTTTTTGTATATTTATTTTAGTTTTAAATTTTTAAATGGCCACCATCTTAAAACAAAATGGCGGACCAAGCTGGCCAACGAACTCGGTCGAGACATTTGTGAGCTTAATACACACAATTAGTTTCATCAAAATTGATTTATAAATACGAGCGTTATCGTATGACATAGGTCAGATATATATATATATATATAAATCAACATTTGAACGGAGGGTGGTTTTGGGGTCTACGGCTGTAATAGGTAGCTTTATACTTTTTTGTATTGAAAGCTACCTAAAAGGAGAGAGAAAATCAATGTTTAAACTGCGATAGAGATAATCATACAAAAATCAACTGCCTAGAACGTCGGCATAGTGGAAATACAAACTCAAATGTACAGAAGAAAAACTATAATGTGACCTTCTTGCGGGGTGGAGGTTGCCAGCAATTAAAAAAGTCTAATTTGCAGCTTTTTAAAATTTCTTCGATGAGTAGCAACGTCAAGAGACTTTTTGTTATGGGTCATGTGAATAAAATTCCCTGCCACATGATCATCTTCACAAAAGCCAATGTTGTCATCATTAGGACAGATGTGGCTTGAGTTTTGGAGAAATATTTATCTGAATGCCGCCTTCAGTTATATTCCAAACTGTTCGGTACTGATAATGAAATGCATAGCGTTTAAAGTTATTTTATAGGGACACACAAAAGATTTCTTTTACATTAAAATCTATGTGGAGAATCGATTGCGGTGCATTTTATTGCTGTTTTATTGTGTGTTTTTAAATTGCTTATTCAAATATCTCATTTCTTTGTATGAAAAGAGGAAATTTACTAATAATATTCTGTTAGTGCAGGAAAGCGTTTCATAATCTGTGTCTGATGCATAATCTTTTATTTTTGTTCTACTTTAGTTATCTCTATCTTCTTTCAAAGATGTAAATTCAATGTTTACATAATTTAGTTTAAATACATTCTTAATTCCTATTGGTTTTATATAGAATGAATACTTTTCAGAAAATAGAAATCGTAAAACTGATTTATATTCCAAAAGTATTTAACAGTCTCTAAAATAGAGGATTAACATAAATCAAATAATGGATTGAATTTCTAAGTTATTTATTGATGTAACTTGGATCAACAATTCTCTGTATTTAACTCTAGTGAGAAGACACAAGAAAAAGTTTTTGGCATAACAATGTAAGTAAACTAAACGCAATTAAATTGAGCTTCCGCAAACTGTCTGTGATGAGCTAAATTTCTGAAACTAATCATTGGCTCTTGTTTATAATTATGATGAAATAATTTAAATTTTAAATAATACGATTCATTCAATGTATGTGCAGTTTTAAACATTAATTGAAACTTTTCAAATAAAATACTTCTAAAATTTATGAAGAAGTTTCATCTTCATATTTCAATCTTCAATTTTTAATTGCATTTTCTGTTATTCTTCTGTATTCTGTTATTGTTTTTAGTATATTATTAAAAAAATTTAAATAACTTTGAAATAAAAAGAAATGTTCACATTGCATTTTTTTTGTGGTAACATTCTTTATATTTTAACACCTTCATACATGAATTAATTTTACGTGAATTCAAAAGGTTTTATGCACTTTAGCTAGATTTAACATGGAATATTAAGGATAAATAATGTAGAATTTCTAAAAACCTTACATTTACAAAAATACAAAATGAGCCTTATATAAAGTTTACAAGCATTAAAATCAACACAGATAAAGGGACAGAGATAAAGAGACTGACACAGTTAAAGAGACAGACAACAGACAATGACGAAGATAATGACACAGATAAAGGCACAAATCAAGACACACATATAAAGAAATGCAAATAAAGAGACACTGATAAGGAAACAGCTATAAAGAGGCATAGATAAAGATACATACAGAGATAAAGAGACAGACACAGTTAAAGACACGGATCAAGAGGAACAAATAAAGAGACCCAGATAAAGATATACCGTTAAAGAGATACAGATTAAAAAACACAGAAAAGGAAACAGAGATAAAAATACAAATAAGGTGACAGAGATAAAGAGACACAGATAAAAATACACACAATAAAGAGATAGAGAATGAATGTATGAAAATGAAAGAAAGAAAGAATGAATGAATGAATGAATGGATCGATGAATAAATAAATGAATGAATAAATGAATGAATGAAAAAATAAATCAATGAATCAATGAATGAATGAATAGAAGACATGCAGCAGGTAGTTAGAGAGAGAGAAAGACATACAGATGACAATGAATGAATGTATGAATGAGTAAAAATGAATGAATGAATAAAAATGAATGAATGAATAAAAATGAATGAATGAATGAATGAAAATGAATGAATTAATTTATGAATAAAAATGAATGAGTGATTGAAAGTCAGACATACAGTCAGACAGATAGAGAGACAGATAGATAGAGAGAGAGATTGAAAGACATACAGACAGACAGATGAATAGAGAGAGAGATAAATATATAGATGGATAGATAGACAAAATGAGAGACAGGCAGACAGGCAGACACACCGACAGATAAATAGACAGATAGACAGACAGACAAAAAATATCCGAGGAGGGCAGATCCCCCCAGCAATATTATACAGACACATTAAATGCATTTTTCTGATAATTCAAATTTTGAACACCTTAGTAAAAATTTAAAAAAAAAAAAAAAAAAAAAAAAAAAAAAAAAAAAAAAAAAACGAATGAAAAATCATGCTTCAAGCATAGATTATGGAACACTTTCCAACACTTTAAAAAGAGTTTAACAGAACTTCGCTGTTTAATAATGAAAATTAGATATTTAAGAAAATACTTTAGAAAACGCATAACAGATATGAAAACCACATTCCAGCAAATACCGTCCTAGTCCGCAAAGTACTCCAATTCCTTTGTGAAGCCATGTATATGATCTATATATTTATACCCTACATACTATGTTAAAATTTATCTTAGTAAGAAAACGCATATTACAAGTGAAAATTCACCTTCAACAATTTCTATCAATAGCAGGAAACATACTTAAATTCTCTTGTACATTCTTCTATTTTACCTACAAATTTTTATAAGCGCCACATATTAAGCTAAAATTTAAATCAGGCAAAAGCACGCTTAAGACTACTGAAATCATGCTTCCAAAAATTATCATCCATAGGCGACCATGTATCCAACATTTTGCAAGGCCTTGTATATCATTGTATCTATATTCAAATACCTCTTAGGCATTTTCATGCCAAACTGTATTTTTACTAACTAAATTAAAAACCACCGCTCAGTTTCACGCTCATACTTAGTATTGCTTTCGAAATATTGTGTGCAGCCCTGCATATGATATGTAGCATTTATACACACCACGTACTATGAAAAAATTTAGTTAAACTTAAAAACGCATACTATACCTGAAACAGTAATTATTGCTTATAGACAGTTTTTCGCATACAGTACTATATAAGATATCTTTTGTATGTCTCTGTAAATGAACGATAAATGCTATGCACATCATATTCTACAGCACGTATCTTGTAGTAAAACGTGGTTATATATATGAATTTCATTATATTTGAAATAGTGTAAGATAAATTAAAATACGTTGCAAGCAGTTTTACCCCGTAGATTATGTAACCGAATTCTTTTGTGTGGCCGCCCTTTAAATGAATGATAAATGCTTTACACTCCCTATTCTAAGAATATTGGTCTGCTACCTATTACTCTATTTCGCATGTATGGAGTGTCCTAAAAGTTCCCGTACTGACGACATATGTTTTTATTATTCACAAAACAACAAAGCTTAAAACGATTAATTTTATGCTAATGGTAAAAAGCACTTTTAACATTATGTAGGAATAAATACTGGACTTACATTTACAGAGGCCGCAGCGTCCTATATTTTTTTTATATATTTGATACCCCTATTTTCAAACTATAAATATCATGGTAGATTTCTTTAAAATTTGCAATAGAAGGAATTGTGAATATTATATTTTGAAAATAGTGGTGGGGATTATTAAAAAATATATAGAACGCTGCGACCCCTACATTTATAATAAATTTTCAAAATATCCACCTCTTTCTAGGAGGCAAAGATGAACTCGTTTGCGCATGTTTGTAGAAACACGTTTTAACATGCTGGGAGTAACTTCTTGTATTCCTTGAGTAAAGGCAATTTTCAGATCATCTATTGTTTGAGGAGTATTCTCATAAACTTTGTTGTTTCATATCTCTACAGAAAAAAAAGTCCGTGATGCTCAGATCAGGAGTTCGAGGAAGTCAAAGATTTTTTGAGATGAGTCGATTACCAAAAAATTCTTAAAGCATGTCCATAGTTTCATTACTTGTATGACTTGTTGCACCATCTTGTTGGAACCAAGAATCTCGTACATTAACTTCTAACAATGCAAGAAATTGCTGGATAAGTTCCCTGTACACAGAACAATCAATAGTTGATTCGAAAAACAGAGGTCCAACAATCCGTTTGCGTGATACAGCACACCATGCGACAATATTTTGAGAATGTAAAGGTTTTTTGCATTAATGAATGAGAATTGGTCGTCTCCCAAAAGCGATAGTTTTGTGTGTTCAGGTAACCACCTAAATGAAACCATGCCTCATCGGAGAAAAATGTTTTGTCCAAAATCTTGATGTTGTTGCGAATAAATCTCCAAAACCACCAGCAATAATGAATCCGCTTCTCCAAATCTGGTGGCTTTATCTCCTGCACCATTTTTACACGATAATCACGAAAATGCAAAGCTCTTAAAGCCTTATGTGTCGATCCACGAGATGCGCCCATTTCTTGTTCCAAACGCCTGACGGATTTTTGAGAAATTTGCAATGTCCTTTCGTTGACTGTTTTGCAGAAAGGCTTGTGTAACAAATTTCGGCCTTCCACTCCTGTGCTTGTCTTCCATCGGACCCGTATTACGAAATAGCCGAACGAGCGTATATAGAATATCTTTACTCGGTATTGCATCAATTGGATATTTATTTCGCCAAACATCTTTGCACTTACATACGATTTACATTCAAAATAAATTTCAAGCAGCACAATTCTCTGAATGCGTGGTAAACTTATTTCACTATAAAGAACAATATAACATAGAACTTTTTATTCTCGCACCAATTGAGCGCGAAAACGATAAAAACTCAAGAATTGATGCAATGATAAGCAGACGATAAAATTTAATATTTCAAAAAAACAAAATCACTGACAATGAGTTCATTAAGTTGGAGTACGGGAACTTTTAGGAAACACCATATTATTGAATTGCATATAAAGTTTCTTTGTAATATAGGAATAAAAATATATGTGTAATTCAGTGGCGATCGTTTTCCAACACGACGTGATATTAGGGTTACTGTGCATGATAGATTTAAAATATTGTTATTAAAAAATAGCTATATATGATTAATATATATTCCGTGTATAACGCGCACTTTTGGTACAAGAAAATTGATCGCAATTTCCAGTTCCGCGTTATACACCGGTTATCAAAGTGACAGATTAAAAATTAAGAAAAGCAGGTGGTCAGAAGAATTGAAAATTCTACACTTAAAAACATGCTATTTACAAATAATAATAATAATAATAATAATAATAATAATAATAATACATTATGATTTTAACCATTCCGTAGCACACTTCATTTTCCGATCATCCGTGACACTCTGTGTCAATTTGACCCAAACTAGTTTTCATCAAGGTACATCCCCGTAAATTTACATCAAATGTTTAGATTTTATTATATTTTTTTATAGCTTTTGAAATGTACTTTTAGATTGTTTCATTAATTTTAATATAGGAATTAATTTTAATACAGGAAAATTATTTTAAACAGGATATATGTTTTCAAAAATGTGAATTTAACTTAAAAGTTGCACTAAATATTAAATTTGTTTGATAAATTAAAATCTCAAATGGAATGTTAAATTTCAATTTGGGTACTAAAAAGGGTGAAAAGGTATTAAAAAAGTTGCAAGTTTGAAAGTCTGCGAGTGAAAATAACCTGGTGTGCTCTTAAGGGTTAATAAAACATGATACAGGATTGCAGGAAAAATTCTAACTAGTAGGCTTTTAAATGTTCTTTTTTTTGTGCTACAACTCTAATGAAGATTTCTTTGCAAATAAAAAAAGGGGGGCGTTATACAGCGAAAATACCTAATAAATGGAAAATGCACTTCTAAAACTTCGGCGCGCATTATACGTCGTAGTAAACAGTAATCCTTTTTTTAAAAAAACATTGCTAAAGAGCCGTTCTTTGGAAACTGAAAATAAAATAATAATATGGCAAGAAATATAAATACAAGAAAAACTGATTTTTATTTCTTTTAAAATAGCCTCATTGTGATGGTGTGCAAAGGCTATATTATTTAGTGTTACTCTTCATAGCAATTGGCAGATTTTTTAGAGGAAGCTACTTCGATAAATCTTTATGGCTGAAATAGCGTGAGAGTCTGTATGTCGTGTTTCCTCACCAAGTTATCGTTTGCCCAAAGTAGCTAAAAATGCAATTAAACTAATGAAATGAACTTAAAAACATAATTTATTACTGAGTTGTTATTTTCAGATGACACCGTAATGTTCCTTGAAAGAAATTTTAATGCAGATGGTCGCGTTATTTCAGCCGTGTAGAGTTTAGTGAAATAGTCTCAATAAAATACGTAGCCCATTGACTGAAAGGTAGACTAAGTAATAGGACCAATCTACGGATAACGGATCTGTCGGATTCCGGCATACACTGTTAAAAAATTTCGTTCATTGACAGGTTGTCTTCCGTGAATTTTGATCAGAAAGTTTCCGTTTTGTTAGAAAAATGGAATCTCTCCCGTATATCTGTTGCTACCCAGCTAGAAAAAGTTTGCAAAAAAATTGCACAAAATCCGAGCGTATTTGGCATCTCTACTTATGCATAAAAACTGCAAACTGAATTGTGCACAAAAAATGCATAAACTGTATCCCTAAATTGTACACTTTTTAGACTTTTAAGATTACAGAGTTTCAAATACGGAATTATTAATGTAAAAATCTATCATCCAATGGGATTGCAGTATTTTTGATCGCCACACATGCGTTTAAACTCCTTCGCGTCTGTATCGCTCCATTTATGGACTACAAAGACGGAACATTCCTCTTAAAACAGAAACATTAAGGCAACTCTGCTGCCAGTCCTTTTTCCGTAAATTGACGGAATTTGTTTTTTACAGTATACTGTTAAAAATAATCTGAAATTCATGGGTATTTTTTTCCTGAATTTCACAGAAAAAGTCCCTTTTCATGACAAAAGGGCATTTTCAGTTAAAAGCAGAAAATTTCCTCATATAAGAAATCAGCCAACGGAGATATTCCGTTATCTGCTTCATGTATATTTTCAATGTTTCAAAAACTGACATGTTGCTGCACAGAAAAACTAAAAATTCTATAAATTAAAATTTCAAGTTTATTTAAAACAACAACAAGAAAATAGTGCTTTCGAATTTAAAAAAGCAAAAATTAATTCTTTCCATTCTTTTAATATTATTTGCAATTCATTTTTTAAAGTTATAAAAAAGTATTCGCACTTAAAATATATTCTAAACAAACAGATTAATATATATATAAAATAGCTAAATTAAGTGAAAAAAAATAGATTCTATTTAAAAAAGCAACAAACAAAAATAATGCTTTCGAATTAAACTCATTCCTTTAAAATTATTCGCAATTTATTTTTTAAAGTTATAAAAAACACTCACACTGAAAATATATTCTAAACTAACACATTTAAAAAATACATAATAGTTGATTAAAAAATCGATTTTCGCAAAAAAGCAAAAATTATCGAATTTAATTCAAAATATAATATTTATATTTTACATCTAACAATCAAATTAAGAATATATATAATTCATGTTTTTATCCTCTATTATTACTATAGTTTTCAACCATCATCTTATTACGAAATATCCCTGCAATTAACTTCAAAATTACCAGTTTTCTAAAGCCCAAATTGTTTAAGTCCCAAGCTGCGATTTGAAGAAATGCCCTATCATCGTTTCCTACTGTTACTGTAGCAACGGCCGCTGGTCTTACGGTAAAGCACTCGGCTCAAACCACTAACGTTCCCAGTTCGAGCCTCAGGACGGGTAGAAAACGTTCTTGCATTATATCAAAATTTAAATTAAATACTCCCATAATAATCAACATATAGCAGCGCAAATAGAGATGGCATTTTTTAAAACCGAGTTTATTTATAACGGAAACTTACCGATTCTTCAAACGGAGTTTTCCCTTCCTCTATCTTTCAAAACGGAAAATGTACTAACGGAACGGAACGGAACGGAAAAAGTCCAGCAACTTTACTGACTGTAGTTTTACCGTGAATTGACGGATTTATTTTTAACAGTGTAGGACACAGTTCCAGATATCTAAATAGAAGAATTAATAGATAATATTAAAAGGTTCATAAAAAATGTTTCCGTTATTAAAGTTACACAAACAAAAATGTTAATATACTGTTATTTTTAAGACACTGTGAAAAATTTCGTAAAATTTCAGTAGATGTACCGTAAATTAACGGTACTTATACCGTTAATTTATGCAGGCCTTTAGGAGAGGGGGAGTGCAGCCGGTACATATACTTTAAATATTTTACGGTACATATGCCGTCCAGTTAAATTACGGTATATATACTGATCACAAATTTGCCAGTATATGTGCCGTAATTTTTGACCAATTTTTTTTACAGTGTAGTTAATACAATTATTTCAAATAAATACACTATCAATAAAAAGATATTTTAATAATTATTTAATTTTTATTTTAATTAATAGAATTGTGTATGATGTATTTGATGATGTGAAAATGCAAAATTAACCAAAACACCAAACGAAAATAGATCTATTTATCTAAGAAAAAGAAACAGTACTGAAAATAATATATAAGCTGTGTTAAACTACTTGAAAGTTCTACCAGTGCATTTTTAAATGAATGACATACATTAAGACCTTTATGAGTTATGATAAGGAGAAATATTCCGTTCTGTGACATCCTGATTTCCAGGGTTTTACATTCCTGGAATTCTTCCAACTTTTGACAATTTATTTAAACGTTCCTGAGAATATTGAAAATGACTTGTTTTTGAAAAATTAGGGGAAAATAATATCTTTCAGTATTTTCGCAGCTTCTTATAAATCCCAAATGTCGATTAATTTTAACTGAAGATTTAATTTACTGAGAAATATTATTATATTTAATCATTATTTATAGAAATGAAATCGATCGAATAAAAGAATAATTGATGGAATTTATCATATCACAATCTTCATCAAAATAAATATTTGTTGATATTGTAAGCAATTAAATATTATCCTTTTTAAAACATAAAAATAATCAATTTTCAAGAGCGATTTCAATGAAAGAAATTGTTGATTTTAGTAAAAATTTAAAAACCATAAAAAACAATTTCATCAACAAAGTTAGAAACAAAATATCTTAAGATAAGGCCTAATTAAGATTAATCGCTATAAATTGAGGTAAGATTTAAATGAAACAAAATATGAAGGCAAAAAAAAAAAAAATAATAATTTGATTAGTATTTTTAAATAGATTTTCCTATAAAATAATGCTTATTATTTCGAAATTTGTGTTTTTCAAGATAAAACTCTTAATTTTTATTTATGTGGGAAAAATTGTCGTCTTTCCTTCCTGTGAATGCGAAAGTATATCAGTATATTAAGCTGAAATAAATGGGTCGGTGTCTAGGTTCAACAATGAATAGTCCAGACTGATTTTAAATGTAATTACGTTGCGATTTAACGTCTTAGTTAAAATATAACCATAAAAATATTTACAATAATAGTTTAAGCTGTTTAAACAACTTACGACCGTCTGTCGGGTTTAAAAATTAGTTAATTGCGCAGTCTACCGACCGGCATAAAAATTTACAACAAGAACGAAAAATCATGCGTCAAGGATAGATTATGTAACACTTTCCAACGCTTCCAAAATAATTTTACGAATCATACTCTTTAATAAGCTAAAAGATAACATCTAAGTAATCCGAATACTTTTATTCAGCCCTGTATAGGATCTATAGATTTGTATATATACTACATAGGATGCTAAATTTTACTTCAGTTAGGAAACACGTAGCACAGTTTAAAATTCTCCGTCTGGAGTTAAATAATACGGAAATGTGTTCCCGAACTTTTATGCTTCCCTGTATAGGATTTACAGAATTTATACACACCACGTAATATACAAAAAGCGATTTAAAATTAAAATCGCATTCAGCAACTTAAAACGCACTTCCAGGAATTATTGTTAACATACAGTAGAGAATTCTTACTGTGTGTCCCTGTAAATGAACGATGACTGCTATACACACACTATTCTGTAGTAAGTCTCTTGTAATGAACCTTATATAAATTTCAATGCGTTTAAAATAGTGAAACATTATTTAAATAAACCGCAGACGATTTTTCTCCATAGACGTAATGTAACGGAATTCTTTTGACTGTCCCTGTAAAGTAAGTATAAGTGCTATGCACACCCTATTCCATATTAAGCTTCTTCTAATGCACCTTAGTGATATATATAAATTTCAATGCGTTTACAATAGTGAAACATTATTTAAATAAACCGCAAATGATTTTTCCCCATAGACCGCAATGTAACGGAATTCTTTTGAGTGTCCCTGTAAAAAAACTATAAGTGCTACACACTTCCGTTGAAATAGGGAACATGCTATAGATAACGATTATAACATATAAAAATTGCAGGACAATCCGAGCATATTTACGGGAGTTAGAGCACGGACAGACGGCCAGACGGCAGACGGCCAGACAAACCGAAGTCATAAACACTTTTCAACTAGGTTGGAAAGTGTTAAAAAGAGGCAGTCTCTCGATCCCTCTGATCGGGACGAAAGCTGTCACACATCTGTTATCTTCTCACGATGAAAATGCATATCTCATCAAATTTCTATTCTGCGGGAATCATCGAACGTAGATTCCAACTCACAAGCATCAGTTAAATATGTGCTGCTCCTTGCAGTTTGAAGTTCAGATGAAGAACATATGCGACCACATTTATTCATTTATTTTTATTTTTATTTATTTTTAACACTTTCCAACCTAGTTGAAAAGTGTTTATGACTTCGGTTTGTCTGCCGTCTGCCGTCTGGCCGTCTGGCGTCTTGCCGTACTCTAACTCCCGTAAATATGTTCGGATTGCCCTGCAATTTTTATATGTTATTGTCGTTATATATAGCATGTTCCATATTTCAACTGAAGTGTGTAGCACTTATAGTTTTTTTACAGGGACACTCAAAAGAATTCCGTTACATTACGGTCTATGGGGAAAAATCATTTGCGGTTTATTTTAATAATGTTAAACAATTTCAAAGACATTGTAATTGATATATATCGCTAAGGTGCATTACAAGAAGCTTAATATGGAATATGCTGTGCATAGCACTTATAGTTAAATTACAGGAACAGTAAAAAAAATTCCGTTACATTACGTCTATGGAGAAATATCGTTTGCGGTTTAATTAAATAATGTTTCACTATTTTAAACGCATTGAAATTTATATATATCACTAAGGTGCATTAAAAAGACTTACTACAGAATAGTGTGTGTATAGCAGTTATCGTTCATTTTCAGGGACACACAAAAGAATTCTCTACTGTCTGTTAAAAATAATTCTTGGAAGTGCGTTTTGTTTTAAGTTGCTGAACGCGATTTTAAATTTAACTCACTCTTTGTCTATTACTTGGTGTGTATAAATTCTGTATTTTATATACAGGGCAGCACAAAAGTTTGCGAACGCATTTCCGTTTATTGACAGAATCTCCAGAAGTAGAATTTTAAACTGTGTTACGCGTTTTCAAACTAAACTAAAATTTAGCATCATATGTAGTATATATACAAATCTATAGATCCTATACAGTCCTGAATAAAAGTATTCGGATAATTTTCCGAATATTGTATATGTTGGAAATTCCTGAAATTACGTGTTTAAATGTGTTATGCGTTTTCCAAATTGTTTACTTAGATGATATCTTTCAGCTTATTAAACGGTAATGATTTGTAAAATAATTTTGGAAGCGTTGGAAAGTGTTACATAATCTATGCTTGACGCATGATTTTTTCGTTCTTGTTTTTTTTATCGGAAGAAAATGTACATGTAATCTATCATAATGTATCTTCATAATTTATATGTGTATGTTATCCAGTTTTTCCTATTAGTCTGCAAGAGACGCAATTTGCATGTGCGAAAGAATTTTTTCTTGGCCCAACCAATTTAAATTTTATCAGTTCAGGGTTGAGCTTGGTCAGTGCAAAAATTAATGAAATCAGGTCCCATTCAATTTCTGTAAGCAGTGCGGGTATAGCGTAATCTACACATGAGACTCTTTTAAAATCTTTTCCAGCGTGTTGGGTTCTGTCCCATTTAATATTAAACCGCAAATGCCACAATGACACCAGAATTATGGGGAGGGGAGGGAAGAGTTTCTTTGATTAAGTACTGGAATTATATTCAAATACATTTGTTCGTAAATTGTGGTGCCATTCAATAATTTCAACATTTTAGAAGCAGAAGTACTATGTGTCTGAAAGTGTCAAACGATACTGCATACAAATTTATGCTAAAATTTAACTCATATAAAACAAGTTGTATATGTCCACAAGCCATGAAATACAGAGTAGCAACATTAATGATGACTTATAATATTACATTCAAATGAAGCTTAATTAAAAAAAAATAATGAATATTGTTTAGAATAAAAGAAAGAGTTGGTTAAAACAGTGGTATTTTTAAAACTCTATAAAGAATGAGTTTAGTTTTTTTTAAATATTTCTCTGTAATTAATTATATTAAAATGATTCCAGTAAACAACTGTGCAATATAATTATTATTTTTAAAAAATCGGGCTTGACACAGATAGGAAAGAATTAAGTTAAGGCATGATTCGGCCCAATTTTGTAGAAATAAATCTAAGCCTAGGTGCAAGTCTACTGAAAACATTATATCAAGTGACCGTTCAGCTCGATTAAATTGAAAATAAAAATGGCCCGGGCCTGTGCATATCCATAGAATGTCCGTTTTTTTCGTTGACCATTAGCTAATTCCTAAACCTTTAGTTTTAGAGAGATACTTTCAACTTAAAAAATGATTTAAATATTGTTCTCCATCATATTAAAAGACATTCACGACAAAACAGTTCGTTTTAGAGAGATATTTTCAGCCTAAAAAATGATTTATATATTGTTCTCCATCATCTTAAAAGACATTCACGACAAAACAGTCATTTTTGTAAAATTTTGGAAACTAATGTTTTACACGGACTTTGGATAAATAAGTTATCTTAAGAAAAACATTCACCATCACTAAAAAATTAATCGAGAAAAAGTTTATTATTGTACAACCGAAATTGACAGAGTTTTAATACTTCTAATCTTATATATTTTAATTTTTTTCCTAAAATCAGAAAAACGCGTTTTTAACTTATACCATTATACATCACGCTGAAAGGAAAAGAATATTTTCTTTTTGTAATGTTTGGAGTGTTTTAATCCGTTTCTTTGGAATGGCAAGATTTGATGCCAACTTATATGTTTTTTTCATAATTCATTCGACTAATTATGAAAAATAATATTTCTCTAATTTAATGACAGAAATTTGCGATAAAATAAGTAGAAAATTGTTGTTTTGAAATTATGGTATTCAAAAGTTAAAACAATATGAATCTTGTTTTTTCCTCCTGCACATAGAATTTAAAAACAACAGTAATTCATTTTGTTACTTATCTTTAACTCTCCTCGATTACACTTATTCTTTGTTGTCTGCTTAAAATCTAATTACTAAATTTCGTGTTGTTTCATAAACTTCTACGGCATTTGACTGCGCTGTTTTCTATCGATGATTTCCAGCCTGGTAAAAAAACAAAAAATACGTCAACAATTAATGCCAAATATATCCTTAGGCATTAATGATGTATGACAAAGGAAATAATTTTTTGTTTAAAAGGCAAAGATTCTCAAAGAAATAAAAGAAAAAAAAACTTAACAAATGGGTTAAGTAAATGAGCAAATATTGATTTAGATTTAATTTAGCTCTTGCAATGCACAAAAAAAAACTAAACTTTACCCAAATTTGTTAAATTCCAGTCTAAGGCATGAAACAATTTTATTATAAATTTTTAACTTTCTGTAGACCAGGAAAATAAGAACAATTTGAAAATGAGAGTTATGTCAATATTCTAAAATAGTTTACTAAAACTTTATTCCAAATCTTTATGAAAAATAATTAAAATGAAAAAAATATCAACAGACTTTTTCATCATAGATTTTTAAAAATTGTTTTAACACAAAACAAATTTAATTTTTACTGAGATTTAAACGAATAATATTATCGCTTCAAACCATTTTTTACGTTGCTGTAAAATCTAATTATTACTTAAAATGAAAATTATAAATTAAGATATTCTTATTCTCTAAAAGAAATAATTTAAACAGATAAAATTTAAAAATCATACAAATATATCTTATAATTATTTAAAATGGGAGGATTGAACTTTGTTCCGTTATATTAAAAGTAAATGAACAAGGTCAAAATAGCACAAATGAAATATATGTGGAAATGACATTCAGCTGTTTCGGAGTTCTAAAGCTCCATCATCAGTACCAAGGTTAAAAATAGTTGTAACTGTTTAGATCATGTTAGTATGGTAGCGTCTCTGCTCGCGGTTAAGGTGGAATTGCGATGAGTGATGAAACACAAACAGTGGAGTCAGCAGTCCCCGTGACGGAGGAGACGAATGAGAAGCGCTCCGCTAGTCTGGACGAGCTTGAGCAGGGGGAAGAGAAAAGGGGGGGGGATAAAGAGAGTGAATTAAAGGAAAGGTAGCCAGCCAGACATTTGAAAATTTGGTGTACTAGACATATCATTAACCAAGTTGTTTGAATTATTCCACTTTCCAAAAATTAAGGGGCAGGGACCGGACACTTTTGCTTTTTACACGGTTTGTCGAAAATCTACTGAAATTCTTGACCAATTGTCCTTGAATTTCGAGGATGTAGATCACATGTTTGACTTCAAGAACAGTAGAAACAGTATAATATTGCAATTAAAAGATTAAGATATTGATTATTTGATGAGCTGTGGCATTTTTATGAAATAATTTTTAACTGCGCATGCGCGAACTATACCAAAGATTTTTTGTCATGATTTGGTAGTCAAGTTTCGAGTAACTTCTATAAAAAGACCTGTGGAATATCATGAAATCTCAGAAAGTTCTCGGCAATACAGTGATCTAATTGACAAATTGGGGTGGGGGAGAATTGGATGATAAGGAATCCCCCCCCCCTCCAATTTCGTAAAATAATTTTTGTCTGTAAAATCTATTCACAGAGAGATGAAGTTTGTGGTGATTGTATTTCGTTTTCGGATTTTAAGCAATATCGGGATGTTATATTGCCCCAAATGTAAATAGTATTCCATAATACCCGAAGCTCCTGTACCAACAAATCTTATATTATCCATAACATGAGATGAGGTTAAACGGTTATCTTTCAGAATTTAAACATACAAACAGTGTTATCAAAAACCAAAATCTATATTTGCGCTTCAATTATTCCACGTCCATGGTTAGAGCTTGATTTTAATAAAGTTTAAAATTCAAACCAAATTCTGACTACTACATACAATGTTTTTGTTGAATCGCAAAGATTACAGCTTTACAGATGATGAACGTTATGTTCATTTGTGCTCAAGAGAACTCTTTAAAATTTAAGAACGCACTATATTTTTTAGTATGTCCTTTAGTATCATTTTATTTTTTGGTCTACCAAATGTTATATATTTTTTTTAAGTTCGTAATTTCTCTAAAACCAAAATGGAGCTAAAACAGCAAATAGAAAATCTGTTTTCTGTTTTGTTTACTTTATAGAAATATTAAGAAATGAAAATATCATTTGGAATAAATATAAAATCTTTTTAATTTAATATTTATTCTTATTTTATGACATCGTTTTAATTTTAAGAAGAGATTCTAGTTATTTTTACTGTGAGCATAAAAAAAAAATAAAAATCCAAGAATGAAAATTATGTGAAAAAAATATTATTTTACAAGTTATTAGAGATTTTATTGATTTCTGGTAAACATGAAAAAAGTAATGAATTATGAAAGTTATTTTTAAATTACAATATATGAGTTTGGAGGTATTTCAAATTATTTATCAAATAAATATATTGGTATTCTATATTTATGTAAAGCATTATATTATCTGAATTTGAAAAAATAAACTTTTTATAATTCTACCATTTTTCTACTAAGAAAGATAAATTTTAAGCAGTTTAAAAAGTTTTAGCCTCGAAATGAAAAATATTAATTTTGTATTTAATATTTTTAATATTTAGATATTTTGTGAAATTTTTCTAATGAAGAAGCAGAAAACTATGTGTCAGAGAAACGTGATATTTAAAGTTATATTTTCGAACGAAAATATTTTTTTTAATCTAAATTAATCGATAAATACGGAATAATTAGCCTACATTTTTTGGAACATAACTGAATCATTTATAAATGAGTATAATATGTTACTTTATTATGCCTTCAAAAAATATCAAATTTATTTCTCTTTTAATCTATTTTAGGTAGCTTTCAATACTAAAAAGTATAAAGCTACCTATTGCAGCCGTTCGGAGGAAAGCAGTTCCGGAAAATTTCGATATATTTTCACCGATCATGACCCCCAGACCCCAAAACCACCCTCCGCTCAAATGTTGATTTATATATATAGATATATCCATATATATATATATATATATATATATATATATATATATATATATATATATATATATATATATATCTGACCTATGTCATACGATAACGCTCGTATTTATAAATCGATTTTGATGAAACTAATTGTGTGTATTAAGGTCACCAATGTCTCGACCGAGTTCGTTGGCCAGCTTGGTCCGCCATTTTGACTCAAGATGGCGGCCATTTAAAAATTTAAAACTAAAATAAATATACAAAAAAATTAAAAATTCAAATTTCTTTTTTAATTACGTGTTAGGCCTTGATACAAGGATTCCAGAGCATTTTTTGGTTTACCTCTATCTTTAAAAATGGCTGAGATAGAGCAGTTTGAAATTCTAGGGTGGCTGACATTTTGAAACAAAACAGCACATTAACGCGATTACTCGCATATTATTTTCTTTCATTGTTGTAATAATTTTCCCAATCATACGCATAAAACTATATATTCATATCCGTTAGCGCCAAAATTGGCGACATTTGGCGACAAAATTGGCGACATTTGGCGAAATATCGCCAAAGTTGGCGACCAAAATAAGTCTTCATAAATGAAGCCAATTTGGCTATTGCTCAATAATTTGGCGAATTTCTTATTCAAATTCAGTATTAACGAATCTTTTGTAAACGTTTCTTTGCACTTTAACTTGCTGTTTTCGTGTAACATTAGCTGAAATTTTAAAACGAAGATGTAGGAAAGCTACCTTTTCCTCCCGGTACAGGCCGGAAGGACTTTTTTAAATTTCAAGTCATATTAAAGGTAAAATAAATTTAGACCTTTTCCAAGTATGGATAGTTACTTGTTGACCCGTGTGGGTTAGTTTTCTTTTACTTATATATCATCTATAGTATTTTACATCTAGGCTTATTTTAGCTCAAAATTAACTTTAAAAGAGCTCTTATTTAAATAAAACAGCAATAAAACATTAAAATAGAACATTAAAATAAAATATTTAACTTAAGAATTTAGTAAATATTTACTAACTAGAATATCATTCAAAATTTTGTTCTTTGAGGCATGTTTGAAATATTATACTTGACTAGAGTTCTTTTCGAAAATAACGTATTGATTGAGAACAATTATTAAATACTGTTTCAAATATGTATTTTGTGATATTTAACCCTTTTTAATTTGTATCGCATTTAAAGGAAAGAAGCATTTCTCCACCATTTTCTCTTTAGGAAAACCACGTAAGCATACATTAAAATCTGAATATATTGACTGTTTGATAATAATTCAGATAATAATCAACATTATTCAAGATTAAAACAAAGGTGTACTTGCAAAAAAACGCATCATTGTTGCACGAACAGCGTGATGAAAATGCCGATATATCCCGATCGTGCATGTAATGAAATACTGCGCCCTAGGGGACCATTAAGCTTTAGTTTATGTAAATACATTCACATTTTTATAATAATTCAGTTAATAACACTATTCAAGATGAGGGCAAAAATTACAAGGAAGCCGTTCGTAGAATAGGAACGTTCTGCATGAACGTGAAATTATTATCTTCGTAAGCTATTCCCGTGTGCGAAAATGGATCGCTTTCCTATAAGACACTCTAATTTATAACTTTAAAGTATCTATAGAGTCCAGTAGAAAACTGAGATTTTAAAGAAGTCATTTTAAGTAAATGTAGTTTTATCATGTGGCTATTCAGATGGATATTTAAGAAATATTTGAGTGTGTGGTTGTTTGCAAGGACGCCTGTCTCTTCTTAGTCGAAATTTAGATGCAATGATTAGTACCGAGTGGTAAGATTTATTAATTTGAGTTTTTAATAATGTTGATCTGGATTGACATAATCCTTCAATTATAGAATTAAAATACTGAATATTTTGTGTTTAGAGTTTCAGTTAAAAGGTTACATATGACACGATGAAAGTTTTATATACCTTAACCATGGGATCAAACACGAGAACATCGATCTACATAACACAACATAGTTGATTTTTTAAAATTATTATTAAAAACTCTTATTGCTTATTCACATTTAATATATTTTTAGATTGCGCGCTAAAAACACAAAAAAGCATTTTCATATGAAAAATATCAATTATGTATTCGAATAAAGTTTTGAAATTCCTTAAAAGTGGTACTTTCGTATTCTCCGTATGCCAGCGGTTAATAACCAAATAAATCGCCAAACATGTCACTATCTAAAGTGACCTTTTTGATTCTGATTATATCAGTATTTAAGCGCGTAATTCGATTACATATCTGTCAAGTTTGTGTTTTATTAATATAACTAGATGGTACCCGTCAAAACTTGACGGAAAAAATTACATTAACAATATTAGTAAAATAAGCTTCTTTATTACATAAGTAGGGGTGCTTATGAAACAATCTTTCAATTATTTTATTTTAAAAAAAAAATTCTCCCAGTGAATTACGTTATTATTTCCGATGCAAATTCCAAACAAACGATCCGTAAACAAAATGGAAATCAGTTTGACATTACCGCCCTATTCCTCACGGCAAGAAAGAAAATTTCCTGAACCTATGAAGTATCATACAAATAGCATATCCCTACGTTCATCTCATATTCAGTCAATAAAAGAACATATTAAATAAGGCACACATTCCCCTCCCCCCCCTCTGTGATAATGCAACCGAATGAGCTCCTATGCGCATGTGCATTGCATCTCCCCAAACGCACCGTCGAACTTCGACGTTAAAAAAAGTTTTAAAATGTTTTGATCAAAATTTTTAAAATGTCTTCTTTAATCATTGTTCGTTTCAAATCCATATCTTCTGAAACGCATACATTGTTTTAAGCTAATCAATTTTTATGTAAAGATGAAGAATTTTTTTTACAATAATAAATCAATCTACAGATAAAGGAGATTTTTAATGTTTTCAAGTGTAATTTATTTGTATGGTTTCTTCATTCCTTTACATAATCAGGATGATTATACCTTTTCCATAATTAAGAGAAATAATGTAAATAAATAAATATCCAAGATTATTTTTGATTCTGTTTTCATTAATATATTGTAAATTTTATTGTTAAAAGTTACTAATAAATGATACTTTAGTAAATGGGGCTTTTCTTATTTATTTATTATTATTATTATTATTTTTCTTTTTTTGAGATTTAATGGCAACATTCTTCCGTTTGTTTATTGGGCTCTACAGTTTGGAGAACTATTTGAGGTGCTTTTCGGATAGCAGGGCGCCAATGAAGTATATATATATATATATATATATATATATATATATAATGTATATAGTTTTATGTGGTTTATAGATTTTGGTTGGCTTTTGTGATAATGATTCTGCAAGTAATTTTCCATTAGAGTTTATTATTATGTGTATATATATATATATTTTACTGGCGCCGGCTAACCGAAAAGTACCTAATTTACATATAGTTTTTTTTCTTAATGGGACGACAGGATAATGCACGGAATTTCGACGGGATAATGAATATTTTTGATGGTACCAGAAAAATTTTCTGTATTATATAGTTATATTAAGAAATACATATTTTTATGATTTGCTGAATCACTTATTTGTTTACTTTTTCATGCATTATATTATTGAAGGTTGTTAGTTCTCTTATTCGTTTAAATATACCCTGCTTATATAAAAATAGCGTGTGTTTTCTGTGGTGTTTCGCATAAACGTTGTAAAATTCAGGTTATTAGATTTTATCCAACTTTGCTGTCATAACAGCTGATGAAGCAGCCCTTTTTGGCGATTTTTTTGTTACCTGTAAAATGTTTGTTTTTGGTATAGCCCGAACTAAGAAAAAAATGAGTACTTTTCCATTATACGGACACCATTGTCGCCAAGCATATATTTACATGTATGGCATGGTGTCGGTATAACGGAAAAGAACCAAAATTTGCGATCGATCAAATAATTAAGTTTCGTTAAACATTAAATTTTCTGGTACTTTTCTATTATCCGGTCGACCACTTTTCATAACAAAAAACTATCGCCACACTGTAAAATTAAACGCCAAAAATGCAGTCCGATTTACTTGATGTCAGAAGCAATATACGTGTTTGTTACGTCATCAGGTGGTTTTTAATTCGAGATTTGCGTCTATTTTCCTTATGTTTTACTGAATTATTAGTTATTTCATTAATTAAAATAACAATTGTGTCCTTAAATTCATGTATTTTATTTATTTATTTATTTTGATATTTCAACGTTCTCCTGTTTATTTGGCGGTAGTTTTTTGTTATGAAAAGTGGTCGACGGGATAATAGAGAAGTACCAATGTTCTTATTTTTAATCTGACAAAGAAACAATAATCATGTATTTAATTAATTCTGCAATATGCGGTGCAACCAAAATAATTTTGATTAAATCAGTACATATATCGCAGACGCGCCTGGGTTATTTTTTGGCGCCTAAATGACGATTTTTGCTTTGTATGGCAATCTGGGGTTTTATAATAAATTTGAATATGTGTGTAAATAAATAAAATAAAATAGGTACTTTTATGTTAGCTGGGCGTCAAGGATAACTCTCCAAATCTTGTTTCAATTGGAATCATTTAAATTGCAACATTTTACGTGAGATTTGTTATTCATATTGATATGTTTACGTTTAGATATTTTATTATGATTATATTCTAGCTAATTAAGTTTTTTTTAAAGATTTTATACTACAATGTTAAAATATTACCTAGTTGATATTAGCTAATGTCAAAAGATTGGCGAACCACAGAGTTGAGAAAATAAACTCTATGCCCTCAAAAGTGGGAGTTGCCGTCTTTATGACGTCATAAGCAGAAGTAAATGTTTAATTGAAAATTACAGCTAATTAATTAAATTTTCGAACAAACGAATGCACGATAACAAATCTGTGTCCAAATATCTTTCATTTAAAAAAAGAATGGTGTAATTTGATGCAGTAGTTTGTTCTGACGGATTGTCGAAAGAAATCGCTTAGCGTTTTAAATATATAGATTTATTAATTTATATATTGATGAAGTTTAGTTTCGTTACGGAATATAAGCCGAAAAGAGATACTGAACTATTTATATTGCTTAAAGTGCAAACGTGTTAATTTTTCGTATGCGGACTGCATGTGATAGAGAAAAAAAATCATGCCTGAAAATTTAAGTATTGCGCAGCAGCGCAATATTTATTTATTCCTAGTGCGACTTCTCAATGTTAATTTAACATTGTAAATCCTATGGACCGCGAAACTTTTTGACTTGTTCCTACCGTTTTGTCCCGATGCTACAAAATGCTTATGATATGCTAATTCTAAGAATATTATAAATTTGAAATAGTGAAATTGTTTGGCTAACTGTAGGATCCAAACAGATGATTAAATGCCTTTGCATATAGGTGGATTATAATTCAGGAAGTAACATAGGCTGTGCTTTATTTACTTTGATCAAATATTTTTCTTAATAATTCAAAATTTCATTATTTTCATTGAGAATTAATGGACATTTTCCTTATAAAATATAAGCATGTTTACTTAATTGTTGCCAACAATTAAAAAACCTTAATAATAATTTGTCCAGAGCAATTAATTTTCAATCGAAAAATTACCACGTGAAAATGAAATTGAAATATTTTTTTAAGTATTCAAAAAGGATGAATATGACGTCATATTTTAAATAAAACGTACTTTTTCAAATATTTGGTTATAATGCAAGAAGAAAGCAGGTGAATATGTCGTTATATTTGTAACAAAAAAGCATTTACTTAGTTAACCCTTTTGCGACGGGCGTCCTTTGCGGAATTTTTAATCTTTTGCCACCGGTTTTTTAAAACAGAAATTTTCGCCTAATTGAATCACAGAAATGCTAACATTAAATAAGAGGAAGCTTACACTAAAAAATAACTGGTGGGAATAATCGAGGATTCTGAGCATCTTATGCGTCACGTATACGTGTCGCTCGTCCCCAAGGGGTTAAGCAGAAGTAATACATTTGTTAATTACAAGCGTCAATATGAGTAAGTACCAAAAGCAGGTGATATGACGTTCTATTTATAACCAATGGCGGTTCTTGACTGTCTTTTTTGGGGGTACTAAATGCACGCCTGAAACACATATTAGTTTTAACCATTATTTCTTTCAAAAAACCTTTTCCTTGTTTAACCCTTTCCGGCACAGACAAAGTATGTTCATAAAATGAGAAATTGCTGACTGGCACCGGAATTTACAAACGACTTTTTTAGAAAATATGAACTCCTTATTTTAAGCTTTCATTATAGAAACAAAATTTCATTAAAATATTCTTTGTGCCGTATGCAAGTTTGGAATTAATATTAGGTGTGCCTGGGGTGGGACCACTGTGCCAGAAAGGGTTAATGGCAGAACTTTCTGACAGTAAATAATATAAAGCATACCTTTTTAATAATAGTGGCAAGGAAATAATAAATTTAGCAGCCATGCATTTAGTGCCCCAAATACAGTTAGTCACGAGTCGCCACTGTTTATAACAAAAAATTGAATGTTTTTACTGATACTGGTTAATATGGATGAATATCTGATATACACAGAAGATAATCTTCTGTAAAACAGGTTATAAGAGATTTCGCTGGGTAGAAAAGTGACATATTATCTCTATAATAAAAGCCTAAGTCATGTGACTGTCATCAACAGTTCCGGAATGTCCGCTTCACTTTTTCATGTACAAGGCGGCCATTTTTATTCAAAATTATTTTAAAGAATAAAACTGCATGAAAGTTACATTTTTAGAAAGATCGTTCAAAATAAATTAATATTTGAGAGATGACTTACGTTCAATTATGTATATATTATGCAATAATTTCAGTTAAAATTAGGTTCGCAGTTCAAATTCTCTATCCATGAAAGTAAACAACAACAAACAAAAAAAAACATTCATTCGCCGTGAATGTTTAAAATATTAAACCATGGAGGTAATCATTCGTAAAGCAAGTTCTCCGCGAATGAATTTTTGGAGGGCTGCCTGGTATCAAAAAAATAATTCGCACCAGGAGCTGTGAGACAATCAAAGTTTACCATAATTCTGATTGATGAAGTGCTATACAACTCAACTTCTTTCCGGATCTTTTCTTGACGTAAGTTGAATGTAAACAAATACAACTCATAATTGCCAGTTAATTTGGTATTTATGTATTATATGTGGCAGGAAGAGAGATCACCGAAAATGATTGTTAATCGCCAATCATATTTACCATTATTAATAACCAATCGCGTTTAAAACAGTAGTTTATTATACATTTACAAAATATATAACATCATTAAGCACTTTTAATGTTATTTGGCCGAAAATCTCAAACAATAGCATTTTTAAAATCGCCAATACCAGCTTTTATTTTTCGCGTGTGTAAATTAGAAACGATACTTTGATTTTGAAATCAAATGTTTTGATTTATGATATTATGTTTTATTTATCTATTTTCTATTTTAAATGAAAAATGTGAACGGCATGTACTTCAAATTGAAAGAGCTGTCGCAGACCCACTGGGGTTGGTGCGATTTTTGTTTTGCGCCATTTTGGCGAGAAAATCCTATTTTCAGGTTACCTGTTTGAGACTGCTAAAACAGCATGTTACTTTTATTTTATTATAAAATAGTTTATTTTATACTAAAAAAATACACAATTTTATTATAAAACACACACAATGATTAATTTATTATAAAATACACAATATTTCATTTATTATAAAACATACGGAATCTGCTCTACCGGGTTGCCATACGAAGCAAAATCTAGCCGAAACCGCCGGGTTGCCCAGGCATAAAAACGTCATTTAGTCGCCAAAATGATACCCCAGCGCGTATGCGACAACTGTTCTCAAAAGGACCCATCATTAAAAATGCTAAATAATTTTGAATGAAAGTAAAATAATACAAAAAATAATTTAGTATACATTTATTAAACACGTAAAATCATATTGATGGCGTTTAGTTTAGATATTCGCGATGGTAGTTTTATTGGCATTACGTGACACCGGAAGGAATATGAGATATATATTCTAATAACATACTATAGACCTATGAATATAATATGCATGTCTATATCTATCATATCAATAAAAGCGTCTTCAATTGTCTTTTATATTTCTACTACATAATATTAACTATGGAGTTACAATATAGAGAGAAAAAACGGGTTGCTGTAATTAGATTTATAGGCGACAATATTGGCGCGGCGTATTTACCTGTTACATATCTTAATAGCCAGTAGACATTAAACAGAAATGGCAAAGTAAGGGAATTGCACAATTATGAAAACTCCTGAACTATATCAAGAAAGGGGATCAGAGAAAAACAAAATCGAACAGAGATAGGCATATATAAGTAAGTTCGTAAATTTTAGTCAGATTGTGCGCCACGGGTCAAAAGTGCTGACAGCAAATAGGGTTTAAAGGGAATGTGATTATCAAGACTGGCTTCCAAAAGTTCAATATTTCACCAAACCATACTCGAAAATTACGTGTAATAATATGCATTCCGATTATGACACATTATTCAAGTCGTTTTAGATGAGAATAATGATAGATTTTCTAATCTTCTGTAATCGAGTCTACAGCCAAAGTTAGCGATAAACAAAAAAAAATATTAGCAACAATATGGTTCAGTGTAAATGTGTATATCATTAAAGACTTTCACAAAATAGACTTCATTGCATCAAATCGTATTAACTAAAATACGCCAATTGGCAATGGACCCAATTACAGGAAATTACTTAATATGTTTAAGAATCTCCCCATTAGCAAACATATTGCAACTGATAAGCAAACGGACATGAAGCATAAATGCTTAAGTAGGTTAAGCGGTTTTTGTCAACAAAGATGAAATATATAACAACAAAAAATATGCGAAATGCTCCCTTAATCGCAAAAGTTCTTGATTTGTCTATTAGAATCTTCCGGTTTGGAGAAGGATTATCGAAAAAATTAAACTATGAATAAAAGTAACGTTTTACAATGCTTAACATACATTTAAGGGAGACCAAACTGGTCGCAAGTGGCGGCTAGTTATATATTAATGGCGTAGATGAGTATTATGAAATTGTAGGTACTAGTTCAACACAATTTACTTTTTCGTTTATAGCGCCACTTTGGAGGAAATAAGGTAATCAAATTTAAATAAAATTGAGTTTTTTTAATGTTTCATTGTATAATAGCTATATTGAAATTAAAAGTAGTTTGCACAGATTCAACACAATTTTCTTTTGTGTTTATAGCGTCTCCTGGCGGGAAGTAGGTTAACTAAATTTTAAAAAAATTATTTTTTACGGATTTGTATAAATTATTAGAATAATGTTCTGCCATGATGAAATTTATGTTTAATAAAAATTTCCACATGATTTGTTTACGCTGTTAGCGTCCCTGGTGAGAAATTGCAGAACTAAAACATTAAAATGAATTTTTCTTATGTTTTCTCATATGCCACGTGTGCTCTAAGTTAAAATTAGGTAATACTGATTCAACAAAATTTATTCTTGCGTGTATACCGCCCCCTGCGGGAAAATAGCGTAACCAAATAATATATTATAATACAAGCAAATCTTGTGGGTGTATGTATATGTTACGTTCAATATGATAAATCCGGTCATTATTAATAATAACCGGTTATTGGCAGTAAACAAAGTGGCAGAGTTCGTAACATTTCACAAATTTTGTAATATTGGCGATATTTGGCGGGAATATGGAGTTTCCCGACTACCAATGCTAAACACATGATTGGCGCCAAATGATAGAATATCGGCAATTTTGGCGGAATTTAGGAAAAAATGGGAATTTAGCATCTGAAGGAATCTTCTAAAAATTCCCTATAGGAGCTGAGATACATGGTTCAACAAATCAGAGTCCATAAAACGTTCTCGAAAACAAAATTGAACAAATCAGATTGCGTAGATCATTCTTGCAATTAATCCCACACCTATATAAGGAAGTGTTTCGGTCGAAGACTGAAATCTGTGAAGTTGGACAGTGAATCTTGCGATCTGCAAAAGACTTAGAATTCTATGAAAGGTTTGAAGTTTGGCGAGTTGAACACAAAGCTAATTTTAACCAAGCACAGCTTGGTCTTCCCATCTGGTTTATTTTTTGTTTGCAAAATTGATTTTTTATGTTTCACTGTATGACACCTATAATGAAGTTAAAATGCGTAATACAGTTACAACACAATTTTCTGTTGCTTTTAAACTGTCTCCTGGAGGAAAAATAGTGTAAGTGAATAAATAAATAAATATTTATTTATTTTATAATAAACTTCATAACAAACCTCTGACAGACTGAAATTGATGTTTTGTTTGAAGTTTCGTATAATGTTTTTTTTTTTTTTAATTCTTGAAGTACCAGCGACAGCGTTGGGAAATTACATAACTAAAACTTATAAATGACTTTTTAATTTTTTTCTCATATGACAACCATACCCCAAGTTATGTTATACACATTCATCAAATCTTTCTTTTGCGTTTAAAGCACCCCTGAGAGGAAATAAGATAACCAAATATTAATAAAATTGATTTATGTTTTCCTTTTACTTTCTTCTATCTTTACAAGAAGAAAGTATTGGATTCATGAAAATTTTCGACTTCCTGTTTCCAAAGGATTTATACGTTTTAGAAGGTCCTGAACACCATTTGACTATTTTTAGAAAATGTCTGTCTGTGAGTCTGTGATTCTGTCTGTATGTCTGTATGTGACAAAAATATCGTGGGCGCTCTATCTCAAGAACTAATGCACGAAATTTAATAAAAATTTATATTCAGTTAGTCCCTAATATAAATTGGTGCTGATTAGTGTTTGGTGAAAATCGCCCAATAGGTGGCGCTGCTATGCTGCATTTTCAACAATTACCACAATAGCTCCATCTCAAGAACTAATGCACTTACTCTCATCAAACTTCAGATTCGGTTAGACTTTGACATAAATAAACGTTGATTACGTTTCATTGTATGTATCCCAACAGGTGGTGCTGCTATACTACTTTATTCCTGATTTTTGCTATAGCTATATCTCAAGAACTAAACCTCGGAATTTCATCAAACTTCAGATTCAGTTAGACCTTGACATAAATAAACGTGGATTACGTTTTGGTGTAGATATCACAACAGGTGGCTCTGCTAGACTACTTTTTTCCTGATTTTTTCGATAGCTATATCTCAAGAACTAATGATCGGAATTTCATCAAACTTCAGATTCAGTTAGACCTTGACATAAATAAACGTGAATTACGTTTTGGTGTAGATATCACAACAGGTGGCTCTGCTATACCACTTTTTTCCTGATTTTTTCGATAGCTATATCTCAAGAACTAATGATCGGAATTTCATCAAACTTCAGATTCAGTTAGACCTTGACATAAATAAACGTGAATTACGTTTTGGTGTAGATATCACAACAGGTGGCTCTGCTATACCACTTTTTTCTGATTTTTTTCGATAGCTATATCTCACGAACTAATGATCGGAATTTCACCAAACTTCAGATTCTGTTAGACCTTGATATAAATAAATGCTGCTTACGTTTTGGTAAATAGCCTAACAGATGGCTCTGCTATGCTACTTTTTTTATTATTATCACGATAACTATATCTCAAGAACTAATGTAGGGATTTTCATCAAACTTCAGATTCAGTTAGACGTTGACATAAGTTGTTGTTGATTAAGTTTTGGACTAAATCTCCCAACAGGTGGCGCTGATACGCTACATTTTGCAGGAGTTACACGATTTTAGCAATAGTCATATCTCAAGAACTAGTGCTTTTCTCGCGGAAGTTTCCCAATGCACCAATTGCTGATTCCCCTTTCTTGTAAAAAAACTTAACAACGCTTGATCTGGTTAGCATACTGCTGGCATCGAATGACGAATCTATGTGCATTGAGGTGTTTTGTTTTAACAACTAGATTTACACAAATCTGCTTCCTATTATGCTTGTCCGCACCATCTATCGGTAATTATTTGAACCCCAAATTTTTTTTCGTTATTAAAACAAGTGAGATCTCCCTCTAATCCCATTCGCGAAAACCGCAATTTTTTATTATCATGTGTTCCTTTTTAATGATTTTTTAAGTTTAACGAATTCATAGCGCACCCGGTGTATTTTGCGTTTAGTGATTCATTAAAAAGATTAAATTTAGCCGCCTTTAATAGAAGTTTTAGGCAGATTTCGTAAGAAATACTACCTATTACATTCTCCAATATGTTGGAATTTCTGAAAATATTTGCAGATCTAAGCCAATCACGATTCCTAGAACACAAAAACACCCCCAGTTCAAAACTTTATCTGTCTATCTATCTATATTGCTTTTTTATGGACACGTTAACTTCAGTAATTCTGCACAAATCTCTTTCAAACCGATACATAAAATCAAGGAGCATAAAATCTGGGTCAAGTTCGTTAATGGGCAAAATCGGACCAGGGAGGGGGGGGGGGGCTTTTTGTGAAAAAAACATAACTTCTTAATTATGATACATATCGAATCCTTTTAAAATTATTATTTGTTCTGGGAAAAGGGCTAAACCTTTATGTATGGCAGATATTTGATATCATTAAAAATGGCCTCAAGGGGGAGGGAAATAGGGGTTTAATCAGAAAATAATTCATAACTTCGTCAATTCACAAAATATCAAATCCGCTTAAATTTCTTATAAATCTTCTTAATATTATCTACCACTTTTATACTGACAAGTTTTTTACAAGACCAACTCTCATATATAAAAAGAATAAATAAAAACAAAAAAATCCCTACCGGCTCCACCTACAGGCGCACATAGATTTCGAAGTGGGTGGTCCCAACTGCCGCATCATGGCGAAAAGGTCATTTCTTCTGCAATTCCGAATAAACAGGCACCCTTCTGTCTGCGTATTCAAAAACTACCTGTGTCTGTAGGCCGAGCCGTCAGGGATTTTTTAAATCTTAATTTAGTCAAGATATAGAATTAATTCTAGCATGAGACAGGCTTTAGCAGTTCAAGGTAAATGACTTGAGCCTCATTGCACGAGTCTTTGCAAAATAAGGTGTTAACATCTTGAACAAAATGCCTAAGCAGATATGATCTTTCAGGTACAGAAATAATATGTCCAAGCAGAGAAAATTTTGTTATGTTTTATAAATGTCCTTTTATTTTAATAATGAATTATTAATTTGCATAGAAGTAAAGAGAAATGTAGAGACAATTAGACAATTATCGAATTGTGACAAACAAAGTTGATTTCCTTATATTTATAAACAAACAGGTGAACTCTGAATATAACGAAAATAAATAGCTGCTGCTCTCCCAATTTTGTGACAAAAATCGATAATTTAGAACTAATATAATCGATGACACCTATTTCATTTTAGCATTTATTATATGCGACAAGTGAGATAGCTAAAACGTTTATAACAAATAGTTCAGTTTATAGCGAATTAACACTGGATAATTAATATTTTTGACAAATTATGCAAATTCCACTGTGTAAGCGATTAAAGCAATTATCATATACAGTTTGATTGGAATTTATCGTTGGGATTTTGACAAATGATAAAATATGAAAGCACAAAGGTAGCCAAGTTATATTTCATTAGTGCATGTTATAGCAACATGTGAAAGCAACATATTTGTAATAAAAGTTTTAAGTAAACAAGGATTTCTACGACGGACTATAGATTCGTTGGGGTTGTTTCCCGAGTGTTCATCAACTACGCTCATATTTGGGTGGGAATCATCAATTGCGTTCAAAGATTCGAACCCCACCTAGACAATCTGCACTCAAACAGTGAGGGTAGGGAAATTTCTTCTGGACTGTTCTTTTGAAGAATTCAAACACTAAACAAGGAAACTGAAATTCATCTTTAATCTGTTTACATTTATTTCTCCTCTTATTAAAATAAAATAAAATATGTATATAACTATTATATACAAGTAGTAACCATTATATACTTGTAGACAACAATTATAAATTCATCTTACACATATGGGAAATAAATGAAACATGAAACTCGTACCTTTTATGATGCAGCTAGCATAAAATACAAACGGATGTATTAAATATATATTGAGTTCTGCAAATATCAATATTTTCTAATTTCTTTTCATACTTTAATGGGTTTTTTCCAATATTTTTTTTATTTTAAGGTATTTTGCACAATGAAAATGTTTTATGTTGTTTTAATTTTTCACGAAAACTTACTTTTGCATTCAAGATTACGTTATTTCAATATAAATATGTAAAATATACAAAAAAAAATCTACAAAAATTGAATATATTGGATTTCTGTATTTTTTGTAAAATGTCGGATTATTGGTTCTAAAGTCAAATATTGTCAAGGTTGATTAAACAAAATATTTCATAAAAAATAAACATTAACTTTATTTTTTTTCTTGCGATAGTAGAAATGCATATCCTAGTGCAGTAATAAAAATAATTATAACAATAATGCCTAGTTTAATTAGAAAAAGCTTTAAGTAAACTCCCGCATTTATTTATTTAAGGCGGTTGTAAATTTGAAACTCCTTACTTTATAACAGAAATACAGAAAATCTTTTTTTCACTTACAAGCATAAACGTTTCGAATATTTTTATTTAGACCTGGATAATTAATCAACTTTTTTTATTTTCTTTTAACAGTAAACTATGTAATCATAAAATACTGTCAAAATTGATATTATGAGTACATTGTTGAATACTACACTGAGCAAAGAGAGACGTGGTCGTTGAGAATTTCTGTAATTAAAGATATAACATCATTATTACGCATGTAAGTCAAAAATTACTTACACTCTTCATTCTACAACTGTACTAAACAAAGTTAGCTGTACAACATTGAAATTATTTTTCACATGGTCTCCTCCTTCAGCAATGAATTGGGTACAGCGAACCACAAATTTTCGTTTACCTTCCAGAAAGAAGGTTTTTGATTGGTCTTGAAACGAATTTTACACAGCATCCCGAACGAATATGTTTAACGCAAATCGACGACCTCTCAAATCATTCTTGAGTAACCAAAAGAGACTAAAGTTTGAGAGATCAACATCTGGGCTGTAGAAAGGGAGTAGGTGAATTCAAAACCAAACGTTGATGGTATCTATTGTGCGTCAGACTTTACGGAATCCGAGATCGATGGGGATTATTGGATGGCCAGAAACATGACTGGTGTTTAAGGAAGACTCAATCTCAAGGAAGACTCGCCTATCCGCCATAAACATCATCTCTCTAGCTTGTTGAATGTTGTCTTGCATAGTCGAGGTTGGTGGGCGTCCAGCTACCTCTTTTTGTTTTACGCTTGACCAGCTACTTTTCAGCTTCTCGATCCATAAAAAAGCACTTTTACGAGATAAAGAACTGTTCACGAATTAGGATGAATGCCAGTTGCAGCATCTTTCACACTCTCCGATCCTAAAAATTTTATCACTGTTTGTTGTCGTCTTTGGTGCAAACATATAGCGGAACTGACATTATTACGCCGTCTTAGCAGGCAGGCAACTGACACGATCGTTATGAAAGTACGCTCACAAGATCACAAAAGCACCAGCGAAACGCATGGGTTCGCAGACGCTACTCAGATATTAAGAAATTGTAAATAATTTTTGACTTACCCTCGTATATTAAACAAAGAAGTTTTTGGATTATAATATTTCTTGAATGAGTACATCTGGAAATTTCCTGTAGATATAAAAATGAGTCTGTAAATGCACCAAAAATATTGTGCAGTTTTCTAGGGAAATTGATTATCTTCTATGCAACAACAGAAACTGTCAGATTATGTCCATGAGTAAAGAAATGGGGTATGACAATATTATTAATATACGCTATGCATAGTTCGTACATTTCTTGACAAAGCGGAATTAACTTGAGCACAATTACATGGTCTCCCTTGTATCATTTCTAGTTACAATACCAGATAGCATTCTGTGTGATATTTTACTGTACAGATACAATAAAAACAGTTTGTATTTACATCAGTGGCTAATAAAAACAATAATTTAAACAGAAGAATCAGTTGAAACTACAAGCATTCATATAGATATGGTAGATCGTACTTGGAAAAAAATAGGCTATTGCTTGGATAAAAATAATCACTTTTCGAAGGAACATTTTTCTTACAAATAAAATTTGACGTGTTTCTGCTGTGTTGCTTGGATTAAAGAAAAACACTGTTCGAAGTAATAATTTTCTTCCAAAGAACTTCATGTGTTGATTTTATATATGCCTGCAACATCTCATTCCTTTCAAGTTCTATTCAACGTCAAAATTGTAAAGGCAACTCTCATTCGCCCTATATAATTGAGTTAGGGAGAATTACAGATATTTAGAATTTTTTCCTTAGGGAAACAGAGATTGCGGTAGATGATTAAGAAAAAATGCTAATGTTGATAAAAAATCATTTGTTGTAAAGAAACTAAAATTTGTTGTAAAGAAACTAAAATTTGTTGCTTAACTTTCTGTATTTCACTATATGGAGATATTCAACAACGAATTTCCGTTATTCGTATTGTTTGGAGTTTTCCGTGGTTTTCTTCGAACCTTGCGTAAATACGGGTTAGGATCCCTTAGAAAGACCCCCACGGAGGGCACTCCCCCCAGGGCCGATATCCTTCGTGTTGATAATTAGCCGTCTTAAATCAACCCAACCCGTTATTCGTATTTACATCATCCAGAAACTCTTGTCACTTCCTACTAAATTTTCTATTAGATAAATCCTATAGACGTGTAATTAAGTATATCTAATGTAAAGATAAAACTTATCGAAATGAAAAAGAAATTACTTTTATTAAAAAAGGGACAGTAGATTTTTCACAGATCATATGAAAAACACGCAATCAGGTGACAAAAAAAACCCCATTAATTATCGAATAAAAAGATACATTGAAAATAATAGGATAACAACAATGTTTTTAGATTTTTGATGTAAAAGAATCGAATGTTTAATTTTATAAAAAATATTCTAATACGTCTAATATTACGATAATTACATATTCTACATAAAACCCAAATGTCTATTACATCCATTGTTGCAATCATAAAATCTAAATCCGTTGAAAATTCAAATTAATATCGATTAGTGATTTAAATGAAAGACCTTTGTAATTTACGACCAAAATTCAAAGCAATCATATCGAGTCGTAAATAATTCAGTTCGACATTTGTTATTCAGTAAAGCATATCGCAATGGGCTTAATCGATGTTTGAGTGAGTTGACATATTATGCGTGGCTGAGTAGGGAAAATATGTATATTGATTGCCTGTTGTTGACTGCAAAGCCACACAAGCTTTTGTTCATGTCATTTAGTGTTATGGAATGATAATACCTATTCGCAAACATCGATTTTCTGAAAGTTAGAATGCTTGAAATAGCCGCTATATCTACAGAGAGAATATCAGATTTGGAAATCAGATATAATTCTCTGTGTTCTACAAAATGATAAAATGTTTCGTATGAGAGAAAGTTTGATATGTTTATAACATATTTATGTTATAAAGATATATAAAATAAAAAAAATCATAATTTGCATCATGTGCGATGCATTTGTCACAACAATATTTGGTCGGAATTTTATTGTTATAATACAATAAAAAAGAAATACTTTTGGATACTTTCTGCATAAATAATATCACCTACAACAAAATATGATATGCACATTGTTAAAATTTGACTTTTTGATCATTGTATTTACTTCCTTTGGCAGGTGATTTTTAATGCTTTCCTAGCTTCACAACTGCTCGAATAGTAATAAAAGATAAACGGCATTATGCAGATATCACACAGATCTGTGATATTTTTTATCTTAAAGGTGAAAGGTCATTTTAAATTATTTTTTATGTTGTTTTCGGCAGATATTCTAAATCAATTCTATATCACGTAATCTCTACTTAAATCGGAAATTTCCAGCTAGCTAATAAAGTTCAAATTGAGTCCTAAAGCCATATGTATTTCAGCTGAATTGGTAGCTATACATTTAGTCATAAAGACACGGAATACCATTAAACATACTAGTAGACTACCACTGACGAAGAGAAAAGGAGAGGAAAGAGGAAAAGGGGACATTTTTTTCTTCGAAGAAAATAAAAGGTATCATAAGGATTTCTGACTTTGTGGTAGCTATGACAAACATATCAGATGAAAAAAATTGTGAAGATGTAGCTTATTTTTAAGCGTTTTTCAATTAAAGTTTTTTATTTTTCTAGTTTCTTTTGTTAAAGTTTCTTCGATAGTCTCCTTCACTTTGTGGGGAAAATTTACATAAAAAGAGGATAAACTTCGCATTTTTAAATTTAATGCATTAAAAAAATTATAAGGACGTAAAATGACGCAGAAAAAAATATATAAGATATTATTTCGCAGTCTTGTATTATTTTTCGAAAACTTTTCGTAAGGAAATAATAAGTCGACATAAATAAGTCTACATTTCTAATATATAAATCGACAGTTTTTCTTTGAAAAAATAATTCAGTTCAAAATTACATGACTTCAGAAATTTCTTGATTATCTTTTAAAAATAACATTTTTAAAAACTTAGATTTCAAGGCATTCAACTGCAGCTACATGAAGAATTTTTAGAAATATGAATAAAAATAATCATTATATTAAAAACATACTTTATTAAAATACTAGCCGACCCTCACGACAAACCTCACGTATGAATGAATTCATATCTATAACTCGATTTTGTATGAAATTATATTTTTAATGAAAAATTCGCGAAAAAATATTGATATTTAGTGGTAAAAGCACTCGTAAGAAGAAATTTTCTTCCTTTTAGGGCCTTTCATCTGACGAAATCCTATATTCGTCTCATTCCCCTGTCTGTATGTCACAGAGTTCGTTCTCGGTAACTGTATAAGTTAGAGTCTTGGAATTTTGCATACTTATAGCTTCTTACCTCCAATCACGCGATAAATCATAAAAGTTTTTAAAAGTCTTATATTATTTAAATTAGATTAATTAATCTGATGACATCCGACGATTTTTGCGATTTAGATTTTAATACAATTTTAATTTCAACCTTTTTCACGTAGGGTAGGTGGTCTAGATGTTGCACGTTTGCTTTCTATTCGAAATGTTCCTGGATCGAGGTCCCGCATGAGAGTTTGAAGTTTTGAAACTTTAGCTCTTAACAGATTTCATTATTTAATAAAATCAGATTTACAAAACTTTCGTTTTTTTTTTTTTTTTTGCTAAAACCAACCGTAATTTATGCCGTAATTTTTGTTTCGTCTTTTTGCCTTTTTAGCTATTACATTCATGTAACTAAATATGTTTTTTTGGATTTCCCAAAAGAAGGAAGCACTACTCGATTGTCTTACAAGCAATAAAAATATTTCAATATGGCTTTGTTCAGCTAACGCCTAAGATTATAGATTTCTTGATCATTTTTTCTTACATCATAATGGCCAAAAGTTGTTGAAAAATATTTCAACTATTTTTTGAATTCAAAAATTCTTTTTTGGTGAAATTTCTAATTTCTAAATTTTGTTTAAACTTTCACTAAAATGATAACAAAATGAAACCAACTTTCGGAATCTTCGGTCACAGTTACAACCTTGTTTCACTTAGGTTCGTTTCATAGATTTAAAAAAAGTTTTTGTTGTCCGAACTCTTTGCAATATTTATCGGTTATAGATATAACTTGTTTTACAGCCCATGTAAAAAGTTCGGGAAAAATTATTGTTATCTAGATGTAAAAGAAATATGTTTTCCTATCGCTTTTAGGTAGCTTCTATTACAAAAAGTAAAAAGCTACCTATTGAGCCGTTCAGAGGAAAACAATTCCGGAAAATTTCGGTATATTTTCACAGATCATAACCTCCACACTCCAAAACCACCCTCCATTTAAATGTTGATTTATATATATATATATATATATATATATGTTATATAAAAAATTTATTTCCTTCGTATCCTTCCATTTTATTCGCATTAATCTTTTAAAATTAATCTAACTTCTGTCATAGTCAGTATTTCCTTAATTCTTAATAATATCTATTCCTATTTAAAGTCCTTTTAAAAGTAAATATCCGTATATTAATAATTATTTTATTCCAAATCTTAATCTAAAATTTATGATCATTCGTAACTTTTATCAGTTCCCCAATCTATAAAATTCTGAGACGCGTTCTCATTTCGAATGTTTTTTAAAGCCATTTTCTTTTTATTATTATTATTATTATTGCTCTGAATTTTTCGCGCACTTGGGATTTTAACTTCAAAATTGGTCCACACCCAAGTAAGGGATTCTTTATTGTTTTAGCCTCGCCCTCTAGCCTCATTCGTTGGGCTGGAGCTAGCTTCTCACTCATTGGGTTGTACGCTCGTGACGTAATTCTGTGTATGTTTCCGCGGAGAGAACAAAACTCGCCCGCAACGGTCGGAGCGGCAGATTTTTGACGTTTTCGGAAGCTAAACAAATATGTGTCTGGTATTTTTATGACCGTAGAATATTCATCTGGCCCAGTAACATCTTAATTCAATGAAGTGAAGCAACGTTAGCCCGAGGGCTATAAGTTTTAGACCTTTGGGAATCGTTTCTGTGTTATTCGTCTTCTAATAAAATTATTTGTCTGGAGATTGGCTGGATTTATTGGAAAACTTTGGTGGAATCATTTCTTTGCCTTCTACTTCGCCATACTTGCTAATATCGACTGCAACTTGCTATATCGTTGAAGGACTGCCATCTTTTCATCGAATATTATTCATCGTAATATCTCAACCTCGTCAAAATGTTACATATATATATATATATATATATATATGTGTGTGTGTGTGTGTGTGTGTGTGTGTGTGTGTTATATCTATGTCATACGATAGCACTTGTATTTATAAAATGTTTTGGATAAAACTAAGCGTGTGTATTAAGCTCACCAATATCTCGACGGAGTTTGTTAGCCAGCTTGGTCCGCCATCTTGTTTCAAAATGGCGGCCACTAAAAGATATAAAACTGAAACATATATACAAAAAAATTGAAACTCAAATTTATTTATTGCTGAAGTAATAATTAGGCCTTGATACAAGGATTCCGTAGCATTTTTTGATTGCCTCTAACTTAAAAAATGCCTGAGATATTGCAGTTGGAAATTTTAGGGTGGCTGACATTTTGAAATATGACAGCAGATTAAAACAAATCAGGGATAATTTATGAGTTTTAGTGAACGTGATTTCTCGCAAATTATTATATTTGTTTGTTGTAATCATTTTCGCATTCATGCGCATAAAATTATATTCACATCCATTAGCGTGAAATTTGGCGCCCGAAAATAAGTTTTCTTAAATGAAGCCAACGGCTGTAGTTGACAAATTTGGTGAATTTCTTATTTAAATTCAGTATTAACGAATTTTCTATAATCGGATTATTTGCATTTTAGCTTGCTGCTTCCTAGTAACATTAGCTAAAATTATAAAACGAAGATATAGGAAATCTACCTTTCCCTCCCAGTACAGGCCAGAAGGACTTTTTGTTTGTTTGTTTGTTTATTTTCGCGCCGGCTCATTTAACATAACAATAATAAAAAAAATAAAATAGGTCTCTTCTTTTGAACTCTCTGAAATTTTAATCGGTTATAAATATAACTTTATCCAAGCTCTGTTTACAATTTCGTGAAAAAATAGGCATATTTAGTAGTGGAAACATGAGTCGAAGCAAAGCGGATCCACTCCGAATCACCCCACTTTGCACGTTTGTTTTCCAAAATTTTCTCATATTTTATTTTTTAAGTATTTCTGCACGTCTAATTTTTCGAAAACTTTGTAGCTGATGTAAATTTGATCTATCGAGACGCTCTAAAAAGATTGTGTCAAAATACAAAGTTATAGTTACTTTTAGCGTAGAAAACAGATTGTCTGCGTGAGGGACGAAGTGACCAGCGTTCGCCTGTGCTCCTGAAAGAGTTAAAATTAATATTTTATGAAAACCGATTCTCCCGTTAATTAGAAGACGGCTTTAGCTTTAAAAGCATATTTTTGTTTTGTCGGTACCTCTAAAAATATGCTATGGAGGGGCGTTGCCAAAAGGGGAAAAAATGATCCTTTGGGAAAACCACCCTTTTTTTTTCCGAAAGATTATCAACGATATTTTTTCGAAGTGATTGCGGTCTTTATGAGGTAAGCGTATTTTCAAATATATCCTACAATTTTTATTGTACTGAACTGTTTGGCCTATTTAGGTTAAAACGAAACTGTGAAATAACACAAAAAAAACCCCGCACGTTCGGTTCTTAATGTTGGCATGCTCGACAGCTTTTGCCGTCTCGGAAGGAAAAAGATGAGTATTTAATTAATATCTTGGATAATTATAAAAAAGTCTGAGCCTCAGGTGCACCATTACCTGCCTTATACTATCCTCACCCAAATTTTCAGACCTGTAGATGCTGTAGATTTCGCTAGCCATCACCAAAAAATAAACACACAGACACACGCACAGATTTGAACTTACTTTTATTAATATAGATATAGAATACTTTTTTACATTCATGTATAATTAAGATATTATAGTATGTGTCTTAAGAAAGTCTTGGAGTATTTAGGTATTTAAGTAATTTTTTACGCTCCGCGTAGCTGAAAGAGGACATCAGTGTGAATGTAAACTGATGCCACGACAGAATCTCCAATACATTTATCCCTTCAACATTACAAGGTAAATAATTTAATATATTATACTGATATATGAATAGTATTTAATATATCAGATTATTATCTCGAGAGGGATTTGTAACATTTAGTGTATTGTGTGGCTTATACTGATTATATGGATATATTTAACATAAATATTTTATAAGTTAGATGATGAATATATTTGAAAATATTTATATTGAACGCTTTACAATAAGATGATTAAGAATTATTTTTCCTCTGTGTCTGGGGATTTTAACTGACATTAATTATTTAAGTCATTACATATGGTACCTGGGGGTATTGCAATACATTTAGTAATATCATCTAATTTTAGTGTGAGATAGTTTTCATGGAGGACGAAAAATTGACCGTAAATACTTTTTAGGCGATCTATAAGAAGGAATCTAAACACAACTTATGGCTAAGTATTTGAAAATTAGTTTACGCTGTGCTGATATTTTTGCATTTATTCTACTAGCAGGCCATTATTATTTATATTTTGGTTTTGCTCAATGCTGCGTGAATAGTACAGGGAATAGTTCCAATGAAATATCAATATAATTAAACATTAGTTTTGCATTTTTAAAATGAATTACCACTGCTTCAATATTAGCTTTACATTGAAAAAATTTTTAATGAAACGACAATAATATAGAAATATTAGCTTGACATTCTATATATTGCCATTGAAGTGGCTAAATATTTTTTAGCCATATTGACGACACTTGAGAAATTACAGTAATTATCGGTAATGATATACAAGTGATATTGACAAAATACTGTTTTGATACTAGGGTGATAAATAAAGTTCAAAAATGAAAAAGGCCAAAAATAATAATTTACGGAACTTTCAGATATTCAAGTGCATCTGCAGGAAACATTTGAGAAATGTACACGTATATAATTGTTATTAAAAATTGCATTCATAAAATGTACAACTTAATTTTAATATCCACCTACACATAAAATATTACATATGTACTGCAGAAAATCTTGGAGTGTTTAGATATGTATGTAATTTTTTGTACTGCACTGCACATAGCCCAAAGAAAACATCAAAGTAAATGTAAATTGATGCCACAAGATTATGTATAAAACAGTTATTTCCTTTCAACGACATTTTCATTACGATGTAAATAATGTAATATACTATTATGCGTATCTCATGGGAATTTGTAGAGTTTAGTGAATGCATTTATTGAGAGGCTTATATTAACAGTATAGATATTTTTAATATCAATATTTAATTAGATTATGAATATACTGGGGAATTGCTATTTTAAGTTTCACTTAGTTATGAAATGAAGAATATTTTTCCCTCTCTCTAGGTCTAGAGGTTTATACTAACATTAATTATTTAAAACATTATATAATGCATCTATCGAATGCAATAGATTTAGTAATATTATAAAATTTTATTGTAAATTATTTTGCATGGTATATATAAAATTTGCTTTAAACAATTTTTGGTCGATCTATAAGAAGGAATCTAAACACAATTTGCGGTTAGGTTTTTAAGCATTTGCTTATGGAATGCTGCTATATTTGCACTTATTCTGGTAGCAAGTCATTATTCGTTATATGGGTTTGGCACAATACTGCGTCAACATTGTATTCATATAAATTCTTCGAAAGAAATATCAATATGAATAAATATTGGTTTTACATCTTAAATAATTTTAATGAAATGTCATTATTATGGAAAAATGCGCATTAAACCGGAAATAATATCGATGAAATCTTAATATTTTAGAAATATTGGGTTTACATTCAAAATGTTACCAATGAAATCTAGTGATATGTTTTGCCAATACGACAACATAGCAATATGTAAGCAATACTAGTCAAGCTGTAACTAATACAAGCAATATTAGCTCAATATTGTATCTCTACTAAGGTTTCATTCAGAATTAATATAAAATGAAGTTTGATATTCCAGATATTCAATTACATTGGCAGTCGTTTGTGAAATTTAAACGAAAAGAATAGTTTTTGCATGCGTTGTTAAAATATATTATGCAACTTACTTTTTATATCCATGTCTACTTAAAACATATCTCTATATATAAAACGCTGTGAAAATAGCGGGAAAAAATGGGTTATTTCTCATTTGCTGATCACAACGAGTGGATTGCTTGGAAAATCAAACTTGCTAAACCTAACTTTATCCGGCTTACAAGTAGTAAATTTCCAACTGGACGAAAAATGTCCGGGCCAGTAATAATAATAATTGTGTTAAAAGTAATTGTGCCAGAAATAATTGTGTTAAAAACTAATCCAGAGTGTATTCACGTATCCAGCGTTTACTGGAGTTCCATTACCTGCGATCTTTTCTGTTGAGCTGATTAAAATATCAGACCAGATGCTTTGATCAATAAGGTTAACTGGATGAACTATGCCCTCCAGATTCGACCGGGATAGCTCAGTGGTAGAGCGTGGCGGCTTCAGCCGAGCGATCCCAGGTTCGAATCCTGGCCCGGACATTTTTCGTCCAGTTTGAAATTTACAACTTGTGTGTTTATCCGGCTTCCTTATTTATTGTATTAAGAAAACTATTGGAGGTATCGATTGGAAACTCACATTATATACAACGCACAGTATATACGTAAGTTTGTTTTTTTATTCAGAAAATGCAAAGTTTGTGAGAATCGGATAGTGACGTTTCATAATTTTGGCGAAAAACTAAAGATTTTTTTACAAAGTATATCGTTGCAACATCAGTGGTTTTAATAATAATAATTGCATGAATCAATGACAATAAATGTTACTTGCGGCAATCGACGAGAGTCTTACATGTGAAAGTTTAAACAAATGAAAATATGCACTTCGTTTTTTTATACGCCAAACAAATAATCGATATTGGAAACAATAAGATTAAAAATAAATATTGACATGCTGTATTTATTAACCTTTAGTTAATTTACTCCTATATCCTTACTGTATATATATATGTATATATATATATATATATATAACGCTAAGGTACATGCGAAAAAACGGTTATTTCTCTTTTGCTGATGGCAAGGAGTGATTTGTTTAGAAAATCAAACGTGCTAAATCAAACGTGCTATTTGTTGTATTAAGAAAACTAGTAGAGGTATCGATTCGAAACTCACAGTATGTACGTAGTATTTTTTTCTGATTACGGAAATGCAAATTTTGTGAAATTCAGGCGGTAACTTTTCTTAATTTTGGCCAAAAACTTACCCGCCGTGAATCAAATGACACAGACATTTTAGGAGGTCGTATTGAATTTAATACCACTTCGGGTCCGTCTCTTTATTTACTTTCTGACGGACAAAAAGGTTGACAGAGGAAGGGTTTTGTGCAGTGATACTTCGAGTGTTTTTGCGTTTCGTACTATTTTTTGAGAGGACCAGGCAACGTCGGGCGGATCAGCTAGTTATTTATAACAAGAGTGTTTTGATATGCATATAATATTTGCAAAACGTGTAGAAAAAAAAAATCTCCCCAGATTAAAAGAAAATTGATTCCTAAAGATAATACATATAGTTCCCTTCAACGTTACCATGTGAATAATTTAGTATATAAGATCTATATGGGTATCTCGAGAGGGCTTTGTAGCGATTAGTAAATATATTTATTGAATTGCTTTATGTGACTCTATGGATCTTTTTAATATAAATATTTAATCAGTAATATGGTGAATACATTTAGAAATTGTTATAATGAGTTTAAGTTTTCGGATGAAATAATAAAGAAATATTTCCTGTCTATATAGAAACTAAAACTAATATATGATTTAAGATATTATAATAAGGTTACCTGTGTTTATTATTATACATTTAGTAATATTATTCAATTTTATTGTAATTTAATATGCATTTAAAGAGGAAAATTCACTTTAAATACGTTTTTGCTGATCCATAAGAAGAAATGAAAGTACAATTTGCAGTTAGATATTTCAAAATTAGGTTAACTTAGTTTCTGAATTTATTCTTGTAGCAAACTAACATTATTAGTTATCATAATGTTCGATATAAGGTAGTGGAAATTATCGTATAGTGATATATTTCTATTATTTAAAAAACTAACTAGCAAATATTTCCACTAGTGTCGTTGAGATCACAGTTTTTTCACAATATACATAAAATAAGAGAAAAATAGGGTACTTTTCGGTTAGGCGGGCGCCAGTGATATATATATACATGTGTATATACACACATATGTATATATATACATATATATCTACACGTACATATATATACATATATATATATATATATATATATATATACACATATATGTATGTATAGATATATATGTATGTATGTATAAACATATATATTTATAACTATAGTTGTATATATATAACTGGCAGCCGGCTAAACCGAAAAGTACCAAAAATAAATAATGAATAAAAAATAATGAATAAAAATAAATAATGAATAAAAATAAATAATGAATAAAAATAAATAATGAGTAAAAATAAAAATGACGATAAAAGTCTCATCTCATATAAGATTGAAAAGTAATCCCTGTTTTATTATTTTTTTAACACAATAAATACAAGTGTATTTAGACATGTACACGAAAATGAAGATAAGCCTGTGAAGAGCTTGCATACTGAGATTGCATATCCAGAGAAAGATACTGACAGTAAAATCAGTGATGAGAATAATTAAAGGATGTTTTACTTGACAACTTTTCATCATTTTGAAGAATTGCATCCACGTTTATAAATATTAAAATAGTCATTGCTATATAGAAGTATATATTTAATGCATTTTTTAATTAAGGTCAATTTTCAATTTCTTAGAATACATTATCATGCTGGTCCAAAATCATTATTAAGCAGTAATACATAACATGACGATAGTGTTTTTTTTTAACATTTTCACCAATGAATCTGTTTAGGAACAAGATATTACTTCAAAGTAAGCACTTATAAAAATATGTTGAAGTTATCGCTTGATATTTTACACAAACAACAAAATAAAACATCAAATACTTCAACGTGAAACACTAAAAAAACATATTCCTGACAGATCAGCATGCACTTTATTACATCGTGAGAAAACGAAATGAACATATTTTCAGAAACAAAACTTAACAATACAATTGGCAATTTCGATACATTGTGTGTGGGTGGGTGCGGGGAAGGGGTAGCCAAAAGAGTTGCAAAGAAAAGGAAAAGCGCAATGTTGGTGAGAGTAATAATTTAACTCAAGAATATATTTTCAATGATATTTAATTTTAAATTTGACAGTTAAGTAATTTACATGCAAATATACATAAACAAAACTTACGTGAATATATATAAACAACTATAAACAAAGCTTCCAGAATTTACCTGACATAAAATAATGAAAAAATTTAAAATATAGTTTTCTTAATTTTCTATTTGAGATTTTTGTAATCTTTATTTATTTAAACGTAACTGATGGATAGATAAAAGAATTTTCGAAACAACTTTTTGACTATTAAGTATGAGACTAAATTTAAAGTATTTTAATGATAATTAAAAAAGAGTAAAATAATTAAAGAACAGAAAATATGCAAGAAACTTCTAGGTAGTTATATTAGTTTGGCTCAATATCCCATCAATATTACATTTATAGAAAATAATTCAAAAAAATACCAATTTGGATTAAGTATTTGTTTTACATTGGAAATATGTTTAATAAAATGCCATTAATATATAAATATTCGCTTTAAATTGGATATATTTACAATAAAATGAGAACACATTGAAAACTATCGACAAGATATTGGAAATATTTGTGAAGATATAACCGATAGAAACAAAATAAGCCCAATTTTATATTGCTTTTTTATGGTATCTTTCAAAATTAATATTTTATTAAACTAATTTTGATTTTTTAGATATTCAACTGAAAAGGCGGTCTTTTGAGAAATTTAATAGAAAATAATCGTTATTGAAAAACAGAAAAACGTTATTAATATATACAAAATATTTTTCACATTTATGCATAGATAAGTAGTTTTTTATGTCCATCGCAAAGTATTGGAGTGCTTTGATATGTACTCAATTTTTTGCACTGCTTGTAACTCAAAGAAAAGGTCAGAGTAAAAGTAAGTTCATACCACAAGAGAACATCTATTACATTTATTTCCGTACAACGTTACGATGTAAATAATGTAATATATTAGACTAATATATGTGCATCTCAAAGGAGGTTTAGTGAATCTTTTTATCGAGTGCCTTACTAATACTTATATTTTTCATGTAAATCTGTTATCCGATAAATGATGAAAGCATATGAAAATTGTTGTAATGAATTTCACTTTCCAGTGGAATGATTACGATTTTTTCCCTCTGTCTAAAGACATATACTAACATTAATTATTTAAGACATTGTATGTGAAACCACTAGATATTACGTTAGATTTAATGATAATATCATTTTTATTGTAAGTCAGTTTGCTTAGGAAAAACAATTTCGATACATTTTGTAATGTGGATGAACCAAAGATGTCCAGTGTTTCTAAAGTAGTCTAACTCTCAAGTAGAATTACATTTTCAATTACAAAATTGTGCTATTGCATTGTCAATCATCTATCTGCAGTTCACGTGACTGAATTTAAAGTGATCACCTTAATCTTCCGACGTTTTATGCAGTGATATCACTTTTGAGGAGTAGTCGTACTATTTTCCAGGTAAGAAGATATTTAAATTTGCACGTGTTTAAATTCTTAAAACTTTGAGGTATGATACCTTTTCTGAAAGCTTATTTCTGTCTCTTTAACCGTATTTACTTCAATTCTAAGAAATGTTTAAGATTAATATTATTACATCGTGCAAATGGCAACCATACGCATGATCCCTAGGTGACCACCTTAAAAATAAATGTGGAAATCAGTGTAGTAAGGGTGCATTCCAATATTTCTACATAAATATCTGAAAAAACTTATTACCACTTATTGTTAGAACCAGATATCACTCAAAGAAGTCATTAACTCCCAGAAGAAAATATCTGAACTACCTTGCACAAAAAGTGCTTCAAGGTCGTAAGATAAGAAAATTAAGAAGAAAACTCGAAAAATATCAAGAGAAATAAAGTATCATCAGAGCGCAATAGTAAGCAAAATAGTTTTCCGAGTATATTTTCGCATTTTAAAAGTGATTTCAATACGTGGGCCAAAGGTAGTCCACAAGATACAATTTTGAAATTGTATTACAAAAGTAATTAAACTTTATTTTACAAAGAACTATTTTTTATTGATACAAATTTTTTACAAATTTTATTGATATGTGTTACAGATAAGTGTAAAAGTTTACAAACAAAAATTCAGCTACACACACCCAACCAGAAAATTATAAAAAATCCTCAAAGCTTAACTGTGGCCACCTTTGGGTCACCTACCTTATATACTTTTTAATGAATCTTTATGGAAGTATTTAATCATAATTTGCGGTTAGGTATTTCAAAATTATCTTACTATAGTACTGTTGTTTCTGAACTCTTTTAAGTGGAAAATCAAAATTTGTAATATGAGTTTGGCTCAGTATTGTGTCAGCATCCCATTTACTGGAAATAATTCTAAGGAAATACCAATATGGAAAAATTATAAGTTTTAAATTGGAAATATTTTTAAATAAAATACAATCATTACAGAGATGTTTTCTTTACACTGGACATATTTGCAGTGGCAATGTTGCAGAAATATTGGTTTTGCGTTCTAAAAAAATACAATGAATTGTCAAAATATTGTTTGCCATTATTAACAATCTTCCGAATATAGTCAATATTTGTCAAGGTATAACTAATGCAAACGATATCAGTTCTATAACACATCAGCTGATAAGTTTCCGGTCTGGCGCACAAATAGCGTTGCAATCGTCGAACCGATGCTTTTATAGTAAATACTAACCTTTAAAAGGTAGCAGAAAAAATGTCATGACAATTCGTCGTGTGGATAAAACGTTAGAGTGGTTTTAGTTGAACGACTTTGTTGATAAACAAAAAAATGGATAAACAAGAATTTCAAGAATCGTTATTTGATGGGAAAAAACACCGTTCAAACAAAAGATTGGCTTGATAAGTGTTATCCGAACACTGCGCCAGGTAAATTAACCATTATTGACTGGTTTGCTGAATTTAAACGTGGTCGTACGGACACCAGTGATGCACCACGCAAAAGAGGTGGTTACTCCGGAAAACATAACAAACGTCCACAAAATCGTTTTGGGGAACCGTAAAGTGAAGTTGCAGGAGATAGCACAGACTCTGAAGATATCCAAGGAACGTGTAGGTTTTATTTTGAAACAACATTTGTCTATGAAAAAGCTGTTGTCAAAATGGGTGCCGCGCGTGTTGACTTTTGACCAAAAACAACAACGAGTCGATGATTCTGAGCTCTATTTGGAGCTTTTTCGTTATAAAATTATGTTATTTATTATTAAATTATTATTATTATTTATTTATTAAATTATTATTATTATTTATTTATTAAATTATTATTATTATTTATTTATTAAATTATTATTATTAAATTATTATTATTATTTATTTATTAAATTATTATTATTATTTATTTATTAAATTATTATTATTAAATTATTATTATTATTTATTTATTAAATTATTATTATTAAATTATTATTGTTTATTATTAAAGTTATGTTATTTATTAAAGTTATTAAGTTATAAAGTTATAAAATTATAAAGTTATGTTATTTATTAAAGTTATTAAGTTATAAAGTTATAAAATTATAAAGTTATGTTATTTATTAAAGTTATTAAGTTATAAAGTTATAAAATTATAAAGTTACTAGGGGGCCTACCCCCTGCGAGCTACGCTCGCCAACCCCCGTTCAGACTTCGAGGCCTCTAAAAACATGACAGCGTGCTTTGTTTTAAAAATATTGGTAAATCTGTAATTGGGTTGCCATGCTTTTAACGTTTTAATGGGGCATTTTTTGATTATCATGGCCTCATATACAACTGTTGCGACAACTGACGACTGTTTTCGGGATTGATAAGTATAATCAATTACACCTTGTATAAAATGGCTAGGTTTAAATTGTGGCTACCTCTCGGACTTTTATAACAACGATCTGTATTCTATTCTTCCTTTGCGTTTAAGGATGAAAAATATTACATCTGTTTGTGAATAACATTAAGAACCACGGTATTGAAAAGTACTATGTTATAGACATTTTCAGTAACAGGTTTTAATTTTCTCTCTATTTTAATGCACCATCATGCATATTTTCATGTTATTTTAATTAATATCTATATATATATGAATTTTCTAATAATTATTTATCATACAAAATTAATTAAATATTTTGTGCATGCCTGCCTGCATTTATTCGGCATCAATTGAGATATTTAAACAAATTTGCTATCCGCGATAATTTTGCTCCATGTTATGTCACTTGAATATTGTCCATAAGAAAATCGGGTACTTTTCCAGTATAGGATCCTTTGCTTTTAGGTTTGGCGTAATTCGAGTTTCAAAAACGGATAGATTCGTTAATATACATACATTTGTTGCCAAAAGTTATAAAAACAAACTCAATGAACTTTTGGTGCTTTTCTATTATAGGGGTCTTGACGATTTTTTAAAAAGCTTGGCGCAATTCGGCATCAGAAAGTGAGATTTGGTGCCAAATGACATAAACACCCATGGAAACAAATTCGACGATTTTTTTGTTTATATGCGTATTTTAATTATACGTATATTATTAATGTGTATTTTCTATACAAATTACTTCTGATTATATATAAAATAGGATAAATGACATTCTACGATAAACAAATTGTATAAATATTGAAAATATGCTTCTGTATACGAAATGACAAAGTGAATAGGTTGACAGAAAGTGTGTTGCCAAATTTCCTTTTCCGGCAAGGCTATTTTCTCTGTTTCGTCAAGGCCCCATATACTGGAAAAGCACCGAACTTTTATGCTTGTTTATACATGTATTTATATGTATATATACAATTTATTTATAATTGTCTTTCAATTTACCTCTTTTTGTACATAAAAATAAATAAATTATTTTAATTAAATTTTACAAAAAAAATAACAAAATGATATCAATAAATAATAATTACTATTAATTCCTTTCCTCCCCTTTCTTTTGCGTTTACATAAATGACGTCATTTGGACGAATTTATTCAAAATATTTTCAGTTTATAAATTAAATTAAATGCTGACAGGCGAATGAATCCTGACGATAGAAATGTGATTTTTCTTTTTCAAATTTTCCTGAAAAACATAATTTAATCACAATCTTGTCTTCATTATCGATTGAAATAAAAGATAAATTCAATTTCAATTTGAAAATGACGATTAAAAAGAAATCAATAATCCCTATCGGGATCCTTTTCGATTTTTTTCCCTTTTTTGTCACAAAAAAACTGAGTAATTAGTTGCCATCATTACAGAAATGTCATTAAAATTAGAAAAGAATTAATATCTCGAAAACTAATTCCAATTTCAAAATTCTATTACCAGTTTTGACATCCGCGGATTTTTATGGACAATTGGTATTAATTTCACCATCAAGCGTTTAATATTTTATTAAAAATAGCCCTGAAACATAATCAGTCGTTTAATCAGTCGTTTCATAAAATCGTTTCATAAATTCGTTTCATAAAATCGTTTCACAAATTCGTTTCATTAGGATTTTATATATATAGGGTAGATGTTAAAAAGTTGTGTTTTCTTTTTTAGACCGGGAACTTATCAGCCCATGTGTTATTGTTTTACTAATGGGATATTTTTTAAAACATTACGAAACTTTGATTTTTCAAGTCATTTTCTAATTTCATCTGCAGAAATATTTCGAGAAATTTAAACAAAAATAATTGTTATTAAAATATACAAACTTCTTTTTGTATTCCTGATTACTTAAGTATTTATTTACGTTCACCAGAATGTCTTGGGGGGTTTAGAATATATATATTTTTTGCTCCACATGTAGCTCAAATGAAACGCGAGAAGTAAACGTAAATTGACGCCACAAGAGAATATCTAATACGTTTTTTATTTTCTTTAAAGTTACGATGTAAATAATTTAATACTTTAGATTAATATATATGTATCTCGAGGGAATTTTGTAGCATTTAGTGAATGTATGTATTGTGTCTCTAATACTGATATTGTGGATATTTTTAATACAAATAATTACTTATATGATTAACAAATTCGGAAATTTCAATAATGAGTTAAACTAAGCAATGAAATGATTAAGAATTATTATTCGCGTGCATAGGGGTTTATATTAAAATTAATTATTTAATATATTATATAAGGTACCTATGGGTATTACAGCACAGTAATATGATGTTATTTTATTGAATATTCATTCGTTATGGAAACAGAAAAGTAACAATAATTATGCTTCGGAAAGTTTATAAAAATGATCTAAAGACACTTTGAGATTAGGTACATTGTACAAACATTGTGTTAGGTACATTGTACAAACATTGTGTTAGGTACATTGTATAAGTAAAATAAGCTGTAAAGTGTTTAGAAATGTAAAATATTGGAAAATCGTTAAGAAAACATTTTAATTGCAATTAAATATTTCAAATCTAGCTTATATCGCGTTTTTTGTGTTTTGAATGCAGTAAATAGAAACATGTGCAAATTTATCTAATAAATTAATTTTCTTGGTTAATCTATTAAATTTATTTTCCTTCAGCGTTAGTATTGAAATAATTTAATTTGTTAGACAGCCTAATGTATGTATATGATTAACATACGTGGTGCAATTCAAAAGTTCATGATTTGAATTTAGTATAATCAGCGGATTAAAACCTGTTTTGAACCAGGAAATTTACTTATTAAGTAAAATCGAATACGTAAGACATATGAAAAAGTTTTATTTTATCAAATAAAATCTCTTGTTTTAAATATATTTTTTCATTAGCGGATTATGCTAATATCATTTTGTGAATTTCGGGATTTTACAGTTATGTGCACCAATAGGGAAATTTGTAGCGTTTAAATGAATGCATTTATTGAGTGGCTTATACGAATTGTATGGCTATCATTAACATAAATATTTAATCAGTGAGATAATGATTACATTAGAAATTACCATAGTGAATTTTATACTGCAGTGAAATGATTGAAAATGATATTTTTTCATTGAAGAGATTTGCACAAATATTCATTATTTTAAATATTATATTAAGAACCCGTGAGTATTTCGTTACATTAGAAAATATCCCTATGTTTATTGTAAGCAATTTAGAGTATAAGTAGAAAATTTGTACCTTAATATTTTTAGTCTATCTATCAGAAGTGTTACAGACACAATTTGAGGATCGATTTTTTTTAATTTAGCTTAGTCTGTGGTGCTATTTTTGCACGTTTTGTAGCAACACACCAATTTTGGTTATACTGGCACTGTCTAATATTGCGTCAATATTGCGTTTATCAAAAGTTCTTTCAAAGAAATACTTTATGTAATAAATATTGATTTTTACATTGAAAATAGTTTCATCGAAACGACAAATACTGTAGAAATATTGTTTATTTGAACTTATTTTGAATATTGCCAATGAAATGGCGAAATATATGTTGCCAATATTGACAACACTGGCCAAGATATATATTGGTCAATATGTCACTAATAAAAATTATATTGTTTCAATTTTGTTTCGCTATTACGGAATCTTTAAAAAATAATACTTAATAAAAGATTTGTTTTTCATATATTCAAGAGCATCTTCAGAAATACTTTTGAAGAAATGAAAACAAAAATAATTGTTATTAAAATAAACAACTTATTTTTTTATATCCGTGTATACTGAGAAGATTATTTATTTCAACAGAAAAAACATAGAGTGCTTTGACGTGTACATAACTTTTGCTCTACATGTAGCTCAAAGAAAACATCAGCTTGGATGTAAATTGATTCCACAAGAGATTCCCTAATACACTTATTTCCCTTCAACATTACGATGTAAATAATTTAATATGTTGGACTAATATATGTGTATCTCGAGGGGTATTTGTGGCGTTTAGTGAATGTTATTTATTGAATGGCTTATACTGATAGTATAGATATTTTCAAGATATGTATTTAATCAGTGTTGTAAGGAATTTTACTTAAAAAAGTTTTAAGAATAAAGAAATGATTAAGAATTGTTTTTCCTCTATGTAGGGTTGTTAACATTAATTACACTGGTTGACACCAAAGCTCACTAAATACCACTGTTTCAGCTTACTAAATTAAAATATGGCAACGAAATTACCGTATCACGTACCAAATTTAAAAAAAAGGGGGGGGTGGTGGATTGTTTTTAAAATTAATGTAATTTATGTATTACTAAAACATAAGTGCAAATTCTGTAAACAAAAAAATATATATGTTAATATGTAAATAACATATAAGTAAATGTTATATAAACATTAGAGAAGATACAGTGGTAAAAGGAATTAAAATATGTCAGTGGATACTTTCGGACAAGAAGAGAGGAGGAAACACCAAACGCAGAATGCACGAGACAAAAATCAACGAAATATATTTTAATGATGTATTTTCATCATTTGATATCTGAGACAGTGAAAATACCTTTTTCATGCTTCTTGTTTATCGAGCATTCTAAATTAATATAATAATCCTTCATTATTTGCTATTGTTTAAGAACTGTTTCTCGAAAAATTGGAATAATTTGGATGCCATATTTAGGTTAAAAAAAACATCTATATCGTATTACTATATTTCAGTACCCATGTGTATCTTTGATAATGCTAATTAGCAAAAAAAAAGTGTTCCTGCAAAGCAAATATGTGAACTATGTAGACGTCTTTTGTGTAAGATCTATTACATAGTTCACATATTTGTTTCGCAGGGACGCATTTTATTTTACCGACCAGCATTATCAAAGGTACATGTGGGTACTGAAATACAGTAATAAGATCTAATTTTATTGAACACCAGTTATGTAGCAACCCGTTGCGTTGCACTTGTATTTTATAAGATTTTTCGAGTTTGCTTTGGAAAAAACACTTACCAATCAGTTTTTAAAATCAAAATGTAAGCAAAATTATTACCATTTATAAATTTAATTTGACTTTTCAATTGCCATGACGTCTCTAAAATTTGATCAATTATTCGTTGAGTTTATTAGCATTGAAAAATTGGTTGATTGATTGATTATTCCGGTATCTCAAAAACTGTTTTAGAAATCGGAATTTGACGAAATGCAGATTGTAGATAGAAACATTTTCTGCCTGGCCCGATGTTTAGTGTTTTTTATGCAACCGTTTCTGAGCTTTTTAAGTGCAAACAGAGAGACAGACAGAAAAAAGATGTTTCTTTTAACTACTAGGAGGCTCTGCCACATACGAGCTACGCTCGCTAACCCCCGTTCTGACACCGCAAACTCTGAAAACACGCTAAATTGATTAACTCTAAAATCATTAGGGAAGATTGAATTACAATTAATCGACCAGTGTCGATCTGCTGTAATCGGGTTTCCATTCATTTTACCGAGGGATTTTAAGGTCGAATCAATTGCTGTCGAAAGAGCTAATTAAATTGATTAAATAAGATCAATTAAACATTTGAAAATCAACATGTGTAAAATGGCTAAGTAAACAATGCACTGCATCGGGGAATTTTATAATGATGTTATCGTTATCCGTCGACCACTATCCAAAAAAAAAAAAGAAAACTGTCGCCAAAATATAGGATTTAACGCCAAAAGGGCGTTACCGTGGCGTCACATTCAACTGACATCAGATTAGTTACACGTGTTTGTTATGTCATCGAGAGATTTTTATTCGACATTTATCTGTATTTTTAAGAAAATTTTACCCATTTATTATGTATTCATTGAGTTAAATAATAAGAAAATGACCTTAAACAGCGCGCCATGATATTAAAAGAGAAAAAGCGTTGCAAAAATGTTGCTATGCATAGTTCCGCACCATTCAACTCCATCCATTCCGATCCATTTCAACTGACGTCATAAACACTTACGCATCAGCCGAGGGGGATAATTAAGAAAATTTTGTAAATAAATAAATATTTAAGATTGCTTTTTTTTTCTCTTTTCATTAATGTATTATACATTTTATTGTTTCAAGTTACTGATAGTTGACACTTTATTCAGTGGGGCTTTAGATTCCAATAGAAACATTCTTCCATTTTTTTTTTTTTTTTTTTTTTTTTTTTTTTTTTGGGGGGGGGGGGGCATTAGAGTTTGGTGAATAATTTGGCGATAGTTCTTTTTTTACTGGAAAGTTGTCAACGGTATAATGGAAAAGTACCAAAAATTGTTTTCATTAAGACGTTTTAAATCTATCGTTTCCAATATGACATAATTTTCAAAGTTTTCTTCCTATTATTAAAAGTAAAAATGTTTAATTGAAGGGAAATATTATTTACGCTGTTTTTGCAATAATAGGTAAAATATTTTCTCAAAATAAATTAATCTCTCGCGTAAATATATTTTTATATTGAAACTGTTTGGAAATACTGTTATTTGAGCATTTTAAATATGACGTAAGTTTCCCCAATAAATGCTTTGAACGCGTAAGAATTTAACTATTTCTCTTTTTAATATTCACGCGCAAATATATTTTTTATTACGCAATTTTATACAATTACTGCTTTTAACACGTGATCATTTAATTATATTTTTTGAGTTTTATTTCTGTTTTTGAAAGTCACGTGTAAATACATTTTTTAATTGAAAGGGCGGTATTATGTGCGGTATTTTATAAATTGGCAAGAATTCAAATAACGGACCTTTTGAAATATGAAATAAATCTCCGTGAAAATTTCAATAAAAAATTGAAATATAACCGAAAAAAATACTCACATTAAACAAATAATTGCCCTCTGCACACCGCAAGCTTGTCAACTATATCCCTTTAAATTATGGTTAAATTCCTGTGCATAGTTTTCGTTCCTATAAAACTTTTTTAAGAGAACTAATTTGACCAAATTTAATATTAAATATCTCTTAAAATAATTCTTTGATTTAAAAACTGTCTACTTCAGCGTGTTTATCAAACATTTTTTTATAAAACTACCAATTTTCATATTTGTATATGCGATAGTTTTCTGGATATCAGTCTAGAAAGTCTTCAAGGCACAAAATCTTCATTGACAATGGCTGCTGTGGCGTTGGTTGCTCCTTTTTAATATAGAGTGTTTAATATATATATTATTTTTAATATAACATATGTCCTTTAAATAGTCAAGTGAACTTAGATATAGATATTTTTCTAAAAATCACAAGCAGACACTCCAACTTTATACATATACATTTAGTTTATATGGAAGCTGAAAAATAATCTTTAATATACTGTAACAAAAGACAAGTGTTTCTTAATCTAAGAATATATAAAATAGCCATGAACGAAAATATACAATAATCCCTTCTGAGTTACCCAGGATTTCTAAAAAGATTCTTTACCTTCTGAAACCTTCAAAATTAATATATTTTTGAGATATAAAGAAGCATTTATGAAAATAAGGTTTCTCTTGCTACCAATGATTTCCGGAAATGTTTCCAAGTATTTTTTATACGGCATTAATCAGTTTTCTCAAATCAGAACATTGGTTTTTAGGATGTTATCGCTTTCAGCTGCGTAATTATACATGCAAAAATAACCAAATAATATTAATTTCAATGTTAATGTTAATACTGTTAATTCATCATGTTTGCCTATTAAAGGCGTTTATTGAACATGAAAATGTTTTCTTGATAATTGCGAGTATCCTAAAAACCGATAATCCGTTCTGAGAAAACGGATTAATTCACTATAAAAACTATTTGGAAACGTTTCCTAAAATCTGTGGCAGAAAGAAAAACTTTTATATCGCGAAGATATATTGTTTTTGTTATGTTTCTAAAGATAATGAATGCTGCTTGGATTAGCGGGTAACTCGGAAGAGGTTATTATATAAATCGTTCGTCATTATATTATATTTTTTTAGATTAAGAAACATTTGTCTATTTTTACATTGTCGTATAAGTTAGTAATAGTTATAAGTAGGTATGAGTAGCTATATGTAGTTTGAGTCTTTTTAGCTATAGAAAATCATCTAAACGCACTTTGTAATGAGGTACATTCTTAAAAACCCCATAAAATTTAGAAACAGTTACGCAGATTTAGTGTAAACTTATATTTACTCAAGATACTATTAACTAATCATTTATATTCGAAAACAATTTGCAAAAGGACCTATCAGAAATTTCACAATGCAATAATTTTACGTAAATGCTTTTGAAATATAGAGGCCCTTTAGCAGCTCAAACATTTCGGAGAAGGCATTTATCTGAATTTCAGAAATATGTTATTTTTGAAGGATTTTGTGTGGTTGGTTGTTCTTCTAAAATTTCACAACGTAAGGGAAATATTTTATGATTTGTGGGTAAGTACAAAGTTACACTGTGAATTTTCGTAAAAATGTTTTGTATATTATAGAACATTTACAGCAATATTTTCTACAAATTTATTATAAAAAAAATGCTTGTATGTACAGGCTAATTTATTTTGAAATTTTCTATTTCACTGCTCAAAATTTTCAAATCAATTTTTACAAATGGTATATTATTAACATCATCCCTATCAAAAATTAAAAAAATCTTTGGAGTATTTGAAATGTTAGGAAATGTTAGGAATGTGTTGTTTAGGAAAACTTTTTAACTGTGTTTTGATGTTTCGAATCAGGATTATGACGCCTTATTGTTTTTTATTTTATGATGGAGTACAAATAAATTGATGGCAAAAGAAAATATCTTATATATTTATCTTCCTCCAACGTTATAATTTAATTAATTTAATTTAAGGGTTTAACAAATATAACTAATATTTAATATGTAGCGTATAGATCAATGTCGCTTATACTGATAATATGGATAATTTTAATATAAATATTGAATCAGCTATATCAGTTTCTTTGAAACTTATTTCAAGTGGGACTACTTTTATATTCTGAATATTCTGGGTAACACTGTTATACTACTTTTATAATATTTTATTACCACTACTTTTATGCTGCATTATTGCTAGTGCTTTCCTTTCTACCTTTCTACTTCTATTACTATTTTATCACTTACAATTAGATAGTTATCTATTAAATTGAGATCTGATGACTACGTTCGTATTCTTTCCAAACAATTTCTTTATACTAATATCCCGAAGTTGAAACTGTGAACAGAGATACATTAAGAAATATAAATATCGAATTAAAAAAATATATATAACAAGAAATTTTCATTATACGTAATTCCAGAAAAGTTGTGCCATGGTATACAAAACAATGAAAGATATAATGTAGCATTAATACAACTGCAGGAAAATTATGATTGTTTATAAGTTAACACATTTACACAAGGAAAAGTCTTTAAAAGGGAATATCATCACCCACAGCACCAATACAGCGCGTACAGAGCATTGCCGGCTCGTGGTAAGAAAAGTAGGTGAAATATTTACTCTAAAATGTTACAGACTTTTTATAATACTTTATAATCAAATCGTATGGGTGTTGAGCGCAATTTCGATGGTTCCACCCCCACTCTGGCCATTCCATAAACTCACTGATAATAGGAATAAAAATATGTAAAAGTGTTATAAATTTTCCAATAAAAGACTATGAGAATAAAAATAAATTACTTATTAAGAAATAACTATTTATTAAATATTTTTTTACAGATTTTCCAATAAAGTAGCGTACATGAATACAACTTTCACAAAGTAACAGAATTATTAAAACCCTTAATTATGTAACAAAGCAAAATCATCCCAAAATTCCTCATTATACAAAGCAAACTTATTTACCATGATATTAACGTAATAGAGAAAATATATCTTCTAGTAACATCTTTACGTTAAGAGATATCGGCGCGCTTGCTACATTTTTGAAAATTTCGGTCATCAAAATTTGGACGTCCAAATTTTGATGTTTTATATATTTTAACATTCAAAAAGCTTTATTTGTTTGAAGTGTAAACATTTCAATTATGTTACTTTGCAGAGCTGAAAATATGGATAACAAAATTTGAAAAGAAAGAGCGATAAAGAGGGAGAAATGCTGCAGAACCCCCCCTCCCCCTGTCCTTAAGGTTTTGAAATGAAAATCATTGTTTCCTGTAAACAGTAAAAAGGAAAAAAAATCTCTGAATTTCGAAAATGAATTTGATGCTTATCCATGAACAAATAATAGAAAAACAATGAAGAAGGCAGCTACAAGTGTGATACTTGGTCATTTAAGAAAATTTTTACTTTTATGATGACAAATTATAAAATACTATTTAATATTATGTTTGCATTAGACCGATACTTGACAATAATTGTTTGCCGAGATCTGTATAACTCATAAGCAAACATCTCCATTTTTACGAGTATTTTATCATTGATATTCTAGCAATAACATACGAATATTTATAAAACACAATAAAAGTATAAAGCATGTACACAATATTTACTTATATGTAAGTTGATAGAAAAGTAATTTTGATATAAAAAAAACTAATAATATTAAATGCATCCCAAATTACTTAACTTTTTAGAATAGAAAAATCAATTAAAAATTTATAGTTCTAAAAGCCGATTTCTGTTATTCTGTTTGTCAGTTAAAATTCAAAATTTATCCAAATAGTTATAAAATCTTAACTAATATTTCTTACATATAAAACTACACTGTTAAAACTTTGCAGCAAACTGTCCAGTCATTCGACCGTTTTTATGGAAAACGGTTAGTTAACCGTAATGTAACGCTATTCGGACCATATTATTGCCCATATTATGGCCAGAATACAGTTAAATTTCGGTTATGTGACCGTTTTATATAAAAACGGTCGATTGACCGGACAGTTTGCTGCAAATTTTTAACAGTGTACATCTCGCACATTCCCTACATGAAAATCAATAACGTAAATTAACGATAACTTAATACTAAAACAACAACAGAAAATATAGATAATTATTAAAGGAAATATTAATTAAAATACATAAAAAATGTAACATTACATGCTCAAAATTTTAATTCTTTATAATTTCCAAATTTCTTCACTGAATAATTTAAAATTTGATAACTGCACTTAAAGGGTACCCTAGAGTCAAAATATGAAATGAAATTTAGATATTTATATTTAAATGTATACAATTTGTTAATATATCTATATTAAGATGACTCTTTAGCTTATTTTATTCATAAATAATTACTAAAGTCTCAATTTATAGGCGAATGGTAGTTTTTGATGATTTCTGAAACAATTTGTTAATTAAAAAAATTGGGGTGTTTTGCCTCTCTGTCTCTCTTTTTAATCCGACTGTGCGTAAGAATTTGAATAATATGCATAATATGAGTATTTTTGTATTTTATAAAAGCAATTATAGAAAATCTTTCAATGTGACCCTGTAAAAAAATTCCTGTGATTACAATTATTGTTTTTATAAGAAGCTTTATAATACCCTTCATAATCAGCTTATATTAATGAGCCCCGTTCACAAGCGTTTTGGTAAATTTAAACACAGATGGACGGAGAAAGAAATTGAAGTTATTAACAATTTTATGCTGCATTAGAACTTGATAATAAAAAAATATAACATACGTAATGCTATTTCAATTAGTACTGCTTATATGCGAGTCTATATTTATTTTGCTAAAGCAAACAAAATTGAAATATTTAATAAATAATCCCTGATTTTGAGTTAAATAATAAACAACCAATTGTATCATTTAATAAAATTGCTGAGAATCTCTGTTTTTAATACATTTATCCATGAGTGAAAAAAAACGAAAATTATGTTTCTTTAACTGCTCAATATTTTTTTTATAATTGTGTTAAAACAACTAAAATGCTACTCAGCGTTTCATAATTCTCACGAAGTTTTTTTAAAACATGTACAAAAGCATTACCCTTATATATGTTTTTTTTTTTGGTTACACGCAATGCATTCGCACCGGATAACCAAATTCAGTGTGTCATTTTAGTGGAGAAGTAAATGAAAGCACTTTTCTGCACGCACATACTTGCTATTCAGACGGAAGCTGATAAGAAGCAATATTTAGGCAAATATGTGATTAATCAGTTTCAAAGGTTATAAGGTTACAGGCAGACAAAAAATACTTTTTTATATGGAGCGTTTAGAAACAATGTGGAATTAAGTACATTTGTTTCATACAACTGAGTATGGGATGAAATCTAGAATTTTTTTAGTAATCTAGTAGTTTTTCTAAATCTAGTATTTTTTCTTAATTTCTGCTAACATTTTTCCACATTACCAGTTTCTTTCCTTATACAATTTCTTATTGGCTGTTCCCTGAAATTTTCTGTAAATCTATTGGTCAATAAACTTATTTTTCGAATCCCCTTACCCTATGTATATGTGGCATATTCCGTCATACATTGCATTGATGGCGGTACGTTGAATGCTACCAAAACTAGTCTGCAATTAGTTAAAAAGTTCTGATGCTTCAAACATTGTGTTATCTACCTATATTGTACTACGCCAAGTACCACCATAATTGTCCGAAAATAATTTATTCGGTGCCGTAATAAACCAAGTCATAGGTTAAGAATTTGGTCACCAAATGGCGCTAGTCTCCTATGCGTATCAATTAAATACAATGGCGTCCTTTATCTTTCGCTCCAAATAAGTCTAGTTAATGTTTCATAGACTTGATTCCCTTTAATTCTAAAAAAAAAATCGTATATGAGTATATATATATACTTTTACCTTAAGTCAAACCATACTTTGAAAAGATTAATATTCTTTGAATTTTATTTGGATACTTTTTACATGAGGTTACCTTGGGCAAATTGACCATGATTTTACATTGTGACTCTGGAGTTTCTGGCAATTAAGCTTCCAGAAGCTAATGTTAATTTTGAATAAAAGTCTGAACTTTTGTAAATTTGTTCAATGAGATTCACTCTATCAAACAGAAATTTTGACAAATGCACCTTACTGCCTAATAAAAAAAAATATATATATAGCTCATCTTTATCTCTCCAGGGGTCTAGTCGCCCCATAAAAACGAGGCAACTGGACCAGGTAAGTCTATGTTCTACACACTTTCGTTTTGTTTAAGTTGGGTCATGATGACCTGTTTAAAAAAAATGTAAATAACTTTAAAATATTTAAGCCAGGGAGATCATAGAAATTATATATCCACTAAAGAGAATTGTAAAGGAAATCTTTTCTGTCAAGGTGTTTAATAAAAGCACCAAATGTGTAGTTATTACGTTAATTTTTACAAAAAAAAACAACAAAAAAAACATAAGAATTAAGTAAGTACTTATATAATTTAGTATAAGAAATAAGTGTAAAAGTTACATAGGAATTTTAGGGGTGGGGGGGGATGAGAAAGAAAAATCTATGACCAAACTGGTAAGTAAGTACTTATCTATATCATTCTCTTTTTAACACTTTCCAACCTAGTTGAAAAGTGTTTATGACTTCAGTTTGTCTGGCCGTCTGCCGTCTGGCCGTCTGCCGTCTGGCCGTCTGCCGTCTGGCTGTCTGTCCGTGCTCTAACTCCCGTAAATATGCTCGGATTGCTCTGCAATTTTTATATGTTATTGTCGTTATCTATAGCATGTTCCCTATTTCAACGGAAATGTGTAGCACTTATAGTTTTTTTACAGGGACACTCAAAAGAATTCCGTTACATTGCGGTCTATGGGGGAAAATCATTTGCGTTTTATTTAAATAATGTTTCACTATTTTAAACGCATTGAAATTTATATATATCACTATTGTGCATTACAAGAGGCTTACTACAGAATATTGTGTGTATAGCAGTCATCGTTCATTTACAGGGACACACAAAAGAATTCTCTACTGTCTGTTAACAATAATTCCTGGAAGTGCGTTTTAAGTTGCTGAACGCGATTTTAAATTGAACTCACTTTTGTCTATTACTGGTGTGTATAAATTCTGTATTTCATATACAGGGTAGCACAAAAGTTCGCGAACACATTTCCGTTTATTGACAGAAACTCCAGAAGGAGAATTTTAAACTGTGCTACGCGTTTCCTAACTAAACTAAAATTTAGCATCCTATGTAGTATATATACAAATCTATAGATCCTATACAGGGCTGAATAAAAGCACTCGGATATTTTTCCGAATATTGTATATGTTGGGAATTCCTGAAATTACATTTTTAAATATGTTATGCATTTTCCAAATTTTTTACTTAGATGTTATCTTTCAGCTTATTAAACGGTAATGATTTGTAAAATTATTTTGGAAGCGTTGGAAAGTGTTACATAATCTATGCTTGACGCATGATTTTTCGTTCTTGTTTATTTAATTAAACACTGTAAGTACCTATTATATGTACGCGCCATATATATGTAATAATAAAAAAATAATCCAAATTAATTAAGTGTCTAATATATCACCTAGCAGCTAATAATTAATTATTATTTTCTTAGTAGTTTTTTAGGAACAAAAACTTAAGTAGCATTCATAAACGTGTGTCCAGTTAAAACACTGTAAATTGTATATAATTTTCTTTATGGCAAACAATACAAAAAAAAATAGAAAAATTAATTTCCTGTAGTAAAAGTGACTCCAAACACATTATTTATAACTGTTGGGGTAAGTGGGCCTTGCTGGGTACCCACTTACACCTGATAAATGTCCCAGTTATCCCAATCTTGAAAAATGTATGGAATAACTAGGACACCATCCTTACATTTGAAACATGAATTAAACATTTATAGATACCTAATAATGTTAATGCATTTATGCATATTCTTAAAAAAAAAGATTGTTTAATAAAAGTACTTACCGTATTTTGATAAAAAGTCGTGGAAGTTCAACAAAATCAACGTTGTTTATAAAAATAAATTTGTAAATTTTCAGCAACCTATCGCAGCAAAGGCAGATTATGATTGAGCTCACAAGCTTTGTTTTAAGGAGTACAGATGATGCTGTAATGTTGCCAACCGCTAAAACTTAAAAGACGACAACGGTTTATTATAAAATAGCCTATGGCCCAGTTACCGCAATCCTTATCGTTTCCTTTTTTTATCAAATTGTTTTCTTAACTTACAGTAAACATTATTAAAAAATTCTATTATTTTCTAATACAGAGATTAAAAAAAAAATTAGATTACGAAATATTTTTTTATAATAAAGGGAGGGAGGGATTTTGTTGAGTATCTGACAGATTTGGCCATATCACTATAGGATGGATGTCTAATTGAATGAAAAGTAATTCGAATTATCGTTCTTGTTCAAAGAATACTCTCAAAACTATGCATAACCCCGCCCAGAACGTGGTATTTTCGAATCCTCGAATATTGGCCCCGTCAACTCATTTTGTAGTTTTTTTAAAAAGTACGGTAAAATAACCACATAAGTATTCCATGACTTCTGATATGATGACTAAGTATTCCCAACTTTTTAAAGACAGATTTTTGTTTGTGATCACTTCTCCGGTAGTAATATTTTATCAGAAATCGCACTTGAAAACATATATTATTTTTTATGCCTTTAAAATTTTCTTGATAAAAAGTAATCTTTTAACATCAGCAATGAATCAAAATTTTAATCATTCATAAATGACAAGAGGTCAAAGTTTATTTCTTTATTAAAATCAAGCACACATAATCTTTTCAGTGTCAATTTCATTAATTGGAAAATATTGTTTAGATATGATAGAAAATAAAACAGGCCGTATCAATATACATCTTGTTGAAAATTCTGAAACTGAAATATATTTCAAATTTTATGCATGGACTAGTGTAGTGATGAGATAGAGCATAAAAACCATTTACTACACAGTTGGTTGCTTTATTCAGTCTCACTTTGACTCTGATTTTGAAAATACGATTGTTCCGTGTACGCTATTAAAAATTTTGGTTCAATATAAACTTATTCTATGGTATAAATTAATTAATAAGAAACAAAACATCGTTCGTCTTAACTTCAAGAAGTTCTTTTCCGCGGTTAAACCTAATGGAAGAATATTATTAACGATTACAAAAATTGAGATATTCAACTGCTAACATCAACAAATAGTTCTACACACACTCAATTTACGGCTTTCGGGTACGATGCGTGCTTTTCAGGGTTTCGTTCATCTGACGAAACTACTTGTCTCACTAATTTGTCTACCTGTCTGTCCATCATATAGGCCGTTCTCAGAAACTGTACAAGTTAGAGACTTTAAATTATGTGTACTTACAACTGAATACCTACTGTCACACGACAAATCATAAAAATTTGTAAATGTTTTCATTAACGAAATATGTTAATTAAAAACCCACTCATTAAGGGAAAATATTCAACTAAAGCGTAGAATTGAATCAAACCGTAAAGCAAATTCATTCTGAAACTCAAGAAGAGAGGAAAGGGTTGCCATAGCCACAGCATTGCAATGGCGATAACTGACTGGAGAATTCCAAAGAAACTCCTATTTCATAAACTATCCACCTAGAAACGTGAAATTTCGGGGAAACACGCACAAAAAAAATATCTTTCAGAATTTCAAAAAAAAATTTTTATTACTCCCAATAGAAGTGTAAATATCAATTAAAAACCAATATGAATAAATTCGTTTAATTTCCTTTCATTGGATAACCACAGATAAACCCTCTGACATCTGTTCCCACAGCCCAAAGATAGCGGACTAGGCATTTTTCAGGCTCTATAGATTTTTTTATTCTGTATTTATTGATTTGAAATTAACACATCTATGCGTATTTTTTAACACTGAATCCAAATAGTAATTTTCGTAAAAAAATCTTCAATTACAACCAAAGACATTAATTATTATTTCATTAATTCGATTGCAGAAAAATAATTTTTTTGAACATGTCCATTTGAATGAGAGACAACTGGCTTTGGAATGTGACAATGATGGAATTAATAACCTCTAATTTACTTCGGGGTTTTCTTTAACAAAATATTTGCTGCGACTTTTTTTATTTTACGAAAAAAAATATTTGTTTCTTTTACTTACGAATGCGAAAGATAAAAAAAAAAAAAAAAACAATGCTGATGATAATTAAATACCTCACTCACAAATTTTAACGCAAGTTCAAAATTTTAAAACTGTATAAGAAAAGGATTTGAAAATTGGTATATATACGCAAAATTGTATTCTATTTAAGAAATTCAAAAAAATCGAAAAAAGTCGACCGGTAAATTTTTATTTTATAAAAAAAAACGATTTCTTTTATGGAAAATAAAATGTATTTGGATTTATAAATTAAAGGATAAAATGTTTTGAAAGGAATATTAAACGAAATCCTTGATATCCTTGAAATCCTTGTGATCTGCGATCACACTTACTCGCTTGTTTGGTGTTTGAAATGCTAGCTGCAAGTCAAGAAATGCCAGGTTTGAATCCTGTAGGTATTCGGAGAATTTACATTTCCTATGTAAACTGCTATCCCGGTCTTAATAGGTCTTGTTTGAAAAGGACATCTGTACACGCTTTATATGTCAATGTTTCTGCAGTTTATTTTTCTTGAAATGGACTCATTATCCTGAGGATTCTTGTAATGATCATAAAGATTTCCAATTATGCAGGATTTTAGAATCAAACATTAAAAAAAACAAAATTTGCCCCTATCTTTCTTTCGTAAAACTAAGTTTGCATTTGCAAAATTGAGGTAAGTTGTTAAATTAGAAAACAGTATCTTCCTTTTTAAATCCTTTATTGTCTCATACATATATAATAAAGTGACACATGGAAAAGTTTAATGTTTTATCGTCAACCAAAAGGACCTTTTTTTAAATTTAAAATTGCTGGCGTTTTTAAAATTGCTGCAACATTTTAACGCGTTTCCCAAAAACGCAATATTTTATAATTTAACCATCTTATTTTCCAGAAAAGGACAAAATTGTAATCTTGTTTTCTCTTAAATGCTTTAAATAATAAAAAAAGGAGATAATTATTACAACATGATACAAAAAACTTAATTATATATATGAAAATACATCTTGTGAAAATACAGAGTGTGAACCATTTGTAGATGTTTAAAACTGTGTTAAATCAGCAAAATTGTTATTTAAACTAGAATGTTTATTAGAGTGAAAATTGCTGCTTAATAAACAAGATACCCCGGACTTAATAGTGAAAGGATTAAAAATGTTCATCCGATAAAGTGTAACGATACTGATGTCCTTTTTATAAGTGAACTTTCTCCTGTATGTGCAATTCTTTCTTTTGATTTGAAACAGTATACCAATCATTTAAAAGAAATTACATTATTTGTGAGAATTACTTAATGAAATCAACAATCTTAATTCCAGGGCTTCCATATACTTACTGTTATACAACTGGTAAATTTCACTAGAAATGCAATTGTTTTAAATTTTGACTTTAAAAAGGATATACAGGGTGTCCATAAATTATTGTAGGGGCTTCTTTACATCAAAACGTTTGATTTACAAACATGACGAACAATCTAATTACATATTCCTAAAATAGAAAGTTTTTTATAAACACAAACAAAGTTACACATGCGTAAAGTTTCAACTTAAAACGTTATTAATGAAATAACGATTATATTCAAATAATGATTAATATTAAATTTTTATAAAATTTATTGAAATGTTATTAAGGAATTTTCAGCACAAAGTCATTTACCACGTGATTGTTTCCACCATCCTTTTTCGATAAATTTTATGAAATTTTAATATTAATTATCATTTGATTATAATAGTTATTTCATTAATAACGTTTTGAGTTTCAATTTTACGCATATGTAAGTTTGTGTTATTAAAAATATTTCTTGAGTTGTACTTAACAAATATGTAATAATATTTTTCGCAATGTTCTTCAATCAAATTTTATGAAGTAAGGAAACCCTCACAATAATATAGGGACACACTGTATATTAGCAACTCACAATTATATCATGTTCATTGCCATTATTATTCTGTATTAAATTCACTTCTTCCATTTTTAGGTAAAAATTAGTATGTTGTGGCCATCACAAAACTTTTTTTTTCATATCAATGAAATCGTTTCAACCAAAATTAAATCACAAACTTTTTTTTAAATTTTTATTATTATTATTATTTTTAATATAGATATCGTAAAAATTGAGAAAAACTGAAAATAGCAGCGATACTTGTTGGGCGATATGCACTCAAACCTAATCAGCATCTATTTATGTCAAGTTCTAACAGAATATGAAGCTTGGTGAAATTCCGTGCATTAGTTCTTGCGATACTGCTATTGCGGAAATCGTGAAAAAATGCAGCAGAGCAGCGCCAAATTTGGGCGATTAACAACAAAATTTAATCAGCGTCTATTTATTTTAAGATCCAATAGAAGCCCCACCGGTGGCTGAGAGGTTCTGCTCTCAAAAGCTTGTAGGTGCTGGGTTCAAACACCTGTCACGCTCGTCGACCTAACCGTTCTGAGTTTTCCGCGGTTTTCTTCTAACCTTGCCGTAAATACGGGTTAAGATCCCTTAAAAAGACCCCCATGGAGGGCACCCTCCCCTAGCGCCTATACCCCTCGAGTAGAATCGGCCGTCCAAAATCAACCAAGAACCAACAGAATATGAAGTTTGAGGAATTTCCGTCTATTTATTCTTGAGATATACGATCGTGGATATTGTGAAAAATGCAGTGTAGCAGCGCCACCTGTTGGACGATTTACACCAAACGTAATCAGAACCAACAATGGTCAAGGTCTATCTGTATATGAAGTTTGAGTAAATTCCGTGCATTAGTTCTTGAGATAGAGCGCTCACAAAATTCGTGTCACATACAGAACAAACAGACGCACAGACACATAGACAGATATTTTCTAAAAACAGTAAAATCGTGTTCAGTGCCTTCTAAAATATATAAATCCATCGAAAATTGGAAATCTAATTTTTTCACGAGTCCTATACTTTCTTCTTTTAAAGACAGAAGAAAGTTAAAATTATCTAACAACAAAATTCTTCATTGCGAATGTTACATTCTGAAAATAAATCACACAGAAAATATTTGAATTAAATCGATAATTTTTTGAACACTTTCCAATAACAGAAATAAAAAGGAATCGTATGATGTGTCAAGCAATTACGATTCAAGTAGTGAGGTCTTGGTTTTCTAACTTTTTATATCCTCGGGGAATGGTTTTTCTATTTAATGGATCAGAGAGCATTTGACTCCTAGCTACTGGAAGAGGAAAGGAGTTTGAAAAAAAAAGAGAAAAGAAAAAAGTTTTAACGTGTTTATAAATATATTCAAAGAAAAAAATTGCTTTGTTAGGAAATTTTCTTATTATGATTAAAAATAAATTAATTTTCTCCGATTGCATGACGCCAGTGTTTTTTGTGCATAGAAAAAAGTTGTTTTTGATATTTATGTTTTTTTGTTTTCATGAAAATGCGGAATAAGAAATAATAAGGAAATGCTCAGTCTATTTTTTTATTATGTGGAATTGAATTCAGTTTGTTTTCTTCATCTTATCTTTAATAGAATTAGATATTTTCATATAGTATAGAATTGAAACAATTTTAGTAAAAGATATTCATAAATTATATTAAGAAGTTTATTTTTATTCGGAAGTATTTTTATATCTCAGATACTTTTTGTTTGGAACGTTTTTTGTTTTATAATGAATTATTCTGGTTTTAACTTGTTAATTATTTTTTACATTTAACCATTCCGCATCATTATATATATTTTAGCATTGTTTTATATTGTTTGAATATCTAATTTCACGATTATATAACTTGGTGGATAAATCATATGCAAAAGGGTACAAACTTAGCATGCGAAAATTTTAAAGCTTCATGAAGATCTCATTTCAGTTTCAAACACAAACGTAAATCATGCATCAAGCATAGATTATGTAACACTTTCTAACACTTCCAATGTACTTTTACAAATCATTACCGTTTAATAAGGTGAAAGATGATGTCTAAGTAAACAAAGTCAAAGTCAAACCGGGCGAGAAAAAATTAAAAATGTAAAAAAACTAGTTAAAAAAGTTGTATTAAAAAAGTAGTATTAAAAAAGTAAACAAATTGGAAAAAGCATAACATATTTAAAAACCCATTTCAGGAATTACCAACAATATTCGGAAAATAATTCGAAATATTTTGTACAGTCCTGTATATGATAAATAGATTTGTGTATATACTACACAGAATGCTAAAATTTAATTCAGTTATGAAACGCATAACACACGTTTAAAATTCCCCTTCTGGAATTTTCGTCAATAAACGGAAATGCGGTCGAGATTGTTTGTGCTACCATGTATATGATCTATAGAATTTATACACACCAAGTAATAGGCAAATAATTAGTTACATTAAAAATACGAAACTGCGAACTAGAAACACACTTCCATCAATTATTTTTAACAGACAGTACTTTAAAACAGAATTCTTTTGTTTGTCCCTGTAAATGAACGATGAATATTATGCACATAGTATTCTATAGTAAGCCCCATGTAATGCAACTGAGTAATATACAGTAGCTCTCAAAAGTTTTGAGACGATATGTTTTTCTGTCCTAACATTTTTTGTAAGCAAAATTTCTTAATGATATAAATTAGTAATTTGTACCCTTTTTAAAGCTCAACAATATTAGAACCATTAATGCATATGCATAAATTAAAGATAATTCAGAAATTTACAATATTACTTCGCAAAAGCTTTGAGACGATACAGTTTTTCTAAACTTTTATTGAAATTAAGCGTCTTCATGTAACGAAATACAGCAATATTTAATATTTAGTTGCATATCCCTTTGCTTTAAGGACTGCAGCACATCGTCTGAGCACGGAATTAACAAGGCTTTCTAAAGTGGACCTAGGGATTTTCGCCCATTCCGATTGAAGATCCTGAAAGAGTTGTGTCTTTGAAGAATTATTCCGTGTCCCGACTTTTCTTCCATTGTGTTCCCAAAGATGTTCAATTGGATTGAAGCCAGGTGACTGACTCGGCCAGTCCAAAACTTTAATTTTCTGAGCTGGGAACCAATTTGTCACCATTTTGAAGGTGTGCTTTGGATAATTATCCTGTTGAAGCATCACTCCACAAAGCATCTTTTTACGAGCATAAGGCAGCATGTGATCTTCTAAAATGTTTTATAAACATTTTGATCCATAATCACATCGATATGTACTAGGGTTACGATGCCATCATGATGCAAAGCTCCCCAGACCATTACTGATCCATTTACGTGCTTCACTGTTGGACGTTCGTACCAGGGGTCCATTTTGGACGAATATAACGTCGTATTAGTCACCCAAAAGGCACTAGAATGGATTCCCGGTACCAACGTCCAACAGTGAATCTGTGAAACGGATCAGTAATTGTCCTGGAGCTTTACATCATGATGGCATCGTCCCCATCTTACACATCGATGTGATTATGGAACAAAATGTTTATAAAAATATTTTAGAAGATCACATGCTGCCTTATGCTCAGGAAAAGATGCCTCGTGGATGGATGCTTTAGCAGGATAATGATCAAATCACACCTTTAAAATGATCGCAAATTGGTTTACAGCTAAGAAAATTAAAGTTTTGGACTGGCCGAGTTAGTCACCTGACCTCAATCTAAATGAATATCTTTGGGAACACAGTGGAAGAAAAGTCTGGACAGGGAAGCATTCTTCAAAGGCAGAACTCCTTCAGGATCTTCAATCGGGATGCGCGAAAACATCTAGGTCCACTTTAGAAAGCCTTGTTAATTCCGTGCTCAGACGATGTGTTGCAGTCCTCAAACAAAAGGATATGCAACTAAATATTAAATATTGCTGTATTTCGTTACATTAATACGGTTAATTTAAATAAAAGTTTAGAAAAACTGAATTGTCTCAAAACTTTTGCAGTAATTTTGCGAGTAATTTTACAGTAATTTTGCTAATTTCGGAATTATTTTTAATTTTCAATTGCTCTAATGTTGCATTTTGTTGAGCTTTAAAAGGGGTACAAATTACTAATTTACATCATTAAGAAATTTTATGTACAGAAAAAGTTAGGGCAGAAAAACATATCGTCTCAAAACTTTTGCGAGCTACTGTATATCAATCTCCATATATTTGAAATAGTAAAACATTATTAAAATAAATCGCAAACGATTTTTCGCCATAGACCGTAATGTAACGTAATTCTTTTGAAAGTCACTGTAAAGAAACTATAAGTGCTATGCACATCATATTTCATAGTAAGCTTTTTGAAGTTCTCTTCAGTGGTATATATCAATTTCAATTATGTTTGAAATAGTATAAAATGATTAAAATAAACCACACGTCATTTTCCTCATAGACCTGCATCAGTGTCCCTGCAAAGTAACTATAAGCTCGACACGCTTCATTTTCAATACCGAACATGCATAGTAAAATATATGACATCAGTAAAATATATCAACTGTGTTACAATCGGAGTAGATTTACCCGAGTTAGGGCACGGACAGACAGACAAACCGAATTCATAAACACTTTCAACTATGTTTAAAAGTATTAAAAAGGGAGATGGACAAACAACAGCAGCATTATATGCATTTATTATGACAGTATAACTTTCCACATCTAAATTTGTTTTCTGCCGCCCCCGCTCTCCCTTTTCCCCCAAAAGAAATTCAAATACATCAAATTATATATTGTATTGGGCATGATTTTTTTTTTTACTTCTTTTATGAAATATTTGTTTCAGCATGAAGCTTATGAGTTATTCAACAACAGCTAAGTTACCATAAAGCTGGTATGAATAGCATAGTTGATATTTTCTTTTAAAGTTATTTTGTGTCGAAAGTGCGTCTAAAATTATATTTGAAATAAATACTGCAGGTGCAAAAAGATATAGTTTTTTTTCCACGCTGTTAAACACTATTTCAAAAGATGCATTGTAAAGAAGATAATGTAAATAGATTCTATACATTCACATGTATTAATACATTTCGACTAACACTTGAGGATTTTGAGCAAAGATTAACGTAGGGATTACTCCGAAATTTTTACAACCCCAATTTATACTCAATAATTATAAAATAATGCCTAAAATCATCTTAAGTAGTGATATCTTTAGAGTTTAGGGTCCCCTTGAAAGTAAGATCAGTGTGCCTTGCCTCGTTTGCACTTGTGAAAATCGGACACTGAATATTATTTTGTTGTCGGTAAAGTCATGACGCAAAAATGCCAAGTTATACGCTATTTGCTGTCTCTAAAGCCTTATAGTAATCTTCGCCTTATTAAATTCTAGAAATTTTACGATTAAATAGGACGAAAAATACTATAAAGATTTGTGGACTAGTGGTTCTTTCCAAGATTGGCTCTTTACAGGAAATTGCAGCTGCGCGTGCTTCGAAATAATTACTGTTTTTAGCAGGGGTATAGCTATTATAGGCTTAAGGCAGACGCCTAAGTAGCGTTGATTGCACGACGTCGACGTTAGAAATAAACAAACACAATATTGTTTTATATTGAAAATAAGATTAAAAATATATATATGATTATGTTTGATGCATTTTACATTTTGAACAAGCAATTTACATTATTTCGCGTTATTGTAAAAAAGACACAATTTAGAAAAATGTTTCGCTAAATTATATCTTTTCCGAATACTTGTTGTTAATAACAGTTTGTTTTTAAATTTGCATGGAAATTATTATATAGCTTTTTTAACTAGTCGTTGGGGGCCACCGTAATACTTACCCACCATGGATAATATAAAATATGAAAATAAAACATCTGTAAACTATTTCAAAAATGCATTGCAATTCGAAAGAAATCGTAGCTAGATGACGTCATAAACTTTAAATACACTATTACTGAATTGCGTAAAAGAAACATCCTTATAACTCCAAAATTGATAATCATATTAACTAACGTTTTACTGCGTCAGATTAAGCGTCTCGTTTCCAATTAAAATATATCTTTGAACTGAAATTTGAATGAAATACAGGGTCATGAAAAATAGAAGAGTATGGGAAATAGGATTACAAGCATCTCGGCAACTAATTATCCGATTAACTTCGTTCTTTATGCAAAATTTATGTTTTTTTTTATTGTCTTTTATATTCACTCTTTAAAATAAACAATTTCGAAAATTTTTTAATACTTTTTATCAGAATGAATATTTCGAGAGTCCGAAAAAAATAGTTCCGGATAATCGACGTTACTGAAATTCAATAAGCTTCTTCCCATTATTACATTCCCATTAGTACATACCAAATTTCGTGTCTCTATCTCAATTTGTTCGGGAGATAGAGCGTTTACAGACGCACACACACACACACAGAGAGACACACAGACAGACGGACGGCAATTTTTTTTCTAAAAATATGTTTTTCGGAATCTCTTGTGTCTGAAACGTGTATATCCGTCGAATTTTTTTTTTCGATTTTCAAAACTATTACAAGACTTGCCCTATATTACGTATGATGGGTAAGTAAAAAATAGTTTTACACAAACATTTAAAAGTTTTGTCTATTTGGTGATTTATCATTCGTTTAATCATATTAAAATAATAAATTTTATTAAAAATAAAAGGCGCTTTTGCTCTCCATATTTCATGCCATTTCTTGTTTCAATTATGTATTTAGAGGTGCAATTTTGCGTAAGAATAGTTTTAAAACTGAATTTATTTTAGATCAATGTAAAATTTCAAGTTATTTCACACTTTGTGATGTATATTCATAACTTGATTTAATTGGCTAAAGTTAAATTACTTTTGCTATGATTATTGCCTCTTTTTTTGATTTAGCGAAATAATGAATTAAGTTTTTATTAAATTTATTGTTAATAGATATTTTTTATTTCTTAAAACTAACCTTAAGTAATTTTTTTGTTGTTGTTAAGTTCCATGCATTGCTTTAGAACTATTACATTTTTATCATTTTAATAATAAACAAAAATTGCTTTTAAGTCTTTTTTTTTTCTTAAGGCTAAAACTTTATTTTAATTATAGTATTTAAAACTTTATGTACTTTAGCTCAATATAAAATTTAATGTTATCACAATTATTATAATGAACGTTCAAAAAAAATATTCCTCTTGATATAGAAGTGTTCAAACATTGATCTTAGTGCTGCCATTTTTTTACACTTTCCAATATTGTTGAAAAGTGTTTAAGAATTCGGTTTGTCTCCCGTATGTCTGCCATCTGTCGATGTGTGCTCTAACTCGCGTAAATGTACTTGGATCGACATGTAATTGATATATGTAATTCAAGTTTACTAGGGCATGTTCACTATTCAAAATGGAGCGTTTAGCGTATATATATATATATATATGTGTGTGTGTGTGTGTGTGTGTGTGGTTTATAGGGACACTCAAAAGAATCCCGCTACATTATGGTCAATTGGGAAAAGTCGTTTGCAGTGTATTTGAATGATGTTACGCTATTTCTAACATAGTGTAATTTATATGTATATATGAAGTGCACTAAAATATGCTTTTTGTATAATATGGTGTGCAAAGCATTTATCATTCATTTACAGAGTCACGTTAATAAATTGGTTACATAATGGTCAACGAGAAAAATGTTTGAAGCGTATTATAATAGTGTTATACTATTTCAAATATAATAAAATTTATATACATAATTGATGTATACACTACGAGATGCTTATTGCAGAATATGACGTGCCTAACAGTTATCGCTTATTTACAGTAACACAAGAAAGATTCACTTACAGTACTGTTTATAAACGATAAAAATTGGAGATGCGTTTTCTGATGTGGTATACGTTTTTATATTTAACTAATTTCTTGCATAATACGTGGTATGTATAAATTCTATAAATCATGTACAGGAAATTATGCATGAGCATGAATTGTTTAAGAATGGCTATGCATTTACCAACCGAATTATATTTAGTATATTAAGAGATTTTTCAAAATCTAAAAAATCCATATAAATCCACATCTAATCCAACTTTTTTATTTTTGAGAAAAATGTATTTTTAAAAATAATAGCCTACATTTTAAAGCGACAAGCAAATATCTTAATTTTCAGTACAAATTCGACGTTTATGCTCATGCGTGAAATTAAATATAGAACGTATTTAGTTTTAGAGTAGCTCAGAACAAGGGCATCGTGACAGAGCGGTCTGAGACGCTGAATTTAAGCTGTGAGATTGTCGATTCGATCCCCTCTCCAGAAAAGAATGTTTTCTGTAATTTTATTGCGATAAGTTAATTCATTTCAATAATGCCGTATGTTACTTCAGAGGAGAAGTTATATAATTTGTATTTTTTTTATTCGAATGCATTGTAATTAAGTAAAATTTAACATCCAAACACATTTTTTAAAATTACTAATTTTATATTAAAAAATAGTTAAATTAAAAAGCCAAGCATATTTTGGGACTGTGGAAAGTAAACTTTAACACCCGGCAATACATATATTTGCTAAATTACTAATTTTATATTAAAAAGATTTAAAAAGATTTTTCATGTAGTTATTGATTAAATAATTTGATCTAAACTTTTATCTATATTTTGTATGACCATTATAAAGAAGATATATTTATATACTAAGAAAAGTGTGTGATTATTTTTCGTAAAAAGAAAAGAGAAAAAAGAAATGAAAACTATTAATATAATAACTACAAAAGAAATCACCTTGATATCCATAGTTTAATATATAAATAATGTATGAAAATGTAAAATAAAATTCAAGTAATCAAAAAAGATATATTATAAATCGTTAGCGACAAACAGCAAATTTTAAGTTCATGGTTTTTTGTCAGGCTGATGAAAATAAAATAATTTTAAAATAATAAAGGTCGCGTAATTAAAAATATATATATATACAAAATGCCTTACGTGTAAAAGAGAACGCTTGCACTATATAACAATTCTTCAATTTTTCAATACTTAATTAATTTAAAAGCAACTAATTAAAAGTTTAAACATATTTCTAATGGAACTTTCAAATTGTTTACCGTCAAATCTTGACGGGTACTATCTAGTCTATTATTAATGTCATTTTAGTGATCATATTTAATAGTTACATTTATTCTATATCATATTGTTAATAATATTTTAATCATATTAATGCCTGTTTAATGCTGAAAAAATACAAAAATTGGAACTAGTTTATGTAATTTATAATCTTGCCGCCACGATAGTCCCAAAAGCGGCAGTATTGCTTGAATATCTGTGATGCTCCTTCTTTTTATCTTGTATTAGAATTTTTGAAATGTATTCGTATTTCTCTTATGTGTTTTACTTACATCATTTTCGATGTATTGATGCTTGTATTGCATTTTGATCTCTTCATGAAGAATGCATAGTCACCAAATGATAAAGCCTTTTTGAGTAGAACCCGATTCTGCCCAGATACGTTCGAAGCAAAGTCGGGCTCTACAACTCACCACAACATATTTTATATCGACATCATAGTGACTTGAATATTACTCATCTTTTATGTCACGAGACTTCGCTGAAGACAGTGAGAACGGATTTTTGGTCATAGTGCATTCACATTTTAGTCACATTTCAGTCCTATGCTATTAGGAACAATGGATTCCCCAGATTATTTTACTGAAGAATTCCGTTTATCCTATCTTTTTTTTTACTTCTTTTCAGTTAATCGTAAACTTCCTGAAAATATCACAAATAAATAATTCATAACTTAAAAGGGAAAAGTATTAAAAGCTTTAAATAAGTATTTTTTGGTGATTACCATTTTCTAAAAGAATTGTGTAGTTTAAATGAAAATTTAAAAGATTATAAAAAAGATTTTGAAAAATATAATTTTAATTTATTTCATTCACAATACATTACAGATCAGCCTACAAACAATAACTTTGAACACATCCAACATCAAATACTGTTTCATCCAAGGACGTTGAAGACATTAAAAAATTTGAGCAAAATTAACAATTTGAACACTCAATCCAATGAAAATTGTTAATGTAGTCCAGCAGCTTGGAATCAATTTAGTCACTGTGCTGGGTGCATAGTCACACTGAACGTCTATCTTCCTCAAATCTATTATTGAAATACTGACATTTGAACCAGGCAATGAACACTTAGCATTCCTTGATACACTATTTACATACAAAGCAGCTTCAATACTTAGCATGTGCACATGAAACGTTTCTCTCAACCATCGTCTCAGCCACTGTCCTAACCACAATAAATTACAACTACAGTTCCATGGATTTTCTTCCAACAAAACACCACCTAAAATATGTAATAAAGAAACAGTCAAAACTCAGTGGTTAAAATTAAAAGAATTATTAATAAATATTGTTGAAATGAGTAGATTATAATAAAAGCGAAAAATTCTTAAAGTTCTTGATAATATAGTGTGGTCTGAACAAAACGGGTTGGGTTGGGTTGATTATTGACGGCCAATTATCTACACTAGGGATATAGGCCCGGGGGGAGTGCCCTTCGTGGGGGTCTTTCTAAGGGAACCTAATCCGTATTTACGCATGGATAAATCCACGGCTCGAAGAAAACCACGAAAACTCCGAACGATTAGGCCGACGGGCGCGATTGGGATCGAACCCAGCACCTCCCGTCTACCAGCTTCGAGAGCACAACCTCTCAGCCACTGGTGGGGCCTGAACAAAACGGAAGGGATATAAAAAAAAGCTCTGTGATACTTGAACACCAAACAACTACATAAGGGATATACTTAAGGGTGCTCAGGGTGCTCCAGGTGTTCAGAGTGATCCAGAATATCAAAATAAACGTGACCCAGGTCATCCTGAAATTCAATTTATGCAGTTCGTTTGGTTCTTTCTTTCGCAGAGATTTTCATGTTCGCGTCGGTTTTCTTTGTACCACATAACAATTACATGAAATCTTGCGTTAGAACGGCATTACTCAAAGAAACCAAGGAAGAACCACATTAACAACAGAGTGAATTAAATACTTCCTCTCGAAAGACGTACCACGCACGTCGAGAAGTTTTTAGTAAATTACTTACATATATTTCAACTAATACCACTATTTTTAAATAGTAATCTTGGAAGTATTTTATCACTGAATTTCTTTCATTAAATAAGCCGAAGATTACTATTAAAATTACTGGTGTGAGACTTGGGATCTATGCAGCTAATTTATAAAAACAACTCGACGTGCGTGACACGTCTTTACAACGCAAGTGGTTCAAGATCTTTAAAAATTAGCACTCATATTGTGGGTAAATTTGGTTTACGTTTTATATTTATTTAAATTTATTTTGAAAATAAAACTGAAATTGAAATATACCGATATTTGATTATTACTATTGCTAAGTTTTATGGATTTATAACTTTTTACATAACCTAATTTAATCTATTGTTGAATGCATTCGAGCGGAAAGAATATTTTTTTTATATTGTTCCATTTATTCCAAAGGGATCTCAGCAGTAGGTTATGAATTGATTCTAACCTTTCGGCATTGTCTTTAGTAAATCGAGCTTCATTTATTCAAATATTGCAACTAATAAAATAAAATATCAATAAAACAAATGAGATGCATATGCAAGACATTTATTGTTAGTACCAAATTGCTTTGTGTTGTAAAATTTGTTCAAAATGCTATATGAAAAACAAAACCGAAAATTAACGGATTAAATTGACAAGTTGCAACATACTCCCCTCAGATAACTTCTCTGACTATTATTATCGGTTCAAATTTTTAAAATATTTTTTATGACGAAAGCTATTCTGTATAATAATGCTTAAAAACCGGAATAGCATCAGACTTCTATTTAAGACAAAATTATAGAATATTCCGCTCTTAGATTGGTATCTGCAATAAACTGTGCAGTAATTATGTAAATAATTAATTATTTTTACTTTACCTGACGCTATCCCTCTTTCTTCTAAAAATACGTAACTTCAGATAGATATAATAGCTAAAAGGAAACATTTTTTTTCATATTTGTATGAAAACGAAGTTTTAAAATACTACCTGCAATATGTTGCGTTTGATGCACATCTGTTCCTTCTCTTGTCACTGCAGCCAGCACTCTCGGCCCCATAGTAGTTAAGAGATTGTTTCTCAGATCTAGGGTAAGGTAACGGACGTCAGGAAGGTATCTTAATAGTCCATCAGGAAACTTCTGAACTTTAGTACCACTAATTCTGATCGTGAGCTCGTGAGTAAAGAGACCCGCGAACGCATCCGGCAAAATTCTCTCTAAATTAGATCCTGTAATGACCAGCTCTCTTAGCTTTGTTCCAAAGGCTCTTTGTACTTGGTGAGATAAAGTAGATTCTTCGATATTGATGGTAACTTTTTGCATAGCTGGGGCTTGAGAGAGTAGATCTTGGAGGCGGAATGAACGCACTGAAGCATAGGAATCCGTCTTAAGTGATGTGAGATACCTGTTTTAAGCAAAGATTGTTAAAAAAAAAATACAATAGGATTAGGAGAAAATTTGTCTTATTAACAAATTTTATTTACACGACTGAGCAATAAGATTTAATAAATACTTTTTAATTTTTAAATTGCTTCATGCTTCATGCTTATTTTATTGCTGTCATACTTGTGAGTTATATTAATAATTTGATTTGACTGGCGAGAGTAAAATTACTCTTGCTATGCTTATTCCCTGTTTTTTAATTTAGAGAAATGATGTCTTAAGTTTATATTTAATTTATTATTATTATATGTGTTTATATGTTATGAAAGAACCTTAAATACATAATTTTTCCTGTTAAGTTTCATACATTATTTCATTACATATATGTTTACATATACATCCACTTACTTACATCCATCTTATATGCATCCATCTTTAACATTTACACATAATTAAACACGATAATTTTCAATATATACAATACGGCGGGCTGAAAAAAACTTTTTTTTGTTTTTTGATTCGCTATACCAAGGAAAACTTGCCTCTAGGGTAGCTTAGTATAATGCAAAAATAAAATAAATAAATTGTTACGTTTGGCGGTAGCGCATCGGCACTAAAGTTAGAGAAAATAAAAGATTTTTATAATTTTCAAGGGGGAGTGCGAGAATTTTTTTGCTTTGTATTTTGATTCGCTATACCGCGGAAAACTTGCCTCTAGGTTAGCTTAGTACAATGCAAAAATAAAATAAATAAATTGTTACGTTTGGCGGTAGCGCATCGGCACTAAAATTAGAGAAAATAAAAGATTTTTATAATTTTCAAGGGGGAGTGCGAGAATTTTTTTGCTTTGTATTTTGATTCGCTATACCGCGGAAAACTTGCCTCTAGGTTAGCTTAGTACAATGCAAAAATAAAATAAATAAATTGTTACGTTTGGCAGTAGCGTATCGGCCCTAAAATTTAAGAAAATTTAAGATTTTTATCATTTTTAAGGGGGAGTGCGAGAACTTTTTTATTTTGTTTTTGGATTTGCTATACCACGGAAAATGAGCCTCTAGGGTAGCTTAGTAAAATGCGAAAAAAATAAATAGATTTTCGCATCTTGCGGTAGTGCATCGTCCCTAAAATTCGAAAAAATAATATACGATTTTTTAATTTTTTCTAATAAATGGAAATAAATCAAATAACTTCTATAACAAGTAAATATAGACATATTTTAGTAGAACAAAGTATATAAAGGATAAATAAATGAAACAAAAATAGTTCATTTTATAATTTATTAGTAGAGTATTAAGTTTAAAAAAACATTTAAAAAGAATCACAAATTTTCCACTGAAACCAAAAATCATTTTTCTGATTGTGTAAATATTCAGTTTGTAATGAAATATAGTACTTTACTTGTCTTTACTTTATTTTGATATAATTGAATTAAGTTTGAACTAAGATTAGCTTGAAAAACTAGGCATTGACGATATTGAAATAAGTATAGTTCTTGCCGATGACTTTTTCTGACGCCGCAGTTCTCCACTTTGAGTAGGAAAGTGTGCGAGGCTCACGAACAGTTAATTCTTCAGGACAGCTGCCTGAATTTATATCACAACTTATGTTCAGCAGGTACAGCTTATCTTTGTATAAACTTGTCCATTTCTGGAATCTCATACTCAACACTGTCAAAATTTACTACTGGGAGTACCTCACATTTTTTGAACTGTAAGCCAATCGGACAACGAAATGATTGTGACCCAGTCGTTTCACCATCTAAAGTTTGAAACAAATGTCGGAATGGCAATTCAGTGAAATGTAAGAGGCACACCCTCCACTGTAGTGGTCGTTTAACTTGTTCTTCAATTGTGCGAATAACACGATTTTCCACCCCATATTAGTAACGGTGCCATCACATCCTTTCATTTTCAGTTCATGAAGTGAAAATCCAGCCTCAGTCATATAAGAAAGAATGCTACTGAAAATGTTTTGAGCAGAACTTGAGTAGGGTAAAACATGACCAACGCACACAGGTCAGCAGTACATGCTGGACATAAGTTCTGCTATAAAATCAGGTACCTGTTTTCAAGATTTATCTGTTCGTGAGCCTGGCACACTTTCCCACTCAAGGTGGTTAACAACGGCGAACAGAGTTCTCCGATTTAATTTAGGTATTGAAAACGCAACAGACGAGAGCAAGATCTTAGTTTATTTTTTGTTAAAGTCATATATATATCTATGGTTTTATATAAAAAATTAAATACTTCACAAACAGACCAGAACAAGTATTTGAAGGTATAAAATCTTAAAGATTCCTGCCCGAAAACTTGTTGAAAGTCATTGTCCCAGTAACTGAGAGAAACGTATTTTTTGCCCGTCCAGAAAACTTGCTTTTGAGTATGATAGTAGATAAAAGGAATCATATAATAGAGTTAGATTTCAAAAAAATTATAATGGCTAGAAACTTAGCTTCTAAAAAAAAGTTAATCAGGAGTTTTCAACCATCGAAAATCAATTTCCTAATTACAGGCAACATTGAAATGATTCACTGAAACACTACTGCACCACATTTGCTGCGAAGAATCAAATTTTAGGGCCGATGCGCTACTGCCAAACGTAACAATTTATGTATTTTATTTTTGCATTATACTAAGCTACCCTAGAAGCAAGTTTTCCACGGTATAGCGAATCAGAAAAAAAAATTTCGCACTCTCCCTTGAAAATGATAAAAATCTTATATTTTCTCAAATTTTCGGGCCGATGCGCTACCGCCAAACGTAACAATTTATTTATTTTATTTTTGCATTATACTAAGCTACCCCAGAGGCAAGTTTTCCGCGATATAGCGAATAAAAAATTTTTAAAAATTTTTTTTCGGCCCACCCTAATATACAATAGATGTGACACACTTTTATTTCAACAACTGAATGTTATAACAACTAATTAAGGATCTTCCGTAATACTGACCCACAACATAACAGTCACTACAATTTTTTCTATGATCGGGACAGTTCAGTTATAAATGATATACATTTTTACCGTTTATTGAAAACAATAAGCAAAATTCTATCACTTAAATGTATTGTTGATGTAATCTCCTCTTTCGGACTGTTCTTTCATCCAAACTCATTATTTCATAACGAATTAAGAAATCATTTTTATCTGAATTATCATCATAAGTTATTTTTAATCCAATTTCTATGTATCCATGAATCCAAAGAAAACTTTTCATTTTCCTTTAAAAGTTTCGGAAAATACTGTTAAATTTGGTACTTTAAAATCAATTTCCAGGGCAGGAAAATTGGCGAAAGTTTATTCCTTGTATAGTAATCAAAAGAAATCAAATATTATCTTATCTAAAAGAGAATAAAAAATATAATTCAATCTTTTGATATCTGAATGAAAATTTACATAAATTTCATTCATGTAGAAATAAAAATTACTTTGCATTTCTATTAGAAATATTTGTCAGTTCAAGTGAGGAAAATTATAATATTAGAAATAGCTTTAGAAAGATACCGTTTTATTTCAATTAAAATAATAATAATAAAATATATATATTGAGATATAAAACTCCAGTTTTCAGCCTTGCAACAACAATAAATGACGGATTGTGACGACTACACAAATATCCATTATTCTTTGCTGATGGCTGATAATTTATGACATTGTGACTGCAAATTACGGAACTATAATATTTTATTTTCAACCAAAAATAAAAATTTCATAAAACATTTTATTTTGTTGTGATTGAGTTCTGAGGCGTGATTGAACATAGGAGTATACTCTACGATTAGTAATAATCAAATGTTAATAATTATGGTTTCTTTTCTCACTTAATAATAGTTTTTGAGACTTAGACATATGATCTGTTGACAAAGATATATATATATATATATATATATATATATATATATTAAATAAAACATATTAAGCAAATTTACTTACATTAGTTTTCATGGTAAAGTATTAGAAAGTAATTTAAAAAAATACAAAAGGATTTTTAAGATGTCGTTGCATTTCATTATTTCGGACGATGCAACGCGAAATGTGAACTCATAATTAACCTGTCATTTATACATTTTCCTGTCATAAATAGTGTGTATGAGATAGAGAGAAAATACGATAACTCCGAAACTTCACTTCCCATTTAACCGTTATTTGGAAAATATATTATAGATCACGGTCTGAAGAACTGTATAGATTTTTGTAAAATTTTTTCAACGGATTATATATTTAAGCTATTTTTAAACCATTTTCAAACCATTTCGAGACCGATTATATAAGGAAAAATCGCCAAGGAAATGTCACAGACTATAAGTGATAAATATTGCAGCACTCAAGCATTAGTAGCGCAGATGTATAGTTTTCACTTTCAAAACGGGAGGTGCCGTGTTCGAAGTAAACTGATTCCATTGTGTCAAAAATTTATACAAATTACCCTTTTTTCCCCTGGACAGGTACACAATCTAAATTTTGTTAATATTAACGTCAGGCAGAATTTCTTCACCAGTAGTTAGTTTCCTATATTCAGAAGTGTTTGGATACTGTCTATCACTAAGGATGATCCAATTTGTAATTGTTAAATGTGGAATTTGAACTCATAGTGTTTAAGACACCAATTTTGAAAAACTAAGTTAAATTCATAAAGGGTATCTGGACATATCAAACTATTCATAGGAAATTCCGTATAAGTCACAGTTCTATGAGACTACTTTTTGATAGTACCAGAAAATATTTTACCGCACTTGAATTCATATAACACTTTCTGAAAAACTCAAGATTTGAGCATTTATGTAAATATTACTTACACAACTATGCCTTTAAATGCCTGAAATAAAACTATGATTGGTACTGACCTTTCTGATGTAAGTAAACTTTCACTACTAATACTTTTACTAATTGTTCGAAAAACATCGTTATATTTATAACCAGTCACAGCTGCGCTGATTTTTGTATATAATAATAGATTGGATGACACATGTAAAAAAACTCTCAGTCAGCTGGCGCATTAGTGAAGTATGTGCTATAACAATGTTCCAAACAAATAAAAATTAATGAAAAATAAACTAATATTACCACATTTAAAATATTTTTGAACAACAATTTACACTGTAAAATACCGGAAAACACAAGCCCGGAGATCAAGTGCCTTGATCGTGGAGAAATTTTTGGTCAGCTACATATACAAACATGACGAAACATTAAACATTGTACCATTGAACCCTGTTATTGAGATTTTCTTCTATAGTAGTTAATATTTTTAATTTGGTGAAAAACACCCTCCCACAGGTGCGCTAGCTGGCTGACAGTTTTATTTGCACCATCTAAACTATCATATTTTCAAAAATAAGCAAAGCTACTATTAAAATGGTCTTCCAAACTACAAAGATTTTTTCTTCTTTGAAAGGCGTATATATGTTGAACCCACCTGTATGGAATATAGTATTTAAAACGTGCACAAACAAAATAATAATAATAAAATAATATTTGGAGCGATAATTCAAAATGACTTATTATTATTTTTTTAGTTTTTAAATGATGGACAATACATTAATTATTTTATTATTTAACTGATTGTAGCTATGGTATGTAAATGATAACATCTCATTAAAATAATCACTATCTTGAAAAAGTTAACTAAAGAAAATATCTGCATTCTTTTATATGAACATCCGATCTTTTATTTGATTTTTCAACAATTTTAATCATAATTAGCATAGGTTAAAAAACCCACTTAACTTATAAGAACTCGACAACAAATAAAAATGAATCACACTTCTATAGAAAAAGTCACGTTCATCGAAAAACATGAATGCATTTATAATGAATAGGCTATTGTATTTTAAGGCAGTCTGATTTTTTTTTGTAGAATTCATATATGCTGCCATATTAGTACAAATCTATCTTAAATTTCAATAAATATTGTTTAAATAACTTACAAGTTTCTTAGTTTAATTATTAAGTATGTCACTGTTGATTCATTCTCATTTGAATCGAATTGTCTCACTTTTACGTAATAAATGTGTTAATGTTATTTATTGTACAATGCAGACACTTAACTAGAAAAATATTTCGGTAGGCGAAAGGGGGAAGAGAGTAAATGCTTAATTTTAACATAATGTATTCAATGTATAATAAAAATTATTGATAATCCAATTATCCGTTTATTTGTACCTACAAGTATAATTACCGAAATTATCATACTGTTTATGGAATTGAACTATTACGGAACTATTTTGCTTTTATTTTTTTCTTATAATGAAGTTATCAGAAGAAGTTATAATATCAAAATCTTATCCATCACACGTATATGAATATATAAATATATACATTAAAATTTTTTAAATAAAAAAGCAATCTTTAATGTACTCTTATTTGCATTCAAAATTCTTTAAAATTCACATTGTAACAAGCAATTGTCTTATCAACACTTCAGTATCTGAGTACGGTAGGTCTTATAGAGGTATTAATACGCACCTTATTTTATTTATTTTTTGTTCGAATTCACTTTGAAGGTAACGTTCAACCCAATAAAGGTAAGAGTCAGAAATAATTGAGTTAAAAGTTGCTTCTTTTTATTAGCCCTGTGGAATGATAGAAAATATCAATTGTTAAAAAATATTAAAAATTATTAACGAGATTCTTAACAAAAGGATTTTAACAAAAAAATAAAAATAAATTATATAAGAAATGCGAGATATTCTTACAAAATCTATTTGAACATTTTCTTTATTTGTTTTATTTTTCAAATATAATTAGCAATTGGTATTCTGTTAGCATTTCATAGAACTAGTAAAAAAGAAGTAACTTTAACCTTCAATCTTTATCTCTATCTCTTACGTTTAACGAGTTATAAAATAAAGTTGAAAAATATTCCGAAGATAAAAATTACCTTCTTAAAGTGAATTCAGACAACAAAATTATAATAAAAACTTTGCAAAATACATACCTCTATGTATTCTACATATCCTTAAAATTTCATAATTTTCTGAATTTCTGGAAACTACTTATACAGTATATTTAAAAAATATATATCATAAGCATATTTATAAGTCATAGTTACTGTACATAGTTTTACAATAAATGAGAAAAACTATCTCATTTTCTCGTAAAGATAAAAAATTTGAGACACATCCTCAGAGATGGTTGAGGATATGGTGGACCATAAAAATTATACACATTCTTGATGGTGTTTAAGAGCTAGTGACTTAAGTGCATATATCTTGAATATTTCATCTAAGTAAAATTAGAAACCGTACATAATTTAATGGTCGCGTAAATTTATTAGAACATCTTCACGCATATCTCTTACATGAGTACACAGATTTTATTATATAATATTTATTAAACAAATTGTAAAAAACACTTTGACATTTATTGAAAGCATTGTAAAATACCGGGTGTTTGAAAGATCCGAAGAAAAGTAAAACGTGAAAAAAGAGACTTATAAGTCGTAGATACTTGCGGTTTGCCGTTTAATATTGGCAGTGATAGGGGAATTTGCAAGGTATGAAAGAAAACAGTTAAAAATCTGGACACTAGATGGCACTACTGCAAATTAAAAATAATTAGAGGTTATATTTGTGACATGATATATTGTTTGTCAGTGTGCCGCCCACCACCACATTCCAGTACCGACTATAGTCACAGAATTACTCCGGATTCCGCAGAAAACAACAAATCAACGAAAATGGTTGCTATATCTGCCATATGGCGTTTTTTAGTCCTTGTAAAGATAGGCTATTTCCTTTATAAAAACGTGACTTTAGATACCTCACAATGAGAAATCACGTTGTGTGATTCAGCGTGATTTTAATTTAGCGATGTGAAAACTATATGCATTCAACACGTCCAACGCATTACATACAGTAGCAAAATCAATTGTTGACACTTTGAACTGTTTTTTTATGCCTCACAAAATTCCTATCATGGTGAATATAAGTCTCTTCGGGTGATAGATTTTTTTTTATCACATTTAACTTTTACTCCGGATTTTTGTGATATCAAGTATTTAAAAATGTCAATTAAAATAAAAATGAAATTAACAAATAAATTATTTATTTACCTTAATCCATGAAGTGCCCTTGGATCCAACCTTTTGATCAAAAGACCACTGATATCCAACTTTTGTAAATTTTCCAATCCACTGAAGCTATTAATTCCCAAAACTTCAACAGGATTCTTTGACACATCAAGAGATATTAACATCCTAGTATTTGGCCATATGTGAAAAGGTACATCTTGCAAAAGATTTCCTGACAAATCCAAATAACGGACATTTAGCGAAATTCCAAACACCATCTCAGAAATGTTGAATAAATAGTTGTCACTGAGCGTGAGGACGTATAAAAGAGGATTTGGTAAATTGCAGACGGATATGAGGCTAGAATTACGCATATGCAAAGAACGTAACGATTTTAAAGGCGTAAGGATAGATTCATCACCAATGTATCGTAATGCATTGTGTGAAACGTCTAGTTCTAAAAGGTGGTTCAAACCATAAAAGCTCATTTCGTGGAGGAAGGATATTTGGTTGGAAGACAAATTTAAGGCCTTAAGTTTATGCAGAGTTGAGAAGCTGCTCATTGATAGATTTGTAATCATATTGAAGGACATATCCAAATGCCTTATACTCTCTCGGACGCTGCGCAATGCTGATGATGGCGGGAACAAAAAGTAATTCCCGGATATATTTAATCGTTCTATTTTAGTATCAGCTAAAACTCCATCTGGTAAGAAATGTAGCTTATTAAAACTGAGATCAAGTATTCTCAAATTGTTTAGATTTTTAAAAGCATCAATAGATATGTTTGATATTTTATTATTCTCTAGCATAAGTATTTGAATATCCATACAGCAATTAAAATAATACTCATCTAAAATAATTAAATTATTGTAAGATAAATCTAAAACTTGTAAAATTTGCAATGAAGGGAATGAAACTTCGGACAAAAGATTTTTCGATAAAAATAAATGTAATAGATATTTAGATGACGAGATCAAAAATGCGTCTGGTATCACAGATATTTTATTATTAGTCAGATCTAACGTCCTAACTTTAATAGGATTAAGGTAACTGCTGTTGCCTACTTCCAAATAACGCAAATAATTATTTGATATATTTATATACATTTGTGCTGTTTCTCCTTCTATCATATCAAAACTGAAGGTTTCCAATCGGTTATCTTGAAGATATATACTAGATAATCTTGACAGATTATAAAACGCTTGGGAAGATATGTAAGATATGTTATTATTTGATAAAACAACAGAATGGAGAAACTGACAGTTTTCAAAAGAGTTACTTTCAATTTCATAAATTTTATTTCCAAACAAAACAACAGATGCCAAACGAGGAAGGTTACTAAAAGTTTCACTTTTTAAAACAGTAATATCATTATTTCCAAAGTGAACTGCACTAAGAAAATTATTGTTATTATTTAATGTGCTAAATAAGTAACTTGGTATTTCTTGTAGGTTATTGTTGCTTAAATCAACGTGCCGAAGTTTTCTCACTGACTTTATGTTATCATACGAAATTTTGGATATATTATTGTGATCCAATTGCAACCATTCAAGGTTTTCCATATCTCTTACAAATGTATCAACAGGATGATTGAAATTTGAAAATGCCGAACTCAAGTCAAGAAATTCCAAGCATTTACGTAGAGGAAGGAATACTTTTGTGTCTAAGTACATAAGATTGTTGAAAGACAGTTTTAACTCTTTGAGTTTTGTAAGATGCACAAACGTGTCTGCTGATAAATATGTCATTTTATTGTTTGCTAAACTCAAAGTTGTTAAAAGTTTTCCCCAACCTTGAAAGTCATCTCTGTATATTTTATAAATTTTATTATCCTGCAGGCTAAGACGAGTCAATTTTGTCAAGTGTTTCAATGTCAGTTTGGGAACAATAGTGAACAAATTTCCGGACAAATCCAGAACCTCTAACGTGACTCTAGAACCATGAAGATCACTCTTGTTTAAGAATCTTAAAAGATTTGATTTCAGAGACAAATAAACCAAAGTTTTCAAACTACTAATAGCTGATGGAAATAATTCAATCAGATTAAAACTTAAATCCAAGGTTTTAAGAGTTTTCTCTACACCTACAAAAGCATCTGAATGAATTGTATTTATACGGTTGTTAGCAAGTACTAACCTTTCAACTTTAGTGCTTTTAAAACTTCTTGCTGAAAGCACTCTTAGAAAATTAAATTCTAGATGCAGTTCTTTCACTGAAAATGAACCGTTGAAAACACATTCAGGTAATTCCTTTAACACATTGTTGCTTAACTCAATTTTTTCCAATCTTTTGGCATGAAGATGAAAAGGACAAGGAAGTCTACTAATTAAGTTACCTGACAAATAAAGATATCGCAAATTACTCAAAGAATAAATTGCATGTAAAGGCACTTGCTGTAGGATATTATTCGATAAAGAGAGCGAAGTCAAAGTTATTGGAAATGGATGAATTCCGACATCATTTATTAAATTACCTTCGACATCCAACAAGTTCAGATTGGACAATCTTACGAAGGCACCTTCGGGTACACTTGTGATATGATTAGATCCAAGAAATAAACTATTTATAACAGATTTGCTATTGAGCTGTGTCCATTTAAAACTATGGATATTGGTAATTTGATTTCCATTCAAATTTAACCACTGAAGATTATTTAAATTTCTGAGAGCTGGAAAAGGGAACTCAAAAAGTCGGTTGTTGCTCAAATCTAGTGTTGTAAGTATATCCTCCAAATCAATAAACGCTTTTGGTGATATGTGAATTATATTGTTTTGCATAAGATGGAGAGATGCAACACTTGATCCTTGAAATATATTGTTTTCTAAAGATTCAATGCCAGATCGAATGATGGTAACCTATATAAGAAAAAGAAACAACAAAGATGGTTAAATTTATACGAATACAGTCAGCCTGATTTCAATTTCTATATAAGAGAAAACGGCACTACCTGATACACACTTTCTGGCAGAAAAGATGGAAATTCTAAAAATGGTACTCCTCTACATATTACTTCATAATGCGATTTTCGACAAGTGCATAGACGGTTGAAACTGCAGATATCATTTTCATGGGCGAATGTTGAACTCATAATCATGGCTGAAAGGATTACCATTAGAATTTTCATCTGAAAGAGAGATCATAAATAAACATAAAACTTCAGCAATTAACACATCCTGAAAACAAATCACAAAATTTGAAATTTCGATTTGTTTTACAACGGGTAATTGCTTAATAAACGTATACTTCCTATCGTTAAATATGATTTGTTGATGCAATTTTCTAAATCAAAATACCTTAAAGTAGGGTTGCTTTGATCTGGAAATTCTACTTTAACTCACAACGAAAAAAAAAATTTTCAAATCAATTCTGTAGCTACTGCGTTGAGAGTATTGACGTGATTCATAAATGTTTTACGTATAAGAGCATTAATTAGTAACACTATATGCTGAAGGCCGATTTAAAGTATTTTTTTATTATTGTCTAAGTAGCTCTCTGCTTGGTTCAAGTAACCACAAGTTACAATACATTTTTCTTCAACTTTTTTTCTTCTGCTACTGATAACCTACCATTAATTTAAAATGTATATAAATGTTGCTCATAATAATCTATATTCTTATAACTTTTGATGATGCGTTCTAAAAATACTATTATTATTTTTTATTATTGTTTTTTATAAAAGACAAATGTTTCAATAAGTATTTCATTATTTTATGTGTTTTCATTAAACCATGTAAGATATTTTGTAAAACAATACTTAAATCACAAAGATTTGATTGAAGTTTGCATTTGGATAATTTTCTTTATTTAGTATTTTAGGACATAGATCGTATTTCTAATACTGTGACCCTGCTCCCCAACCACCAAAGAAATAAAAAGTGAAAAAACGCAACTGAAAATTTTTAAATTTCGTACGAAACAAAAACCAAAGATTCTTCCTGTAGGCGAGATTCTCACTTACTTTATCTACTAGGCTACTTTAACTACTAGCTGGAGTGCTAGGAGGATGGCTGACTCATGTAATTGCCCATAGGAGAAGAACGATCGACCACGGCACTTACAGACGCGTGGTGAACAATCTCTAATTTGAATAAGTGTACAACAAAATGCATTATGATCCAGCTTGTATTATAGTAGCCCTAAGGTTCCTATAAAAAGAACTGACCCATATCCATCTTGTTGCCCAAAATAACCGGCATATTGTAACTGAACTCAGCATTAATTTACCGCCAAAGCAGGAGTTTGTCGTCCCTCACACTGTCACTCACCGTCTACCACTGCAGTTCACTAACCGGTTTTAGCTTGATTTTTTGTCGGCGGGTTATTAATTGGCGGTATGATTTAGTCTGTAGTGTAAGAGCTCTATGTAGCCCTAGAAAGGAGAGCCATTAATGACGACACTTGAACTTGTTCCTATCCATCTGCGGATGCCGCCATATTTGAACGGGTATTTACTCGGCTCAGCACCACACCATGATTTTTCCATAGAAGCATAATTAAACATCCATGGATTAATAACCCATTACATTAATTATATATTCATGGATTTTCTTCTTGCGGCGCAACCAATTACGATCAAGGCTCAATATCGTGGACTCAGGAGAGGAGAAAAACTCGTTTTTCGTCTTCAAGGGACTTTTCACAAGATTGACATGTCAATTCAACCTATTCTTTTCTCCTAGATTGTGCATTTAAACGGGCTCATTCGTTTGCTTCAGCTGTGAGCGTCGAGCAGCGCATGCGTGCAATATGATGTTTTTCACCGACGCATAATCGTAAAAACTTTTAAAGGGGTTATTAACCTATTTACAGAAAGTTTGATTCAACCCTTCAAAATTTTGTTATTTTATGTACTTGTGCATAATGCGGGCATATTTTTCAAAATTTTAGGTCTAAAAGGTGAGGTGCGCATCGTACACGGATATTTCCAACAGCTCTATCCATATCATACCGGGCGTGCTTTCACCAAGTCTTGGAATACAACACATGTGTTTCGTTATAAAATTACACAAACATATAAGCAAAAAGTAAAGAAAAAGAAAAAGAATTGGCATTATTATGAGCCGTAGTTTGTAAATTATAAAAAGATCTACGTTATCGGTTTCCGGTGTTGATAGACATTTTAAAATAATGTTTTCTACGAGGAAAAAGTGTACATTGGTAACTTTGTGGTATTTTAACAAGGAGACGAAATATAGATGTGTGATTCCGGTGATTGCGATTCGAGAAAAAAATTGGGAACAGCCAGGATTGCTACAGCTTTTCCTTTCAAATTTCCATATTCTCAGTTCTTAAAATAATATGGTAACCATTATACTCGGGATATAGTTTTCTTCGTTTATCCCTTATTAAAAACAATGTGAGTATTATAAACGAGAAAATATGCTATTTAAACTATAATCAGCTAAAGAAAGAAATTTCGAAACTTTTAGTTTGAATATTTTAATGAAAATTGCTGAAGCATGTATTTTAAAATAAAACTAATGTCTAAATGAAATGTATTTTAAAATAAAATTAAAGGGGATGAGAAATGTTTAGAAATTAATGAAACTTAATTTGGTGAAACTCTTATAAAACTTTTAGCTTTAAAAAAAAGTGAATTCTGCTATTTTATATCCTTTAGCAGCGTTTCTTTTATAAGAGGCATCTGAATTTCATCTGTACTCAATACAACTATGAGATTTAAGAAATAAGAGAGTGATATTTTCTATATAGACGAAAAAGTGTTTAAAGCATTGAAGGAAATTGTCTTTAAATTTTTAAATAATATTTTTGAAGGAGAAATGTAACGTAATTTACAAAATATTAGAAAGCTTTATTTTGAGTAGAGAATTAAAAACTAAATCTCAAAGTGGGCTATTCTGAAAAACACATAACATGTATTATGATATATCAGGATTTTATTTCATTAATGGCAGTAATGGCCATCACGTCTCTGTGATTAATCTTTTAGTCCAAGTACTTTCATCCATTAAAAGCATTTGTATCATTTTAATAGTTTTCTGAATCATTTTTTTTCACTGAAGAAGATTTCACTGAAGATTTTACTGAATATTGTTAGACTGTTTCATAGAAAGCTTTATTTGAATAATTCTAATTCGCTTGACCAAGATAATTGTTGGCATTTGTTGACAAAGTTGACAAAGTTGATTCACAAAAATACAAACTTTATACTCTTCAATATTGTCCAAGCTTTTTTGGAAAATTAAAATACAGTCTTAAACGTTTCAATATATGCTTAATAGTCAAACCCGCTCATAAATTAAAAATTATCATTTACAGTACAATTGACCCAATTAGTTTTGAGAATTATTCAGGAGTATATGAAATACCTTTTATTAAAGAAGACGGATCTAAAAATAACTATATTGGCATGACCGGCAAGAAATTTAGTTACAGAAAAAAATGAGCATATAGCTGATATTAAGTATAATAGAAAAAAACAGCCCTAGCAAGATTATATCAGGGAGAAACCATGCAAATAAATTTCAGTGAAAGTAAAATAATTTTTCCCTCCAGTCTATACTATCCATCCATAATAAGAGAAACAATAGCGATACTAACACGCAAAAATACAATATGTAACGATGCGGCATCTTTTAACTTACCGAAATTGTGGCTCGAGTTATTCCATGGTTACAGATATGAAAATAAACAACCAAGTAAAAATAAAAGATAATGTACGTAATTTTTAAAAAAGTACATTAAAATTAAATGATAGCATTTTAAATAATAACTTCAAAGACCGTCCAATTATGGAATATTCTCATTTGTTTTTGAAACTGGCTCGGAGTGAGCCGGAACTTGTCAAACAACCTAATAATAGTTATTTTACTGTGTATTTATTATGTTATTAATTTACATATTTTATCATTTAAAAGAAAAAAAGCATTGCTTATTTTATTTTGATGACATCGTGATTCTGTTTCCTTAATAAAATACAAGACTTCAAGATTCTGTAATAAATATCATGCATCAAACATTTTACCTTTTAAAAGGTTTCTGTTGGACTTTTAAAGAAGCGTTTACGGAAAATTGTTAAAATATTCAATGAAAGAATTATTTGATTAAATCAAATTCACTTGACCAAACTGATTTTGAGATATACTGCACGGAGAGAACTCAGAAATTTATATCATACTTAATCTAAAAAGAAACTTTCTAAATAAGAGAGGTAACCTGAAAAGAGAGAGGTAATTTTGTATTTTCCTATGATTATTGAATTAAACACTTTGAATCTATCTCGAAAGACCCATAAAACGAATTGTAAAGTGATTACATCATGATTCTATTTTAGTAGTTGAAATAATCCAAAAAAATTCTCTCATTAATCTTCTGAAGAACGTATTTTACCTTTAAAAGAGTTTGTGATAGACTTTTTAAAGAAGATTTCATAGAATTTTATTAAACTATTTGACAGTTAGGATTGATAGAATAATTGAAATTCATTTCATAAGAAAGATCTAGGAGAAAATAAACAATGCAGCGAAATGAAAAGTAAATTTCTTTTTTTCTATTCCTTTATGCTTTTCTTATTTTTTTTTAGTCAGGATTCGCCAATTCTTATCCTTTATGTAAACTATTTATAAAAAAAAAATGAAGTTAGAGTTATTATAAAGTTTAATATCATCTGGCATATGACAAATGTAAATTTTAACGGAACACCACTTATTGAATAATTTAATATGAATATACTATAATATTTGTGATGCATACAAGTATACATAGCATTTTCTACATGATAACAGACAGGTTATAGTAGAAAAAGCTTTTTTTGCACTAATGCTTTAAAAAAAATTAAGCATTTCATAAACTGATATGAAACGTCACTACGTATTGCGACATTACATATTACATAGAATACATAGTATATTTGTATAATACTGTTGTGTCGTATGATATAATAAGATATAGTAGTATGTATAGTTGTATAGTATGCAGTAGTATGGTAGTATAGTAATAGCGTAATAGTAGTATGTCTTGTAGTAATATAGTAGTATAGCAATATAGTAGTATAGCAATATAGTAGTATAGCAATATAGTAGTATAGCAATATAGTAGTATAGCAATACAGTAGAATTGAAAAGTAGTATACTAGTTCAGTACTTCTTTTTATTATTAAAAATCCATGAAGAAAAACAAATAATCTAATACAGTTATAAAGAGCATTGATTAAACGAAATGCATCTATGCAAACTATGCGCGTTTTTTTTCTGTTTTACTTATAAGCAAGTAAAAATGTAAATGAATCAGTTCAGCACATAATATCTTTAATTCTAGAAAGGCGGTAGGGGTCGTTTTGACCCCTGAGCACGTTTGTCCGTTGATTACTTTAGTTTGGTTGGAAGAAATTTTTTGAATTTTTTTTACTTTTCCTAAATAGATAACAAGTATTTACAAAAAAATAAATAAATAAAAATCATCATTCTAGATTTCTTAGTTTTTGAAATATTGGACAATATTGAATATATGTATATATATATAAGGTAAAACCAGGAGAGATGACGCGGTCGGAGAGATTGCGCACCTAGAGGTTCGGGGGGAAGAAGTAGAGTGAGCGCACAGCGACTCCAGGTAGTTGTACAAGAACAGTAGTGGAGTGTCTACTTTAAAGTGCACGTTGATTGCTTTGAGCGTCTAAGATAAAGTATTGCTATTTTGTTTTGTTTTCCCAAAGTAAGTGCTTGAATTTTCACAGTCATTCATCAGAATTTCTATACAATGTCAATAGTACAAAATATTTTAAACTTAAACGATTTCTCATAAGCTACTAATTAAGACTAACAATGTGAACATCAACGGTTCGTTTTAGAAGAGGTCATGTTTAAATAAAAGGCCACGCAATCTCTCCTTCCGAAATTGGAGAGTTTGCGCATCTGCTACTTAGGAGAGATGGCGCAGTGTTCCCATTAGTTTCCATGCTAGGAGAGATTACGCAGTTTATTGGTAAATTTGCATAAAAAAATGAAAAATGAAAATGGACTAATTTTAAGTTAAACGTGCTATTAAGTAACATAATTTTATTTTGTAATCTTATCTGGACTTACTTTTTCTGATTCTTTAATTTTTTTCCCTTTAATTAAAATTTTTTAATCGTTTTTAAAATTGTTTCCTTTTTCTGATTCTTTAATCATTAGGTTGAGATATTCACTCCTAATACAATAATATTTGTTCACAAAAAACTTACAGAAATGTCATTTAAATATAATTATTATTGTTAACAATTTAATTGTAGTTATTATTAGTAACAATCTCTCCTACCCATGTGCGCAATCACACTAACCCTGTAAGGACAGATTGCGCAAAATAACTTTCTTGGTTTTATTGCAACTGTTCAATTAAATTGCAACATAACAACAAAATAGCAATGGGAATGCATAAAAAACAATTGAAGTAAAAATTATTCATGAATAGTTTGGCAAAAAATTAATATTTAGATTTTTTATTGCTATTCTTTTGAATTGTGCGCAGACAATCCTAGCTTTATCTTATATATATAATCAAGTAATATTAAATATAAATTAAATATAAATGATGAAATACACGTAAAATACACATTTTTTCTTATGTATGGCGTTTAAAATTGTTTTACGTTATTATTTCAGTAGCTTCATCGAGAGGTCAAAATGATCCCTTCTCGCCGTTTCAGTAGGTAAGATTTTTCCGCCGTTCCAGTGTTAACACTGTATTAATACAAGTAGTATAAAATTGTGTTTGAAATTATTTTAAGAGTGGTTTTTTTATCGTATTTTTTATAATAATCACGTGAGAGTTACAGCACTTTTAAGTTTCACAACAATATTAAATATATTAAGATATAAACTATGTTTCTAAGCTGATGTGTTGCTCATGTTTTTTGTCTGTAGTGCAATAGATTAAATATTCAATTTGTATAGAAAAGAAAATATATAAATATCATATAAATATAAGAATATATATAAGAATATATATATTACCTTTTGGGGTAGCACCGATAATGCTCACCCGCTTTACATAGTTACATTCTTCTAGAACTCTTCATAATATTCTTTGAAATTTCTCATTTCAGCTAGAAAATTTAAAAAGTTCATGATTATTAAAGTTTAGTCAAACAACTAAAATAAATAAATTATATTTTACATTTCAAAAGAGCTTAAAAATTACATACTGCTTTCGAGTCATATTAATACAATAAAAGAATACACTATATTTGCTATATTGCTTAAAATTTCCATATTAACTTGAATTTTATTTAGTTCTTGTTACATAATGTGTTTAGTTTAATAAACAATAATTATACCTACTTGCCTGATATTCGTAACTTTATACAGATATGTGTAGGAAGATATGTAGACCCTTCTATGCTATTTTATCAACATATTATTCCAGGGAGATGCAAGAAGCATAGTTAGTCGAGCAATTGTGCTTTATTTAATATGAATAAAAGTTTGCATACATTTTACAAATTGTACCTTTAATTTTTGAAATAAAATCACCCGCTTTTGATAATTTGTTTGATCTCCTTGGATCAAAGTGGATCGGAAATGCATATAGTGTATGCACTTTTCCTGGTATCCTCATAAATTTAGAAGGAGTTAAGTTTGAGAATACAAATGTTAATTCCACGTGAGAAATATTAGTTTGTATCTTCCCAAAAAATCCTTCATTTGATTTTTTTTAACGAGATACGTTGAATTCACCACAAATATAATGTAGGCATTCTTCAAAAATAATTGATTCAAAAACATACTTTTAATTACGAATTTTTTTTTATAAATTCATATTAAACAATTTACGACTTATGATCCACATTAATTTTTATATAAAAAAATCAACGCCGTCAAAAAACATCACTATGTACTTTTTCAGATAATTCCTATCAGTAGTTTTTGAGACATATTCTAGATACAGAGGTTTAATTTTTCGATTGTCTAAGGGAACCATCTTCCGCTATTGTTTGCATTCACAGAAACGAAAATTTCAGACAGTAACTGGAAAAATTATATATACTGGTGGGCATGCTTGCGCTTTAAATTATGTGTAAGTTAGGTCACACTATGTATATCAAAGAGAATGTTAGCATAATTATGAAATCTTCAATTTAAAAAGAAATAATATTTAATCTCTTTTCACAATTAATTTCCTATATTTCTAACAAGATGAACACAGAATTTCAAGTTTTTTTCAGTTGAATCGCAATATCGATAGCTTATTATCAAAAATCTTAAAACAAGTGATACAGTTAGTAACAAATGAATACAACAAATTACGATGATTTGAAAGTGCGTAGTGACTTAAAACATGTTATAAAAAGTTCTTTAATATTGCCTAATGATTACATTTTATGCAAATTTACATAAAATTTTAAACTATCTAAAAATCAGTATAAGAAATACTCAAGAATAATTGATATCTTTATTCAATTAAAAACTTTTAATTTATAGTATAATTTTCATTTAGAATGATAAGATATGTGTTATTATGGTCCTAAAACAACATTTTAATATATTTATATGAATATTTTAGACTACAGAATGGTAATTTCCCTCTTTTTCACATATCTCTATTATTTGCATAAAAAATTCTCATATTTTCATTTAAGGTAGTAAAATGTCGAATATTTGGAAATACTTTCGCCTTGAGTTCTGTAACCGACTCAACTATGTTACAAAATGCTTCTTCAATTTTACACAGACCAGTTACTGGATGAAATGGTATTAATCCATTCCTCATATTTAACAAATGGTCAGAAAATTGACGATCCAATATGTTTGCATCCAGATAAACTATCATAATTTTTGGTTAGTCGCAAACTGTGAAAACGCCCCTAATGATGTGACGATTTAAGGCATACGTTAATTTAATCTGCTATTGTTCCTTTAGGAATGACCGGCAATGCTTGTCAGAAATCTAAAAATGATAAGTTAAGTTTTATTACATACCTCAAAGAACGTTTTAATATATTTATGTGAATATTTTAGATTACAGAGTGGTAATTTTCATCTTTTTCCTAATTTCTCTATCATTTCCAAAGTCATTACAAATTCCTATATTTGTATAAAACATATAATAATATTCTTATATGAGTAAAAAGTGTTAATTGTTAACACACATTATGCGCGATTTTTGAAAAATATTTCTATAGTTTTATTTTATTTTCTACAATTAGTATCAATATATTTCATAACTCATTAATATATAAAACTATTAATGAAATCAATTTTTCACTCCACACTTTCACCATTTTTTCTTCAAAAATTGATGGATGCATTACATTGTTGATATAATCACATTCACTGTTATGTCCTCGTCTGTGTTTGTTTTATTCTTTTTTCATAGGTGAGAGGAATTATTATCTATTAATATAATTAAAATTAATAGATTAAAGGTCAATTAAGTTTTTAAAATACTAAAAAAATCGAATTGTCATTGGGAACACACAACTTTACATAATGTTAGAAATCTAGAAAATCAGGAAGTGAATGAAAAATCGATTACAAAATTCCATCTTAACATACATGAACCAAGTTCAATAAAAGTGTGCAAAAATAACTCATTATTTACACATATTAAGATAAATCATACTCAATAGCACTAAAAAATAGATAAATTCATTACTCTATGTAAAAAAAAACCTAAAAATATCATTTAAAGCCTGGATTTTTTTTAAAGAATTGCATTTAATAACAAGGTGGAAATATTCATGTATAATAATAAAACGATAATATAAATTTATATGATGATTACCTTCGTATCGTAAAATAATAATAATTTTTTATAAAGAAATATTCCTTGATTTACTCGTGCAGTTTAAGAATCGATGCATTTAGAAAAAAAATTAAGGCAATATTAATGACAAAGGACGATTAATTGAAAGTGAAACTCTATTTATAAGAACATATTTTTTGAATGCATGTAAGATCATGAAATAACAGTAATAATAATAATAATAATATATGCTATTATTATTATTTGTATTATAATTTTATTTTGAACGAACAATTCATTAAGTTTTTTGCATTAAACAAATAAATTAATGCATTCAATCTTTTCTCAGATTTATTATAAAGCGCAAGTTTGTAAACTTGCTACTGAAAAGCAGGGAAATTAGCCTGGCAGAGTTAGAAACATATGATGATGACATGAAAATGTAACATTATTTATGGCATGACACAAAAATTAAGGGTTTCTTTATTATGGGCTAATTAGCGCATATAGTTTTTGAAACCGCTGTATGATGGCAAAATCCACCATAAAGTACACAACGGAATAAATGATAGCTTTCTTCCTTAAAATAATCTAAATTTACATGATAATTTTGATTTCGAATGATATATTATGATTCATTGTGTGCCTCAAAGAGGCTCTTATTTTAATTATGTGAATACTTCAGATTACAAAGTGATAGTACTGCAGCTCGTTTCACATTTAACTCTGACTTTTATGAGAGTATGAATCTCGTTTATTTTCATATTTTAGAACATATATTTTAACGTATTTATTGGTTGGATTTAAAGCACGATCTTTCTGTTTATACAGGAATGCTGATTTTGTTTTATTTCCTACTAATTTTACAAATGATTAATTATAATACGTATTATAACGATTGGTATAGAACTCAAAATAATGTGTAATTGCGTTACTCTAACGAAAATTAATCATAAAATATCAGCTAGTAATAAAATGAGGCATTTGTTCGAAACAAATGACAAAATGTTGAAATCGCAACCCTATTTATCGCCTTTTATAAAAATTGCTATTTATTAAATATTAGCTAATTAGCGCGCATTTTGTTTACAAAAGAAACAGCTACATGATATACTAAACTACACATGGGATGTTTAATGGCAAAGTGATGTAGGTCATATTTTCTAAAATATTCATAAACAAAGATTTTACGGTTACGTTACAATGCTTTCGCATGAGATAAAATATATTTGTCTGTTATTTATAAAAAAAATTTCGTGGAACTGTCACTTATACCAATACTCGTTTGCATTAATTCACATTCTTAGATATCCCTTATGCACTCAATTAAAATTTTCAAAATCAGTGACATACACCACTGTGCATTTTAAAGCCTCGTGTGTTATTAAAATGTTCAAAACCACTATAAAACACACTCTAGAATAAATTATAGTTTTCCGTGATTAAATAATCGAAATTTACATTGTAATTTCGATTTAGAATGATATGCTACGTTTCATTATGTGCCTGAAAGAGGCTCTTAATTTAATTATGTGAATACTTCGGATTACAAAGTTATAATGCTTCATCTCTTTTCACATTTACTTCTCTCTTTCAGGAGGGCATAAATCTCATTTATTTGCATATTTCAGAACATAGATTTTAACTTATTTATTGATCGGATCTGAAGCGAGATCTTTCTGTTTGCACAGGAATTTGGACTCCGTGTTTCTTTGCTCCTAAGTTTATAAATGGTTTATTGTTAACAGATATTAAAATAAATGGTAGAGCACTAAAAATAATGGGTATATGGATTATTCTGATTAAATGAATCATAAAATATCATTTTAAGAAATGGAAATCATTTTAAGAAAATTTATAGGAAGGAGATTGTTTTTATTTAAGCGAGGGCAATATTCGTGCATAATAATAAAACAATAATGTAACTTTATTTTCTACTTACATTGGAATCACAAAATAATAATAATAATAATAATAATAATAATAATAATAATAATAATAATATAATAACTTTCCTTTGAACAAATGTTTGACGAATTTCTGGTTTATTCTAACAATCTATACATTTTGAGAACGACACAAAAATTTTACACTTGTATTTAGAAAATAAATTTAAGTTTTGTGATAAACAAACGAACACCTCATTGTGTTTCGACCATAAAATAAATGGTAGAGAACGTAAAGTAATTGGTAGGTGCATTGCTGCTGTGAAAATAAATGATAAAATAACAATAAAGCACTGAAATTTTAATTTATATGACAAATATTGCTTTTATTCATATACATAATAATATAGAAATAATAGAAACTTATTTCCTAATTACATTAGGATAATAAAGAAAATAATAATATATTTCTGTTAAACAAATGTTGCATCTTCTTCTCATTAGAAAATAATAATTTAATACACACATCTAATACCACATTTATGCAAAAATAAATAAATATATATGCAGTGACCTCTCACTTATACGTGATAATCAGTAATTACTTTTTCATACAACTATTTTAAAATAGTAAAATTCGATTTATAAATTCTGCGATTTAAAATGCGAAAATTACCTTTAAATAAAACTGGTACAGAAAAATAATTTCCGTGTATCGCGTATAAGTGAGAAGTCACTGTATATAGATGGTTGATGTTTAATTATGGTGTGGAATTTTCATTACGAACATAAACTAATCATATTTATTTTTAACATATGCATCTAAAAAAGTCGATATGTACCAGATTTGATTAAAATAATAAAATTCAATATTGAACAAAAAAATAAACATTTATTTTTGAATCGAATTTCGACAGAAAAAAGCCATTTTTATTTTCGGCAAATATTTTAAGAACTAATACTTAGTTAATACTAGTGTTATAATCCAATATATTGCAGAAAATTAATTGTTTTTCTCAGTTATGTAATGTGGTCCAGTACATAAATTTCCCGAAAATATGTTATACTTTTATTTCGTTTATATAAAATACTCTAGTGTTTTAGAATGAAATGACGCAAACCGCATGTAAATACAATAATTATATAAAAACGTATAATGGTTTTTATGCTGTATTGTGACATGTGTTTGACTTGTTTTCTTCTACTTAGAATTTTAATGCATTTATGTATGTCTTAAACATTTGTCATGTTTAAACTGATATATCTTAACTTTTATGAAATATAAAGTTACTGTATTTTGTACTAGGTTTTTCTGTTATATATATTTTTAATTGTCTTCAGGATATTCAGTTTTGGGAGAAAATTTTGAAAATGTGACTTTTCTAACAGTAAATACTGTTTAAATTTTTTTCCTGTCCCGATAAATGAAAACCGTATGCAAAAAGACATATTCTTTCAAAAAATATATGAAATTTTACACACGGCTAAAATTTGAAATTGAAAAATCGAAAAAATTATAGTAGTTTATTTTAGAATTTACTTCTACAGATAAATATATGCCGTATATTCTAACCTATAACACACAAATTTGAGAAGAGAAAATCGACGAAATTTAAAAGTGAGCGTTATACACCGGTTATAAAAATAAAAGATTTAAAGTGAGAAACGAAAAACAAATCTTAAGAAAAAAGATTTCCAAAATTTCAATTTTACTGAACACGCTATTTATTTAAAAAAAGATAGCTTTCAATATCAGATTTCACCGCAAGCAATAGCTATTGTACTTTACAATAATCTTTATTTTATTTTACTTACCCATCATAATACGTAGTATACACTCTCAGAAAAAACTAAATTTATGAGCGTTTGCCCTTCAATTTTCAGGTGCAACAGCCTTATTTGATGAAAAGCGGTCTGATCCACTAAATAAGCAGCCTTATTCCTTAGATACTTAGAAAATTAAGGGCAATCTACATGTTCTTACAGTTCTAGCCCATCTGTTAGCAAAAATACGATGCGACCCCATATATTTTCCTCCACTAGGGTGTAACCCTTCATTTTAGTCGTGTTTTGAAAAATAATGTCACTTAACCGCGACCGTAACACATTTTTTAACCCGCCAAAAAAGCGATTCTGTGATGATTATCTAAAGTGCTACGTGTTACGGAATAGCAACTAAAGTGTTATTGTGTTACTTTGCCCAGTAAAATTACGGGCTGCACAAAATGAGGGGCATGGATTATTTTTTTTACGGGGTATGACTGGAATCTCTGCTGCTGACCTCTGCTCGTAATTTTACATTGATATTTTTAACAGTGTAGGTTAGGTTTCATTGTGTGTCGAGAAGAGACCATTACTTTAATTATGGGAGTACTCCTGATTACAAAGTGATAATACTGCAGTTCTTTTCACATTTAACTGTTGACTTTTATGAGAGTATGTGAATCTCGTTTATTTTCGTAGTTCAGAAAATAGATTTTAACCGATTTATTCATCGGATTTAAAGCAAGATCTTTATTTTTATACAAAAATGATTTTTTTTTTTTTAGCATATTATAACACATATTATAACGATTGGTACAGCACTCAAAATAATGTGTAAATGCGTTACTTCGATGAAAATTAATCATAAAATATCATTCAGTAATAAAATGAGGAATTTCTTAGAAACAAATGACAATATGTTAAAATTGACACCCTATTTATCACATTCTATAAAATTTAGTTAATATTAGCTAATTAGTGCAATTTGTTTACAAAAGTAACAGCTGTTTGATATACTGAACTTACACATGTGATGTTTAACGGAAAAATGATGTAGGTCACATTTTCTTAAATTTTAATAAAAAAATATTTTACGGTTACACTACAATACTTTCGCATAAGATGAAATATATTTGGCTGCTATTTATAGACAAATTTTCGCGTAATTATCACTTATACCGATACTCATTTGCATAGATTCACATGATTATATAAGTCCTATGCACTCAGTTCAATTTTTGACAATTAATGACATACACCACTGTGTATTTTAAAGCCTTACATGTTATTAAAATGTTCAAAACCACTATGAAACACTCTCTAGAATAAATTATAGTTTTCCGTGATTAAATAATCCAAATTTACATTGTAATTTCGATTTAGAATGATATGTTACGTTTCATTATATGCCTCAAAGAGGCTCTTAATTTAATTATGTGAATACTTCGGATTACAAAGTTGTAATGCTTCATCCCTTTTCACATTTACCCCTCTCTTTCACGAGGGCATAAATCTCGTTTATTTGTGTATTTCAGAATAAAGATTTTAACTTATTTATTGATCGGGTCTGAAGCGAGATCTTTCTGTTTGCACAGGAATTTTGATTCAGTGTTTCTTTGCTCCTAATTTTATAAATGTTTTATTGTTAACAGATATTAAAATAAATGGTAGAGCACTGAAAATAATGGGTAGACATATTATTTTGATTAAATGAATAATAAAATATCATTTTAAGAACTGCAGTTTTTAATTATAAGAAGGAGATTGTTTTTACTCAAACAAGGGCAATATTCGTGCATAATAATAAAACAGTAAAGTAATTTTATTTTCTAATTACAGTGGAATCGTAATACAATAATAATAATAATAATAATAATAATAATAATAATAATAATAATTTTCCTTTGAAATTTTCCTATTTTACCACGAATTTCTCGTGTATTTTAATAATGTATATATACATTTTGATAACGCTGGATACAATAAATTTTAGAGTTGTTTTAGAGAATGAATTTGAGATTTGCAATATAAAAACAAAAACCTCATTGTATTTCGACCATAAAATAAATGGTAGAGTACATAAATTGGTAGATGCATTACTACTGTGAAAATGAATTAGAACCTAGAACTTACCTAGAACTTTATTTTATACTAGCAAGCTACGCCCGCTACGCTGGTCAATTTCTTATAACGAACTTTTAATCCAATAAAATATTGACATTTCATAATTCACTTTTATATTTTAACAGAATAATAAGGCTACTATAATTTGTGACTCGTGCTATAGCCAATATACATGCCAGGACACGTCGCCCTTAGCATTATCTTTTTACGCATGAAGGTTTCACTATGGTACTCCGTTGTGAAATTTGGTAATTTTTCAAATTCAATATTTGAAAAATGGCATAATCATTAGATTTGAAATTTATATAAAGAAAAATACAATTTTTTACCTTTCAAATGCAGTTTGCCTAGCAATTTTCTGACAAATACTTTTCGAGCTACTATTTCTTTCAGTAACTTCAAATGTTTCATTTTCCGAGATTAATCTGTGGCAACAATTAGCGAAAAACCCTGTCGTCAGAAACGCATAGTTTTTTATTAAAGAGGCTGTTGGAGCAGGGATTGTCACCACCAATTTGCCACCATCACTTTTGAAATCGGTTCGGTAGTTCTAGAGATTCCATAGAAATTGTAATTTAGAATGTTTTTAGAACGCTTTTCGCTCATTTCACCCTTTTAAATTTCGATTTTTTTATATTTTGTTTTTAGAGAGCATTTACATCTTATAAGTAACTACAATGCCAAATTTCAAATTTCTAGCTCCTTCAGTATAAAAAAAAATCGCAATTTTAGAACGTTTTTCACTCCTGCACCCCCCTGGAGTTAGTGACACCGACATAAAATATAGCCTATGTCGGAGCAGGGGTTGTCACCATCAATTTGCCGCCATCATCTTTTAAATCGGTTTGGTAGTTCCAGAGATTCCATAGAAATTGTAATTTAGAATGTTTTTAGAAGGCTTTACGCTTATTTCACCCTTTTAAATTTCGATTTTTTTAAAATTTTATTCTTAGAGAGCATTTACATCTTATAAGTAACTACAATGCCAAATTTCAAATTTCTAGCTCCTTCAGTATAAACAAAATCGCAATTTTAGAAAGTTTTTCGCTTCTGCACCCCCCTGGGGATAGTGGCACCCACAAAAAATATATCCTATGTTGGAGCAGGGGATGTCATCATCCATTTGCCACCATCACTTTTGAAATCGGTTCGGTAGTTCCAGAGATTCCATAAAAATTGCAATTTAGAACATTTTTAGAAAGCTTTTCGCTCATTTCACCCTTTTAAATTTCGAATTTTTTTTATTTTGTTCTTAGAGAGCATTTACATGTTATAAGTAACTACAACGCCAAATTTCAAATTTCTAGCTCCTTCAGTATAAACAAGAACGAAAAATCATGCGTCAAGCATAGATTATGTAGCACTTTCCAACGCTTCCAAAATAATTTTACAAAACATACCGTTTAATAAGCTAAAAGATAACATCTAAGTAAACAATTTGGAAAACGCATAACATATTTAAAAACATAATTTCAGGAAATTCGAACAGATACAATATTCGGAAAAATATCCGAATACTTTTATTTACCCCTGTATATGATCTATAGATTTGTATATGCTAGGATGCTAAATTTTAGTTTAGTTAGGAAACGCGTAGCACAGTTTAAAATTATCTTTCTGGAGTTTCTGTCAATAAACGGAAATGTGTTCGCGAACTTTTGTGCTGCCCTGTATAGGATCTACAGAATTTATACACACCACGTAATAGACAAAAAGCGAGTTAAAATTAAAATCGCGTTTAGTAACTTAAAACGCACTTCCAGGAATTAGTGTTAACAGACAGTAGAGAATTCTTTTGTGTGTCTCTGTAAATGAACGATGACTGCTATACACACACTATTCTGCAGTAAGCCTCTTGTAATGCACCTTAGATATATATATATATATATAAATTTCAATGCGTTTAAAATAGTGAAACATTATTTAAATAAACCGCAGACGATTTTTCTCCATAGACGTCATGTAACGGAATTCTTTTGACTGTCCCTGTAAAGTAACTATAAGTGCTATGCCCACCCTATTCCATATTAAGCTTCTTCGAATGCACCTTAGTGATATATATAAATTTCAATGCGTTTAAAATACTGAAACATTATTTAAATAAACCGCAAATGATTTTTCCCCATAGACCGCAATGTAACGGAATTCTTTTGAGTGTCCCTGTAATAAAACTATATGTGCTACACACTTCCGTTGAAATAGGGAACATGCTATAGATAACGACAATAACATATAAAAATTGCAGAGCAATCCGAGCATATTTACGGGAGTTAGAGCACGGACAGACGGCCAGCCGGCAGACGGCAGACGGCCAGACGGCAGACGGCCAGACGGCCAGACGGCCAGACGGCAGACGGCCAGACGGCAGACGGCCAGACAAACCGAAGTCATAAGCACTTTTCAACTATGTTGGAAAGTGCTAAAAAGATCTCTAAAAGATCTCAAAAGAACGTTTTTCACTCCTGCACCCCCCTGGGGTTAGTGACACCGACATAAAATATAGCCTATCTTGGAGCAGGGGTTGTCACCATCAATTTGCCACCATCACGTTTGAAATCAGTTCGGTAGTTCTAGAGATTCCATAGAAATTGTAATTTAGAATGTTTTTAGAACGCTTTTCGCTCATTTCACCCTTTTAAATTTCGATTTTTTTTTGTTCTTAGAGAGCATTTACATCTTAAAAGTAACTACAACGCCAAATTACACATCGGTTCGGTAGTTCTAGAGATTCCATAGAAATTGCAATTTAGAATGTTTTTAGAACGCTTTTTGCTCATTTCACCCTTTTAAATTTCGAATTTTTTTATTTTGTTTTTAGAGAGCATTTACATCTTATAAGTAACTACAACGCCAAATTTCAAATTTCTAGCTCCTTCAGTATAAAAAAGATCTCAATTTTAGAACGTTTTTCACTCCTGCACCCCCCTGGGGTTAGTGACACTGACATAAAATATAGCCTATGTTGGAGCAGGGGTTGTCACCATCAATTTGCCACCATCGTTTTTGAAATCGGTTCGATAGTTCTAGAGATTCCATAGAAATTGTAATTTAGAATGTTTTTAGAAAGCTTTTCGCTCATGTCACCCTTTTAAATTTCGATTTTTTTTTTGTTCTTAGAGAGCATTTACATCTTAAAAGTAACTACAACGCCAAATTACAAAGCGGTTCGGTAGTTCTAGAGATTCCATAGAAATTGTAATTTAGAATGTTTTTAGAACGCTTTTCGCTCATTTCACCCTTTTAAATTTCGATTTTTTTTTTTTTTTTTTTTTTTTTTTTTGTTCTCAGAGAGCATTTACATCTTATAAGTAACTACAACGCCAAATTTCAAATCGGTTCGGTATTTCTAGAGATTCCATAGAAATTGTAATTTAGAATGTTTTTAGAACGTTTTTCGCTCATTTCACCCTTTTAAATTTCGATTTTTTTTTATTTTGTTCTTAGAGAGCATTTACATCTTATAAGTAACTACAACGCCAAATTTCAAATCGGTTCGGTAGTTCTAGAGATTCCATAGAAATTGTAATTCAGAATGTTTTTAGAACGCTTTTCGCTCATTTCACCCTTTTAAATTTCGAATTTTTTTTATTTTGTTCTTAGAGAGCATTTACATCTTATAAGTAACTATAACGCCAAATTTCAAATTTCTAGCTGCTTCAGTATAGAAAAGATCGCAATTTTAGAGCGTTTTTCGCTCCTGCACCCCCCTGGGGTAGTGGCACCGACATAAAATATAGCCTATGTTAGAGCAGGGGTTGTCACCATCAATTTGCTACCATCACTTTTGAAATCGGTTCGGTTGTTCCAGAGATTACCCCCTACAAGCAAACAAACAAACAAACAAACAATCTTTACTCCTTTATAATATTAGTATAGATGACAAAGATTGTTTTTATTAGTAAATAGATAATATTCGTACCTAATAATAAATATATAACAGAAACTTATTTTTTAATTACATTGGGATAACAAAGAAAATAATATAATAATAATAATAATAATAATAATAATAATAATAATAATAATATATATATATATATATATATATATATATATATATATATGGATGATTGATGTTTAATTACGGTGTGGAATTTTCATTTCAAACGAAACTAATTATTTTTATTTTTAACAAATGTATCTACAAAAGTCGATATATGCCAGATTATTTTTAAATAATAAAATTCAATAGTCAACAAAAGAATAAATATTTACATTTTAATTGATTTTCGACAGAAAAAAGCAATTTTTATTTTGGGCAAATAGTTTAAGAATTTTGTAATTAATACTAGTTTAATAATCCACTATGTTCCAACAAATTAAATGTTTTTCTCAGTTATGTAAGGTGGTTCAGTACATAAAATTACCGAACATATCATATTCTTACTTTTTTATATAAAATTTATTCTAATGTTTAAGAATAAAATGACCAAAACCGTATGTAAATACAATAAATATATCAAAAGGTATAACGGTTTTTATGCTGTATTGTGATATGTGTTTGACTTTCTTTTTTTCGAGGATGTAAATGCATTTATCTCAGAATGTCATTGTTAAACGTTTATCGTGTTGAAACAGATATATCTAAACTTTTATGAAAGCTAAATTTACGGTATTTTGTACTATGTTTTTCAGGTATATATGTTTTTAATTGTCTTCAGGATATTCAGCTTTGGGATAAAAGTTTGAAAATGTGACTCGCTTAATAGAAATTAATGCTTAAAAAACGTTTATAAATTTATTATTATGATATTTTCTAAAATATATATTATTGTAAATACCGAAGACATTCTATTAGTTATTATTTTCTGTACTGATAAAATAAAAACATGCAAAAAGACTTATTCTTTCAAAAGATATTTCAAATTCGAAACATGGGTAAAACTTGAAATTGGAAAAAAAAATAAGGTAATTTTTTTTTTAGAATTTACTTTTGCAGAAAAGTATATGTGGTATATTCTGACGTAGATTATATCTTGGTCGCGTGTGAGAGGCAAGCATACTTAAATGGTTTAAACATTTAAATCAGTTTTTTTTTATCTTTTAAATTTGGCACTGATGATGGAGCTTTAGGGGCTCTGAAACAGCTGTTTGCCATTTTATAAATTTTTATTTGTGCTATTTTTACGTTGATCATCTATTTTAATTTTAGTGTAACACATACATTTGACAGAAGAAAATTATTTGAAGTTTACAGGTGAGCTTTACAGAAATAGTGTTATAAAAATAGACGACTAAAAAAGAAACGAAAAATATAATCTCAAGGAAAAAGATGTCTAAAAATTTTAATTTACTGAACATACCCTTTTTAAAAAAAAAGATAGCTTTGAATATCAGATTTCCTAAAAAGTAATAGTTCTTATACTTTACAATAATCTTTATTTTATCTTTCTTTCTTTATCTCACGAAAATTTCTTTGCAAAAAAGAAGGTGCTCATTATACACCGAAGATACGATAATATACATTGAAATAATAAAACGAGCCAAACGTATTTATTATTTAGAAAGGTATAATTTCGTGTCTCAAACAAACATAAGATAACAAGTATCAGGATAATTTTAACAAAAAATAACTGTTCACACCAAAATAAGAATATCGTACAATCATATATAACGAAAAAATATATAAAAAAGAAGTATTTATTTAATTTACAGCTTAGTCACATAATGTATTTTAAAATTTTATACATCTGCAGAAGATTAAGCAACACTTTAAATTTAAAATATGTAATAAATATACACAGTCAGTTTATTCAATTAAATTTTATGTCTAAAACAGCACCTTATTTAATGGATACATTTGAAAAATAAATAAATATTTATTTTCTCTTTACACTGAAATTGTAAAAAATCACTTTTCTTTCGAAAAAAAAAAGAATGTTTTGGAGATTCCTCGTATAATTCATGATTCTGCCTATTTCCACTAGTTAAAGTGAATTTTTCATTTACTAAAGATAATAAATATGATTGTCATTTTATTTAAAATAAATAATAATATATCTAAAGAATTTTGCTTATTCGTATATTGCAAAAAAAGGCCAATATTTATTTTTATTGTTTTGAGATGATGGAAGTAATATATTCATTTGAAAAAATGTTTCCAAAAACAACCTCATTTATTTTATAAATCCATACAGTTACAGAAAATTCTAGAAAACATTTACAAGTTACTAAAGGTAATAAAAGTGATAATTATTTCTTTAACCCTTTCAGGGGCAAATTACTTCCATTTCTAAAACGTTGAAATGAATGAATGACGCAGGAATTCATAAACAAATTTTTTTTACAAATAAGGAAATGCTATATTTCACATACATAATAAACGTAAAATTCTAAACCAAAATTGTGGTGTCATTGTGGCATTTTGGAATTAAAATTAAGTAGTTTTATAAACGTACAACCCTCTTGAAAGGGTTAAAGCCACTTACCTAAAAAATGGAGTTTAAATTAAATCAAACACATACGATCGCGTGCAAATCGACTTATATGTATATTTTTTTTTAGTATACAGAGTAATTATTTTAAAATAATGTAAAACATTTCAAACACACACTTTTATCATGCAATTACCTGTTAATTATATCAAGGTAGTCTCAAGCTTAACAAGCAGAAATGGCAAAACCAGACGACCAGAAGTGGACATATTTTAACCATATTAATGGAGCAATATATATACACCGTTAATTTATTATTTAATGATTGGTGTGTTTTATCATCATATATCACTTGGTCAAATCCTTCTTTACTGAATAATGTATCTCAATAGCGTAAATATATAGCGACATTAAACAACATATGCTATCAGTTTGGTCACAAAAACCCTTTGGAAAAAAAGTACAGATGATAAATATGAATGAATTTTCAAGACGGTGTCTGAAGACTAAGTCATTTATTTATGTTAATATAGAATAAATATTTTTTGATTATTGAACTGATCATATATATTATTTCTGTTGTCAACATCCATTTTTCTATGCATTTACAAAATGCAAAACAATGAATGGGGTATCATAGGAGAGGTTTTTGAACCAGCTTCTGACATAATACGCTCATATTTCGTTAAAACATGTTTTTCGATTAAAAAGTGCAGTTAATTAAAAATTAAATCAGCATTGTTTTCATAAATAAAATGAAAGGCCTTTCTTTCTGTTTCTTTTTTTCTTCTTTTTTTTTCTTTTTTTTTTCTTTTTTTTTTTAGAGAAAATGTTGCAACAAAAATAAAATACCGCATTATAATGTGCTCAAGAATGATTATAAAAAAAATAATACAAAAAAGATAAATTGGAACGTCCCCGGACGTGTTTATTTTATATTTATGATTAAAAAGCACAACTGAATTTCAGAAGTTTAGAAGAAAAAGATGACATCGATCGATTGAATCAGTGGAATTCTACGTGTATTCTAAAATGCATGTTTTGACATATAAAACTCTATTTTTTATTTATTCAATTTATTGTCTCCGTACAAGTTTATTTTATATTTATGATTTAAAAACAAAATTCAAATTCAAATATTTAAAAGAAAGATAAATCATCCACCGATCAAAGCAGTGTTATTTCATCTGTAGCCCAAAACGTATGCTTTGTTATATTAAATTAAATTTTATTTTATATGTATTCAATTTATTTTCTGTCCCGTTTTTCCCGAAGCGGAAGACGTCATCCTCTAATGCAATTGAAATACGATTGTCATTTTTTTTTTTCTCGCGCGTGACTTTTGCAATCTTCCATCAGTTTTAACTGCAACTTTGATGGAATAAAGTGAGATGATATTATGGCTTGACTAGTGTTCTTCGCAGATATTTTTACCCTTAATTTTTCGTTAGAAGTTTAAACCTGCATCTAAAAATCATTAGATATTGCTAAAAAATATTAGACTGCAGTGTGAAATCCTCGCACGGAACCACTGGTATTTTATTAAACTTAAAATATTGAAAACAGCCTTTAATTCAAAAATCTCTTTCATTAGAATTTGGGGTGGTACAATTGAATTAATGAAATATAACAAGCTAAAATGAAAGTAATTATAATAATAATACTTTGTCCAATGTTCGAATAAATTATGCTTAGTTATCTGAGTGTTTTACACTTATTAACATTTTAATATTTGTCTGCAATAAACTGATCTAGCCTGCGCCCCCCCCCCCCTCCCTTGTGAATGAGTTTGTACGAGTTGAAAATGTCTATATTTTTTTAATTTAACTTTTTCCAAAATCAACTATTTAAGTTAAAAAAAAAAAAAACTTTTAACAAAGTGATCAAGAAATAGCAAAAATCATTAATCAAAAAGTGTCACAACCCCGCTATAGTAAAAATATTAATGTGACAGCTTTTTATTCGTCTAATGATAAATAACGATCAACGATCAATTCATTTAAAAAATCAGTTACCACCCGATCAGCGGAGTGAAACAGCATAGTATAATGTAATCTGATCGGTGGGTGCCACTTTGGAAACACAGCTTGTTGAATAATCAGGTGTATAGTGTCCAAATGGTTAAAATGTTGAGTTGTAGTTCAGTTAGATACCCGGTCGTTAAAGCATTCCCATGCACATGCCCTATACATGCACGTACAATCCGTGGTGTGGAAAGGCTTACCGCTGGGTGGTTACACGATGGGAAAGGTAAGTCTAATCTTTCCGGTAACGATTCAAATTGTGGAGAATCTTGAAGGAATTATGCCACAAACAAAAGATGTTGTTTGCTCGGTTGGAACGAACTTTACTAGCAATATACAATATGTTTTTCATTTAAAACGCAACAGTTCTGGAAGATTTAAGTTTATATGTATTGTTGTAGCACAAATATTATGCCCTATGGATTTCACATATGCATTAAATGCTGCTTCAGGGTTTCCTATGAATGGAGGAAGTATTTTTTCCCCATGTATATTACTAAAAATATGTTTAAACTTATGAAAAGAAAAGTTTAAACAAACAACAAAAACGAAGTGTTTATAAATTTTCCTGGTGTAAATTTACTGTACATTCAATAAATAGTTCTAGTGTTTATAATTGCTTAATATTTTAGAAGTTTTCTCGAACTGATACTTTGTGATTCTTTCATATATTCAAGATCCCATATATTTTCAAAAAATAAGTTAATTTTTGTCCACTTTATAAACATACATATTACGGAACATAATTTCTCTTCAAAAGTAAAAAATAATCTTCGGAAAACTATTGGCACAATCCATTAACCCATCACAAAATATTTATTCAAATTTTTAAAAACGATTTACATTTAATTGTTTTATTTGTCAAAATCTTAAGGCCATCAGTATTTATTTTTAAATTTTTGTTATGAAATATGAAGGTCTGAAGAGTGATACTAGGTTATTCTTCTAAACTGGGGAGCAGCTTTCTGAATGCAAACCCGTTTTATATTCTTTATTCTAGAAACTAAATTGTATATCACGATCCAACGATATAATATAACGTTTGTATTCCGAAAGATCCTCTCGCTGCTCAGAAGATTGATTTATGATGTAATAGACCTTTTTATTTAAACGCAGTGTATTTACAGGAAGACTGGTATTTTGCTTTCGAGTTTTTATTAATTAAAATGTCACACCGAACTGATGTTATTCATGATGTTAAAAATGGCATAATTGCTCTGGAAACGAAAGGTTTTCTTTTTCTATTTTTCAAAATAATTTTTTAAAAAGGGAGGTTTTTAAAAAAGCACAATTTATTGAAAGTCCTGAGATAAAGCAGATTAAAGATAACACTCCGTATTTTTATATCACTTTGAGAAATAAAATGTACGAGTGATCTTAGTAGATAAACATCTTCAATCTTTTTCTCTGATAAAGCTTTTTAAAAAATCCTGATATGACTTCTATATCAAATTAGATAAGCAAAATAGAGGAAAATAATGTTTTTAGTTTATAAATAAAATCTGTAATAGAAAAAGAATAAACGAAAAATGATCCTACATTAAGGACATTAACGTATCTTAAATTCTCAGAATGTGGAATAACATTATAGAGCAATACTTTTGACCTGCTTTATTTTATGACTTGGGGATTTGTTACTTTTTTAATGATATAAATTGAATGATATTTTTATGGTGATTGTACATAATAAATAATTCTCTTGCTTTAAAAAAAAAGTTTGCAAATTTTCCCAATCTGGATTGACTGTATAATATGTGGATAACTTTGCACTAATATACAATCATCTACAACAAATTAGATAAGCAAAATGAATGAAAACAACTTACAGATTTTTTTAAAAAATAAAGCCTGTAATAGAAAAAGGAAAAGCGAAAAATGACCATACAGTAATTAGATTTGCGCATATTATTTATCAATTGTGAAAAAAATTATAGTACTTCTGACCTGCTATATTTTATGACTTTGAAGATTTCTTGCTTTTTTAATGATATAAATTGTATGTTATTTTTATGGCAATTAGAAGCAATAAAGAACCCTCTCACTAAACAAATTATGCCCAATTTTCTAATCTAAATTTACTTTATAATATTTGAATAAATCTATGTTTATATTTATTAATGGTAAAGACGACGAACTTCTTAACGAACATGTTATCACCTTTCATATATTTAACACGTTCGCTGCCAACTACGAGAATACTCGTAGTTGGTAAACTGGGTATCCTGGCCAGCTACGACATAACTCGTTATGGATATCCTTATCTAAATCGCCGATTATGAGTATTTTTGCCATAGAAAACACATGCATTGATTAGGTGTTTGGTACACAGAAAGAGACTAAATAATACACCTGGCGTACTGATTTTAGAATTCAATTTCTCAAAACTTAGATACAATAACTAAATGTTTAGAAAAACTTATCTTTTCACGATATGTTTTGCAGAATACTATGAATAAAAGTTATTTGTTTTGCATTACGTTGAGATTTTAATAGGTATATAGAAACAAAATTATGTATGATTATGTACAATTGTTTTTTTGCTAAAAGTAATATGTTATATCTATATTTAAATAATAAAACCACAGACAACAATTTAAAAGCATAATATCGGAGATACGACTTGGCATCTGTGAACAGATGCACTATATCAGCTTTGGCAGCGAACGTGTTAAAAAATGCATACATTTTCAGAAAAGCAAGTGAACAATCATTCTAAAAAATCTATTTCTCTGCAAACAGTTTTATATCATAATATTTGAATTATTAAAACTTATTCATTCCATTCCATTTTTTTACAACGGTTTAAAATTTGATAATTTATTAGTAAAAAGAACATGATATACCATTGCAATTTTCAGTTCAGTGTTTGTACGCTTTTATACCACAATTTTTTAATAGAAATTTTCGCCTTATTTAAATGCAGAAAATTATTATAAATCCTGCAATTGAACGAGGCATCTGCAATTTCTGCTATTTAAATATTAAATAGAAAATTCTATTGAAAAATTGTGGTAACAGCATACGAACCCTGTACTTTTAAATTTCTCGGATGACATCGCGATAAGTAATATTAAATTAAGCTCTAGAATTCTCAGAGATATTTTTGAATGTAAACACCCATTTTTAATGCTTCTATTGTATTTTAATGCGAAATTCTATTTTACAAATAAACCCCTATGTTAAATTACATAACACTAATGCATTGTAGACAATTTTTTAAAGCTGTGACAGAAAAATAGACAGAATATGTTCATGTAATAACAGCACTCGAGCATTTTATTTCCTAAATTAAATAAAAACACGAAGTCGGTTCTTTAATCTGCTTTTTTTTTCAGGAGTTTGAAGAATTTGTGCTTTTTTATAAACCTTCCTTTTAAAAGAATAATTGAAAGAGAAATACAAATAGAAAATCCTTGGTATTCAAAACAAATATTCCATTTTTATTTTATGAACGATATTAATTTGAAGTGACTTTTTATATAATAAAAACGTGAAAACAAAATACCATTCTTTATTTTTAATACCCTGCGTTGAAATAAAAAGGTCTGTTGAATTATAAATTAATCTTCTGAGTAGAGAGAGAATCAATCTGAATGCAAACACGTTTTTTTGGTTTATTTAAGAAATATTTCACAAAATATCCTTCTATCTGAAATTAGATAAAATAATGCATTGCAGACAATTTAAAGAATTTGATGTGAAAAAGAACACAAAAGATAAACGACAGTTTTTATTTTTAATATCCTGGGTTGAAATAAAAAGATCTGATTAGTCATAATAATTTAATCTTGTAAGTTGTGAAGAAGCCTTTCTGAATGCAAACAGATTTTTTCTTCGTTCCAGTAATCAAATTATACTTCATAAAATTGCTGTATTCCATTTTTAAGCCAAATACATGATAGAAGTCTAAAAGAAATTATTTTAATTAGGTGATATAAAAAAAATCAGAGAGGAATGCTTATGCACTTACAGAATTTGCGCATCTTATCTCTTGAAGATGAAATAAAATTACAGACTACGTCTTCAATTTACTTTCCTTGGATAATTTTCCTTGGATTCCTTGGATTCTTTGGATAATTTTTTTGCTTTTTTAAAGGCCGTCCCTTTAAAAGAATAATTCAAGGAGTTGTAAACAAACCCCATTGTTTTCACGATAAATTTGCACTTTTAAGCAATATAGTTAACATTTTTTCCAATATAGTTGAAAAGAATTTATGACTTCAGTTTGCCTGGCTGTATGGCTAATTGTCCGTCTGTGCAAGTTCTAACACTCGTAAGTATACTAAGATTACCCTGTAAATTGTATGTTATTGACGTTTACGATAGCATGATCGCTATTGAAAATGCAGTTTGTAGCATTCATTAGTTCGTTTGCGGATACAGTCAAACGTATTCCGTTGAATTACGGTAAATGGAAAAAAAAAACGTTTCAAATGTTTTTTGATGATGTTAGACCATTTGAAACTTAATAAAATTGATATGCATTTATGATTTGCACTAAGACTTGCTTTCAATAGATTATGGGTGCAAAGGATTGTATTCCTTTATGGTTCACACAAACGAATTATGTTACATAATGGTCTACGGATAAAAATAGTTTGCAGCATAATTTGATGATATTATTCTATTTCCAACTACATGAAATTTATATGCGTTACTGAGGTGCTCTATAAGTTGCTTACTGAAACATATGGTATACAATGCATTTGTCGTTCATTTACATGGACACACAAAATAATTCGTTAACAGTACTGTGTCTGAACGATAATTGCTGGAATTGCGTTTTTAAATTTAACTAAATTTTTGCATAGTATGTGATGTGTATGAATTCTGTTGATCATATAAAGGGCTAAACAAGTGAATTCGTAAGAAATAATGACTATGCCAGTGAATTGCTTATGAGTAATGTTTAATTTTGTCAACCCTTTTCCTGCTCTACTACAATTAGAATACTAATAGACGTTTGTGGATTACAACTAAATTCATATACAGGGCGACGGACGCAAAGAAGAAGAAACTACATTGCCGTTTATAATTGGTAAATGCTGAAAGTTCGTTTTAAGTTGTGTTATGTGCTGTTTTACATGAATTAATTTTTAGCTTAATAGGGTGTTGTGTAAAAAAGCTTCTATATAATATACAGGGCTGTATAAAAGAATTCGAGTGCATTCTATTGACAAAAATTCTTGCAAGTGAATTTTGTAACTGAACTATATTTTAGAATGTTGTGTAGTATATATGCAAATCTATAGATCACAGAATAATTAGACTACATTTTTTAATATAGAAGGTAAGTGCTGAAACTGGATTTTTAAATATGTTTTTTAAACATTTTACTTAATATCTTATTTCACATTATTTAAGAGCCTACACTGGTTTTTATTTATTGGCAACGATAAAGTAAAATGGTTATATTTTATGGGAAAATGTGTATTTATTCTTCATGAAAATAATGCAGTTTTGAATTATTAAAAAAAATGATAAAAATAAATAAAGCTTAGCCAATATTCATTTCTGGGATATAATCCAGATACGGAGCCATTAAAGCATCCATTTGACCGTTCCTTTAGCCAAACATTCACGCACACTTTCACATTTATAATATATTTAGGATAATAAGAAGAAGAATTCTTTTATTTGTAGATAATGAAAAATACTTTTTTCGTAAGAAAGATAAATGTTTACTTTTTGTGTTGGGTTTTTATACCATTTAAATTTATAATAAAAATACTTAAATAATTAATATTCAAATAATAATTAATTTCAAATTGTATTGCGTTTTTTAATTACTAATTAATATATAAAAATAAAAATAATTTTAATTCCCCGCAGAAGACTTTTTTTCTAATGTTTATGTTTATTTATTTGTTTTATTAATTTTCAGTTAATAAAATACTATTTCTAACTTTTTTATAGAAGATAATTCTGAAAAGCACATAGTTCCTCAATTAAACTCCAGATCCATTTTATTCTACTGACAATTCTATATATTTTTTAACTAGTTTATTTTCTCTTTTTAATTATTGGCATTGTTTCAGTGACATGATTTTAATTATCATTGAAAGAACAGTAAAATGCGGAAGATATTGAAAAATCAAAAGAGAGTGATATATTTATGTGTATGTATGCTATATAAACGGTTAAGTGTTACATTCAGTTTATGCAACTCTTTAAAAGGACCACCTAATTTCGAAGGACACACACACACACTACATATATATATATATATATATATATTGTTAGGGAAAAATGAAATATAGTGGCGAAATGAATTGATTTATAGTTAAATTCTTACGTAAAACCAAGAAATCAAATTGCACTTTTTGCACATAAATAATTCAACATTTATTCATTTCCGGGTAATATTATGTAACTAAATTGTCAAATGAAATTAAAACTTTACAAATATATATCTATAAGTAAATAAATAAAATACGAATTTAACAGTTACGTAATTGAACTACGCGCTTAAACACCTTATGAAATAAGCAGAATCACAACAGTTGTTATAAGTAATGAAATGTTTTGCTGTGGAGCGCTGGCATGCGGCTAATACAAAGGTTTTAAAAAAAAAGAGTTATTGTTGGTGCAAATGTTGGGCAATCTAAAAAAAGTATTAACTATAAAAAAATAGAGTTTTAAGTTAAATTTTTATGTATGTTCTGTACACCGGAGGGAATATCGTTATCCCGGGTAGCGCTGGTTGGATTGCTCTGTATGTATAAATGGATGTGAGGAAGCGCCAGAACAATATCTGTAAAATGTTTTTAGTTATCAAAGTTACAGCAAACCATATTTATTAAAAAGCAATTTTTACAAAAAATGCATTTTAAGTTTTTCTAAATAATAAGCCGTAATACATTGTCGCGCATGCACGGTAGCGTATTACTGCTTATTTTACTGTTTATTACTGTTAATTTTACGGTAGAATACTGGCAGATGGAATGCCAGTATTATACTGTAAAATATATTTTTTTTCTTTGTAAAGTTTATTTTCTGTTACGTTTTCTATTACATTTTTTTTTCTATTTCTTCAACTTTAACATTCGATTATTACGAGTTCATTTCAGGTTTATTAAATTAGGCTTTACCTTTGCAACTAATAGACGTAAAAATGAAAATAAAGAATTTTTAGAATCAGAAATGTCAGCGGTACAAAACAAAGGAATAATTTTTTTTTTTTTTAATTACGCAAAAATGGTTATTTAAACGAAGTCAGTCCCTTTAATAACATTTCATATGTTTTTTAATAAGTAAATTTTCAGGAGATTAAATGATTTAATATTTACAATGGATGATGTATGTATATCACAATAATTCTGTTAAAAAGCAAATTTTAATCTTCTGCAAGGAATTTCCCATTGTAATACTTTTTATTATTGAAACTTAGTGATTCCTTTTTTAATTTTTTTTATTCTTCTGCATTTGAATAAGACATACCAGAAAATGACTAAAAGTGAAATAGTGTTTATCTTTCTTTTCCTGTACTCAAATAAGAAGGTATGCTCCTCTTCCATATTTTGGGTGAGTATTTTTTTATTATTTTTGAATGCAAATACATCCTTTCTTTACTCCCAAAAATAAATTATGCTTCACGAAGTAATCTTTTTATTGAATTAAATAAGTCAAATGCATCATGGGCAACATGAGAGGTTTTTTTTTAATAAAAACTGTAACTGGATAAAAAAAAGAGATAAAAGTGCTCGTACACCAACAGAATCTGTAAATCTTATTTCTTGAAGCTGGAATAAAATTATGGAGTTTTGTCTCGTGACGAGTACTTTTACGGGTTTTTTTTAAGTCCTCCCTTTAAATAACAAATTGTATAGAGGATATAATTTGAAGACCATTGTTTGCAAAATAAATTTGTGAATTTTAGGTTATGAGTTCATATAGTTTTGATGGAACAATTTATTGAATAATAAAAATATGATTAATGAGTTGTTTTTTTTCATTTGTTTATCGTAAACATGTTAAAGTGAAATGTTGCTACCATTAATTTGATTTATAATTAAAATAGAAAAATGCTACAATCGTAGTTTACCCTTGGATCAATGTTTCTAAAAATGGAATGCGTTTACACTTTGGTGTTAAATAAATATAATTACACTAAACGCAGCGTGGTTAAATGAATGAGTCTGGTCAGATTAGGGTCGATGGCAATTTTGAATCAGTTGAGTTAGTTTTAAATGATAGACTTTACTTCTTAATAATAGCAAGAAAAGTATTCCTGACTGTGAAAAAATAAAACTTAAAATAATTCACCATGTTTTTTTGTTCAGGTCTCCATTTAATCTGTACTTTCTACTTCCTGACGAAGTAAAACAATAAACACGATAACTATATTTATTCACAGTTGATTTAGAAAATTGCAATATTCTACTAGCAAAAAAAGAAAACCTTGTATAGCCCAAATATAACTTTTTTGACTGCACTGGAATAAGAATAGTTTTAGGGAGCGTTGTAGTTCGATATTTGTTGCCATTTAAAATTACTTATGTGTGTGAAAATGTTTTCCCTGATTTACTGTTTTAAAAATATATATATTAACAGAATTGAAGTGGAAAGTGAGTTATGATTCAATTTCTGAAAATTAACACTCAGAATTCAAGAATATACGTGGATAAATAAGCGAACCTTTAACACAACAAAATGCTTTTTATAAATATAAAATTATACACTATATGGCCAATGATGACCGGTCACTTGCGATTTTAGACGTTTTGTTAAATATCTAAAAATATACATAAAGAATTATCCTGAAACTTCAGGCGTGTAAACAGCATAGTTGACGTCATGTATTTCAGTGCAGATTTTTTCCCAAAATCACATAGGGGGCCGTCAATAAATTGCAGAAAAACGAATATTTTTTGGATAACCCTGTAAAAACTAACATCGCAAAAGCGTTGAAACGGTAGCACATGCTTAGGAGGCTTCTTTTAATAAACTATGTTCATTTTTATGAGGATAGCATGTATACTCGTGGAGAAATTAAGATTTTTATAAAAACAATCCCAAATTTCCCCAAGTGTTTTGCTTATAATATTCAGAGTTCTTAATATAAAATATTATTCTTTTCAGGAACAATGACACACAACATTATATATATTATCCTGCAATCATAATTAAAAAATAATAAATATTGGATGAAAAATGAGCAGGTTTACTAAATATTTTTTCACTGCGCATGCGGAAATCAATCAAATTATACTGTGCATAATATATTAGCTAAATGTATGGACCAACTTTTGTGAAAGTCTCAAAAACATAGCTTGAAAATTCTGATAGTAATCGTTGATAGAATAAGCTCGAAATTTGCTGTTCCCAAAAGGAAACAAAAAGATGAGGGGTTTTATCAAATATACAATGAGAGACGCTTCATTCTTATTATGTCAACTTTCATAAGCTAGTATATTTGGATACAATCCCTAGTCTTTTTGCTTCCTTTTGGGAACAGCGAATTTTGAGCTTATTCTATCGACGATTACTATCAGAATTTTCAAGCTATGTTTTTGAGACTTTCACAAAAGTTGGTCGACACATTTTCTCTAATATATCATGCACAGTATAATTTGATTGAATTGGCGCATGCGCAGTGAAACAATATTTAGTAAAACTGTTCATTTTTCATCCAATATTTATTATTTTATAATTCTGATTGCAGGATATTATGTATAATGTTGTGTGTCATCGTTCCTGAAAAGAACATTCTTTTATATTAAGAACTCTGAATATTATAAGCAAAACACTTGGTGAAATTTGGGATTGTTTTTATAAAAACCTTAATTTCTCCACGACTATACGTTATATCCTCAAAAAAATGAGCATAGTTTATTAAAAGAAGACTCTCCTAAGCATGTTCTACCGTTTCAACGCTTTTGCAACATTAGTTTTTACAGGGTTATCCAAAATATATTCGTTATTCTTCAATTTGTTGACGGCCCCTTATGGGGTTTCGGAAAAAAATCTTCACAGAAATATATGACGTCTATCATGTTGTTTACACTCCTGAAGTTTCAGGATAATTCCTCATGTATATTTCCAGATATTTAACAAAACGTCTAAAATCGCAAGTGACCGGTCATCATTGGCCATATAGTGTATGTAAAATAAATGTTATGCTGATTTGTATGTGTGTGTTATTTTATTTGTAAACCTTTTTGTATGCAGATTCTTACAAGACAAAAAAAAAGTAAGAAGATATGCTAGATACATATAATTCTTCTAGAGATTTTCGAAACTTAAAATTTTTGCGAACCACTGTACTTAGATTATTACATTTTCAATTTTCAACAGCATTAATATATGTATTATTATAAGTCAAATCACTTACTGAGGAATGTAGTAAATGCTCTCTTTACTACTAAAACTAAATTATAGTTAACAAAATAACCTTTTATTGAATTAGATAAGCCAAATGCATGTTAGAGAACGCAAAGAACTTTTCACAAAAGCTGTAACAGAAGAATGGGATAGAAGAATGCTTGTACATTAACAACATTTCCGCATCTCTCTTAAAGATAAAATGGAATGACAGAATGGGACATTTAATCTGTTTTCTTTCACAGCTGCAGTGGTTGTCGGCTTTTTAAAAAGTGTTCTCTTTAAATGAATTACTGAAGACAGATAGTAATGAGAAATTTTATCACTTAAAATGAATGTGATTACTGATGATGTATTTCTTACTTACAATAAGATTGAAAAAAAAATAAATAGAAATCCGATTTTTTTTTTTTTTTTTTTTTTTTTGGCTTTGCATTTTAAAATAGATAGCAAATGTCACAATAATATCTTTAAAAGTAAATTTAAATCAACAGCAAAGAATGTTTCATCCTAATTTTGTTCAATTTTGTAACTTATAAGTTTTATTAATTAAACATTTGCATATTATTTTAAACGAAAATACATCCTTTATTTACCTAAAAGTAAATTATATTACAGAAATATTAAATTAGATAAGTCAAATGTAGAACTTATTTTTTTTATAAAGGCTTTAGAATAAAAACGATAGAAGAATGCTTGTGCACTTATAGCATTTCCGCATCTCTCTTCTTAAAGATGAAATTGGATGACAGAATAGGTTTTTTAATCTTTCACGGCTACATTGGTCGTCGGTTTATTAAAGAGTATACTCCTTAGATGAATTACTGTAGTAAGGTTGTAATAAGAAAAAAAAATCATTCAAAATTAATATGCATCTGTCTATTTATGCTTATCGTGTAATATTTTGCATATTTCAATAACTGTAGGATGAATGAAGTTTTAAAATCAATTTGTTGAAAGTGGAGATATATAAAACATTTAAAAAAAACAAAATATTTACATTTATTTTACATTGCGTCTGTAAAAAAAGGAATAAGAACTTTTCATATATTTAAAAAATAAACAGAGTTTTATGTAGTTTTTTTTTTTTATATTACAATGGATAAATCGTAAATGCTATAGTAATTTCGTTAAAAAAATATTTTTAATTTACAGTATTAAATAATTTTACATGATAATCTTTTTCAATAATATAGTATTTATTCCCTTTCATAACAACAATTTACATTAGGGCATTATAAGCCGGTGCATGTTAATCTTCTTAGTTATGATTGGTTTTTCTTTTTTCTTTTTTTCATTTTCGTAATGCAAACACGCCTTTTTTTTAACTTCTAAAACTATATTATATTTCCTAAAGTAATCTCTTTATTGAATTAGATAAGCCAAATAAGTGGTGAAAAGCTTATTTTTTTCTTTTATAAAGGTGGAAATGGAAGAAAAACATAGAGAGAAATTTTTGTACAGTAACATTTACTCATCTCTCTTCTTCAAAATGGAATTGAATGACAGAATGTGATATTTAATATGCTTTCTTTCACAGCTGCTGTCGTTGACGCTTTTTAAAATGTCTTTCTTTTGCTAAAGAAAACTAAATTGCTAAAGGAACATTTTAATGGTAACATTTTTCATTTAAAATAAATGTGCATTTTTCGATTCACGTTTATTATATGAGCAAATTCCAATGATCTTAAAATTATAATATTAATACAGCTTTTAATCCATTTATCTTTTGCAATTTACTGCATGAAATTTTCTAACAGGAAAAAATAACATACAATTTGAATGATATAAAACAGCAAAATATTAATGAATACATGACTTACATTTTTAAGTCAAAATATCGTATTTTATTGTTTGTGACATAAATGGAACAAAATGCAGCTTATCTATTCAAAGAAATTTAACAGATACGAATCAAAGACCACTCAAATTCACTTCCAAATTGGTAAATAACCGAGATTCGCCTACTGTTCTGGGCCAAATTAAGTGATCTCTGCAATATAGATTAAGGGATAGCTATATATTAAGGTCAATATGTTTTTAGTCAAGACATTTCCACGTGTTTAATTGTTTTCCATTGCTGGACATCTGGTCAATTTTTTTTTTCTAAGGCTAATATTACATTTTCTCCTCTCTCTTCGGCTCATAAAGCTTTTTTCATGAAAATTGTTTCGTATATAAAATATTTTAAACCTTGTAATGAGCCCTCTCGTTTCCGTTCATTCAAAAGGCTAGGAAATTGCTCGTGTAAATCTCCTTTATTTATTTTTTTTCTGTTTCAAATTCATTTAATTTTTCTTGTTTAAAAGTTAACTCCTCTCTATTTTATTTTATTTTATTTTATTTCTATAATTTTTATACATTTAAGTATCATTTTAATAATCATTTATCTTATTTTTTACTTCTTTTAAACCGTTTTCTTTTCTTATCCTGTTCTTTATGTTGTACACCTTCCATATTTTTTCTATTTCACATTCTTATCCTCTTTTCCCCTGAATGAAATCTTCCTCCATCTTCACGGTTTGTTCTTTTATTATTATTATTATTATTATTCTAACGGGAAGCTTTACACTTAATGAAGGATCAATTTTCTTCAATCCGAAATGACACTTTTCTGTTCATTTTGTTATTTTTTATTATACATCCAACAAATTTTCAATTTATAAAGTACTTTGTCCTGAAGATTTTAAAAATAAATAAAATCATATTTTATTCAAATAGACTTAACTCCATATATTTTTGATGAAATAATATAATGAATCATTACTATAAGCAAAAACTTATGAGTAACTACGTAATCTATTTGTACTATAAGAACTATTTGTAAATATCTATTTGATATTAAAAATATTATTTCCACTTTTCACGTATATTTCAAAGACTGAACCAAATCAAACACTCTATGCAATACCACTATGCTTTTCGCGAAAATTAGGTGTCAGATAATCTTATTACGTTTCCAGACTCTGTAGCTGAACGCATTACATAAGAGAATTTATTTTTCACGTGTAAAATGAAAGGAATTTCCGATCCATTCTTTGTTTGAAAAAAGTATTGAGAAACTTCGTAGAAAAGCAGTTATGTTGAAGTACATTTTCCCCTCCCGCGAAATGCTTAGGTATTCGCGGGCTTACACTTCTTCCATTTACGAAAATAAAATTATTGAACAAAAAATGTAAATTGTTTTAAGTGCCGTACATTTTAGAATAGTATCGATTTTTTTTCTTCATAAAAATTTTGACACTTTTCACGATATATTTATTTTAATATACGCAGACATTTTAATAAAAAAGGCACTATTATTTTTTAACCCTTTTCAACATAATTGAAAAGTGTTTAAGTATTTAGTGTGTCTGTTTGTCGTCTGTCTGTCTGCCGTCCATCTGTCTGTCCGTGCTCTAACTCGCATAAATATACTCGGATTGTCGTGTAATTGATATATGATATTGAGATTTATTGAGTTTTAATATGGCATGTTTCATATTGAAAATGAAGTGCTAGTTTCTTTACAGGGACACTCAAAAGTATTCAGTTACCTTACGATCTATGGGGAAAATCATTTGCGGTTTATTTTAATGATGTTACAGAATTTGAAACATATTGAAATTGATAGATAGCACTGAGGTGCACTACATCAGGCTTACTATAGAATATGGTGCGCATAGCACTTATAGTTGCTTTACAGGGACGACCAAAAGAATTCCGTTACATTACAGTCTATGGAGAAAAATCGTGTTCGGTATATTTTAATAATGTTTCACTATTTCAAACATATTGAAATTGGTATATATCACTTCGAAGCATTAGAAGAGGCTTACTATAGAATATTGTGTGTGCAGCATTTATCATTCATTTACAGTGACACACAAAATTATTCGAGTAAAGTACTGTATTTTAATATAATTGCTGGAAGTGCGATTTCTGTTACACTACGTGTTTTTAAATTTAACTAATGTTTTGCTTATTTCTTGTTTTGTATAAATTCTATAGCTCATATACAGGGCAGCACAAAATATCTCGAGTACATTTGCGTTCATTGACGGAAATTGCTGAAGAGGAATTTTCAACTGTGCTATGCGTTTCCTAACTAAACTTAAGCATTGTGTGTTGTATATATACAAATCTATAGATCATATACAGGCATGCACAAAATAATTCGAAATTTTTTCCGAATATTGTTGGTAATTCCTGAAATTTGATTTTTAAATGCGTTATTCATTTTCTATTAAACATTGTAAAAACTGTTTAACCTTCCACAAACTGTATGTATGTTACTTTAAACAGTGAGTTTGTGTCTTCGCCCCGGGATTGCACTTATACTCTAAAACGAAAGCTCGGTTCCCGGGGCGGTCATCCCTTGTCATCCATTGTTTACTTAGACATCAGACATTAGAACTTATAACCTTATTAAACGAAAATATTTTTAAAAGTGTTTTGGAAGTGTTGGAAAGTGCTATATAATTTATGCTTAACGCATGATTTTTCGTTTTTATTTTTTTATTTACATTTTTTTAGGTAGCTTTCATTACAAAAAGCTACCTATTGCAGTCTTTCGGAGGAAAGCAATTCCAAAAAATTTTGGTATATTTCCACAGATTATGATCCCCCGATCCAAAACCCACCCTCCATTCGAATGTATACAGGGTGTTTCAGTTAAACGTTTCAGAACTTCTAAGAGGGGTAGTGTACATTTGACGAACCAAAATCATATACCAATGGACAGTCAGAAATGCTTTCCTGACGCGGTAGATGACGTTGTGCGAAAGTTCGGAGCTTTCGTGCAGGGAATCTTCATTTCGCACAAGAACGCCAAGTTAGTAGGATGGATGATTACACGAACGCAGAATTAGCCGATATGCATTTGGTGTACGGGGCTGCAAATTGTAGTGGGCCAGCCGCACAGCGTTTGAACGCGGAACGATATGCGACGAGGCGTATTCCCAGTCATAATTTATTTGCAAGACTGCACCAGAGATTAGCTGAGACAGGTTCATTTGAAAGAGCTGACAGGGTCAGGGTAAGAACGGCACGGACTCCAGCCGTCGATCAGAATGTGCTGCAGCATGTACAGAGGAATCCATGAACGAGTACACGAAGTCTAGCAAACGTAGTCGCGGTTTCCCCTTGTAGCGTCTGGAGAATTCTCCGAGAACAAGACTTGCAGCCGTTTCACGTGCAGCGTGTCCAGGCACAACAACCGGAGGATTATGCCCCTCGTATTTCTTTCGCACAGTGGTACCTTTGAAAATGTGCTACAAATCCCACTGTTCCTGCTGAAGTGTTGTTTTCCGATGAGGCATCCTTCACAAGGGAAGGAATTTTCAACTCTCATAACGACCATATCTGGGCGGTCGAGAACCCGCATGCAATACGACGTCGTGCAGCAAAGATTAGATTTTCGGTCAATGTATGGGCCGGTATTATGGGAGATCACCTCATCGGACCTTACCCGTTACCGTGTCGTCTAACCGGAGATAACTACTTGCTCTTTCTGCAGCAAGTATTGCCACAACTTTTGAGAGATGAACAGATTTCTGCATCGACGCAACAGACAATGTCGTTCCAACACGATGGAGCCTCTGCCCATTATAGCGGAGCTGTTCGTAACTACCTGGATGTCACATTTGTTCAACAGTGGATCGGACGTGGTGGTCCCGTGCATTGGCCTGCTGGGTCACCCGACCTTACATGTCTTGATTTTTATTTCTTGGGTCATATGAAATCGCTAGTTTATGACACCCCTGTTGACAATGCTGAGGAGCTGGTTGCAAGAATCGCAGTAGCTGCCGGAGTTATTCGAAATTCGCCTGGAGTATTCCAGAATGTTCGGATGTCCATGCGTCGGAGATGTGAGGCGTGCATTGTAGCCCGTGGAAGCAACTTCGAACACTTACTTTAATCCATGTACCTTTTGCTTCTTTTCATGTATTATTAAAACGATTTCTCACTTACGGTCTCTTTTCTTTATGGTGCTTCTGTGTACAACAACGCTTCAGGAAAGCATTTCCGACCCGACATTGCTATATGATACCGAGTTGTCAGGATGTACCCTACCCCTCTTAGAAGTTCTGAAACGTTTAACTGAAACACGCTGTATATGTATATATATATATATATGTAATGCTGTAACTATCTTATTTGTGAACCGATTCGGATGTGACTGATATGTGTATAGGACATAGCAAGGTCTAGACCGAATTCGTTGACTAGATTCATCCACCATCTTGTTTCAAAATGGTGGCCAGTTAAAAAATTTAAAAAATTTAAAAATTCAAAAAGTTGTACAAAAAATTTATAAATTCAAAAAATTGTTTCTGTTAAGTGTTAAACCTTGATACAAGGATTCTGGAACATTTTTTTTTACTATATCTTAAAAAGGTCCTTCCGGCCTGTACCGGGAGGAAAAAGTAGCTTTCATAGTCCATGTTTTTAAAAATTCAACTAATTTTATGCAAACACCCGAACATAAATTGCTTGGAACCCGATTATAGAAGATTCAATCCAGGTTTTCGTTAATACTGAATTTGAATGCGAATTTCAGCATGAGAGCTACAACATAACAAAAATCAGATTGTTTTGAAATGTCAACCACCCTAGAATTTCAAACTGCCATATCTCTGCCATTTTTAAAGATAAATCCAAAACAAAAAATGTTTCGAAATCCCTGTATCACGATCTAACACTTACGGAAACAACTTTTTCAACTTATAATGTTTTATACATGTTTTTGAATTAAAAACAAAAACAAAAAAAAATAACTTGCCGCCATTTTGAAACCAGATGGTGCATGAAGCTGGCCAACGAACTCGATCGAGAGATTGGTATTTTCTGTATTCATGATCAGTCACATTCATATTGGTTCATAAATACGAGTGTTACAGCATAACAGATATCAGATTTATACACTAATTAATTTTTCACCAGAGCTGAAATTACGCTGTAAATTAATGAAATACAAAGGATGTGAATTATCACTTTACTACACACCGTACAACCATTAGAGTGAAAAAATGTCCACATCGGGGTTCGATCCCGGATCCCTTGGTCGCCGGTCTGGACATTTTTTCACTCTAATGGTTGTACGCTGTTTAGTAAAGTGATAATTCCCATCCTTTGTATTTCATTAATTTACAGCGTAATTTCAACTGTGCTGAAAAATTAATTAGTGTATAAATATTCACCGATACTGGGTTTAATTTGTCTCATGCATGCCAACGGTGTTGCGCTCATGATTGAAAAGAAGAAGAAATAATATATACATATCAGCAAGGAATACAGAACGAAAACTCAACGTATAAGCGGAACAGCTGGGGATCTTGGACTCAATACAATGGTCAAAACAATCAAAATATCGCACAATAGTTATAAAATCAGATAGCCAATCTACAATATCAGCACTAAAAGATATATCTACAAAAAATATAATAATCAGCCAAATAATCCAATCTCTGCAAGGAGCAACACAAAAAAATTATCTACAGTGGGTCAAAGGATATTTAGGCATAACAGGTAACGAATTAGTGGATCAGTTAGCAAAGGAAGCAACTGACCCAAATTCATTAATACCAGAAAATTTTTTACCATATCCATCCTCATATCTTAAGAGAATATTAAAGCAAACTTTACATAACTCATGGCAATGTGATTGGGACTTATGTCCCACTGGGCGATATACCTATGCATTGAAGCCAAAAGTTTCAGAAGACTATCTCCTAAGTCATCGATACCTATATATATTCGCTATCAATCATGGCCCTTTCCCGGCTTATTTAATTAAATTTAATTAAGTTTTGTCTTCAAGATGCACTTGTGGCGCAAGAGGGGATTCGCTACATTACGTTCTCACATGCTCATTGACAGCTACTCTACATTTGAGGAAAACAGACACCATCTCTCTGTCGAGTTGGTTCAAATCAATCTCGGTGAATTCCTCATTGCTTCAAAAGATAATTAGCTGCATGTTCTTAATAGAAAAAAACCAATTGTTATTACAAATGCCACCAGTACACATCATTGGTGGTGATGATGATGATGATGATGATGAAGTTTATTGAAAAAATCCACTGTCTCTACTTTTAAAATATTTTACGCTAAAAACCTGACAATTTAAAATAATTTTTAAACTCTTATTAATTGGAACTTTTCTGCTGAGTATGAATTTTGAGTATGACTTTTTGAGTATGACTTTACTGCAAATTAAGCTGGGCTGCTTTGTCAAATGTGTATTTTTTTTTTAAATAAACTTGCCAAGCAGGGCTTGCAGGGGCTAAAGCCATATGGTAGGCCTCCCTGCTTGGTTGAATCTTTCCATCTTATGATGCGTTGTTGTAGCCTTGCCATATAAGAGTGAGAGAATGCTAGGCTGGATGTCGTCTGGATGGCTTAATTGGTAAAGCACTTGGTTCGCTAAACCAAGGGATCAGGGATCGAACCCCGGTTTGGACATTTTGTCACTCTAATGGTTGTACGCTGTTTAGTAAAGTGATAATTCACATTGCATTTCATAAGTATCAGATTGTTTCAAAAACTCAGCCGTCATAGAATTTCAAACCGCCATATCTCAGCTATTTCTTAAGACATAACAAAAAATGTTCCAGAATCCTTGTATCACGTTCTAACACTTAAAAGAAACATTTGTTTCAATATATATTTTTTTGTACATTTTTTTGAATTTTTAAAAATTAAAAAATTTTAATTGGCTGCCATTTTGAAACAAGATGAAGCTGGCAAACAAACTCGGTCGAGACCTTGGTATGTCCTATACACATACTCAGTTACATGCAAATCGGTTCATAAATAAGAGAGTTACAGCATGACATATGTCATATATATATATATATATAAATCAACATTTGAGTGGAGGGTGGTTTTGTGGTCTGGGGTTCATGATTGGTGAAGATATACCAAATTTTTTGGAATCGCTTTCCTCCGAACGGCTGCAATAGGTAGCTTTTTGTAATGAAAGCTACCTAAAAATGGCTGAGATATGGCAGTTTGAAATTCTACTAGCGTGGCTGTTATTTTGAATCATTGACTTTCGTTATGATTTTTGTTATGCTGTAACTCTCATGCTGAAATTCGCATTTAAATTCAGTACTTACGAAAACCGTGATTGAATCTTCTATAATCGGGTTCCAAGCATTTTAGCTTCGGATGTTTGAGTAAAATGAGTTGAATTTTTAAAAACATGGACTATGAAAGCTACCTTTTCCTCCCGGTACAGGCCGAAATACTTTTTGTTTTCATTTTTATCTCCTCATGTAAGATCAGCAAGTTTCCCAATCTTCTCCTGTAAATTTTATAACATGTGTGTTAAAGAAACAAAAAGAGTGTTCATTAAAACTATTTTTGTATTACAGTAAGAAAAAGAAACTCTGGTCAATTGCAGATTATGAGACATTTTCTAAAACTTTTGAACTATATTTGAATCACCAGCATTGATGATTTATTTTACTTTGCCTTCTGTTAAAAAAGTTATTTCAATAATGTAACTTTTAAACAGAAAGTTTATAAGTGTTCTTTAAATTTAACAAAACTAACATTTAGAAAATAAAAGATCCCTTCGAATCATACTTATATGAAATTTAATATACAAAATTCACCCTGAGGTCATATTGAGACCACCGTGACTACAGTGTTTACCTTTCGTAAAGAGTTAATCGGTATATGAAATTATTTTTTGGTAAATGAAACTTTTTTAAACACTTTTCGGAATACAACTTATATAGCGTTGTAAAACCTCACATACGTCCTTGAACAAATGTATTAAACACCCGATATTTTTACTATACATTTAAGAGTTATTGTCGGATAGAAATGTTTAACAGCACACAGTCAAGAAACTATTTTTACAGTTATTACAGTTTGTAAAAAAATGACGGCAAACGAACACTTCAACTTTTAATTAGTCTTTTAAATTAACTCGTTTGCTTTAAACAGCACGTTTTTTTTCAATACTAAACTGTTTTATGGAAGTTTCGTTATTCTGTTATTCGATTAATAGATAATCATTAAATTTAAAGTAATTCTTTTCTTAAAAGTCAAAATATAAATAACTCAGTTTTCAGCAATGTAAATAACAAATAGAGATTTTTGTACGTAAAAAAACTTAAATTAAAAAATATATTTTAATAAATTGTTATGTACTTTTTTATTATTTTTATTTTTACTGTATGATAAAAATAATTAAAAAAAATTAGCTTGCATAACACAAAAACAAATCTTCTACTAAACCAAATTATTTTAGGTTAAAAAAATCCTAATTTTTAAAGTAAATGGGTTAATTATAATAGTTAACAAAAAGTTAAGCTGTTCGTTTGTTTCTAATTTTTTACAAACTTTAATAACTAAACTAAGATATTTTAATAACTAAAAAGAAATTATTGTCTGCAATTCATAAAATTTTGCAATGACGAGTTGAAACTCGTGAGTGAATTCAACTCTAAAAGTCTTGAATTACGTTTGATTCATTATTAAAAAAGCGAACATGAGTTGAGTTTATAGGCTCAAACAAATATACCAGATTTAGTCAAAATTCCAATTTAAACTCAATTCATTTTTTCCGATACTTTCTTGAAATTATTTCTCGCCTTTAAAAACATTTTTTTTCCCTTTAATTGCCACCTCGTATAAACTGGCGGAAATCCAGTATATAATTCTGAGGATTAAAATGCGGTAAATGCATGTAAGACGATGCCTCATAGCTAATATCTGTAGTAATCTGCTCTTTACACCTCCCTCTCCCTCCTGAGCACTTAAAATTTTTTTACAAGAAGGCTTCTTTGCAATCGATAGCGCAATCACATCTTTTTTTTCGTATCAAAATGATTGTGAGTTGCAAAATTACACCTGGACGATTAAATCATTATTGAAAAGAAATGTTTCTTAACAGGTTGTCTGCCGTGTTGTCCGAATTTGGTAAAAAATAATTGAAAAAAAAAAACAAAGCGGTAAAACATGTATACTTGCCTGCAGAACCGCATTGAAAATCTAGAATAAAACGGAGTTAAACAAACGTAAAGTAATGAAATACCATTGTCATTCGTACTTATTCATCACGTTTGTTTTAACAAATCATATATTACGTAATATATTATTTGGCACTGAAAAAGATTTTACAAGACGCTTTCCTTGTAATCCATAGGACTAATGAAAACCAATCATCTTTTTTTTCCCCTTTCGTAGCAAAATGCTTGTGAGTTTAAAATTCCACTTGGACGATTAAATCATTATTGAAAAGAAATTTTTCCTTATACGTTGTCTGCCGTGTTGTCGGAAATTGGTAGAAAAGAATTGAAAAAAAACAAAGCGGTAAAACATGTACACTTGCCTGCAGAGCCGCGTTGAAAATAGGCTCTAGAATAAAACGCAGTTAAACAAACGTAAAGTAAATGAAAGACCATTGTCATTCGTACTTATTCATCACGTTTGTCTTAACAAATCATATATTACGTAATATATTATTTGGCACTGAAAAAGATTTTACATGGCGCTTTGCCATCCACAGGACTAATGAAAACCAATCATCTTTTTTTTTTTTTTCTCTTTCGTAGCAAAATGCTTGTGAGTTTAAAATTTCACTTGGACGATTAAATCATTATTGAAAAGAAAATTTTCTTAATACGCTGGCTGCCGTGTTGTCAGAAATTGGTAAAAAAGAATTGAAAAAACAAAGCGGTAAAACATGTATACTTGCCTTCAGAGCCGCGTTGAAAATAGGATCTAGAATAAAACGCAGTTAAACAAACGTAAAGTATATGAAAAATCATTGTCATTCCTACTTATTCATCACGTTTGTTTTAACAAATCATATATTACGTAATATATTATTTGGCACTGAAAAAGGTTTTACATGGCGCTTTGCCATCCACAGGACTAATGAAAACCAATCATCTTTTTTTTTTTTTTTCTCTTTCGTAGCAAAATGCTTGTGAGTTTAAAATTTCACTTGGACGATTAAATCATTATTGAAAAGAAAATTTTCTTAATACGCTGGCTGCCGTGTTGTCAGAAATTGGTAAAAAAGAATTGAAAAAACAAAGCGGTAAAACATGTATACTTGCCTTCAGAGCCGCGTTGAAAATAGGATCTAGAATAAAACGCAGTTAAACAAACGTAAAGTATATGAAAAATCATTGTCATTCCTACTTATTCATCACGTTTGCTTTAACAAATCATATATTACGTAATATATTATTTGGAGAAAATTTCCTTGAGAATTTAAAAGTAAAATTCACTCAAGTAATTTAAGGATTTAAGATTAATTTACGGCAATTAATTAATTAATTAGAATTTTTGAATTACACTAGAGCATTTTAAGTCTTGTTTCATTACTGAATTAATTAAAGAGATTTTGACATCACTATAGTAAATTCATAACATGAAGCAAAATAATTATTCATTTTTACTCATTATATTATTTTTTATATTATTATTTTTATTTTTATTTTACGCACTTTCTAACATATTTGAAAAGCGTTTATAACTTCGGTTTGTATGGCCGTCTTACCGTACGGTAAATCTCGTAAATATACTCGGATTGCCATGAAATTTATATATCTTATTGACGTTTACCATAGCACTACCTTACTAAAAATGAAGCGTGTAGCATTTACAGTTCGCTTATAGGAACAGTCAAAAATATTCCGTTACATTACGGCCAGTGGTAAAAATCGTTTCAAGTGCATTTTGATGATGTTATATCATTTAGAACATAATGAAATTGATATGCATTTATGAAGTGTACAAAAACATGCTTTCTGTGGAATATTGGATCCAAAACATTTATTATTCATTTACAGGGACACACAAAATAATCCCGTTACATAATAGTCTACAGGAAATAGTCGTTTGCAGTATATTATAATGTTGTTGTATTCCAAACATAATGAAATTTATATGGATTACTGAAGTGTACTATAAGTTTCTTACAGAAAAGTATGGTGTGCATTGCATTTATCGATCATTTACAGGGAGACACAAAATAATTCGATTAAAGTACTATCTATGAGCTAAAATTTCTGGAAGTGGGTTTTAAATGTTTGTTTGCGTTTTTACGTTTAACTAAATGTTGCATAGTATGTGGTGGGTATAAATTCTTTTAATCATATACAGGGCTAAACAAACGAATCCGTATATATCACCGACTATGGAAGTGAGTTACTTAGGATAGTTTTTAATTTTGGTATGTATTTTCCTGATGAACTATGTTTATTATACTGATTGAAGTTTGTAGAATATAAATCAATTCATATACAGGGCTACTCAAAGAGCAAGATAAACTGTCGTTTATTATTGCTAATTCCTGTAAGTGAGTTTTAAGTTGTACTATGCGTATTTTACCTGAATTAAATTTTAGCTCACTATATGGTGTGTACAAAAGATTTCAGATAATATACAGGTCTGTATAAAATAATTTGAGTTCATCTTCATCTATTGCGAAAGTTGTTATAAGTGAATTTTCTATCTGAACTAAAGTTGAGCATTCTATGTAGTATATATGTTATATATACAAATATATAAATAATATGTAGGTCAATATCAAATAATTACACTTTTGTTTAGCATGGAAGATAATTGTTAAAACTGTATTTTTAAATGTGTTATGTGTTTTCTAAACTGTTTACTTACATAACTTCTTTCACCTTATTTAACTGTGAAATTTCGTTACAGTTTTCAAGATGAGTTGGAATGTGTTTCATAATCTATGCTGGACGCTTGATTATTAGATCTTGTTTAAAAATGAGTGTGAATTGAGTGAATTCGTTTTATAATTTTTGACATTGATCGCGAAATTTACTTATTTTTCAGATTGTAAATTTGTGTTTGAATTATTTGTGTGTGTGTGTGTGTGAGTTTGCACAACACTGGCTGTTAAACATTTGTATCCTATTAATAATTTTAAAGATATATTAAAAATAAATATCCCTGACGGCTCGGCCTACAGGCACAGGTAGATTTCGAAGACGCAGACCGTGGGGTACCTGTTTCTCGGGAGTTGCGGAAGAAATGACCTTTTTGCGACGATGCTGCAGTTGGACCCGCATACTTCGAAACCAAACTTGTTTGCAGGCGGAACCAGCGAGGATTTTTTTTTTTTTTTTTTTTTTTTTTTTTTTTTTTTTTTTTTTTTTTTTTTGCTATAAGAGTTGATCCTATAAAAAACATGTCAATATAAAAGTTTTAGAGAATATTAAGAGGATTTATAATAAATTTAAGCGGATTTTAAATTTTGGGAATTGACGAAGTTATGAATTTTTTTCTTCTAAACCCCCCCTCCCCCCCTTTAAGACAAATTTTAATTATATCAAAAATCTGTCATGCATAAATTTTCGGCCCTTCTCCTAGAAGTAATAATAACTTCAAACGGATTCGATATGTATCATCATTAAGAAATTATCGGATTTTTTCTGTTTTCACAAAAAGTCCCCCCCCATTCCCCCCCCTGGTTCGATTTTGCCCATTAACGAACTTGACCGAGAATTTATGCCCCTTGATTTTATGTATCAGTTTCGAAAAGATGCGGGAGTTGGAACCGCCTACTTCGAAAAATAACTTGTTTGCAGGCGGAGCCGGCAGGGATTTTTTTGTTTTTAATTTTTTTTTTGCTATAACGGTTGGTAATATAAAAAACTTATCAGCATAAAAGTTTTAGATAATATTAAGAGGAATTATAATAAATTTAAGCGGATTTGAAATCTTGGGAATTGACGAAATTATGAATTTTTTTCTTCTAAAACCCGCCCTTCCCTCCCCGCTTAAGGCAATTTTTAATTATATCAAAAATCTGTCATACATAAATTTTCGACACTTTTCCTAGAAGTAATAATAACTTTAAATGGATTCGATACGTATAATAATAAAGAAATTATGAGGGTTTTTCTGTTTTCACAAAAAGCCCTCCATTTCCCCCCCCCCCTTGGTTCGATTTTGCCCATTAACGAACTTGACCGAGAATTTATGCCCCTTGATTTTATGTATCAGTTTCGAAAAGATGCGGGAGTTGGAACCGCCTACTTCGAAAAATAACTTGTTTGCAGGCAGAGCCGGCAGGGATTTTTTTTGTTTTTAATTTTTTTTTTTTGCTATAACGGTTGGTAATATAAAAAACTTATCAGCATAAAAGTTTTAGATAATATTAAGAGGAATTATAATAAATTTAAGCGGATTTGAAATCTTGGGAATTGACGAAATTATGAATTTTTTTCTTCTAAACCCCCCCCTTCCCTCCCCGCTTAAGGCAATTTTTAATTATATCAAAAATCTGTCATACATAAATTTTCGACACTTTTCCTAGAATTAATAATAACTTTAAATGGATTCGATACGTATAATAATAAAGAAATTATGAGGGTTTTTCTGTTTTCACAAAAAGCCCCCCATTTCCCACCCACCCCCCTTGGTTCGATTTTGCCCATTAACGAACTTGACCGAGATTTTATGACCCTTGATTTTATGTATCAGTTTGGAAGAGATTTATGCAGAATTTTTCCAGTTATCGTGGTCAGAAAAAAGTGACATAGATAGATAGATAGATAGATAGATAGATAGATAGATAGATAGATAAAGTTTTGAACTGGGGTTGGTTTTGGGTTCTGGGAGTCATGATCGGCGTAGATCTGCAAAAATTTTTCAAAATTTCCAACTTAGGTGAGAATGTAATAGGTAGTATTTCTTACGAAATCTACCTAATAAGGATGTGATGTGTATATAAATGGTCTTTGTTGTATGCAAAACATGTCATAATTACCAAATCGTCAGTTGAGGCTCACTGTGGAGACGCAAAAAGTTTTTGGTTTCTGTCTGTCTGTTTGTTCGCCTGTCTGTTCCACGATAACTGCCGTAAAAATCGTCCTATTAGGTTGGTTTTTGGTGGGTATGTTGGTGAAGTAACCGGAATTAGCGGTATAGTTTTTAGTTACATTTGGTTCATTCGTTCGAAAAGTATAGAACATTTCCTTTTAGGTCATAAAGCGTTTCTATAGGAATGCAGACGATTTTCAAATTCATTTTTTACTGAAATGAAAATTGAATATTTTAATAATGCATTTAAACGTAAAATTATTAATGCTAAATTTTCGATATGGAGGTTTTAAATACATCCAATACCTTTGAAAATTTGCTGATACATTCATTAGAATTTAGGAATTAATTGTTTAAATTATCGGAAAAATTTCGCATCTGTTTGGGAAATATAAAACATTTTACTTTCATATTTTTTACAAATTTTAAAATGCATTTCTTGTTACTTTGCTCTTTAATGTATCAGTTGCTTAGCAACCGTATTTCAAAGAATATCAAAATAATAAAATTCAAGTAACTTGCACTATTTTGCTGCAATATCTTATTATCAAAAAAATTATTTTTGTATTGTATTGACACAAACGAAGAATTTATTTTAATAATAGTTTTTTTTTTTAATCTAAAAAGTTACATGAATAAGATGCTCATAAGAATTTCAGAATATCATTGCATAAACCGTGTTTAATTTAACACTTTTAATTTCTGAAACCTCCAAAGTATTTTATATGCCTATAAATATGTATGTAACATAAAAAAAATAAATAGCGGATTGGAAGATGCTAAATAATATGAAAAGTGAGATAAAAAGAAACAATGAGTTTTTGAGCTGACGTTAAGGCTCCTCATCTGCAGATTTACTAGTTACTAGCACAAACGTTTAGAGGAGATAAAACAAACTTAGACACACAAAAGTCACCGTAAAATATAAGGTTAAAATTCAAAAAGTGAAATGCTAAAGATCACTCTCAGATTGTATATAAATATACATGTTTATTGCACAATATTGAATAACCTATCTCTGTCTTTTTTTTTGCACTTAAAATGTATACAGATAAGAAGAAATACAGGCATTGCAAAAAAACTGTAACATTACTTCACTATCCTTTCTACTCAAGAGAGGAGGGAGTAGGATATCAAATAATTTTTCCATTGGTCGTTTCCAGTTGTATTAAGAGAAATTCGCTTAAAAAGTAGGGCAATAAAAGCATGACAATATACGAGATCTTGACTACAGGTAAAAATCTTCTAAAAATGTCAGTTCATATTAAACTCTCTCCCTAAAGTGACGTATTTGAATAGTCCTAAATAATTCATTTTCGCTTTCTGAACACATAGCGTAAGGAAAATATTTTAATCATGTGTGTGAACACAATAGCTTTCTGCTGAGGGGAATCTGTACCATACTGGCACGCCTGGTGAAGTTACGCCAAGACTTATTAAATCTTCTCCAACATACACATAATTTTATTAACTTTTTTTATGAATCAATTTGAGATCAAAACATAAAAGAGAGTTAAAAATTAAAAATAAATGAACAACGTGAAATTAGCAATAATAAAAATATATAAAATGGCAAACAGAGCGGAGACGCAAGCATATTTACATGGCATAAACTTTTGAATCAGTTTTTAATCTTTTAAATTTGGCACTGATGATGAAGCTGTAGGGGTTCCGAAACAGCTGTTCGCCATTTTATATATTTTTATTTGTGCTATTTCACGTTGTCCATTTATTTTTAATATAACGGCGCAAAATTCAATCCACCTATTTTAAACATAAAATAGTGATCGTTTGGAATTTAATGGACCAAGTTACGTTACTTAAAATAATCATTAACTAAATGAACTAACTTAATCTTATATAAAATAAAGGTTTGCGCTATGTACTTTTAGTAGATAAGACGAGAAACCGTTTTAATCCAAATTCGCTAGCATTTACGTTTAATTTTAACTAGAAGTATTTAAAACAGCTAGAAGGTAAAAGTATTAATAAAATAAAAAGCCATAAACCACTTAAATGAGAAGTAACAAATTAAAGTTGCCAATTAAAAATTTATTATGAAAAACACAACGGAATTACAAGAGAGAAGATAGAAGAAAAAAATATTTACAAATGAATTAGACATTGTCTATGTTTAGTTCATAGATTCGCTGTAAGAGGACATCCATGCTCCCAGCACTTTCAAACGGTATTTCTGATTAAGCTCATATTTGGCGAAAATGTTATGTACTACTGTCGCAAAAACTTTATAGATGTTCGTACGATTCTTCCAACGGGTTAGGTATTTCAACAATTTTTAAACAATTTTCAATGTCTTTTTGTGACCGTTTCTGTACATAAAATCACCAGAAACATGTGACAGAGTATAAGTGATAAATCCTTGCGTCCATGTAGCAAGCATTAGCGACTCAGAGGTAACGGCTCCAGTTTCAAAGCTAAAGTTCCAATGTTCGAATCCAGCTGATTTCATTGTGTCAGAAATTCATCGGAATCCACGGCATTCTATAAAATGTTCGGAAAAATCGGTAGAGTCACTTCTGATTTTTATGTTATAATTTCATTTTATCTTATTTCCTTTTATTTAATTTAATTTCATTTACATGTTTAAATTTAAATATTTTTTTTATATATATGTATTACATAAAGTGCACTTGAGAAATTATTTGATAGAATTTAGTAATCTAAATATAATTTTTACCAATATCAAGAAGTGCCCATTTAACATTTCACCGCTTAAATTTCGATTATATATTGTATGGTTGTTTGTGCTAGTATGTTTTCTTCTATTTCCCCTAACGTTTGTGCGGATAAATTTGAGATACCCTGTAAAACGCAAATTCGTACAAGTCAATTACAATTACTTTGGCTATTTCCAAAAGGGAGCATTTAAGATTTCACATGAAGTTTTAATACATTTTACAGTCGTAAAATTTCATCAAACTACTATTTAAAAGATAAGCGACACTATTATTTTGTATGGTGCTATGAAAGTTTTATATTCATTATATTTTCTATTTGTAATATTTTGTTTAGAAAAGTAATTACGAGAGAAAGTCATTAAGTAAGTCACTAAAGATTATTAAATAATAACTTACAATGGCACTTCAAAACTATTTTTATTTCTCAACATATTCTCCACCCATATTTATGCACTTATATCACCGTTTTATCAGTGCCCCTATACCAGCTGCATACAACTCTTTGGGTTGCTGTATCAGCCACATTAGGACTTCAAGGTGAACCTTTTCATCATCTGTGAACATCATCTTGCTTCCAAAATGGTTTTTTAGTGGACTAAACAGATGGAAATTGCTTGGGGCTAAGTCGAAGCTGTATGGTGGATGTTGAAGAAGTTGCAAGATGATGTTCACAGATGATGAAAAGGTTCAACTTAAAGTCCTAATGTGGCTGCGACAGCAACCCAAAGAATTTTATGCAGCCGGTTGTTGGGGCACTGGTAAAACGGTGATATAAGTGCACAAATATTGGTGGAGAATATGTTGAGAAATAAAAATAGTTTTGAAGTGCATATCATTGTAAGTTATTATTTAATTATCTTTCGTGACTTACTTAATGACTTTCTCTCGTAAATAACGGCAAAATTTGAACAATTTATTTATTTTTTTAAAACAATGCAAATAAATTAACGATTTGAATAACATTTTACAATAAAATACTAAAAAAATATGCGCATCTTAATAAATATATTAATATTGTAAAAAAAAATGCTTTGTACTGGGACAGACTTCTTTATTCTTGTTTATATATGAAGCTAACGAATTCTCATTTTTTAAATTATTTAAAGCTGCAGAACAATTTATTATTATTTCTATAATCAATAAAATAAAAAAAATATGGGAATTTTAGTCTTTTTTTATGAATTAAAAAATATCCAAATTTCGTAATCATTCAACTTTGATAAATTTTCATTTAAAAAAACTTATAATAAAAAATAAAATCCTTTGTCTAGACATTAGATTAGAGCGTCAGAGAAAATACAGTACAAGCATCTTAACAGAGTTCTCCGTAATTCAATGTGACTCGCTATTTAAATATGTTAATCTTTCTTAGATCTCTTTTCAGTTATGTCAGTAAACCAACAGGCCTTTAAAATTGCTATCAATGTGAAATAATCCTGATGTGTAAAGGTTAATTTACATTATAATGAACAATGCTATTTCAGATTTGAAAACGAAAAAAAAGCGAAATTAAAATAAACTACATTGTAAAGGGACTCCTTAAGAAAATTATAATGAAAAAGTATTTTTAAAAACATTTTTGTGATTCAGTAGTACGTTACATCACAATAAGATTAAGCATTTCTTTTGAACAGCTATTTTGACGCTTATAAAGATTTATCGGACGTAAAATGTTATGTTTGTCGTGTAAATAAATTAAATTGCTTTTACATAGACTGTTTGCAAATTAAGCACTGGATTAAAACAACACTAAAGAAAACATGCTACACAAAGTGTCTCGAAATTATTTATATCGATACCTGGTTTAGTTCCAGTATTTTTATCGTCGTGCGTGGTAACAACATACAGGGTGGTCATAAAATCTTTCCCTAATTATAATAATTTATTGCAGAAAAACTAATATAATTAGGGATATGCTTGTTTCAATATATTGTAAAGATATTTAGGAAATTTTTAATAATTAAAACATACTACTTACGTCCCGAATACTTACGCCAGTAAATTTTGATGTGAGCACCTCGAAATTGGTTGCTCGAAGAATGTCAAGGCAGTATTCCATTACTCGCGACGTATTGCCCAACATTTAGATAGTCACACTAGACGCAACATCTGTGATCCTGACCATGAGTGTTTCAATATATTTTACTGGTGTTGCAAAAAATCTGTCCTTTATGTACGTCCAAAAGAAAAAATATAGAGGAGTAATATCGGGTGAGTGAGGTGGCCAGAGTGTAGGTCCATTTCGTCCGATCCAGCTTCCATAAAATTTGTCAAAAAATAAAATGAAAAAAAAGACTTTTCCATAATAAAAATCTTACAGTATTACATTCAATGGTTATTTCGTACTATTTTTTTTTTGTAATCAGGGAAAGATCTTATGACTACCCTATATAATCGTCTTTATTATTGTTTACTAGTAAATTTGTATCTCCTAATGTAAAAGTAACGCAGTAAACTTTTACAGTTTACAAAATTCATGAATTCATAATTCTTCCTTTTAATATGACTATAATATCTATACTATTATTATAAAGGAGTAAAGATTGTTTGTTTGTTTGTAGGGGGTAATCTCTGGAACTACCGAATCAATTTCAAAAGTGATGGTGGCAAATTGATGGTGACAACCCTTGCTCCAACATAGGCTATATTTTATGTCGGTGCCACTAACCCCAGGGGGTGCAGGAGCAAAAGACGTTCTGAAATTGCCATTTTTTAGCTATCAAACTGGCTATCAAGCCCTGAGAGCTTGCCAGCCGGTTCTGTATGTATGTATGTACGTACGTAATGCGATAACTCTTCATAGAAATATCCGTTTTCCTTCAAATTTTGTTTATAGGTTCACTGTGTTAAGGCGCTTCCCTGATTAGTTTTCGGGATTGATTAGTTAAGTATAAGGGGGGGGGGGGGTTCGGGGGGCTAATCCCCCCCTTAATTTATATAAATGGGTTTTTCATGCAGAATTATTCCGTTTTCCTTCAAATTTTGTTTATAGGTTCATTGGGTTAAGACGCTTCCCTGATTACTTTTCGGGATTGATTGGTTAAGTATAAAGGGGGGGACGGGGGGCTAATCCCTCCTTAATTTATATAAATGGGTTTTTCAAGCAGAATTATTCCGTTTTCCTTCAAATTTTGTTTATGTGTTCACTGTGTTAAGGCGCTTCCCTGATTAGTTTTCGGGATTGATTGGTTAAGTATAAAGGGGGGAACGGGGGGGGGCTAATCCCCCCCTTAATTTATATAAATGGGTTTTTCATGCAGAATTATCCCATTTCCTTAAAATTTTGGTTAAAGGTTCACTGTGTTAAGACGCTTCCCTGATTAGTTTTCGGGATTGATTGGTTAAGTATAAAGGGGGGAACGGGGGGATAATCCCCCCCTTAATTTATATAAATGGGTTTTTCATGCAGAATTATTCCGTTTTCCTTCAAATTTTGTTTATAGGTTCACTGTGTTAAGTCGCTTCCCTGATTAGTTTTCGGGATTGATTGGTTAAGTATAAAGGGGGGGAACGGGGGGCTAATACCCCTCTTATTTTATATAAATGGGTTTTTCATGCAGAATTATTCCGTTTTCCTTCAAATTTTGTTTATAGGTTCACTGTGTTAAGACGCTTCCCTGATTAGTTTTCGGGATTGATTGGTTAAGTATAAAGTGGGGGAACGGGGGGATAATCCCCCCCTTAATTTATATAAATGGGTTTTTCATGCAGAATTATTCTATTTGCTTCAAAATTTGCTTATAGGTTCATTGGGTTAAGACGCTCCCCTGATTAGTTTTCGTGATTGATTGATTAAGTATAAAGGGGGGGAACGGGGGGCTAATACCCCCCTTAATTTATATAAATGGGTTTTTCATGCAGAATTATCCCATTTCCTTCAAATTTTGTTTATAGGTTCACTGTGTTAAGGAGCTTCCCTGATTAGTTTTCGGGATTGATTGGTTAAGTATAAAGGGGGGGGAACGGGGGGCTAATTTCCCCCTTAATTTATATAAATGGGTTTTTCATGCAGAATTATTCTATTTGCTTCAAAATTTGTTTATAGGTTCATTGGTTTAAGACGCTCCCCTGATTAGTTTTCGGGATTGATTGATTAAGTATAAAGGGGGGGAACGGGGGGCTAATACCCCCCCTTAGTTTATATAAATGGGTTTTTCATGCAGAATTATCCCATTTCCTTCAAATTTTATTTATAGGTTCACTGTGTTAAGGCGCATCCTTGATTAGTTTTCGGGATTGATTGGTTAAGTATAAAGGGGGTAACGTAGGGCTAACCCCCCCTTATTTTATATAAATGGGTTTTTCATGCAGAATTATTCCGTTTTCCTTCAAATTTTGTTTATAGGTTCACTGTGTTAAGACACTTCCCTGATTAGTTTTCGGGATTGATTGGTTAAGTATAAAGGGGGGGGGGAGGACGGGGGGGGCTAATCCCCCCTTAATTTATATAAATGGGTTTTTCATGCAGAATTATCCCATTTGCTTCAAAATTTGTTTATAGGTTCATTGGGTTAAGACGCTTCCCTGATTAGTTTTCTGGATTGATTGGTTAAGTATAAAGGGGGGGACGGAGGGGGCTAATCCCTCCTTAATTTATATAAATGGATTTTTCATGCAGAATTATCCGATTTTCTTCAAATTTTGTATATATATTCATTGTAATTAGAGATTTACCTGATTAGTTTAAGGGGTTCATTAGTTAACTATGAGGGGGGTAACGGGGGGATGACCCCCCCTCTTAATATATTGTTTATTTCTTTATTTTTCTTTATTTCTCTATTATTTCAAATTCTTTGAAATAAGAGTATAATTAACAATTAGTGTGAATAGCCTGTGAACTCAATGTCCTCAGTTTAACTGGGCAGTTTTATTTTTATTTTTTAAACTGAAGGAGCTAGAAATTTGAAATTTGTCATTGTAGTTACTTATAAGATGTAAATGCTCTCTAAGAACAAAATAAAAAAGAAATTGAAATTTAAAAGGGTGAAATGAGCGAAAAGCGTTCTAAAGACTGTCTAAATTACAATTTCTATGAAATCTCTGGAACTACATAACCGATTTCAAAAGTATTGGTGGCAAATTGCTTGGGGACAATACCTACTCCAACATAGGCTATATTTTATGTCGGTGCCACTAACATCAATGGGGTGCAGGATCGAAAAATGTTCGAAAATTGCGACTTTTTTATACTGAAGGGGCAAGAAATTTGAAATTTAGCATTATAGTTACTTATAAGATGTAAATGCTCTCTAAGAATAAATTAAAAAAAAATGAAATTTAAATGGGTGAAATGAGCGAAAAGCGTTCTGAAGTCATTCTAAATTACAATTTCTATGGAATCTCTGGAACCACGGAACCGATTTCAAAAGTGATGGTGGAAAATTGGTGGTGACAATCTCTGCTCCAACAGGCTCTTTAATAAAAAACTATGCGTTGCTGACGACTGGGTTTTTCGCTAATTGTTGCAACAGATTAATCTCGGAAAATGAAACATTTGAAGTTACTGAAAAAAATGATAGCTCAAAAAGTATTTGTCAGAAAATTGTTAGACAAACTGCGTTTGAAAGGTAAAAAATTGTATTTCTCGTGATATAAATTTCGAATCTAATGATTATGCCGTTTTTCAAATATTGAATTTCAAAAATTACTAAATTTTCCAATGGAGTACCATAGCGAAACATTCATGCGTAAAAAGATAATGATAAGAGCGACGCGTCCTGACGTGTATATTGGCTATAGCACGAGTCACAAATTATAGTAGCCTTATTATTGTGTTAAAATATAAAAGTTATTTATGAAATGTCAATATTTTGTTTGATTAAAGGTTCGTTAAAAGAAATTGACCAGCGTAGCGGGCGTAGCTTGCTAGTACTATAATAAACTTGAAAAAAAAAAAAACAAGTCCTAACAACATAACTGACCAGATCTTATATACAGGCTTCCTAAGCCTCATGGAATACAGGCGATTTAATGAGTTTAAATATCAGAATTTCGTAAAGTAATTTTTGCATATCTAACCACAATTTACCCCCCGTAAATAAGGCAAATGTTAATTTAAAAAGATTCTGGTATTCTTCCTCTGAGGCGTACGACTCCTGACATATATGTATACATGTATATATAATATATCTTGGAAATAAAAAAAAATAACTTACAAGTTTGAATAATAAAAATGACCGAATCTTTTATTTAAAGATAGCATATAGCCATATTTTACATGAGTTGTTCAGTAATATATATATGTATATATATATATATATATATATATATACTTAGAGGGGGAAGATTTTTAATATATAAAAACTACAAGGAATTCTCGATATATTAAGAATCTTTTAAATATACATGATTCCAAACAGGAAATGAAATAAAGAGAATTTAATCCTAAATTTGAACGGAAAAGTGATAAAAAATCCTAAATGGAAAATTGAAGAGCAACGCGCCACGAGAGGGTTTAATGTACAGTTGGCAAGAACATCCATGTTTCGACACACATATACAGGGTATCTGATACACATATACAGGGTATCCGAAAAGTCTTGAAATAGTCGAATAACTCGTGAAATATACATCTCATAAAACGAAAAATATGTATTCAATATTTTAGAAAAATCTATTTAGAGACATCAAAGTTGTCCCCGCCCAACTCATCACCTGGCGGTAAAGGGGGGGGGGGGGGGACTTTGAAATCTTAAACGATAGGCCCCTTTTTTATTGCAAATTCGGATTCTACAGGGAAAAATACGTAACTTTTGTATTTAACATTTTCTTCGGAAAATTGTATATGGCGCTGTAATTGAGTAAAATGCAGTGAGAATCGTTTCCGATGAAAAGTCTGGAAAAGATCGAGAAATATACATCGGATTGAAAAAAGGGAAAAATACATGTTCAATATTTTTTTTAAATCTATTTAGCTATATCAAAGTTAACCCTCCCACCTCTACCCACCTGGTGGGGAAAGGGGGTCAATTTTAAAATCTGAAATGATAACCCTCGCTTTTTTTGCAGATTTGGATTCTACGTCAAAAAATAGGTAACTTTTGTATTTAACATTTTCTTCGGAAAATCGTAGATTGAGCTGTAATCGAGTAAAATGCAGTGAGAATCGTTTCCTTTGAAAAATCTGGAAACTGTCGAAAAACTCAAGAAATATATATCAGATTGCAAAACGAAATAATACGTGTTCAATATTTTAGAAAAATCTATTTAGGGATATGAAAGTTGTCATTTTTCTAAAATATTGAACACGTATTTTTCCGTTTTTTAATCTGATGTATATTTCTCCACTTATTAGACCGTTTCAAGACTTTTCAATGGCTATTCTGACTGCATTTTACTCGATTACAGCGCCATCTATGATATCCCGAAGAAAATTTTAAATACAAAAGTTAAATTTTTCCCCCGTACAAACCGAATCTGCAATAAAAAATGAGTTATCATTTAAGATTTCAAAGTTGCCCCCTTTCCCCCCAGGGGGCAGAGTTGAGGGGGGGGGGGGCTTTTTATTATCCCTAAGTACATTTTTTTAAATTATTGAACATGATTTTCCCATTTTTTAATCCGATCTGTATTTCTCAAGTTATTTGATCGTTTCCAGACTTTTCAATGGAAACGATTCTCACTGCACTTTACTCGATTACAAGGGTATTTACGATTTTCCGAAGAAAATGTTAAATACAAATGTTGCGTATTTTTTTCCAGTATAATACGAATCTGTAATAAAAAGGGGTTACTTTTTTATTTCAAAGTTGCCCCCTTCCCCCCCCCCCCCATGGTAAAAAGTTGGCGTTGCAACTTTGATATCCGTAAATATATTTTTCAAAAGTATTGAACACATATTTTCTGTTTTTCAATCCGATGTATATTTCTCGAGTTAATCGATCGTTTGCAAACTCTTCAGTCACCCTGTATATATATATATATATATATATATAAACAAAAAACAGAGTTTGTATGAATAAATAATTTTGTACACGCAAAGTACAGGATAAAGTACTTCCACAGTTTAAAGTTTAATGAAATGCATGATTTGGCTTTTTTTTTTTACTATGTGTTCCACAAAATTTACAGCTTCAAGATAAAAAAAAACATTTTGATTGAAAAATCTTTTATATACATAGTTAAAAGTAACGTAAAATTGTATTGTCGGATATCTCAGTTTTGACTCAATTTGAGCAAGATAATCGTTGTTTGTACAAAATAATCGTTGAAATTTTAGGATATCTCTATAATGTCATTCCCGTAGCTTCGAGTTAGAAAATTTATTTTATCATTTTTTAAATATTCGCTAGTTATATTTTTTTTTAAATATGAACAAATTTAAAAGTATCGAAAGTTTTCATGTTATTGTGTGTAGCAAATTTAATATACAGAGTGGTTAAAATTAAACTGACGGTACTCAGAGGCTCATAACTCCGGTTCTTCTGAACGGATCCGAATGAAACTTCAGATTAATGTTATGTAGATCATGCAGCCGAGGTTTTCGTAAAAAATAAAGTTTTAAATTTTGCAACCACGTGGCGTTTTATCAATGTAAAAGGAAAGATAATGATTCAAAAATCAAAGTATAACGGAATATTTTATTTATTTATACACTTGTGTGCTCTATGTGCATGCCTTGGCGGTCAGCAATATGCTGAAAGCGTACTACCGCGTTATCAACGGCCGCACGCAACATTTCAGTAGGAATGAGGTAGACATGGCGTACGATGCTAGCTTTCAAGTCCACTAAATTAGTTACACGTCCTTGATAAACATGATCTTTAAGAAAACCTCACAGCTAGAAATCACATGGGTTCAGATCTGGTGACCTTGCTGGTAAGGAAATCTGTAAAGTGCTCGAGATGACACGTTCATCAGAGAAGTTGGTTTGAATTACATTCTTTCCCCATCTTGCCGTATGAGCAGTTGCTCCATCTTGCATGAATATTGTGGTAGTCAAACAGCATCTTTCATTTAAAGCCGGGACAACATGATTCTCCAGGAAACTGCTGTATCGATCACCTGTTACTGTACGCCTAACAAACCCGTTCATTGTGACTTCCTCTAAAAAATGCGGCCCAAAATAAAATTCGCCTTGAATCCACACCAAGCCGTGACGTATGCGGAATGTAGTGGCTGTTGTTGCACGGCATGAGGATTGGTGGAACCCTATATGCGGCGGTTTTGTGTATTCACAGCACTATCTAAGTGAAAATAAGCCTTGTCTGTTCATAAGATGTGCGATGGCAAGTACTCATCCACTTGCATCCTCGCCAGAAAACACAACGCAAAATCAGAATCATCTTACGGTTTCAACTGTTGCACGATATGCATCTTGTAAGGGTAGAGCTTCAGAATTTTGCGTAAAATCATGCGCACGGTTGCCCATGGAATGTCCAATGCTCGTGCTATTGAGCGGCCACTTACAGTAGCATTTGAAGAATTTTCAAATGCCTTAGCTGTTGCAATCGCAACTTCCTCCAAAATCGCAACTTCCTCCACAATCGCCGGCTCAGGTGCACGTCGTCCTCTTCCCGGATCAACATAAAGAGAAGCAGTTTTTTCAAACTTACGAATCCTGCATTTAACAGCATTTACGGACATGGGTTCTCTCCTTACGTTTTTCAGCTATTGATAAGCACAGATGGCTGCCGAAGCATTGCTCTCATTCTGATAAAAAAAGTTTTACGATCAAGGCGTCTTCCTTCTTGTTCAGCGGCATGTTCAGTGCGGACGAATGATTTCTTTGAACAAAACGTTCCGCTTTTATAGCGAAATTGCACTAACTACTAATTTTCATATGGTTTTTAGTGTACAGCGCCATCTGATAACAAAATTTATTTTTTTTAAAGAAAATCTCGGTCGCATGATCTACATCACTACATTGTATAAAACAAAGTCGCTTTTTCTGTCCCTATATCCCTATGTACGCTTAAATCTTTAAAACTACGCAACGGATTTTGATGCGGTTTTTTTTAATAGATAGAGTGATTCAAGAGGAAGGTTTATATGTATATCCATTAAATAGTGGAGAAATACTGTTATTTTTGAGGTTTTTAATGTGATGTCGTAAATAATTTCATTTTTTCCGCTTATACATTGCAAACGCAGGCTGAACCCTACAAGATTTATCAAAATAATGTACTAATTATTGTACACATTAAAAAGGTCTACAGAAAACACAAAGAGATGAAGGTTTTCAAGGTTAACCCGAAGCAAAGCGAGGGAGGGCCGTTAGTAACATATATCTGAAGTTTCATTCGGATCTGTTCTGTAGAACCAGAGTTATGAGCCTCTGAGTATCGTCAGTTTAATTTTAACCACCATGTATTTCCCGTAATGAAACTATTGCTAGAATTTAAGAGTTCATTTTTACGACTCGATTTGAGATTCTAATTTTCCTAGATTAATACGTGATATCCCACATAGGATATAACCAAGTATATAGAAAACGATGCTTTACGAGCCGGTAAACAAATCTTGAAAAAAAAAATAGAAAAAACTACATGAACAAGAACGAGTATGATTTTTCTAAAGCTGATATGTAGGTGGAATTCTTTTCTGCCATTTCTCAAATTGTAATGAAGATGATAATTGTTTTTGTCTTTAAATATTAAACATTAGACTTTTATTTGAAATATTGTTAGTTAAGTTCCTTAGTTAAAGTTGTATTTTTTTTTGTTGATATCAAAAAAGTCTGAACTCTTCCATCTCTTCTAAGATTAACATATCCATGAGGTTTTATCCCACAGGCAGTCTAAGACCGGATGGCTTGACTTTCTCCAGAAAACTATTTAATCAAAAAAAATGCGATAAACAAATTATACATTTTATTAAAAGGCAGAAAACCAACGTTAAAAATGCACCAATAATAAACAAAAAAATCAGCAAACAGCTGTTTCGTATCCACAACGCTTGAAATTCGAAACAGATGTTTGCTGATTTTTTTGCTTATTATTTGGGCAATTTTAACGTTATTTACTGCCTTTTAATATTCTGGCAATGCTTTAAAATTAGGAAATTAAATATACGTAACTGTTTTGGAACACAGAAGAAAGAAATGATACATGTTCCATACCCCACTATGTCTCAGTGTTCTAATTCTCTCTCCCGGTAGCATATTTATGGCTTATCACCATAGAAATGCTGTTTTCTAGGTTCCACTTAAACCGTAACATCCGTCGTTAGTTTACAGGGAGAATTTTGTCTATACTTCACAATAGGCAAAAAGCGATCACACGACACACAATATTAGTGACTCATATGAAGATAATTAATGACTTGTTAGCACAGGAAATATGTAATTTTTGAAAGAAGTCCTTAATTTTGTTTTACAAATTTAATGGCTAAAATTCGATTTCAAAGTAGAATTTAATATTCACTTTTGACCTGTAAAATGGATATTTTTGAACTACAATTGTTGATAACTTTGCATATGTAAACTTTTAAACGTTTGTAAATGAACTTATAGGCACTCCATCTGTTGCACAATGGAAAATAAATAATAGTGTTTAGTTGAAAACTTAGTGTTGTTCTAGTGATCCTCCTCTCTCCTATGACATAAAAAGTAGTCACTATCTTCTTAAAGACCAATTGCATATTATATCGCAACTAAAATAATAATGTAAATTACGAGCGACTTATTTTTGAATTATTTATCAACAAAGTTGTTTGAAAATCTCCCGCATTTATATTCGATTTTCGAAGAAAACACCTTTTCTTAATGATGGGTTAACAGTAATATCCTTTTGGTTTAAACAAATTTATATTATATCAAAAATAATTACACTGATATGTATGTGATTAATACCCTTTTGTATCTTATTTATATCGCTTTATACAACTTACACTTAAATACCTTAAAAGGCATCATCTTTTGAATTATTTGGAAAAACTTTAATTTAAAATGAAATCCAAATGTACGATTGTCCCTTTATCAACATTACGGAAACAAATGGATGAACGTAGCACTTACAGAATTTTAAACTTAACCATTTTGTTCTTTCCTTTTCTGTATATTATATGTATACCGGAAGAAAATATGTTTTACATTGAAAGTAATAATGCATCTGAAACGGAATTCTACTAGAAAATAAGATAGCTATCTTAACCTGAAAGAGATTATCCTCAAAGGGATCTTTTTATCTTTTCTTTTGAGGTTTCAAAGAGAGCCAGTACCATTATACGAAAGTGGATACTTTAATGCTACCGACGTGTCGTAAGTATATTATGTTTCAATGTAGATACTTTATTTTATACACACGAAGAAATTGCTTAGAAGTACATAAATTGAATTTAATAGTCAAGTCGGGAATTTTATGTTCATATCATCGAAATTATTATTGCAAAAAGCTGTTTAAGATGTGTTTAATCAACTTTTATGATTATTGCATCTAAAATACTTTATTTAAACTTATTTGAGAAATGATGGATTGAGCTATAATATTTAATTTTAAGGTTAAAATAAAATCTACATTGGATTATACACTTACAGATATATAAATAATATATTTCTGCATCCCATTTATGTAATTTCGTAAAACGTATGTAAAAACCGTTTTCTTTTTAAATGACTTGAAAACATATTAACCTAACTTAAAATAAAACCCTAATGTACAATTGAACGTAAATGAACAATATAGAAACAAAATATTAAATACAATATAGAATTTTAATCTTAAACGTTTAGTTCGTTTATTTTTTGGATATTAAATTGGATATTTTGCAAATGAGATTATTCTACTTTCTAAATTAATAAAAATATTACTTTTATTTTGTTCGTAATAAAGATGTACGTAAGAAAAAATACAGTGTATGTCAATGTCGATTACAAAATGATTCTTTAAACTTTTTTTTAAAATGTTTACTTTTAGAAAAATTTAAATTGAAAAGCTTTCTATCGTGTATCTTAATGGACTACTTAAAAAATCATTCCAGAAAGAAAAAAAGGAACGAAAACCACTCTTTCGCAATTCCAAAAATCGTTTCCTCCACGAATACAAACAATTCTTTAAATATGTTACTTATTATATATGTCTGTATAATAAGTAAAGCTAAAAGATGAGCAGAGAAAATGAGCAGAGAAATCGACCATAACGAGTTCTGTCTAATTCGAAAGTCACAAAGCGAAATTCGCGTTCTCACACAAGCAAAAACAACCACAACGCGTCATAGTAATGAGAAAATACCACAAAGCGTTCTAGACGGTAAGTTTATGGGCACACTCCGCTTTATGATAATGACGAACTGTCACAACGCATTCTGAATTGTAGTGGATGCAACCATTACCTTTTAAAAAGAAGGAAAATTTTTGGATCAAGCCAAAATGTTACGAAAACATAACATAACCTCTTCCAAAATATCCACGATTCCGAAAAGCGTTCCTTTACATACAGAAACCTCACAAACGAATATATTTCCGATATTTAAAGTAACATTCCGAAACAAAATTTTCTTTTCTAGTCGTTTATTTAAAAAAAAAAAAGTTTTCGAGAATCTTTTACTTTGTATTAATAAGTTTCCAAAAAAAAAATAATAATAATAATAATGCTTTTTTGGATGCAATCAAGAAACTAGTGTGTGAAAGAAGACTAGTGTTATTTTTTAACGCAGCGGAAAATGTTTACTTGAGAATTGGTAGCACCCGAAAAAACGTTACTTTATGTTGTGATAACCGATTAAAATACTATAGCTGCACGGAAACGTTTCGGAAGCTATTTGGAAAACGTTTCGTTTCTCTTTTTACTTTTTACATTTTTTTTTCTTTTGAAAGGGGCAGCAAAGAGACTTTTGATTCAGAAATGCATCTCTAAGTCTCTGAAATTCATTAGTTACAGTGGTTTCTGAAGATAAAGGAACGCAATTCGGAACCGTAGATAACTCGCAAGAGGTTATGTTATGTATTCGTGACGTTTTGCTAAATACAGAAACATTTCTCTGTTTTTTTTTATTCATAACCTGTAACTTTGTGATCGATTTTGCAAATGAGATTATTCTACTTTCTAAATTAATAAAAATATTACTTTTATTTTGTTCGTAATAAAGATGTACGTAAGAAAAAATACAGTGTATGTCAATGTCGATTACAAAATGATTCTTTAAACTTTTTTTAAAATGTTTACTTTTAGAAAAATTTAAATTGAAAAGCTTTCTATCGTGTATCTTAATGGACTACTTAAAAAATCATTCCAGAAAGAAAAAAAGGAACGAAAACCACTCTTTCGCAATTCCAAAAATCGTTTCCTCCACGAATACAAACAATTCTTTAAATGCAAGCATACACAGTGCTGATTATGCTGCTTTCAAATTGAAATTCCCAAATGGAATTAATTCGAAATAAATCTGGGCTCTTTCAATATGTTATCAAAAATTATTTTCAATGAAAACGTAAAGGAAAAAAAAATGTTATGAAAATTGAGCCCAATTTTTTTTATTCTTTTGATTATGTGTATCTTCTTAAGAAATGTATCAATTTGAATCCATAGTAAAATTCTGAATCAAGTACTTTTATTTTTAATAAACATTTTAAACAATATTTTACCTGTCTAAAATTAGCCCAATTTGCTATTTTCAGTTTGAGGGCAACATATTCAGTGTTGAGTATAATTGTATTAAACGGTCTGTTTACATTTTATGACGAAATTTTTTAAAATCCTTTAAATAGACTTCATAAAGAAGGATGTAGTACATTTCTTGGTTATTTATTTATTTACTTTGTAAGTTCACGCATAATTTTAGAACAGGTGAACCAGTCATGATAAGTTATTTTTTGTCTACTTGTTTAAAAGCAATTGTTTTCCAGGTGGTTATATTTAATATTTTAGAATGAATTTAAGAATGAATTTTTTAGAATGAATTTTTCTGATCATCTTCGCGTTAGAAACTTTAAAAATTACACCTTTTTTCCAAAATTTGAATATACCATTAATGTAGAGAACAGTATGTTGCTTTCTAACAGTCATCGTGCCATACATTTTTTTTAAAGGTCACGTGAAAAGTTTTAAAACATTGCGTCTTCCTAAAATCTTTCTACACTCTAAAGAAAGATAGACATTTGTTAATGGAGGAAAATATAATGTAACCACGAAGGAAAATATACGATAACTTCTTCCGAAACATCCATGATTCGAAAAGCGTTCTTTATCTTTTGAAAGCTCAGAATCCAAAATATTTTTGAGGTTTAATGAAGCATTTTCGAAATCGTTATTATCTCGGAAAAAGTTATTGTATATTTACGTTCATGGTTATATTATATTTTCGTAGATGAAGAATCATTTATCTTTCTCAGTTAAATTCTTCAGTGGTGTCACTGTCAAGGTGTTTAAATCAAGGTGTTTATTAATGTTAAAAAATATTTTTTTTTAAAAAAGGTTTATCATATAGTATATAGATTTCTGTAGTACTGCCAATAAAGTTGTACATATTGTGATCTATAATTACTCTAAAAATGCTCTAATGATTATAATATTTGAAAATGTTGTTGAGGTAGTGTATAGAATTGGATCTCTCGAAAAATAGTCAACGTGTCGTATACAGCTTTTGAATGAAAATTGAATGCAAAAAATTAGCCAAAAGTCCTTGCCACATTTTGAAATTCAATATTATAGTAGTATAGCGAGGTCTTTTACGTTTACTAGGACTATAAACGACGTAATCGGGTAGTTCATAGACAAATTCATTGGGTACTTTATACAAATTACTGTAGAATTTTTTTTAGAGGAATTTAATGCGGTTAGCCAGTGAAACAGTTTTGAGGTCATTTCTGGTAGTTGAGTTACGTAGATAGCTAAAGTCATTAGCGACAAGTTTCTCAAACAACAAATCAACAAGTTGCACAAAATTCAAAAGCAGTGATAACAGCCATTAGGATTCAATGGACTGATCGCAAAAAGCGTATTCACGAAGGGAAAAAAAAATCAAAATCCCCAATGCTTGGGTGAGATAAAGTGACAAAGACAACAAAAATGAGTGTGCAACATCCAGAAATGTGACAACCACCAGTAACAGAAGTTACAATGTGACAACCACCAGTAACAAAAGTTACAATGTGACAACCACCAGTAACAAAAGTTACAATGTGACAACCACCAGTAACAAAAGTTACAATGTGACAACCACCAGTAACAAAAGTTACAATGTGACAACCACCAGTAACAAATGTTACAACGTGACAAAACCCACGATAGTGACATAATAACCAGTGAAACTCTCGAAAGAAGACCAAGATTCAAAATGGGAAAACCAGCTCTAGCACAAGCTAGAGGTAAAAATATATCAAGAAAGAGACAAAAAACCAATGAATGATAGACAAAAAACAACCCACAACAGGGGCGAGCCTATAAAAACGCCAAAAAGCCTTGACAGAGACAAATACAACAAGAAGGGAAATCAGCCCATAAAAGAGGCGATAAACACTACAGCGACAACCCACCATGAACGTGACAAGCCAACAGACATGGTAAATATGTAAATCTATGTACGCTAATGGCACCTGGTGCATGTAAAATCCGTCGTGGGTGCAAAGCCCTCCAAGTTACCTGTGAATAATACCTCTGGGGGTGCCTAGTCAGGTGAGGGTCTCGTCACCTGATCAAGGTTCTAAATTACGAGACCTATTAAATCTGTCAATTCAACAAAGTTAAACAGAAACCTTGAACCGGCAAACAAAGATAGCGGTAGCAAATCACAAGAGAGCAAGCACAGCAGCGATGTGAACAAATCAATAGTCAGGTGGATCACAGCCATGCTGTGATCAGGCGATTTCCGCCCCGCACCCAGGTACTAACCCGTTAAGCTAGGCATTCATGCCGGGTAGGTAGGGGCCTGGTTAGCAGTATAAAAAAAATAAAAAGTCATTAGCGAGATAGGATAAGTCCGTACTAGTTTTACAAGCGAAACTTCAGATTGGACATGCATAAGTAGCGATAGGGAGTACGCATGCGTTATAGATAAGCATTTTGTTATGAAAAGAAAGTGAAGGGTTGCGTAGAAGACGTGATAGAGATTTAGAAATGCCGACGACTTTAGCATGTATATACAGGATATGTTTTTTAAAGGTGCGCCGTTTCAACTGTAATTATATTTCAAATAAAGTGGAGAGTCAAAATACGTCCATTAGAATTAACTTTTAAATATACACTAAAAACACTTTTTATTTTGCTTAAAACACGTCAACATAAGCCTTAAAGATGTTAAAATTTAAAATTTACATGTTTCGATTTGTTCATCAAATCGTCATCAGAATATATACAAACCACAAATACAATGTACATAAAATACGAGAGATTAAATTAATTAAAAATTAAAAACCAGAGAGTCTCAACAGTCACTATGTGAAAGAAGGTATAACGCCCTCTATACTTTTAATTTTAACACCGCTCTTAGATTAATAATAGTGGGATGCGGTCTGTAGATGAATCTAAGAGCGGTGTTAAAATTAAAAGTATAGAGGGCGTTGTACCTTCTTTCACATAGTGACTGTTCTGACTCTCTGGTTTTTAATTTTTAATTAATTTAATCTCTCGTTTTTTATGTACATTGTATTTGTGGTTTGTATATATTCTGATGGCGATTTGATGAACAAATCGAAACATGTAAATTTTAAATTTTAACATCTTTAAGGTTTATGTTGACGTCTTTTAAGCAAAATAAAAAGTGTTTTTAGTTTATATTTAAAAGGTGAGCCGTTTGTCAATAATAACTCCCCAGGTATTTTGCATTATTTTACCAGGGAATGGTAGTGTTATTGATAGTGAGTCTGTTAAAAAGGGAAAAGTGCGAAAAATGTAGACAGCAGTAGTTGTGTTTTCGTTTAGTTTGATACACCATAGATGGTACCACTCAATAAACGTATCAAGATAATTTTGAATATTTTTAAAGAGGAAATATGGATGATGTGCAGTGGCATAAATAGTGATGTCGACCGCATATAAAGCAAGAAAAATAAGTAAACTATGGGGAGTATCATTAAAATAAAAATAAAAGAAAATAATGTTGTGCCCAGGATTGACCCTTGAATAATTCCGCATTTAATGAAGTGTAAAACTGTGAATGTATTATTAATGCGAACGAAGAAATTACGATTGCCAAGGTAGGAGTGTGTAAAATGTATAAGTTCGGATGGGATGTTAAGTCGAATTAATTTGTGTATAAGGCCTTCATGCCAGACTATGTTGAAAGCCTTGGCGATGTCTGGGCAAAAAAAAAAAAAAAAAAAAAAAAAAAAATTACAATAAAATTTATATTTTAAAAATAGTGGTGTGAATAGAATATAAAAATAGTTGCCAGTGGCCACTCTAAATATACTATAGGGTCATTCCATGGTAACTTACGTTATATTTAGAATAATTTTCTTTAGTAATTTTCATAATATAACACCAAAAAATATTGAAAATGTAATGTTGATATGATTTGATGATATGGATGAAAATTACCTACCTTTAGTGCTATTTTTTGAACACTGGCCATTATATTTATTATGGTAACTTACGTTATCTTTGTCAGAAACGTAAGTTACCATAGTAAATATACTTTTAGCGTTCAAGAAATAGCACTAAATTTAAGTAATTTTTATCCAAAGTTACTTTGTATAGGTTTAATTAACAAATCATATAAAAATTACATTTTGAATATTTTTTAGTGTTATATTACTAAAATTACTGAAGTCAATTATTCTAGATGTAACGTAAGTTACCATGGAATGACCCTATAATATTTCAACGTGTGCGCTCTATGCAGCTTGAATCACATGCAAATGGTACTTAATTTCATTCTTCTAGTAGGCATATGGTAGTACATTGCACAGTACTAAATAAACAAGTGGGTAAGTTTGATCAAAGATCGCTCAAAGGGTTTCGTTTAATATTCCTTTCAAAACACTTTATCCTTTCTTTAATAGATTCAAACAAATTTCATTTAGCAACAACAAAAAAAAAAAGTCATGTTTTTTATAAAATAAAAATTTACCGGTCTATTTTTTCGTTGTTTCGAATATCTAAACCAGACAGACAGCGGGCCAAGCCCGCTATTATATTATGTCATAATAATATCAGTCATACGGACTAAATGCAACATTTAAAAAAATAATTTCAAAATTAAACAAATTGTATACCTTCAAAATGTTAAAGTATGCGAATATTACATAATCAGATTTTTATCACGATTCAATAAGTTTTTCAAACTCATATATTTACCATTCTCTATTATTTATATTGATACTCGCTTTTTGTTATTCTCAAACATCTGATAAATTAGTTAAACTTCCCATATGACGTCAGATTTTCTTTTTAATTCTCTAATGACGTGATATTAATCTGCTTTGTTTACTTACTCATACTCATACTCCTTGTATTATTGAGAAATCTTAGACATTTTCCGTTTTATTACGACTATGACGTCAATCAATTTTATTTCATATTTATCTTTTTTTCAATGGGTGAAACTTTTTATTTCATTTTCCTTTTTCACGTGGAAATCGTCTGATAGAAAATTAATTATTGTGGAAAGATTTTCATCGTGGATTTTTAATTTTTGGCATCTGCTATATTGAAAAATGTTTAAATTTAAAAGGAAAAGGCTGTTAGAATTTTGGTTTTTATCTCTATTTATTAAAATAATACGAATTTTTAAAATTTTAATATTTTCAGCTCTTCACAGCTGATATTCTGATTTATACACAAAGTTTCAACTCTGTAAGTTACATAGTTTTCGAGAATGGCTCTGTGACAGACAGACAACGGAGCGGGAGCAATAGGGTTTCGTGAGATGAACGAAACCCTAAAAAAGGGAGAACACGCCATACATTTTAATAGCTAAGTTATAGAAACAAAAGCGAAAATGTTCATTCAAGTGGTAATTATACCTTCTCTAAATTTATTGTACAAAATTAATGGTGTGTAACTCATTATGGGTCTTTGATGAATTTTTGCATATTTTAAAGTATAGCGATGTCTATGGACAAATTTTAGAATCTTCTTATTATATTTTTTTATAAATTCGATTATGTAAATATTTACGTCAATTACTTTATTTTTCATAAAAATTTCAAAAGTGTCAAGGACTTTGTCACGCCTTGCATATCGTCTTCAACTTTAACGCTCCCGACGTGTCACAAGTATAATATGTTTCATTGTAAGTACTTTATTTAATACACCAGAAGAAATTGTTTAGAAATATATAAATTGAATTTAATAGTCAAGACAGGAAATATTTGTTAGCATCATTGAAACTATTGTTTTAAAAGATGTTAAAGGTGATTTTCATCATTTATTACCATAGAGTATCATTATTTATTCTGTTATACCGATGATTTATACATTATCGTTATAACAAACTTTTACAGTAATGGTATTTTTTTTCTTTTCTGAAACATGTATTTAACACTTATACAATGGATTAACACAAGGACACTTTTTAAATTGATTAAAAAAGAAAAAAATAATTTGGACGAGTCACATACCAATATATCAAATACCACTATGTGCGACTATACAATCGCACCTAAATCAATAATATAGAAACAAAACACTGAAGAACTTTAATCTGCAGAATCTGCAGAACTTTAATCTTAACAGTTTTGTTATTTTCTTTCTTTTTTTTTATTTTCTGTATATCGTATATGTATATATATATATATATATATATATATATATATATATATATATATATATACGATAGTTTTATAAACTGGATGAAAATACGTTCCACAATAAAAATAATAATTCATCTGAAATGGAATTCTCTTAGAAAAAATGATAGCCATCTTAACCTGAAAGAGATTATTCTCAAAGGGATCTTTTCCTCTTTCCTTTGAGGTTTCAAAGAGAGCCAGTACCATTATACGAAAGTGGATACTTTAATGCTTCCGACGTGTCGCAAGTATATTATGTTTCAATGTAAGTATTTTTTATATACACGAAACAATTGTTTGGAAGTACATAAATTGAATCTAATAGTCAAGTCAGGAAATTTTTGTTCGCATCATTGAAACTATTGCTGTAAAAAGCTGTTTAAGATGTGTTTATCACATTTTTAGGATTATTGTATTAAAAGAACTTTTTTTAAACTGACGTCAATATAAAAAAGTATATTTAATTTGGCATTTTTTTAATGCTTGATCAGTCATATTTTTAAAAGAAGTATTCTTTTGTTTTTGTTGTTTAACGAGGCGAGCTTGCGTAACAGTTCTGTTAATTATTATTATTTAAAATCGGCACGTTTGTAAGTTTGAGACTTGCTTTAAGTCCTCCTATTATTTTAACTTTTCTAAATATACATCGAAAGCATTGATATTTGAAAATGTTATTGAAATAGACAAATTTATATATCTATATATAAATATACATATATTAAACTGGCAGACCGACTTGACTTTGTCCGTATTAACAATAACAACCTTCCGGGTAAAATAAATAAAAATACAACTAGAGTGTTTTACCCCCTGCTCGCTAACGCTCCCCAACCCACGTGAATTGCGACGCACTTCACATTGGGAACGTTACGCGGACCCAGCTCGCTTCGCTCGCTCGTCAAGTTTTTCAGCAATTCTAGCCAGAATGAATGCTATCATAAACCGTTTTAACATATGAAATTGACAATTTCTTTAATGTAAAAAAAGTAAAAGGAAACTTCGTTGGACACTGACCGCCATATTGGATTTGGAGGCAGAGCTGATCTTACCCAATCTAGACTGTTCATTGGTCTGAGCTCTGGAAACTACGTTTGTTTTGCCAAACGCTAAGCTAGAAATTCAGCCTTATTTCCGCGCCACATAAGAGAAATATATATATAGATTGTATGGCGATTACAGTAACTTTGCTATATGCATTCGCGCCCACAAATCGTTAAACAGAAAGTCAGATCTAAATAACGTTATTTTGACACAATCGTAGTAAAATTACTCAGCTTTGTAAATGAGTATGCGCGTTTTCTTTGGCACATGAAACAGATAAATATACGATTTCACAGACAATACTGAGAATAGAGGAGAAGAAAAAAGGAGTAGGCGTAGCATTTAGTAGAAATTCTATTTATCATGGCATTTCTGTTTCCTAGAAATTTATATTTTCATTTATAAAAACTAAATCTATAACTCTTACACGGAAATGACGTCCTCTTTTAGATGTTTTGTGTCGTGAGATCAGTCATGAAGTTTTGTTTGTAAAGAGAAAATACTGATACTACGAAAACGGATGGGTGCTATGTTTAATTTCCTATTTAATATAAATCTTAGAAATTGTTAACACTGCATCTAAAGTATTAAAATACTTAGAAAGGAAATGTAGATATAAGATATTATACAAACAAAATAGGAAATAAAATATAGAAACCGTTTGTTTAGAGTCAGTTTGACGTTATACTGAAAGTGATTTTATTATTTTTTCTTTATTATTTGTTTCCTTGAAATTGAAACATCAGTATTGTAGTAGATGTTTTAACATCAAATGCATTTAGATGAAGGTACTACGTAATTTTAACATACTTATAATATAATGAAAAAAATTTATATTGGAAAAATTTGCATTATCTACGTAGAATGATGTCGATTTTGAATGGGAGTGGGTCTAAATTTTTATTGACTTATAAAAGCAAAATACACGTATTATCATTTTTGGCACGGTCTTTTACGGTGTGGCAACAGAAAAGAAAAAGTTGCGTTAGAAAATTAAAAAAAGTAGATTATTATAATGATAAACTATGACCAGTGCTTTAAAAAATTGGTAAGGAATGGTCTGATAAGAAAGTCTTCTTAAAAGGCATACTTACAATATTTGAAAAAATACAGATGATTGTCTATATGTAACAGATATAAGATCATTGGAATATATTTACGGGATCCCAATAGAAAATCCGTAAAAAAAAAAAAAAAAAAAAAAAAAAATTATGGAGTTTTTAGGACTAAAGCGATTTGGAGTCCCGCAGTTTGGCGAAGGAAACAGGTGCATGTCAAATGCACATGACTGAATTTGGATTGTTACTGAATTTAAATTTAAAGATTTCGGTCTTTATTGCATAAAGTTATACAAATAAGAATGTAAGTTATGTTTACTTCAGTTAATAAATTTTATATGATTGAAATAAATGTTAATATATTTATTTTGCAAGCTACAAATACTTATTTTAATGTGTAATCAAGTTAACATTTTAGACATTATTTTTCGATCTGTTAAATAAAAAATTAAATCGTTATCTTTTATATTGTTATATATATATATATATATATATATATATATATATGTTTTGAGAGAGCATCAACGTGAACATTATGATCTAAATTTTATTTAAAGAAATATCCAGAGAAAAATACAAGGGAGTGTGAAATATTACGGAAAGAGAAACTGAATTTAAAAAAAAAAAGAACTTTTTACCGAAATTTCAAAACGATATGAATGTGCAAACCATGCTAGTTTTTCTTTAAAAATAGGAAGAAATTTTTATATTGTATCTCCTTTTTTGAAAGAAGTTACTAATTCAGAAATTTATTATAAAATACCAATGAAAGAATAAAAGGTGATATGCATTTTTTAATGAAGCATTTTTTTCAGTATTATTTTGTTTTTCTGTACAACAAAGTGTGTTGTTTGTATATCATTTCTTCAGTATTTATGATACCCCATCTTCCTTTTGTTAATTTAGAATCATATCTGGAGGCACGGCAGTGCCTCCGCCAAGTCGAGAGAGGACAGCCGTAAGCATACTTTTCTGGAAGCAACTCAGGGCACTTTTGACCCCCCCATATCTCCGCGCTGGAGTATCCCAAAAATTTTAAACTTCAATTATAGAGAATATTTGGCCCACAGGACGAAAATTTAAAATTACAACTTTCTGTCTTTTCTAGTTCAGGCGATATATGAACTCAAACATTCGATTTTTTGTCACTTCTTACTCACTCGTTCACGCGTCATCAAAAAGATTGGGTAGATCCCGTAACCCCAGAAACTTGACATTTGGAAAAAAGGTAGTGTTTAGGATACAAAGAAAGGAAAAATTATAAAATCCAGAAAATTCGAAAAAAAAAACATTCGAAAATTCAACAAATTCCATCAAAATTGAAAATTGAAAATAATACGATCTTGTAGTCTTGGAAACTTAAGATTTGGTGTGAAGGTAATGTTTAACATCCAGAAAAAGAAAACATCAAAAACACCAAAAAAATCGAAAGCAAAATTGAAAAAATCGAAGAAATTGAAAAAAAACGAAAATTTGAAGACAATCCGATTTTGTTGCGCTAGAAAATTCAAATTAGGAATAAAGATAGTATTTAGGATACAGAAAAAGGAAAATTAAAAAAATCCAGAAAATTCGAAAAAAAAATAAAAAAATTCGAAAAAAATTGAAAAAATGAAAATAATTTGATACGATAACGCTCGTATTTATAAATTAATTTGGATGAAACTAATTGTGTGTATTAAGCTCACCAATGCCTCGACCGAGTTCGTTGGCCAGCTTGGTCCGCCATCTTGTTTCAAGATGGCAGCCACGGAAAATTTTAAAACTAAAATAAATATACAAAAAAGTTAAAAAATCAAGTTTATTTTTTAATTAGGTGTTAGGACTTGATACAAGAATTCCAGAGCATTTTTTGTTTTACCTCTATCTTAAAAATTGGCTGAGATAGAGCAGTTTGAAGTTCTAGGGTGGCTGACATTTTGAAACAAAACAGCACATTACAAAAAACCAACGATAAAGTCAATAATGGTCAAGCAGGTGCAATCCCGAATGAATACTCCGTGTTATTATAACTGTAACTTTGACTTCGAAATTTTGATACGTTGCATTTTCTATTTGTTGATATTTTTGAACTATGATTTACGCTAAGTGAAATGTTGTTGTTGAAGAGGGATTTTCCATGTAAATCCGAAACGTCCAATTTTAATGTGTTTTTAATGTTTTATGAAAGTGTATTGTAAAGTCTGTAATTTTAATGATTTTAATATAAATTTATAAGTTTTAGTGAACGCGATTTCTCGCAAATTATTTTCTTTCATTGTTGTAATCATTTTCCCAATCAATCGCATAAAACTATATATTCATATCCATTAGCGCCAAATTCTCGCCAAGCTTGGTGACAATTGGCGAAATCTCGCCAAATTTGGCGACAAAAATAAGTCTTCATAAATGAAGCCAACTTGGCTATAACTCAATAATTTGGCGAATTTCTTATTCAAATTCAGTGTAAACGAATCTTTTGTAAACGGTTTCTTTGCATTTTAACTTGCTGTTTTCGAGTAACATTAGCTAAAATTTTAAAACGAAGATATAGGAAAGCTACCTTTTCCTGCCGGTACAGGCCGGAGGACTTTTTTATGAGTTGTCGGATGCAATCTATGTTTTGCATTAAATAAAGTAAAACATTGAAAAACAAATCCTACAGGATGGGGATAGTTTGTTTTAGATATATTTTAAGATAATTGTCCTATTAGCCAGTACACCTTCCGTTATTATTTTGTGTTATTTTCCCCGGATTATGCTTTTCTTTTCTTTTGTTTACGAATTTTGTAATAGAAAAGTTCCGCTATAGACTGGCTACGTTATAGACCTTTTTTTTATAGACAGGTTCATTTTCTTTCACAGGCTTTACTCTATTTGATTTATATATGAAATATTTGTTGTTAAAAGATGTTGGTCGCACAAAAATTTTCACATCTCTCCCTCCCTCCCGACATTACTGGTTGGTTATGGCTTGATAGTCCTTTCTAAATAAAATCATGGTGATTCTAAGATTCTCTTGATTTATCTCTAAATTGAACATAAACGATCCTAAGAAAACGGATCAATGAATTACTATATTGGCATGAGGAAATTTAGTTTCAGAAAAATGGAGCATATAGCTAACATTAAGTCTAATAGGAAAACCACAGCCTTGGCAAGATCTGGAGGCACGGCAGTGCCCTCGCCAAGTCGAGAGAGGACAGCCGTAAGCATACTTTTCTGGAAGCAACTCAGGGCACTTTTGACCCCCCCATATCTCCGCACTGGAGTATCCCAAAAATTTGAAACTTCGTTTTTCTAGAGTATTCGGCATACAGGACCAAAATTTAAAATTACAACTTTCTGTCTTTTCTAGTTCAGACGATATATGAACTCAAACATTCGATTTTTTGTCACTCACTCACTCACTCGTTCACGCGTCATCAAAAAGATTAGGTAGATCAAGCAGCCCTAGAAACTTGACATTTGGACAAAAGGTAGTGTTTAGGATACAAAGAAAGGAAAAATTATAAAATCCGGAATATTCGAAAAAAAAAAACATTCGAAAATTCAACAAATTCTATCAAAATTGAAAATTGAAAATAATACGATCTTGTAGTCTTAGAAACTTTAGATTCGGTGTGAAGGTAGTATTTATTATCCAGAAAAAGAAAACATCAAAAACACCAAAGAAATCGAAAGCAAAATCGAAAAAATCGAAAAATCGAAAAAAATCGAAAAATTTCAAATAATCCGATTTTGTTGCGCTAGAAACTTGGAATTCGGAATAAAGGTAGCATTTAGGATGCAAAATAAGAAAAAATTAAAAATCTCGGAAAATTCGAAAAAACAATTCAAAAATTCGAAAAATTCGAAAAAAATTAAAAAAATTAAAATAATTTGATTTTTTAGCCTTAGAAACTTAAAATTCGCAGTAAAGATAGTGTTTAGGATTCAGAATAAGTTAAAATAAAAAACGCAATAAAATTTGAAAATAAAATAAAAAAATCGAAAAAATCGGAAAAATCGAAAAATAAGGAAAAATTGAAAATAATTCGATTTTACAGCGCTAGAAACTTAATAAAGGTAATATTTAAGATACTAAATAAGGAAAAATTCAAAAATATGGATAATTCAAAAAATACCCATAAATTAGTGCAGACGATATATGAACTCAAAGTTTCGATTTTTTGTCATTCACACACTCACTCACTCTCGCGTCATCAAAAAGATTGGGTAGATCCCGCAGCCACAGAAACTTAAAATTTGGAATCAACTGATACAAATAAAGGAAAAATTATAGAATCCGGAAAATTAAAAAAAAAAAACACTCGAAAATTAAAAAAAAAATCGAACAAATTGAATATTGAAAATAACACGATCTTGTAGTCTTAAAAACTTAAAATTTAGTGTGAAGGTAGTGTTTAGAATTCAGAAAAAGAAAACATCAAAAACACAAAAAAATTTTGAGAATAAAATCGAAAAATCGAAAAATTTCAAATAATCCAATTTTGTTGCGCTAGAAACTTGAAATTCGGAATAAAGGTAGTATTTAGGATGCAAAATAAGAAAAAAATTAAAAAATCCAGAAAATTCGAAAAAAAATCTGTGGTTACTTTGATTTGTGGCCTTAGAAACTTAAAATTCGCGGTAAAGATAGTGTTTAGGATTCAGAATAAGTTAAAATAAAAACGCAATAAAATTCGAAAATAAAATAAAAAAAATTGAAAGAAATCGAAAAACAAGGAAATTTTGAAAATAATTCGATTTCACAGCGCTAGAAACTTGAAATTTGGAATAAAGCTAATATTTAAGATACTAAATAAGGAAACATTAAAAAATATGGATAATTAAAGAAAAAATCGAAACTTTCAAAAAAAAAAGTAGAAAGAAAGAAAGAAAAAGAGAGAAAATGAAAATAATATGATCTCGTAGTCTTACAAACTGAAAATTTGGTGTAAAGGTGGTGTTTAGGATTCAGAAAAATAAACAATTAAAAACACAACAAAAATTGAAAATAAAATAAAAAAATCGAAAAAAAACGAAAAATTGAAATTAATTCGATTTTGTAAAGTTAGAAACTTAAAATTTGGAATAAAGGTAGTATTTAGGATACAAAAAAAAAGAAATAAATAAAAAAAATTTAAAATTCGAAAAAAAAAAATCGAAAATTCGAAAAATTGAAAAAAATTCGATTTTGTAGCTTTAGAACTTAAAATTCGGCGTAAACTTATTGTTTAGGATACAGAAAAAGGAAAAATTAAAACACAATAAATTCGAAAATAGAATAAAAAACTCGAAAAAGATCGGAAATTTCAAAATAATTCGATTTTGTAGCGCTAGCAACTTGAAATTTGTAATAAAGGATACAAAATAAGAAAAAAATTAAAAAATCTAGAAAATTATAAAAAGAATTCGAAAAAATCAAAAATTTAAAATAATTTTATCTCGTAGTCTTAGAAACTTAAAACTTGGTGTAAAGTTAGTATTTACTATTCAATAAAAGGAACAATTAAAATATTCGTTAAATTCGAAAATAAAATAAAAAAATCGAAATATCTTTAAGAAATCGGAAATTCGAAAACAATTTGATATTGTACTGCTAGAAACATTAGTTTTAAGATAATTGTCCTATTAGCTAGTACAACGCCCCTAATTGTTTTATGTTATTTCCCCCGGATTATGTTTTTCTTTTCTTTCGTTTACGAATTTCGTTATAGAAAAGTTCCGCTATAGACTGGCTACGATATAGACGATTTCTTTATAGACAGGTTTGTTTTCTTTCACTGGTTGTACTCTTTTTACTACACATATGAAACATGGATTGTTAAATGATGTTAGCCCCACAAAAATTTTCACAGCTCCCCCTACCCTCCCAACATTACTGGCTGGTTATGGCTTGATAGTCCTTTCTAAATAAAATCATGGTGACTCTAAGATTCACTTTAAGATTTATCTCTAAATTGAACCTAAATGATCCTAAGAAGACGGATCAAAGAATTACTATATTGGCATGACAAACAGGTAACTTAAAATTAAAATCGAAAAATCAATAAATTTATAAAAAGTCGAAAATTTGAAAATAATTCGATTTTGTAGTCCTAGAAGCTTGACATTTGGCAGAAAAGAAGGGTTTAGTACACAAAGTAAGAAAAAATTAAAAAATCCGTAAATAATTTTAAAAAAAGACTAAAAAAAACGAAAAAAAAAACATCGAAAAAAGGAATATAGTTTGATTTATTGGAAATTTCCGGTAATTTTAATTTTGGCTTTCTTTTTATACTAAAAAGTTCTTTTATGTTAAATATCAAGTATCTAGGGCTGCGAGTAATATCTCAGATGGATAGCACCTATCCTGGAAGCAATTGAGAGTACTTTTGACACTCCCCCTCCCATAACTTAGTGCTTGCCTAGGAACCTGAAATCTCTTTTTATCTACAGTACTTTGCAAACGAAACTAAAGCTTCAAATTTTTGATACCTGTAAATAATAGGGACAGAGTGTGGGCTTAGCGAAAACCAGTGGATGATCTCCAAAAAGGACCCAAAATTAAGAAAAGGAGGATTACTTACAAAAAGAAGTGAAATCTCATCAAAAAGTCACTTGTAAAAAATGCAGCCAAGTCTCGTAACTCATTCACCGTAAAAAGTACTGAGATCGTATAAAGCCAAGTTTAACTATCTTATTAACTCTGAAATTTTCATTCACAAATCACTCCTAGTCTCTACATCTTTAGTTAATTATTATTTTGTGACTTGGCAATTACGCAGCACAGGGAAGTTATTACACCTTACTATGTTATGGGATGGGATAGGATAATTTAATTAAGGCAAATTTTATACGCACAGGGAAGCTATTACACTTTAATATGTTATAGTATTATTTGATTAAGACTAACTATATACATCCCATTTTCGTGCTACGTAATTGCCAAGTCACAAAATAATAATTAACTAAAGATGTAGAGACTAGGAGTGATTTGTGAATGAAAATTTCAGAGTTAATAAGATAGTTAAACTTGGCTTTATACGATCTCAGTACTTTTTACGGTGAATGAGTTACGAGACTTGGCTGCATTTTTTACAGGTGACTTTTTGATGAGATTCAATTTACCGGAAGAGGGAGTTTCATATTAACAATTCTATATAGTTTTACAGCAAAATTAATTAAAATTATTCTTTTAAACTACACTAAATAAATAGTGTTTCTTAATTTTCATTTCCAATACCATTTACGCAACTTATTTTTGTTCTAACTTTCATATTGAAATAGTTAATTTTACTGGACTTTTATAAATCTTGTGTTTATTGAACCCCGACTGTGTGAAAGAGACATAATTTATAACTTAATTTCTAACAAATGAATTTCTATGGTATTCATAACTATGGTACCTGTAGTTAGTTAATATACTGCGGAATGTTTTAGTATTTTGAACATCTGGTTTTACCGTGGGGTTATCATGGAACCACATGGAAATGGACATTTATTTTTCTTTAAATAGTGGTTCGAATGTAATATAAAAATATTCACTAGAGGTAGTCCAGCATCTGGAGTGAAATGACGTACCTCATTCTGTGTATCTAGAAGAAGCCATTTAGAACAGTTATCAAGAACACAAACAAAACTTTGAGCTTTCTTTTGTATAGATTTTAAAATTTTCCTTCCTATCATTGTTTACAACGAAGTTATGGTCTTTAGTAATCAGGTCAAGCATTTGAAAAACTAACTGTATATAAAACTGACATAAGAACATGTAACAGTGACACATATTTTAACGCCCATCCTCCACTAGCCCTAAAATAATGAAATATGGAGGTTGAAATGTGGTTCGTTTTATGATGGTTGGTATCCACATACAAAAAAGGATTTTTAAAAAATTTTAAATATAGAAAAGTTCAAATTAAGAGGTATTTTGTATTTTAAGCACTTTGGTGTATAAATAAAATCTGCCAATAAAACAGTTTTCTTTCATTTTTATGTTCCAGGCGTATTTATGTAAGCACACATGCAGGGTATGACAAACCTAGCGTTCCTATAATTATTATTTTTCCACCAATATTTCCGAATTATTATCGTCGTCTTATCTAATTTCAGACAATCGCTACAAATTCTGCGATAAAATAAGTTAAAGACCACTTTTCGAAAAACAGTGATGACAAATGCAATAATCATATGCACTCACAGTATGTCATGCACTGCGCGCGTGCTGCGGGAGGGATAATTTTTATAATTATTAAAATAAACTTATTGTAAACAGTTTTTCTTTGAAGTTTTATTTTCATGTTTGATTCTCAAGAAAATATAAAAATGTATATGTTTCTTTTTGAACGAGAGAATCATCCATTTTCCGAATTTCATTTATAGCTTCTGAGTTGCTATTCTATAGTTCTGTATTATTCTCAAGAGTAGGGTTTGATATTTATTGATTCAAGACGCTTTTTCTCAGGATATATGATATATTAGAGAAGCATGTTCAAAGATATTTTGAAAGAATGGTACTGTTAAATAAACTGCACATTATCTCACCTCTATTGTTCATTTATTTTATCTATTGAAGGTGACTTTAAAATCTGGTGTGTTGGATATTTATTTTAAATATTTGTTTTGAAATCCATTTAATGTAATATTTACTTTTCAGCGGCATATTTGCTAATTGCGTTGAATAGCCAGAAAGATGCCTTACCACCTATAATAAAGAATACCCTGTATCATGCAAAGAAATCATTAATGCAGCACGATTTGCATTAAGCATACGAAAGATTTGTCATTAGTCCATATTGTCATTTGTTCATTATTAGTGATGGGCATAACGACTATTTTGATTATTCGAATGAATCATTCGGGCATGCGCAGAAGCATATCTGTCAAACTTCAATCTTTTTTTAATTCAATTACTACCAGAAATTTTGAAAAAAAAAGAACAAGAAGTTTCTCATTTTAATTAGAATTAGATTAAATGCCTGATAAAAATAAAAAATGTGTTTCGTTTTACAAAATTGCTGGAGGAAATCGATTAAAATGAATAAAAATTTTGGCAACTATGGTTTTACTTCGTGTTTTGTTTACAAAGTCCTGGCAGTGATTAATAAAAAAAAACACGAAGGTTAGCAACTATGCTTTTGTGAATGCCCGAATGATTCATTCGAATGAAAAAATCATTCAGTATGCCCATCACTATTTATATTTTTCAGTATGCCCATCAATATTTCTAATAGTGATGGGCATACTAAAAAAAAAATTGAAGTTTGACAGATATGCTTCTGCGCATGCCCGAATGATTCATTCGAATAATCAAAATAATCGTTATGCCCATCACTATTCAAAATTGTTATTATATCTTGTGTAGATATTGAAACGGGATTGTAGAAAACGACATGACTTATAATATAACTTCTACTAAAATTATTTTGACAGTATTTGCATTGAAAGTTAAGCAATTTATTTGGAAAAGTTTTGGTACATTAATATTTATATGCTGTTGGATTATATGTGAAGGAAGTAAAAACATACATATAAAAGACATACTAAACATACTATTCATAATAAAGCTAATACAGGCATATTGAAGCCCAGTCTTAGTCACTTGCCCTAAACTTATGAAATTAGAACGATAAGCTCTATTAAAGAAGAATGTTGAGAAATATTTCAAATACAGATAAGTTAAAAAATAATACCTATTCATTTATGTTAATCACTCTGGATTGTAACATAATGAAGGCGTTTAGTTTTTCTTATAAGAAATATATTTTCGTATATGTAGTGTTTAAAAATAAAACGGTTCTTTCCAGAACATATAGAAATTTGTATGTTAATTTTTGAAAGAGTGAATGTTCCGTTATCTGAATTTCTGTTATAGCGTCTACGGTCTATTCTCTAGTATCATGTATCATATTATTCTGAAGAATATAGTCTGATATTTATTGTCTCAATACCCTTTTACAGAAGGACATGATATATGAAGGATGTGCAAAGATATTTTTCAGAATGGTAAAGTTAGATAAACTCTACTTTGACTCTGTTCCATCGCTCTTTTATTTCAATCTATCCGAGGTGAATTTAAGTACTTCTATGCTAAATTATTTATGATAATCCATTTAAACTGATAATTTTTATTTTTAGGTGGAAGAGTTGCTGTCTATTTTAAATAGACAAAAATAGTGTGGTGTCATTTATGATAACAGTACGTCTATCATTAACAAAAGAATAATTTTGTAGCAATTTTTGTATTCTTTAGTGTATTAGAAATATGGAAGATTAGTTATAATTTACTAATACTATCCCTTGTTCAAATGTGTTATTATATCTAGAATGTAAATTGAAACCCAATCATAATGAATGGACATAGTTTTTACTATAACTTCTACTGACTTGATTTTAAAGGTGTTTGCACTTATAGTAATATTGGTGATTCAATCATAGGACCATCATACATTTGACAAATGACCAACTGATAATGGCAGACATATTATGTCCAGATTCAATCTTTGGTCATAAGATTAGCAAATTGGGGGATAGGAACATTTACTAAAGTAAGTACCTTTAAAGGAACTTACAAAAGGAACATACAAAAAGATTCTGAAGAATTTTTCAATAAAGGTAATATAAAATTCACAAGTTGCACTTTAGCGCTTAAATAAAATCTGCCAATATATCTGTTTTCTTCAATTTTATTTTAATTATTTTTCTTATTATCGAAATATACTTATTATAAACAGTTTTAAAACTAAAACTTAAGTAAAACTTCTCTTACACTCTCAGAAAAATAAAAAAAAATGTTATGTTTCTTTTTTAATGTTTTCCGTTATCCGAATTTATTTTTATAGTTCCTGAGTTGCTATTCTGTAGTACTATGTTATTCTCAAGAGTAGATTCTGAAATTTATTGTCTCAAGGTGCTTTTTTAGAAGTCCATGGTATATTTGAGAAGGATGTGTAAATATATTTTGAAGAGTGAGGGAGTTAGATAAACTCTACACTGTATATCTATTCTATCGCTCTTTTATTTTAATCTCTTCGATGTGAATTTGAGTTTTGAGATGTAATGCATTTATATTAAATAGTTTGAAGAGACTTTTTTAAATGTGATGTATTATTTTAATGATTAAAATTTATTTAAGAGGAATTTCAGACTGTAATGATATTTCTCCTGAAAAAAAAAATTCTATGACTAATGCACTAGCAGAACCACTCAGCATTGCACGTGCCATCCTTGGAGGCCTTACGGATAAAATAAGCAAAAATACAATATCTTAAAAAGTACAGTGGCCATTAGAAGAAGACCTTTGTGATTTACGCCCATAAATTGTCAATGCAACAATCCTATAACGTTTACTGTGCCCTTCGCACACATAAATCGCTAATAAGATGATCACTATTAAAATCGTAAATTACTTCTTCCATATCAGTTTTTTTTTATTTTATTTTATTTTATTTATTATTATTATTATTATTATTCATGTAGAAAATGTTTTGCGCAAAAATTCAAATCAAAAAGTTTATTTCAAATTTTAAATAACAGTACAGATAGTTTAAAATTTATTAAATAAAAATGCATGTTTTATGCCAAATGTGACATCAAATTCTTTTGCCGAAAAAAAGATTAAAAAATACATAATTAAAATAAAAATAAAATAAATGTAATTTAATGCACAATACTTTCGTGGCGCTACAGTGACAGTAATATATTTTGTATGAAATTTGTCGAAATAGCTTGAGCTACAAAGAGTTTCGCAATTCGAACGTAACGATAACAATTTTTTGGCGTATAAATGTAATATTATATTCAGACTGGCACGTCGAACACTTTTAAAAATTTGCAGCAAACTGTCCAGTCATTTGACCGTTTTTATAGAAAACGTTTACACAACTGTAATTTAACTCTATTTTGATCATAATATTTTACATATTATGGTAAGAATAGAGTTAAATTACGGTTATGTAACCGTTTTCTATAAAAATGGTCGAACAACTGGACAGTTTGTTGCAAATTTTTAACAGTGAACCACCAGCACAAAAGGGCCGTTGCGCCCTCGTCCACACCGCAAAAAAAAAAAAAATTGTTGATTTTACAGTATAATATTTGCATTATAGGTGTCAGTATTATACCGTAAAATTAACAGTAATAAACAGTAAAATAAGCAGTAATACACTACCGCGCATGCACGGCAGTGTATTGCTGCTTATTTACTGTTTATTACTGTTAATTTTAAGGTATAATACTAGCAGCTGGAATGCCAGTATTATACTGTAAAATCAACATTTTTTTTTTTTTTTTTTTTTTTTTTTTTTTTTTGCAGTGCAGGAAATGGTTCGTACTCCTAAACAGATCCCATATATTTTCTTGACTGTACCCGTACTCTCTGCTTCATTTACTAAATTTTGATGGTTCATTTATGGAGTATTATCAATTAACAGACAGATAACATGATAGAATATTCTTATTATCACAAAGAATTAGAAGGTAAATCGAAGGAGTTTGCAGGAACGAAAACAAAAAAAAAATCTACGTTTCCAAATGATTCAGGAAGAAGACATGCACTTACAACTGAAACAAACTTTTAAAAACAACTTGAGAAAAGAAAATAGAAATATTTAAAAGGCAAAAATATTTTGTTGATGATTGAAAAACAGGATCTTGCTTTTTAAAGAATAAAAGAAGGTACCTCCAATCTTGATGACCCATCTCTGAATTATGGAAACCCGAATATTTCTTTTCTTTTCTAATTATGATACGACTTTTTCAAATCTGAGAAGAGTGTAACTCAGAAGATTAAATTTACTGAATTATTTCAGCGATTTTAGACTGTTAAATCGACTGTACTTTGTAGTTATTTTTCTGTAAAAACATTGTATTATTACAAAATCAATGCAGCATTTTAAGACTGTATAAAGACATTTTTCTTAAAACAAATATATGTATAAAATGTATAAAGTCATATTTTTTTTTAAATACTCCTTACCATGCTTACTTTCATTACCGCATATTTTTCAATTTTTTTCATATGAACTTTCAATAAGCCCTATAGTATGTAAAAATTTTGTAACAATCAAAACAAGCATGAGCTTTAGTTTTTTAAATTTCTATTTCTATGTGGAAACTATATTTTTGTTCTAGATAGAATTGCTTTTGAATAAGTTTTGAATACAGAATTCTGTGTGCGTGTGGTAAAGGAAACATCTACAGATACTATACTTGTAGATTCTAGTTTGCTTTAAAAATAAACTGTAGTAAATTAACCACATATACTTGTCAGATGGTAACATAAATTGCATCTGTCATGTATGCAACTAGTTATATAAAAAATTCAAACTAAGTTAAATAAAAATATTTTTATATAAAAATGCTGCATTTTTTAGAAATCCTATTTTTGCATACATAGCGTAAAAAAAAATTATTTTCGTAATAGTTTTAGTGATGTTTCTTAAAATACAAACACTTAGTGAAATAATTTTTAAATTAAAGAAACGAAATTGTGAGCAATTTTATTCTGTAATTATAAAAGCTACTATAATTCTAAAGTGTTATAAAATCAGCAAATTAGTTGAAGTTTCTAAGTATTACATGGTTAATTAGTAATAGATGTTGCTAACGACGCAAAGCAAGGAATAATCTTTCTATGTTAATGACCACAATTCATGGATGTATCAAGCTTTGCACAATGTACTAATGTATTTAAACAATTAATGAAAAAAAGAATTAAAATAGGAAGTCTTAGCGTTTATAACTTTCAGTTTGCTACAATTTAATATATTTTCGACTAATGTTAGGAGATTTTGAATGATCTTGCTATAGAACATTGTCTATCAAATGGATTAACGGAGTTTCATACATGTAAGGTAAATATAGCGGAATCGCTTATTCAGACTCAGGGATACCAACACCAATTCATGATATCGAAAAATTATTTTCGTAATAGTTTTAGTGATGTTTCTTAAAATACAAACACTTAGTGAAATAATTTTTAAATTAAAGAAACGAAATTGTGAGCAATTTTATTCTGTAATTATAGAAGCTACTATAATTCTAAAGTGTTATAAAATCAGCAAATTAGTTGAAGTTTCTAAGTATTACATGGTTAATTAGTAATAGATGTTGCTAACGACGCAAAGCAAGGAATAATCTTTCTATGTTAATGACCACAATTCATGGATGTATCAAGCTTTGCACAATGTACTAATGTATTTAAACAATTAATGAAAAAAAGAATTAAAATAGGAAGTCTTAGCGTTTATAACTTTCAGTTTGCTACAATTTAATATATTTTCGACTAATGTTAGGAGATTTTGAATGATCTTGCTATAGAACATTGTCTATCAAATGGATTAACGGAGTTTCATACATGTAAGGTAAATATAGCGGAATCGCTTATTCAGACTCATGGATACCAACACCAATTCATGATATCGAAAAATTATTTTCGTAATAGTTTTAGTGATGTTTCTTAAAATACAAACACTTAGTGAAATAATTTTTAAATTAAAGAAACGAAATTGTGAGCAATTTTATTCTGTAATTATAGAAGCTACTATAATTCTAAAGTGTTATAAAATCAGCAAATTAGTTGAAGTTTCTAATTATTACATGGTTAATTAGTAATTGACTGGCTATTTTGGAACTGTGATGAGTCACAATACCAATTTATCTTCATACGTGATGTTACTCGAAAGTGTTAAATTTTGTAATGTCACATATTACCAAAGCAGGTAAAATGACTTAAATGGGATAAAACTTTTCTGATCTTTTCTCTGACCCTGTCATACCCTGAGAGTATGTATCTCATTTTACTTAAGACACTTCTAAAGCAATGATTTATCATACAAAAATAGAAGTTATACTTTCGTAAAAAATAAGTTATTTAGTAGCGGATTTACATAAAAGCGAATTAAGAAGAAAAGAGTGCGTGTATTTATAAAAATTGAGATTTAAATACTTATATACTTAAAAAAATTTTAAACAGTTTTTAAAAACAAAAGTTTTTTTTCCATATTACACTTTCAACAATAAATAGAAATTTATATTTTATTTTTCAAAGTATGAATCTTCAGTTACCCAACATTTTTTATAGTTCCTGAGTTGCCATTCGATAGCTCTGTATTACTCTCAAGAGTAGAGTATGATATTTATTGATTCAAGGCGCTTTTTCAGAAGTACATGATATATTTCAGAAAGATGTACAAATATATTTTGAAGAATGGTAAAGTTAGATAAACTGTACTTTGTCTTTATTTGATCGTACTTTTACTTCAATCTATTCTACCGGGCGTCCGAAAATGGAGTGACTGATTTTAAAATTCAATAACTTCCAAACGGGGACAGATATTTAAAAAATTCTTGCAGGAGAGTAATGTAGGATATCAAGAGTTTTTTTTTTTTTTTTTTTTTTTTTTTTTTTTTTTTTTTTTTTTTTACTGCGATTCCAGATTTTAGTTTGAATTACCAGCAATAGATGTGGCGCTGCAATCAATAGGCGTGCAATCTAGGCCAAAACTAAAATCACCCAGCATTGATGCAAAGGGAGGCGGTTAAATACATCGAGTGGGTTTTATTCGCTTATACAATTTTGTTCTTAGGGCCCGATTCTGAATAAGGTTTTATTGGTGAATGAGTCTCAGTCTATGCATTTAACCTCCTTTCTTCGCATCAGCGCTGGGCGATTGCTGTTTCTGCCTCGATTGGAGGTGTAGTGCTCGTAGCGCCATCTATTGCTGGCAATTTGAACTAAAATCAGGAATCGCATTAAAAAAAACTCCTGACAGCATACATTACTCTCGCGCAAGAATAATTTTAATATCTGTCACCGTTTGAAAGTTATTGAGTTTTAAAATCAGTCAATACATTTTTTGACACCCGGTAGATGAATTTAAATTCAGGCGTGTTAAGTATATTTTTTAAATAGTTTGAATAAACTCCTATAAATGGAATAATTTGTAGCGACAGAATTGCTTATTGCTTTGAATCGCCAATAAAACGTCTTATCATTTATGATAAGAAAACTTCTGACATAAAAGAGACCATTTTTGTAGCGATTGTTGCATTGTATTGTAGATTAGATATCTTGAATATTGGTCATAGGGCATTATTACTTTCATTTATTCAAAAGAGTATTTTATTGGTGTATATTGTATTTATTGAACCTCAAACATAGACAATTAGCAATAACATATCTTATAACAAAAGAGTTGTACGTTTTACAACTGCGAGAAAAGGTGTGCAGCCCGGGATTCAAACTCAGAACCTTTGGTTTAAATTTTAAATCCTCTTCTAACTAAGCTACCTGAAACGACAACCAGCCGAAACCCTCCACTCAGACAAATTTTTGGCAATAACATCTGACCTTTCGTGTAAACAGATCATCAGAATAAGTCGCGGGTAATGGAACTCCATTAAATGATGAAAACATAGATATACTTTTATTATTATAACACAATCATATTGATTGGTAAAAATATCACATATGTTGAAAATGTTTCAACTGAGTGAAAAAGTGTCCAGACATTGAACCGAATCCAGAACCTTTGGCTGAAATTTACAATGCTCATCCCTGACACTTTTTGACTCAGTTGGAAAATTCCCAACTTATATGATCCATTTATCAATCAATATAATTGTGTTAAAATAATAAATGTGCATCCACGTTTCCATTATGTAATATAATACCATTGAAGTTTCATATCTGCAGCTTATTCTATTGAGTTGTCTACATGGTAAATGAGAAGTTTTTGCCAAAAGGTTGTCTGATTGAATTGTATCGGCCGGCTGTTGTTTCCAGGTAGCTCAATTGGAAGAGCATTGTCAATTTAAGCCAACGATTCTAAGTTATTGACACTTTTTAATCAGTTAGAAAATTTTCAAGTCGTATTATACATTTACCAATCAATATGATTCTGTTAAAATAATAAAAGTGTATCTGCGCTCCCATTGTTTAATGTGGTTCCGTTATCTGCGGCTTATTCTGTACAGTCATATACATGGCAGACCAGAAAATATTACCAAACATTTGCCTGAGTGGATTGTGTAGGTTGATTGTCGTTTCCAGGTAGCTCAATTGGAAGAGCATTTTCAATTTAAGCCAACGATTCTGAGCTTAATTCTGAGTGGATTATGTAGGATTGTCGTTCCAGGAAGCTCAATTGAAAGAGCATTGTTAATTTAATCCAAGGGACCTGGGTTCGATTCTCGGCATGGGCACTTTTTTAGTCAGTCGGTAATTTTTCAACTCGTATTATACATTTACCAATCAATATGATTGTGTTAAAATAATAAAAGTGTAACTGCGTTTCTATCTTTTAATGGGGTTCCATTACCAGCGGCTTATTCTGTTGAGTCATCTACATGGCAGACTAGATGATATTGCCAAAAATTTGTCTGAGTAGATTGTGTAGGTCGATTGTAGTTTCCAGGTAGCTCAATTGGAAGAGCATTGGCGATTTAAGCCAAAGGACCTGGGTTCGATCCCCTTCCTGAACACAATTTCACTCAGTTGAAAAAATTAAAAATGTATATCTTTATCAATAAATATGATTGTGTTAAACTAATAAAAAAAATAGCTTATAACGTAACTACGTACCACTGAATTGATTTTAACGGTTTTTTCACCGAGAGTGAGTTAGTTTTGAGAAAGTTTTCAGTATATTGATATCTATAGTATATGACATTTTATTATAAAGTTAGATAATTGTTATTATACAGTCATTATAAAGTTAGATTGGCAAGTCATAAAAAATCCTACAACTGAAATATCAACTTACTGTAACGTACATATGATAACCAGCTTTATTCTTTAGTCCTGAAATCATGAAATTTGGAAAATTGCATTTTTACTTAATAAGCTAAATCAGATATGTCCCACAAAGAAAATATGCAAATTTTATTAAATAAATTCTCTGTTTCAAATTACTTTATGTAAAGTTAAAATAACCAGCAGGTTTGCAACTGTAGCATTGGTTAATTATGTTATGTAAACACTCACAAAACAATTTTATTTAAAAAATATTTGAAATAAATACTTTTTAATTCATAAAGTATCTGTCTTGCAAATAAAATCTGCTATTCAGGCGGTATTTGTTTACATTCTTGATTCCACTATTTTTTTTAATAATTAAAATATACATATTCTAAAAAGTTTTTTTTTAAAATAAAAGTTTTTTTTCTCACGTTACACTCTCAAGTGTAAACATAATTCATATTTTTATTTTTTAAAGAGTGAATCTTCCGTTATCTGAATTTCTTGTTATAGCTCCTGAGTTGCTACTCTATATTTCTGTATTATTCTCAAGACTAGATTCTTATATTTATTGACTCAAGGCTCTTTTTTGAAGAACTTGACATATTTGAGAAGGATGAGCAAAGATATTTTGAAGTGTGAGAAACTCGGATAAGCTATACCTTGTCTTTATTCTATTATTCTTTTATTTCAATCAATTTGAACTTAAGTTTTCGTACGTTACATATTTCTATTAAACATTTAAAAAAATACATTTAATGTGATAATACTTATTTTTGAGCGATAGAGTTGCTTATTGCTTTGAATTGAAGGAAGAACATTGTGTCATTAATTATAAAGGTATATCTTTAATGAATAGAAATTCATTTTGTAGCGATTGTAATGCGCATAGAAATATTAAAGTTTCATTATTAGTCACTATTATTTTCTTTTGTTCGATTGTGTTATTATATCTAGTGTATGCTGTAAAGTGAAATCTCTGAATTGAAAGGATTAATTGTGAGACTTTTAAAATGTCTAATTTTTTGCGAAATTTTTGGCGTCTGAATTTTGGGCACATGAAATGTCTGAATTGCGGCCATATTTGATCTCTTTCTTTAGAATTATGATTGACCCAGCCATGATTTACCCATTAAATACTCATTGATAAATGGGAAAATCGGGAAACATACAGTTTAAGTTATAGTAAGTATCAAGTTCATGCACAACTTAAGACATTGTCCACTAGTGGCTGCTTCGAATACATCGAAATGTCGTAATTTCAGCCATATTATCATAATTCAAATATTTTTTGTTAGTTTATACTATGATCAAAGAAAGATACTCGTGTGTCTTAATTTAAGATATGTATTATGTCTGAAATTTCACAATCAGACACTTAAGCGTCTTAATTAGTTTTTCAGACACATTTTTGTCTGAATTTAAGACCCCTCGGTATTGAAATCCAGTAATAATAAATGGATATAATTTATAACACAACTTCTTATGAACTGATTTTAACTGTATTTACAGTGATAATTAGGTTAGTTTTAGCAGAAAATTTCTGAATGTGTTGATATTTATATTGCGCTTGATTACAGTGTTGCAGTAATATTTTTGATTCAACCATAGAAAGTGAACAACTGATAAAAACAAACATATTATACCCATCGTGTATCTTTGGTCTTAAGTTCAGGAAATATCGACCATTGATACATTTTCTAACATAAATACCCTCAAAGGAAGGATAATGAAGAAAATATATAATTCATAAGTAAAAAAATAAGTATAATTCATAAACACAAATTGATACTATGACATTTTTTTCATTTTTTCGCTTTAATTTTTTTTATTTATCAAAATATACTGATAACATACTTATTCTAGGCGGTTTTTAAAAACTCCTTTTTTCGCGTTACGCTCTCAAGAAAATACAGAATTTATATGTTTCTTTTTTAAAGAGTGAGTCTTCCGTTATCTGAATTTCTTTTTATAGTTCCTGAGTTGCTATTCTCCAATTCTGTATTATTCTCAAGAGTAGAGTCTGATATTTATTGACTCAAGGCGCTTTTTCAGAAGGACATGATGTGTTTGAGAAGGATGTGCAAAGATATTTTGAAGAAATGATAAATTTAGATAAACTCTATTATTTTTCTTGTCTATCGCAAGAATATTTGAATCTTTTGAATGTAAATTCCAGTTCTGGTATGGAGAACATTTATATTAAATGGTTTGAAATAAATCCATTTAATGTGATTTTTTTAGAATCAAAATCATTTATTTATTTGAACAGAAGATAACAGATATTTAGGACGTCACCCACCTTGAGGACTCGCTTAAAAAATAACCGGCATCGACGAAGATGGGATTCGAACCCACGCGGACAGAGCCCAATTTCTTTGCCCTTTGTTTTGTGTTTCTTCATTTTTTTCTGGTATAAAAAAATAATAATGATAATACGTTTCGGTTGTATATCCTCCTCAGAAATTGCTGGATTTTAAGTAGCAACTAAAACATCCCTGGTCTACAATTCTCAAGTTTTTGAAAAAGCAAAAAAAGTCTCCAAACAAGCATTGCTTTTATCTCAGAACCAAAACCATCTCGCCTCATAACGAGAACAAAGATTTTTTTTCTCAGTTAAACAGTTTCACACAGTAAGTCTCCATCACCTCTACATAATTGGCAAGTAAAAATATTTTGCTGACTAGTAAAAGTTTAGCATCATTTGCACACAATAACAAAAAAAAAAAAAAAAAAAAAAAAAAAAAAGGCAATGTTTCTTAATCTAAGAAAATATAATATAACCAACAAACAAAAATATACAATAACCTCTTTCAAGTTACCCATGGTTCCGCAAAACTTTCCTTATTTTTAGAAGCTTTAGAAACCAATATTTTTTTGACATTTAATGAAGAATTTATAAAAAAAACAGTATCATTTGCAGTCACTGATTTTCGGAAACGTTTCTGAGTTGTTTTTATAGTGCATTTATCATTTTTCTCAAAGCGGAATATCGGTGTTTTACTGTCTAGCAAAAGTTTAGCATCATTCGGATACTGCAAATAAAGCAAATGTTTCTTAATCTAAGAAAATATAATGCAACCACAAAAGAAAATATATAATAACCTCTTCCAAGTTACCCATGATTCCGCAAAACTTACCTTATTTGTAGAAACCTTTAAAACCAATATATTTTTTACATTTAATGAAGCATTTATAAAAATGAAGTTTCGGTTTCACAGCCGCTGATTTTCGGAAATGTTTTTGAATTGTTTTTATAGTGTATTTATCATTTTTTTTCAAATCGGAATATCGTTTTTTTAATGTCTAATAAAAGTATAGCATCATTCGCACACTGCAAAAAAGGGAAATGTTTCTTAATCTAAGAAAATATAATATAACCACAAAAGAAAATATATAATAACCTCTTCCAAGTTACCCATGATTCCGCAAAACTTACCTTATTTGTAGAAACCTTAGAAACCAATATTTTTTTACATTTAATGTGGCATTTATAAAAACAAAGTTTCGTTTCCAGCCACTGATATTCGGAAACGTTTCTGAGTTCTTTTTATCGTGTATTTATCATTTTTTTCAAATCGGAATATCGGTTTTTAGGATGCTATGAATTCTCGATAAAACATTTTCAGCTGCATAATTGAATGTACATTCGCAAGAGTAACAAAATAATATTAATTTTAATGTTAATGTTAATTCTTTGAATTTGTTATGTTTGTCTGTAATACATGTTTGTTGAACATGAAAATGTTTACTTAAGAATTGAGGGCATACGAGAAATCTCAATTCCTGGTTAAGAAAACTGTTTTATACATTATAAAAACTACTCTAAAACGTTTACAAAAATCAGTGGATGCAAGAGAAATTTGTTTTTATAAGTGCTTGTTTATATCTCGGAAATATATCGGTTTCTGTGGTTTCTAAAGATACAGAACGCTTTTCGGAATCCTGGGTAACTCGGTAGGGGTTACTGTATATTTTTGTTCATGATTGTATTATATTTTACTAGATTAAGAAATATTTGTCCTTTATTTATTTAAGTTCAACAAAAGAGAAGGACCCTTTGACTAAAATATTTTCGTTAATTAAACGATACCCTTCATTTAGTAAAAAATGACAAAAAGATAAATTTTTCCATTTTTTGCTTAAAATGAATTTAGAAAAACGTAGTACATTCCTTCGAAGTACCAAAAATATTTGATAATTAAAAATATGAGAAAAAAAAGCCTTTTACTGCACCTATTCTACTGTAGACTTGATACAAATTTGAAATCTTCATTCTTCTCAGTTTGTGTTATATATATATATTTATTTGTTTATATTAGTATCAAAGTTATAAAACTTCAACAAATATTTTTTATTGACTCGATTTTTTTTATGGACGATACCTAAGGTGCATTATATAAAACTAACAACCAGATTTTAAGTAATATAATTAATTTAATTTTAAAAACAAAAAAAAGTTAATTAAATAGTAATTTTTTACTGTATTTTTTACATACGCCGTCACATTTTATTTATTTATTCTTAAACTAAACATCTTTTTTCTTAATCAGATCTTTACAGTTATAGAGAACACTTATAAACAATTATACCTCAAAATTCAATATTGTATTAAAAATGTTTTAAAGTTTTATTTAAAAAAATAATTTTGTCATAGTTTAATACAACAACTGCATTTTTTCTTACTTAAATCACTTTCATTCTTTATACGATTTCGTCCTTCAGATTGACACATTATTTTTAAAACATCCATTGCACACTGGATAACCGAAGCTAGTTCTCATCACGTTATATCTCCGTCTGTTTACAACAAATGTTTGCTTTAATTGTAATTTTTGATAGTTTCTGAACTACTCTGTACGATTGTCTCACTAATTTCAACGTAGGAATTCATTTTAATAGAGACAAATCCATTTAAACGGGACTATGATTTTAAAAATATCAGTTAAACGTTGCAGTAAAAATTCAATTATTTTAAATAGTTCTCAAATTGATTTTTAAAGTTCAATTGTGGTACTAAATATTGATAAATAAGGGTGAAGGTTAAACGTTAAGGAAATGCTAAAAAGGTAAATCGCAAATGCTAAGTTAATGTTGTAAAAAGTGAATGGTAAAGCTAAGATACTGCCAAAAAAATTTAAAAGCTTCTAAATATGGTGAGCGTACGTGTCACACTACCCCGGCGTACTCTTGAAAAGTTAATTATAGGTGAAAAAAAAATTTAAATAAAAAAAAATAGATCAAAGCTACCGATTCCCATTAAACCACTAGTTTGTTCTTAAATACAAGAAGATACACCATTAGGTGATCTAAAGATGGTGAAATGCCACAGATTGCACACTGGTTGCACAAAACGTTGTTGTGGAAATAGTATACAAATAATGGGAAAAAGAAACATATTACATATATTTAAATGGTAATTCTAAATATTTTGCATAAATATTATTAAATTTGAATTCGATAAAAATATTAATATTTAATGGTTTTTGCTGCATTACAAACATTTTAATTTGTTGGCTTGTAGATTTTTCTACATCCCCTGCATGCCACAATGACTTTGATAAATATTTCACATTTAAAACGGTTGGTTGTGAGTACCGTTGAAAACAACATTATAGTGCTATTAGTTAATTTTCGCAAATTTTGGACAAAACAATTTTGTTGGCAATCCTTCAATTAAACTGAAATACAACCTTATTAAAGGAAAATTGTGAAACACAAGTCTTGTTAATAATGTAAAATGAAAATGAGATTGCTAATCTGTTGCTATTTCGTTGTGGCTATTTTGGGTTTCAGCTATTAATTAATTTTTACAAATTTTGAACAAAACGTTTTTGCTGGCAATCCTTCAATTAAAGTGGAATACAACCTTAATAAAGGAAAATGGTGAAACACAAGTCTTGTTAATAATGTAAAATAAAAATGAGATTGCTAATCTGTTGCTATTTCGTTGTGGCTATTTTGGGTTTACGTTGTTTTTTTTAATAACACTTTCAAACACTTGGAAAATGTATGCTTTGTATAAAATGGATCAAATTGAACATTGTAACTAAAATCTGAAAAATGTATTTGTCGTCAATTAAACAGTTTTGAATTTCCTATTTATAAATTGCTTCAACGATGTAAGCATGTTACACACTGCACAAAAAGGATTTATATAAAATACCTGCTTATTAACATGCGTTTACAAACGGAGATAAAAATATTCAATATTTTGTTTCATATTAGTATAATTGTCCTGTTTCTAATTTGGAGATTTTCTAAAAGATGTCAGTATAAACAAATAATATTTTAAGAAAATAACAATTAACAATTAATTGTAACCGTCGCAGAAATGAAATTTACAGTAAAGAAAAAACTGCTGATTTTACAAACAAATATTAATGATCTATCGAACAGTAAAATAAATTTTATTTTACAGAAAAATATGTATTTGCCAATCAAATACAGTTTTTGACAATTACTATAAATAAAAGTTAGTAAAACAGACAGTTACCGAAACAACAGTTGTTTGTTTTGTTTTTTTCTTGAAAGTTTTCTCTAAGAAAAATCTTTCATTTTGGAAAGTGATTTAGCGGATCGAGAATAGCGTTCATAACTGCTTTAAAGTATATCTACTGCTGGGCAGAGAAATTGATATTCATGCAATGATGTAAGAATCAACTATATATGGGTGGAAATATGACAATTGATTAGAATAGTTGCACGTGAAAGTGTTAAAAATGAAAAAAAAAGTTGTTTTTCTTGTGATTCATTGTGAAAAATTCATATGAAACATTAGTTCGAATGTTTTATGAAACAATGGAATATATTCTTATTAACATAAAATATTATATTATTTAATGGACTGATATCTGCTTTTATATCTATATTATACGTGCGTGCAACGTTCACTCTTTACGAGATTGGCTATCATCTTGGCTAAACTGACTGCAACGTGGCCTAATCGTAATTGTGGGGTCGCTATAACAAAGAAGCACCAAAAAACAGATTAGCGACTATATTTATTATGGTAGTTATTTGGTAATTAATGCGCTAATTATAAAACAGTATTTTGAACTTTAACTATCATAAATGTGTAATTGCTATTTTGGACCATTTTAAATAGTAAAAGAATAAATTTAAATTTCCCTCCAGATAATATAAAGTAAATTTCAAGTATAATCTGGGTAAAACGTATTTTAAAAGATTTTGCTAAAATTTTAATACAATTTTCATTCATCAAAAAACTGAATCTGTTTCTAATAACTACTTTTACTTTTAAGGCAATTGCCCTCATTTTCTCCCTTTTTTTGAATGAACAACGTTGTCTGTTGCCAGGGTTTAAAATTATGACCATTAAAAAAAAACAAAGTATTTTATGAAGCGTAATTATTTTTCTAAAAATAAATAAATATATAAAAGGATTTTTAGAGTTCATATAAATATGTATACTGCTTACAGAATAATTAACCATAAGGTGAGTTCAGAAAATCATAAACAAGCAACTTTGGAGAAAGCAATGTGCTATCGTGGTCGCATACATATAATTCAACATATCACTTCGTATTAAACAAAAAGTTTCATTTCAAAACCACAATTGTAAAAAATGGCATGATAGTGAAAATTTAGATGCTATTTACAAGACATATTTGTACATCTCAGGAACCCCGAAAAACAAGGTCCTATCCTCCAGAACTCAAAAGACCACCTGCTTCTTCATGGCGAAAAACTCTATCCTCTTTCCCTGTGCATAATCCACTAATCCTCCTTTATTGACACACCTTCCTTCCATCCTCCTACCCCTCGGTATCCAGGATTCTACGAAATACCTTTCCTTAGTCATGCCCTTCATATGAATACCTTCCTGACACATTTTAAACCCCTTCAGTTAATCTTCTTATAGATATAATTCCCACACATTTAGCAAGGCCATACAAAACACGAAAGTCTTTCATTCTTATTTGAAATGAACAAAGAATTTCTTTTCTCCCGGATAATCCTCTTACAATAGTTGCCAATCCAGACCGATCACTCTATTTTATTCTGGGTTTATTTTAATCCTATCAGAATGCAATAAGTTGATGGACCCCAATCCATAACAGCAGCTTTATTCTGCCACTCTTAGAATTGGAATTGTAAGTATCGTTCGGGAAGGGAAATTTCTTACTGTATTTAACATAATCACAACAATGTTCAATGACATAAGTACTGACATATTTAAAAAGCAAAAAAAAATAAAATAAATAAAATAATATATATATATATATATATATATATATCCTGTGTTAGTATTGTTAACTGGAAATCAATATTATTTCAATATTGCATTTATTAGTTTTATATTATAAATACTTGCGATGTAATAGTATAATGTCCAAAATATCAATCAATATATTACATAATAACAATGTTTTAAAATTGGTATTTTATTAAAAATATTTACAATATTATGATAACATTTCCTTAATAATGTACAAGTATTAATGACAACTACATATTTCTGAAATTCAACAACTCAACATCGGCGCAATATTATTCTTAGTTAGATTCTCCAAAGATTTAGCTAATATAGTAAATAACCATTCGCTACGTAGTAATTTAGCTAATATAGAGGGAATATGGCTCTACCACTGAAGATATTTAATTTCACTTGACATCATGAGAAGAGACTTAATTAAGTTTAATCAGATTAAACTCATACATATTAAAATCTCATTTCGAAAACTTAAGCATCATCGAAGCTCAATCAGGCTAATTAAAATGAATATAAGCTTGCAATTTATCTTGGAAAACTTTTTGCCCTATTGAAATGTGAAGACTTCCACTACATTGCATTTTGACTGCTACCGTTGAAGAAAATATACAGAGCAGCATATCACTAATTAAGAATACCAGTATATGATTTTAAAGTTTCAAATTAGTATTATCAGGCTAGCATCAATTTTATTATTTTGATACTATGTAAGTCTAAAAATAATACAGTAAAACCCCGTGGAAATGTAACCTCTCTATAATGAAATCTTCTTTGTAACTGAAATTTACGTCCTTCCAGCGAAGAGATTACAATTTTACAGACAGTGCAGCTGCTAAAACTTCACTGTTAAAAAAATTGCAGTAAAATTACGGGCAGAGGCCAGCAGCAGAAATTCCAGTCATACCACGTTAAAAAAAAAAAAAAAAAAAAAAAAAAAAAAAAAAAAAATCCATGCCCATTATTTTGTGCAGCCCGTAATTTTGCGGGGCAAAGTAATACAGCATTATAATGCACAGAATATAATGCACTTTAAAACAAAATAACACTTTACTTACTGTTCCGTAACACGTAGCACGTTAGATAATCATCACAGAATAGCTGTTTTGGCAGGTTAAACATTTCGAAACACGAGTAAAATGACTAACACCCTAGCGGAAGACAATGTATGGGATTGTACCGTATTTTTGCTAACATAGGGGCTAGAACTGTAAGAATATGTGGATTGCTCTTAATTTTCTAAGTATCTAAGGGATAAGGCCGCTTATTTAGTGGATCAGACCGTTTTTCATCAAATAAGGCTGTTGCCCGTGAAAATTGAAGGGCAAACGCTCATAAATTTACAGTTTTTTCTGAGAGTGCATGCGAAATCGTAAGATGTGTGCGGAGATAATGGAGACACATTATCAACCCATTACTAAGTTTAGGCCTTTTCTAGCTTTTATGCGAATACACTTTTATCTTTGTAAACACACTTTGTATACAAAATTAACGGATTAAGATAAACGGATGTTCTCTTTTGATGTGAACAGTATGAGAAGTAATTGAAGTGGATGGATTTTTCAAGAAGTCATTTTTTAATGTTTTCAGAAATTTAAATTACGATGAGTTTATCCTCATTTGTAATACTTTAATATATATTTTTTAAGAGAAATAAAATGTCCCCGTAATTGCGTTATTGTAATAATTTTTGTACTGTTATTATTATATATCTGTTTTACAATGGTCAGCTTAGCTAAAACGGAAACGTGTCAAAAGTGGGATTTTATTCCGTTTCTTTCCAATTCCCTGTCAGTAGTCTTGTTTTGTCGAGGATTTCTATAATACAAAACAGGGCTATCCACAAGTCAATCGTGAAGTGGTTATTGGTCGACCTTGAACAGCTGAATATAAAAGGTGGTTCTTTTAATCAACCGTCATTAAAATGCAATAAAAAACAGAAAAGCATTTAAAAAATTAAGAAAATTTAAATTGTAACCTTGAAATAAATATTCTAGAAACACAAAATCTTCCCTGAAATTTTGGTGATTTTTATAAAATTTATAATATTTAATAAAATTTATTTAAATCTCTTTAATTAAAAATAATGCTATTTGAAAAAAAAAAAAACGTTTGGAAATATAGTCAGAAAAAAAAAAATCTTTATGCATTCTAATATCCAAATTGTCACAGAAAAAACCCGTAAAATAGTCATTCCGCTGTAAATTATGTCTTATTTAATGTAAGTTTTAAGAAAAAAGATGCGGGGGTCGTCTTCCTAATGAAATTGTACCAAACTCTAAAATTTTCAATACAAACACCTAATTTTGACATCATATTTGACAGAATAAAAACGAGAAGTCATTCGATTATTAGGAATTATGAAGGTTTAAAGTTTCAGATTCCTAAACTTAAATTAATTTGCAATCGCTGCAAAACAGATTGCAATGCAGGCAATCTTTTAACCCTAGCTCAAAAATTACTTGAAGGAATGAGATGTAAATTTATATTTTCATATTTGAAGTGTTGAAAAATCGATTTCTTTTCACAAATTTACAGGTTACAATTTATATATTATTTTTTGAATATTAATATATATATATATATATATATTCTCTGTGTACACTCTATTATTAATTATCTCATTGGAGATTGGGTTAGAATGTTGTGAGAACTTAATAAATGTTTTTTGAAATTCAAAGATATTATATGTATATATATATAATAGCTGACTTAATCGGCATTGCCCGGGCCCGTGATAATAAAATTAAACAAACCTAAAGTTTGTATGACTTTATATCTTTAACCCGATTTTGTATGAAATTATTTATTTAAAAGTGCTGCGTACGCGAAGGACTATCTTCTGAACACAACTCCGACACACGTTTCCGCTGCCTCCTGTAACGTATAGCAGGCGTGCTGAGCACGCGCTGCCCTTTTTTTCCCACCTTCCACCGACAGGGGGCGCAAATTGTTCTATACGAACATCCAAAGCGAGTACCCGTTGTATCAAGGGAGTTGGATGAACCAATTCTCGTCGAAATCGAGCCCATAGAACTCGGGAAAGTAATTCGCCACATGGCGTAGAAGGTAGAACTTAAATCTGCAACGCGATCGAAAACCAAGCCGAATCATTCAAACCACGTTGTGATCGGGTGCATAGAACTCGAGATAAGATTCTACAGTTAGACAAAAAAATCTTGTAGAATTGCCCGGTAGGGTGTACTTGGCTAAATGCTTAACAACAAATCCCATACTTTGATTGTTGACATATGCATCAAGCAGATGCACGTTGTGCACTTTTATTAGAACATAAATTTAATTTTTTACTAAAATCGGTATTTGAAACTTCCGATATTCTTTATATATAAAATTTATAAAACGCTGCAGGTAAAGCCAAAATGTCGAATTTCTTAAATGGAATGTGTTTTCTGTAAATTAGGGCAATACAATTGTTTTTATTAATAAGAGTTCTGAATTTATGAAAATTCCGCCGTCAGAGGGCACGTGGTGCAGTACAATAAATGCGATATTAAATAAAAAGGAGTTAACCTCCCTGCCCATACCCGCAAATATAATGAATAAATTGTTCCAGAAAAATACTTCCCCTACATTAATGCGATCATTAAAAAATAATTATATTTTTCTCATAATTAGAACGTAACGAAGACACTATGCTAAAATAGCCGCCAAATGTCTCCTATTCCCATCCTCAATATCAATTATATATCTTAATTACTTATCTTAATTTTTGTTCATTAGTAAAAACTGGCAATTATTTCCTTTAATTTTTGGAAAGTAAATGGAGGGATCGGCCAGAGAATCAGATCGGCTTTGTAGATCAGCGTTTCATGAAAGCGGATCCCAGTCTGGCACTTTCTCGAATTTTTTGAACTGGTGCCGCCAGATTTTTACAAATTTTTTGCAAAACTTAAGAAAAATTACCGGCCGAATTTTACAAAAATTACATTGTCGGATGCAGAAAAAATTTCTACATATCCTCTAAAAGTTTCAAATCCATATCTTAATTAGTTTTCTTAAAATTTACTAATTAGTAAATAAATTTCAAATTCATTCATTTCCGCTTCCAAATCGAGAACAGGTGTTCTTTTCTTTAGCTATTTTGATAAAAAAGATGGCATTTTCGATTTGTAATGAGTTTTAATTAATATTTTGAGTAATTATTAAAATATTAAAATTCTGAGACTCATGTGCATCAGGGGAGGCTTTCGACTATCCTCACACTTTTTCACACTTACTACGTCCGGTAGATTTCGCTAGCCATCGCACACATACATACAGACACACAGACAAACAATTTTCTTTTATTAGTATAGGTATATGTATTTTTCGAAATAAATGTTAAAAAAATATATGATTTGTAACCTATGAATATTTTAACCGAAATCTGTTTCTAGAATCTTCAAATATCCGAATCCAAAATTACAGTTCATTCGTGGAGAAGTTTTTATGTCATGTTTAAAAAAACTATCCGCATTGCAACCTGTTTTGCAATGATTACAAATGAATTTAGCATTAAGAACTCAAAACTTTTAACTTTCACAATTCGTAAACTACTGGACCAAATGACCAAAAAGATTTTTAAAAAAAGCCTTAAATTTGAGGGTATCAAGGTGGCGTTAACCCAAAGGGGTGTTACCAATGACTGCCACCACGAATAACTGAGTTATGTTTTACTTATGAGTAATCCTAGAAGTTTACATATTACTTACTCAGTTACTCATATAATGATTATTTTCCAAATAAATACTTTTCTTTGTTTATTACAATAAATAAAGTTTTCAACGATTATTTGATTCATTTATTAAAATGTTTCTACAAAAATAAAATGCAAAATATAGATTTTTTCCCGTAAATTTAAAACTATATTTAAACTTTCAAATTTACTCTGTTGAAATTTATTTTCAGAAATATACTTAGCAGAATGTAAAAATTATAAAAAAATAAGCGATGAAAAAACAATTGAAATTAAATTAGTGTTGCACAGTTATACATTATATACATTATGTTTATTTATTTTTCAATCTTTTTAAGGAATTTATTATATTAAATCATTTTCCTTATTTTTTTTATTAAATGATTAATACACTAGACGTCCGATTTAACGAACGGCAAGTATAATGATGTATCATTAGCACGACTGATAAAAAAAGTCACAAATAATTACAAATTTATAATTTTTTTTATGATCAATAGAATGAGTGATTAGACCAAATTATCAAACATAATGTGCTTTTTAAGCTTTTCTACCAATATTTATTGAAGATCGATTGAATGAAAGAAAAATGTTTTATAATGCTTTGCAATATTTCAAAACAATATCTCTTCTGCATGAATTTAGTTAGTCTTTCTCCTATCACCAATGAAAGATATTGCAAAAGCTTAACTATCGTCTTCATGAAAAATTTCAAATTGATACGTGCTCGCTGGGCCAAATGATCATACAAATTACACGGTGATAAATCCGAGGCATCCGTGGGTAATTATAATAATATTATATAATATTATATTATATAATGGCTTAAAATTTATATGGAACTTCCATCAATAGAAAAAGCTCGCTATTTAAACATATTTTTAATCAATATAATTGAATTTGTGAGAAAAAATATATATTTGCAAATAAACACTTTTTGTTTTTTTAGATAAAAGATTTGTAAGTTAATGTTCGCAACAAATAATTGCAGAAAGTTTGTTTGCTGCTAAAACAGGTGTCACTGACTGGCCTATAACAATTCCGATTAAAATGGATCTTGTATGTAAATAATTAGTGTATTTGGCATCAAAAAAAATTTTTTTAGGTTGAATAGAGGGAATGTCGTTTTTGACTACCAAGATTAAATGAATTATTATTGTTTCATGAGCTGAATTCTTATTGAATATTCATTATTAATGTTTGACTGAGTTAGACCAAGAAATTCTGAATAAAAGTGCTCCATATTTAAGATTGTAGTCGTCAGCATATGCGATGTCACTGACAAATTTCTTGTACATTTTCAGCATTTCAAACAAAGTAAAGATATCTGTTGTAAATATCGTTATACTATCTCCATTACGTCTGAAGTTCTAAACGAAAATTTGACTTTGAATGAGATATCCTTTATTTAAAAAAGAATATAGCATTATTTTTTTATATCTATTTTTTACTTAATTTTAAAAATTTCTATTATTTTTACATTATTTTACTTCAGAACAATTTCAAAGGCGTATTCTTTCAGTGGCATTACTGGAACAGGAACGAAAATTCATGCGTCAATCATATATTATGTACCACTTTCCAGCAATTCCAAAATACTTTTAACCAATATTTACCATTTAATAAGGTGAAAAATGTTGTCTACGCAAGCAATTGGAAAAGGCATATCACATTTAAAACCGAATGTTAGAAATCAATAACAATATTCGGGAAATATCCGAATTCTTTTGTGCAGCCCTGTATATTATCTGTATCTACTACATAGAATGCTAAACTTCAGTTCAGTAAGAAAACTGCATATCACAGTTTAAAATTTCCCTTCTGGAATTTTCGTCAGTGAAGGGAAATGTAGTCCAGATCTTTTGTCCTGCCCTGTATATATTCTTTAGAATTTTACACATTAAATAATAGGCAATAGTTAAATTGAAAAACGAGTTGTGCAACTGAAAACGCATATCGGACAATTATTGTTAACAAACAGTTACTTTAACCAAATTATTTTTTGTGTACTAAGCTTCTTCTAATGAACCTCAGTAATATATATCAATTTCAATATGTTTCAAATAGTGAAACCGGTGATAGTGAATATCGGTTGCGGTTATTAAAATAAACCGCAACCGATTTTCCTCCATAGACCGTAAAGTAATGAAATTTTTTCAGTGTCCCTGTAAAGGATCTGTAAGTGCTATGCTTATTCTATAGTAAGCCCCCTGTAGTGTACCTCAGTGATATATATTAATTCCAATATGTTTGAAATTGTATAACAACATTAACATAAACCGCAAATGATTTTTCCACACAAACCGTAATGTAACGGAACTTTTTTGAGTGTCCCTGTAAAAGAACTATAAGGGCTAAAATACTTCATTTTCGTTACCGAACATGGTATAGCAAACTTCAATAATATATATCAATTGCATAACAATCCGAGTACATTTACGCGAGTTACAGCACGGAAAGACGGCAGACAGGCAGACAGACAAACCGAATTCATAAACACTTTTCAACTATGTTGGAAAGTGTTAAAAAGAGATAGTACAGATTAACACGTAAAAAAACAATTCAAATTAAAGCTGAAAGCTTCATTAAGAATATTTGCACTATATTTACTTTTGATGCCAAAATCTAATGTCTAGACGCTAGTATTTTCCACGTTCAGTTCCAGTGATTAAAAGAAATATATACGGATATTGAAAAATCAACAAATTTCCATATAGCTTGATTTTATTGATTATTAAAAAAAAGAATAAACTACATTACAAACTTAATCAATTTATGTCAGTGTATAAAAATAAATAGCTGTCTGACTCACATACCGGGTTATTCAAAAATATCTCGGACAAATTAGAAAACAAAATTTACAGAATTTTGTATTTCTCTTAACATAAATCCGGGCCTTTAGTGGACGGTGTCATGTGTCTTTTCTGAATAAAAACTACCACTATAGGTTTCAATCGAATGTTACTGTTTAAATAAAAATACGTTCGGTAACACCATATATCAAGAAACTTTCGCCAGTCGTTGCTTTAACAACCTTCTGATATTAGCGGTGATAATCTCACTATTTTTGTGCAATGCCGTATTTTCAGTTTCTGCAAAAGTGCAACAGAATCTCGTTTGGGAAGCCTATTTTTCCAATAGATCAAAACAAAAATTAGTTATCTATTTCTAATTTATCAGAGGTGTTAAATACAAAACAACATTTTTGTAAGTTTCTTTATTATTTTTGAAATGGTAAGTAAAAAAATGGGACCTTTCAATTGCGAAAATGTGCTACCTTGTTTAGACCGAAAAGGAAATCATAGCATGATTTTTTTAAATACTTTTCAATGTGACTTCGGTTTATCTGTTTATTCTTGTGCGGGTTCTTACTCTAGTAAATATACTAGGATTACCATGTAATTGATATACAGTAAAACCTCGTTAATAACTCCCCTGGACAAAACGTCACTGCGCATATAATGTGATGTTGCAGAAATCTCGACCATTTTCATACGCATTTTCACGTATTGTACTTCGTTTATTGCATCACCATTTTTTCAACCACTCTGTTTAAGATGTCGTTTTTATGACAGGGATAAGCAAACTCGGTTGAATTTCTTTGTCAAGGTTATCTCCAGAAAGACTTTGTTTCTGTTGTGCATGACTGTAAGTTTAACACCATTCCAGATCACAGGCCTTTCCTTATAAAGATTGTCTGACATATCAACAAATTATCTGACTGCAACAAAAACTGAAATTGTAGCTCATGTTTTGCAAACGAAGAACCGACCAGCTGTCGAACCCGACAGCGATCATGATGAAGAGGAACTTCTCAAACCGATTGTTGCAAAGAAAAGAAAAACCTTCATGATGGACTAAGAGGCTACATTTCGTCTTTGAATGACACTACAGATAGCGAATATAATATGGTATATTCCTAGAGAAAACAATTTTGACTTCAGAAAACTGACATCAAACAAAAATAGGCGTTTTATGTAAGGTAGGTACAAAAGGGTACGTATTGAATTGTACAATTAAATACTACGTAACATATTTACTTACTACACATCCATCTCAGTGATGCATATCAATTTCATTATGTTTAAAATAAAATAACATCATTAAAATGCACTACAATCGATTTTTCCACATTGACCGTAATATAACAGAATATAATTTTGAGTGTCCCTGTAAACGAAACTATAATTGCTACTTATCCTATATTATACAGAAAATTTATTTGTGTCCAAGTCAGTGATGTATAAGTATTTCAATATGTTTGAAAATATATAACATTATTCAAATGCACTGAAAATGATTTTTCCCCACAATGTTAAAATTTTGCAACAAACTATCCAGTCATTCGACCGTTTTTATAGAAAACACTTAAATAGCAGTAATTTAACGTAATTATGACCATAATGTAGGCAATAATATTGTCAGAATAGAGTTAAATTACGGTTATGCAACGGTTCTCTATAAAAACGGTCGAATGACTGGAAGTTTGCTGCAAATTTTTAACAGTGCATTGATCGTAATGTAAAGGAATAATTTTAAATATCCTTGTAAACTAACCCTAAATGGTACACACTTCGTTTTCAATACCGACCATGCTACGGTAAACCTAAATAAAATATAACAAGTACATGGTAATCCGATTACATTTAAGGGAGTTACATCACGGAGAGATGAGCAGCCGGACAGACGAACCGAATTCATGAACACTTTTCAACTGTACTTGATTAATTTTATCATAACTATTCTATATAAAATGTTAATATCGTTTCAATTCTTTTATTATAATTTTATTAAATATTGAAAAATATAAACTTTTCATTTTTTTCATTCAAATTATTTTCCTAACTTAAATAAATATCGAAAATTGAAAATTTCCATTTTTTCACTAAAATTTTCAAGTTAAATAAATGTTGAAAAATGAAAAAAATTACATATTTTCAAATTTTCCGCTGCGGGGATCCGAACTGTGGTATACAGAACTGGAGACTAACGAATTGCCAAAAAGCTACTACTCAAGTAATTCAAAACAGCTTAGAGCAAAATTTTAAGCTACCGGTCACAGCTTCCAAGTCATTCAAAGTGAATGTTGTCTGACTATCTGAATCTGGCGAGTCAATCAGAATGGCTCTAAAGTACGATAGATCTGAGTCGAGTATGTATTGTGAATTTGCAGGCCGCATCTACAGTTGCCGCGACAGCTGGCGGCTTTTTCCGTGATTGATTAAGATACACTTTTGAAAATCAGCTTGTACAAACGTGCTAAGTAAAAATGTTGCTGTCTTCCAAACTTTTATAACGTTTAGAAGAATTTTTTTTCTTTAAGGTGCTATAAGAAAATCGTATTAAATATGACATTTTAAATATATAATTTTAAATATGACGTAATTAAATATTAAATGGTTTTCGCGCGTAATAATTTACTTATTTTAAAGTTTTCTTTCTTTTTCAGTATTCATCTTTAAATATATATTTCAATTAAAAGACAGTTTTTGGAAACGCTATAAGAAACTAGTTTTAAATATGACTTTTTAAATATGTCGTTATAAATATGACGCAATTTTCCCCATTAAATGCTTTTCGGGTGTAATAGCTTAATTATTTTAATTTTTTTAATTCACGTGTAAATATATTTTTCAATCGAAAAGTGTTTGTAAATGTTATTATTATTATTATTATTATTATTATTATTATTATTATTTATCTGACAACAGTAGGTAAAAAAGGCTATTTCAAACTATAAATTAAATCTCTATGAAATTTTGAATACAAAAGTAAAAAAAAAAAAAAAAAAAAAAAAAAAAAAAACTTAGAAATTTAGATAAATAAAAATATATATATTGTGCGCTGCATGCCACAATCTAGCCAGTTATGTGCGTGCACAAAATGGTTAAATTGCTATGCATTTTTTAAAAATTTTATAAAACATTTTAACGAACTAATTTGACCGATTGCAACATTTAATTGCGCTTAAAATAATTCTTCGATTTAAAAACTGTCTGTTTCAGCATCTGTATCATACATTTTTTCTATAAATCTACCAGTTTTCATGTTTTTTTTATGCAATAGTTTTTCTTTTTTATTATTATGAGCTGAGAAATTGAATTTAATTATGGCAGCAGCGTCGTCAGCATTAATTACCCTTTTTCTTTTACAATAGAGAGAAACATTCAGACATTAACAAGTAATTAAATACAAATTTAAATATGAATATAGTAATAAAATAGTTTGTTTATAGTTTTTTATATTTTGTAGAATTTCGAACAATTAAATAAAAACAAAGATGAATTTATCTTTTTTTGCATCACAAATTTTATTGAGTAAAACTATTCAAATTAAGGAAAAAAGTGATTTGACTCAACTTACGTTCCGTTCCACTTTATCACTTCTATTTAAAATATGGCTTAAATAATAATTTTAAGCATGAGTGTAACATTAAAAACATTTAGGTTTTATGTAATATTGTTTATAGAATTTAAAGACTTCAAATAAAAGCAAAGATAAAAGAAAGCTTTCACATGCCTCTAGTTTTTGTAGCGCAAAACTTTGTAGTAACTTAATTTCGGACAATTTAGGCTTCTAACAACTTAATAAGTTTTATTTATTAGAAATTATTTAAATAAATGTTTTAAACACGAACATAACAATAAATAAAGTATATTTATATTTATTATTAAATAAAGTATATTTTTATTTATTATTAAATAAAATATATTTTTAATTATTATTAAATAAAGTATACTTTTATTTATTATTAATTGTAGGAATACAAAAAAACTACAAACAAGATAGCATTATTTATTGTTAGTACAATTTTTTATAACACTAGGGGGCTCTGCCCCCTACGAGCTACGCTCGCCAAACCCCGCTCTGACACCACAAACTGTAAAAACACTCTGATTTGATCAACCTTAAAACGATTGCGGAAGATTATAATTAAACGAACTGCTGTAATCGGCTGCTATAATCGGCCTTGTGTAATCGGCTGATCGCTGTAATATCTGCTATAATCGGGTTTCCATTCATTTTCCTTTGACCAAGGGATTTTAAAGCCGAATCAACTGCTGTCGAGACAGCTAACAACTGTTGATAAAATAAGGTTAATTAAACATTTGAAAATCAACTCGTGCAAAATGGTTAAGTAAGCAATGTCACTGCATCGAGAAATTTGATAACGATGCTATAGAAAATTGGGTATTACTCCATTATTCCGACTACTACTTTCTATAAAAGAAAAGAACTGTCGCCAAAATATAGGATTTAAAGCCAAAAGTGCATATCTGTGGCTTCGCATTCAATTGATACCAGATGCGTTACGCGTGGTAGTTATGTCATTGAGTGATCTTTAATTCAACGTTTATCTGTATTTTTAATTATATTTTTCCAATTTATTAGTTATTTCGTTGATTTAAACGTAATTATTAAACGTAAAAATATAGCTTTTAATTGAAGGGAAATATTATTAATTACGCTGTTTTAAAATTTGCAATAATAGATAAAATATTTTGTCGAAATAAATTAATCTTACTCTACTTAATGCTTTGAAAACGCGGAATAATTTAATTATTTATCTTTTTAATATTCACGCGCAAGTATATTTTTTATTCCGTTATTTTCTACATTTATTGCTTTTAACACGTGATCATTTAATTATTATTTTAAAGTTTTATTTTTGTTTTTAATAGTCACGTTTTAATACATTTCTTAATTGAAAGGGAATATTATTACGTGCGCTATTTTACAAATTGGCAACGATTCAAATAATGAAATTTATGAAATATGAAATAAATCTTCGTCAAAATAATGAAAATTTTGAGTAAAAAATTGGAATATGACCTCAAAAAATGAGTCAAATTGAAAAAATAATTGCAGTCTGCACACTCCAACCTTGCCAACTATATCCTTACAAATTATGGTTAAATTCCTGTGCATAGTTTTCGTTTCTACAAAACTTTTATAAGAAAATTATTTTGACCAACTTTAATATTAAATATCTCTTTAAATAATTCTTCGATTTAAAAACTATTTGCTTCAGCGTGTTTATCGAACATTTCTTTATAACACTACCAATTTTTTAATTTTTATATGCGATAGTTTTCTGGATATTAGTCCAGAAAGACTTCAAGGCACAAAATCTTAAATGACAGCGGCGGCCGCGGCTGTGGTTACTTTTTTTAATATAGAGAGATAAAATTGTATAAAATATATGATTTGGAACAACTTATAGAAATTTTAGCAATTTGATCATTTCAAACTAATAAAAAGTACTTAAGTATTTTAAACATGAGTGTAGCATTAAAAAACAGATTTATTGTTATTTGTAAAATTTTGAACAGTTAAAATAAAAAATTAATATAAAACTACCATTTTTTGTACCATTCGACATATAGAGTAAAAATATTTAAAAAAATAAGATTTCAGACAATTTAAGTGTTAGAATAATTTAATTATTTTCAGTTATTAAAATATATTGAAATAAAAATTTGAATATAGATATATAATTTTTCCGGATTTATTTATGTTTGCGTTTTTTTTTACAATTAAATAAAAAGAGATAAAATTATATTTTTTGATACTGTTTTTTTCGCGTGAAATTCTTTAAAATTCTTTTTAAAACAATAGGCAATGTAAATTTTTATTAACTTAATACTTTTTTATTAACAAGTACTTAAATTAACAACTTAAAAAAGAATAAAACCATACAATTTTTTTTTTATATTACTGTTATTTAATTTCCAACACTTAATAAACTAGTAAAGATAAAAATGCAATTTTTTATATCTTAATTTTTAAAGCGTAATAATATTAAAACAATTTGATTTGCGGCAATTTAAGTTTTAAACAGCTCGGTCGTTTCCATTTATTAAATGTACTTAATTAAATGTTATAAAAATAATTAGAACAATAAATAAAATTACAAAATTTATTTATTGTTGCTTTTCTATTTACTTTTATCTGTTGATTTTTATTTATCTCATCCAAACCGAACCCGAATTTTTGGCCAAACTTTTATAAAAACAAACAACAATAAATTAGAAACAAAAATAAATTGTTTGTAAAATTAAAAATAAAAGAAAAAAACTTTTTTTATTTATTTAGGAAATAATACTTCTATTTAGCATATTTTTTTTATAGAATAATGGTATAAAAATGTACGATATGGGGCAGCTTGTGTAAGTTTCGGAAAACTTGATCATTTTCATTTATTAAAAAGTACTTTAATAAATATTTTAATAACGAATGCAAGAATAAAAAATAGAGTTATACTTTACAATTTTAATTTATACTTAATTATGACTTATACTTAATATTCAAAATTAAAACAAAAACGAAAAATTATTTTTTTTAATCATAATTTCATATCGTAAAATACTTTAAAAAAATAAAATTTAGATCATCTTAATCATTCTCATTTACTAACAAGTGTTTAAATTAATAATTTAAACATGAATAGAATAAACAATTAATTACTTATTATTGTTAATAGAACTAAAGTAACACCAATATAAAATTACATTTTTCATACCATTCTCTATACAGTGTAAGAAACATACAAAAAATATGATTAGGCAACTTGTAAGTTCATATAATTTAATCAGTTTCTATTAATATGTACTTATAAGATTATTTAAAACATAAATATAACAATCAAACTTTTAATTTTTTTATTAATACTTTCCAATGTAATTGAAGAGTTTTTAATGACTTCGGTCCGTTTGTTCGCGCTTTAACTCTGATAAATATAACTGGACAGTCATATAATTCATACATGTTATTAAGGTTTATTATAGCATGGTCGTTATTGAAAATGAAGTGTGTGGCATTTATAGTTTGTTTATAGGGACACTCAAAAGAATTTCATTACATTAAATTCCGTTATCATCTACGGAATAAAATTGTTTGCAATAATCACATAATAAGATCACTAATTTTAATTAAAATATAGATAAAATGCTTAAGTGATAAAAAGAAACACAAAAGGTTTATAAAAACCATTTAATGATCGACATATGTCTCAGTGCTCATACGGCGTCATTTTCAAGATATATAACACTAAACAAATATATTCTAGCAAATTTTTCGAAATAAACTTGAAAACATGCTTTTTATTATCTTATTATTTATAACTTGTCTTTTTGTGTTTTCAAGTTTATTTTCAAAAATTTGCGAGAATTTTTTTGTTTATCGTTATATATCTTAAAAATGGCGTTTACATGAGCGCTGAAACATATGTCGATCATTAAAAGATTTTTATAAACCTTTTGTGCTTCTTTTTGTAAATTAAGCATTTTATCTATATTTTAATCATTTGCAATACTTTTTAAATGTTAGATTGTGAAAAACATAACGAAAATGATATGCTTTATTGAAATGAACTAGAGCATACTTTCTGTAGATTAGGGAGTGCATAGCATTTATCATTTGTTTACAGGATCACGGAAAAATTCCGTTAAAATTATGGTCTATGGTGGGAAACGTTTTCAGCGTATTTGACGGCTGTTACATTATTTCAAACATAAAGAAATTTATATGCATTACGGAAGTGCAATGCAATTCGTTTACTGTAGAATACGGAATGCGCAGCACTTAACGCTCATTTACATGTACACACAAAATAATTCGGTTAAAGTATTGTCTAAGTGCGACTATTGCTGGAAGTGCTGGAAGTAATTATTTCTATATTGCGTACTAAGTATAAATTATATGTATTATATACAAGGATGCACAAAACAATTTCTAAGAATATGTGGGCGATAAATGCAGTTGCAGTCTATAAGCGTAAAATATTTAAAAATGGCTGTTAGTTGAGTTGTGCATTATCCAGCTGAACCTACACTTAGTATACTAAGATATATTTATAGAATATAAATAAATTAATATACAAAGGAACGCAAAGAGCTCGATATAATGCCGTCTATAGATGGTAATTCCTGCAAGTACGTTTTAAGCTCAATTGTGCGATTTTTAGCTTTAATTAAAGTTTAGCTCATTTTGTGGTGTGTATACAAAACTGTAGATAATATATAGAGCTGCACAAAAGGATTTGAAAACATTTCCGTCTAGTGGCGGAAATTGGTGAATAGGAATTTTCAAATATTTTATACTTTTTGTTGCTGAACAAACTTTTGCATACTATGTGGTATACATACAAATCAGAACTTATACAGGGCTGCACAAAAGTGTTTAATTACCTATCGACTATGGACGGCAGTGGCTGAAATCGGGTTTTTAAATGTGTTACGATTTTTCTTATTTGTATATTTACATAACTCCACTGATCTTATTAAATGTGAAATTTTGTTACAGTACTCTAGAAGCAGTGAATGGTGTTTCATAACCTATGCACGACGAACTGTTTTACTTTCTTGTTTGTTATTGTTTTTAGAATTTCGAACAATGAAACAAAAGCAAAATAAAATTATATTTTCTTACACAATAATTTTTATTGGGCTAAGTTATTAAAAAGAAAAGAAAAGAAAGTTCTCATGCAACTTCAGTTTGCATCATCTTAGTCATTATTTTTTTAAATTAAATTGTTCTTACATAAATAATTTAAGCATGAATATAACAATAAATGTTCGGGGTTTTATTCATTATTCTTTGTATAATTTTAACAATTAAAATAAGAATAAAGGTAAAATTACCCTTTCTTATATCCTAAATTTTACAGTGTAAAAATATTAAATTACATTATCTAGCAACAATTTAACTTAAGAACAAGTTCATCATTTACTAAAAAGTGACTAATTAAACATTTTAGACATAAATATAACAGTAAAAATAATTTTTTATTTATTAGTGTCTGTTTAATTAAAAATAAAATAAAAACAATGATAAAAATTTTTAGTATAATTTTTTCAGCATAAAATTCTATAAAATATATCAGGGGTCAACTAGTAAGTTTCACATAACTTGAGCATTTTCAATTTTAGAAAGTGCTAAAATAAATATTTTAAACATAAATATAATAAGAAAAAAGTTGTTTTTTATTTACTATTTTTCGTAAGATTTCAAACAATTAAAATAAAAACAAAGGTAATATTTTTAATGTGATACTTTTTAAAGCGTAGTTTTTTTAGAAATATAATGAGTCGAATTTTATGAAAATTGAGTTTCATATATATTATACCTTTTCAATTATTAAAAAGTATTTAAAATTTTTATAGTACCCCAACGCACCGCAATTTTTTTCATTTACTTAAAAGTAACTAATTAAATATTTTAGACATAAATATAACACTAAAAAATATATTTTTGTATATTAGTGTCTTCTTAATTAAAAATAAAATAAAAATAATGATAAAATTTTTAGTATAATTTTTCAGCATAAAATTCTATAAAATATATCACGCTAGATACAGGGGACAACTAGTAAGTTTCAGATAACTTGAGCATTTTCAATTTTAGAAAGTCCTAAAATAAATATTTTAAACATAAATATAATAATAAAAAAAGTTGTTTTTTATTTACTATTTTTCGTAGAATTTCAAACAATTAAAATAAAACAAAGATAATATTTTTTAATGTCATAATTTTAAAGCGTAGTTTTTTTTAGAAATATTTTTAAACAACACTCCGTGGCAGATTTCTGTAAAGATAACCTTTATTTTTAAGCACAGTTTGTACACAATAAAATTCTATATAATTTATGATTTGAGAGATATTGTGTTACTTTCGTACAGTTTACCCATTTTCAATTTTAAAGACATATTTATATAAATATTTTAAACATGGTTACATGGTTATAAAAAAATTATACAAATTTTTATTTATTATTTAAAAAAAAAAAAAAAAAAAGGATAAATTTATTGTGTCACACTATAATTTTTACGGCATAACTTTTTTTAAATTCATTATTTTCATTTGTTAAAAGTAATTAAATGAATATTTTAAACGGAAATATACAGTTTGCAGATGTTTGAAATATTAGAATACGAACAAAGTTAAAATTACCTTTTTCTATAGCGATGTAGTATTATTTTGTCACTCTCCAACTTCCGTAACACGCACGAAAGAGAAAACTGCCGCGGAAAAATCTTAAAAACAACTCGAGTTAACTTCGATTTTTCACGGTGGAATGCCGCTTTAAAGAATATGTTGCCATAAAACGGATGAAAGATCTTGAGACTAACTCCACGTTCAGCCGCAAAATGCACACTTTTCGACTCAACACAGCAATTTGCTCACTTGGGGGAGCTCATTTGGCGCTTGCGCAATTGTAAAGAAACTGATTCCCTTTAGGGGGCTCGTTCTTTTTAGAAATCAGTGACAAAGTCATATCTAACAAACGATTATGATTTTAAGGACCAATATATAATGCTGTATTCAGATGGGGATATTCATTTATGCTCTGAGTTGAGCTGTATCTGGGAGATCAATTTGTATTTGGAAAAGGAGTTGTAATTAATACACGTTCGTTTTCGTTAGAGGAACTTTGTTTAAGGCTTGAAATGTATTCGGGAAACCCATAATGATAGGAACTCGTTAACTAAAACTTTTATTCCATGGAATAACGCTGTTATTTTTATTTTAAAAACTGGACAAATAAGTATTATGTACTTTTTTAAAATTATTCTTTTTTGTTACTCTTTCAGATATCAGTAACAAAGATATATCTAACAAATAATTATCATTTCAATAGTGAATGTATAATACTGTATTCAGATGGGGATGCTCATTTATGCTCTGAGTTGAACTATATCTAAGAGATCAGTTTAATGAAAATTTTGCATTTTGGAAAGGAGTTGTAATTAATAACGTTCTTTTTCGTTAGAGAAGATGTTGTTTAAGACTTGAATTGTATTTGGGTAACGCATTACGATACGGATCTCGTTAACCAAAACTTTTACTACACAAAATAATGCTGTCATTTTTAATTTGAAAACTGAGCAAATAAGTATTATGTACTTATCTTTTTTATTATTTTTATTACTCTTTCAGATATCAGTAACAAAGACATATCTAACAAATAATTTTCATTTCAGTAGTGAATATATAATACTGTATTCAGATGGGGATATTCATTTATGCTTTGAGTTGAGTTTTATCTAGGAAATTAATTTCATGAAAGTTTTGTATTTGGGAAAGGAGTTGTAATTAATAATGCTCTTTTTCTTTTGAGAAGACGTTGTTTAAGACTTGAATTGTAATTGGGTAAATTATTACGATACGGACCTCGCTAACCAAAACTTTTACTCCATAGAATAATGCTGTCATGTTTAATATAAAAACTGAACAAATAAGTATTATGTAGTTTTTTTTTTTTTTTTTTTTTTTTTTTTGGCTACTTTTTCACAAATCAGTAACAAAGACATATCTAACAAATAATTATCATTTTAAGAGCAAATATATAATGCTGCATTCAGATGGGGTTATACATTTATGTACTGAGTTAATCTAAGTTTGAGATAATATAAGAAAGGATTAGTAATGGATACGCGTTCCTTTTTAGAACGAAATGAAATTGTTTGAGATAGATTATATTCGGACTTAATCAAATACGCATGCCATATAGATGTCAGAAAACGTTTATATCTTGGAATAATATATATATTTTTTTACTTTCCCAACACATAGTATAAGAAAAATATTTTACTAATTGAAACTGAAATTTAATAATATATATATATTAAAGCAACCCTTTATTAGTGAAGTTCACATTATTCGATACGTCATCGCCATTTCTTTGTTTTATACTTTTATTTTCTTCTATCTTTAACAAGAAAATATGGGAATCAGGAAAAATTTCGACTTCCGATTTTTGATGGATTTATACGTTTTAGAGGATTCTGAATACGATCTGTCTGTTTTTCGAAAATGTCTGTCCGTGATTCTTATGTCTGTCAGTGTGTCGGTATATCAGTATGTAGCACACAATCTTGGGCGCTCTATCTCATGAACTAATGCACGGAATTTAATCAAACTTCAGATTTAGTTAGACCTTGACATAAATCAGTGTTGATTAGATTTTGGTGTAAATCGCCTAATAGGTGGTGCTGCTAGGCTGCATTTTTTAAGATTTCCACGAAATCTATATCTCAAGAACTAATGCAGAGAATAACTTCATATTCTGTAAGACCTTGACCTAAATAGACGATGATTAGGTTTTTGTAAAAATTGCCACCTAGATGCAGCTTCTATGCTGTGTTTATCCCGATTCCTTCGATAGCTATAACTTAAGAACTAATGCATGAATTTCTTCAACCTTGATATTCTCTAACACCTTGTCATAAATAGATTTGTATTAGGTTTGGGTGCATACCGTCTAACAAGTGTCGCTCTTATGCGCTTGTTTTCCACGATTTCTGCGTCAGCTATATCTCAAGAACGAATATAATGTCATTTAATTTTGGTTTGCAGAATATTTGATTTTTATAGCTGAAACTTTTGTGATGGACGCAACATACCAGTTTCCTTTGTTGAAGCGAAATTGAAGGGTCACTGTTGAAATAAACACATTAATTATTACGTGATTGCGCTTTTTCTCTATTTTATTTTTTATCCGTTGCCGCATTAAATTTATTATCAGTTATTTTGATTAATTGATAATTAAATTCTGAAAATATTTCTGTTATTTCAGATTTAAATTACTTAATTAAAAAACATGCATTTCGTCAGTGGATATTTTATTAATTTGCCTGTAAAAGACAGTAGGATTATGAGACATCAATATCACATAAAAGCTTTTTTTTTCACAGAAAATAACTACATTTAAAAACGGAGAGACGACTTTATTGACTTTTGTAAAGTTTTGAAATTTCATAAAAGTCAAAGTGTTATAATTAGTTAAATTTTGGTTGTGTTACTGTGGTACTTTCTACTTGCCAGAAAAAGGGAGAATATCTTTTTAAATATGACTAATAAGCCTGAGTGTCTGTATAAAACTTTAAAAAGTGTAACTTTTTGAAAAATTAAGGGCAGGACTATTTCATCCATCTTAATTTTTCCAACACTGGGCACACTAATTTGTATTATTAATTTAAGATTATTTTCATAATCTTAATTCCTACCTTATTTTGAACACTTTTTCAATTTACATTTCCTCCGAATCTCGAATATATAAAATATTAAATCACGTTTCAGTTGTATTGGGACACTTTTTATATATATAAATAAATAATTAAAATGAAATCACATGTGTAAAAATCAAAGTGAAAGATAATACAAAAAATAAACACAGTCAATAGAAAATGCAAATATAAGAAACTAAAAAATAAATATCTCATGGATTAATCAGAGGAGCTTTATAAGAATAATTCATAACAAAGATATGTTATTTCGTCGAATATCTTCAATATTAAAACTGAAAATGACAATATTAAGCTCCTTATAACATATCGAAAAACCAATGATTGAAAGAAAACAAGAAAACCAAGAAATAAATGAAAAATCAAGAAAAGAAGATAATAAACGTAAAGATCTATAATGCAACTCTCCAAGTAAAAAATAAAATATCAATAATGCAACTGGAATCAGATCTACTCCATGTGCCATGAACCAAATTAGCATGAGAAATGTTGGAGAAAGAGTAAAAATTTGATGATGAAAAAACATGTCCTGCCATCCAGAAATAGTAATAATAACTACTTTACTTAAATGTTATTTAAAAAGCAGTGTCACTTGGTTAAAAAATGACAAATGAAATTACATTATTAAAAATCTTTGTATAAAGGAAGAGAGAATAAAATAAATATAAGATACGAAAAAATAATAACAATAATAAAAGAAAATTTCCTAATTATTACTAGATATCTATTAATTAGTAATAAGTAATTATGAAAAAAATATATTATAAAGGATACAAGTATAGCCAAGAATTAGGTGCCATATGTAAGATAATGTATGATAAATAAATGTGTAAATATTTATATACATTTTATATACAGAGTGATAGGGGGGAGGGGGATATAGATACATACATAGACTTATAGATAGAGAGACAGAAAGATAGATTTAGACACATATACACAGTGAATAATATCTCCCTATATCGTCTGTACCTGATGCTTGCTTTAAAGCTAATGTAACTTTTCACAATGATATAAAACCCATACAAATATTGAGAGATACACAATATATATTTTTAGAATAATCTATCAACAATAATAAACCTAATGAGCGCAATGCATATAACTTCGATGAATGCAAGTATATCAGAGTACAACTTTTGTGAACTGATATGTTCAGAGAAATAACAGAAACTTTGATCAATGTTATCTGGCTGAGTACTTCCGAACCCTTGTTAGTTTCAGCAACACGAGGAGGAATAGCGAAACAAAGGAAGTACATTCATATAACTAAAATAACAATAAATTTTATGTCATTAGAACTGTTATAGTGTAAACTGAAATTATAATATATGAAACATAAACCTTAAATAATATTTTGAGTCTAGAAATTTATCTTTTTAAGTTAATGTTCGAATAAACATTCAAAAGTATCTTTTTGCCTGAAAAGAGATTATTCTTTAATATTACAACTATAAAATGTTTCAAAATGACAGATTACCCATGATAGTTTTTAAAAAAAATTTAATAATATATATTTTTTTTCAATAATTTAAACTAGAAAGTAATTGTTAAATCCCTTTTATGAAATATTTTACAATTAATAATTTGTTATAGACAGAGTAAGAAGTAACTAAATAATATAAAGTATATTTCAAATAAATCATTTTGTACCTCTCTCAAACCATCATGATATTATTTAATAATTATTTACTAGTACACTGTTATAAAATAAAGCATTGTTAAAAATCAGTATGAAAAAATAAGCAAAATTATTCATTTTTGTGCATTTACTTGGCTTCTAATATAACAGAGTATTTATATCACAATTTTGAAAAACACGCATACTTATTTTGTTTTTTAGTATTTACTTATATAGCTGTTATATAAAACTTTTGAAAACGCGTCCCTGATAAATCACTGCATCGCATGAATGTACATAAAACGACACGCAAATAATCACATACGTATTCAACAAATCTGCCAAAGATTAATTTCGCTATACTTTAAGGGTTAAACTTTCATTAATAAAACAATGCAAATGAAATATTTTCGTGCACATTTTTATTCCGTCTATGTCTGGTGTCTATTACTACTGCATATCTTTTCATTGAGTAACATTGTTTTAACATTTATTATTTTTATTATTTGCATGTAGTATTCATAGTTAATATCTATACATTTATTATTATGAGTTCATTTATGTTTCAGTACTTAATCATAATAATACAAGTTTGCTTAGTTCTCTTTGTAAAGATGGTGATTCTTTTATTTTAAGCATATGTTTCACCCTTTAAATTTGAAATAGGAGGTACATTTCCGAACTAATAATTTGTGATAAAACATAAAAACATTCTACAGGGTGATCATTTAAAAGAGTACCCGTTTGTTTTTTGTGTTATCCACATCTATAATACATGTAGCGAAACTTTCAACTTCATTACTTATTTAATATGTCTATATTTAATGTGCGGGTATCGTTTTTTTCACTTTCTAAATTCGACTCGTTTTTTAAACATAAATTCACGTGAACATCATTAGTAATTTTTAATCAGATTCTGCGCAAATGATTTGATTAAATCGTCTGTTTCTTTCAACTTGACCAGATGCCTATTGAAATTAAATGCAGAATCGGATTTAAAGTGTATTACTAGTGATATTCACGCAAATTTATGTTTAAACAAGAACGAAAAATCAAGCTTCAAGCATAGATTATGTAGCACTTTCCAACGCTTCCAAAATAGTTTTACAAAACATACCGTTTAATAAGCTAAAAGATAACATCTAAGTAAACAATTTGGAAAACGCATAACATATTTAAAAACATAATTTCAGGAATTTCCAACAGATACAATATTCGGAAAAATATCCGAATACTTTTATTCATCCCTGTATAGGATCTATAGATTTGTATATATACTACATAGGATGCTAAATTTTAGTTTAGTTAGGAAACGCGTAGCAGAGTTTAAATTATCCTTCTGGAGTTTCTCTCAGTAAACGGAAATGTGTTCGCGAACTTTTGTGCTGCCCTGTATAGGATCTACAGAATTTATACACACCACGTAATAGACAAAAAGCGAGTTAAAATTAAAATCGCTTTCAGTAACTTAAAACGCACTTCCAGGAATTATTGTTAACAGACAGTAGAGAATTCTTTTGTGTGTCCCTGTAAATGAACGATGACTGCTATACACACACTATTCTGTAGTAAGCCTCTTGTAATGCACCTTAGTAATATATATAAATTTCAATGCGTTTAAAATAATGAAACATTATTTAAATAAACCGCAGACGATTTTTCTCCATAGACGTAATGTAACGGAATTCTTTTGACTGTCCCTGTAAAGTAACTATAAGTGCTATGCACACCCTATTCCATATTAAGCTTCTTCTAATGCACCTTAGTGATATATATAAATTTCAATGCGTTTAAAATAGTGAAACATTATTTAAATAAACCGCAAATGATTTTTCCCCATAGACCGCAATGTAACGGAATTCTTTTGAGTGTCCCTGTAAAAAAACTATCAGTGCTATACACTTCCGTTAAAATAGGGAACATGCTATAGATAACGACAATAACATATAAAAATTGCAGAGCAATCCGAACATATTTACGGGAGTTAGAGCACGGTCAGACGGCAGACGGCAGACGGCAGACGGCCAGACGGCAGACAAACCGAAGTCATAAGCACTTTTCAACGAGGTTGGAAAGTGCTAAAAACGAGTTTTCGCATTTAGAAAGTGAAAAAAAACGATTCCCGCACATTAAATATAGACATATTAAATAAGTAATGATGTTGAAAGTTTCGTTACAAATATTATAGATGAGGATAATACAAAAAAAAACCAAACGAGTACTTTTTAAAACTGATCACCCTGTAGAAAGTTGCCATGGCTAATTAATCCTGTTGCAGTACATTTTCCAAACTTCTTCAAAAAAAATTCCTTAGCTTATTGTCGCATGAATAGTACGAAAAATAACTAAATTCGTCCGATTTTAGTAAATGAGAAATTCGGTAAATTTCAGTAAACCTTAACTTTTTCTATTTTGGATAGCTACATTTAATACTATTTCCATATTCGTAAAAGTAATATTTTTGAAAAAAAATAAAGGATTCGGACTCAAAACGGTTTAACAATAACGCTTGAAATCTCTAATATATAAAATGAAGTAACACAAACTTATAATTATAGACGAGATTGTTTTTAAGTGCGTAAGTATAATTACATTTGTGTATGTAATGCACAGTTTTTTGATGGAATTGAATTTAAAATTAAACGAATAAGTTGAGATTTGAGAAGATTAATATTTTTAACTTTGTGAGAATACGTGATGCATCAATGTCACTGTCAGATTTTAATATAAAATAATTTACTATTAGTCCGTCGATGCTGCGTCATAATTTGGCAACCCAATTTTGCGTCAATGGTTTCGCTATAAATGGTATAATAGATGGTATAGATAATAAAACTGCCAGTCAGCTGGCGCACCAGCGGGGTGTGTTTCAATAGCAACATTACCACGCTTACTGAAATATGAAATAAATGACAACCCGATTACTGATGTTGCCCCTACTCGGAGATATCATCAGTAATCGGGTATAGTAACGGGGTGTGTGATGTTGAAATAGCAACATACCCCGCTGCTGCTTCAGGTGACTGGCAATTTAGTTTTCTTTACAGACGCCAAATGCACATCTGTCATATGTACAAAAATATCAACGCTAAAAGTGATTGTCGAATTATGATGCTACCACCCAGAGTATAATGATTCAAAATGTAAAAGCCATAAAGAATAAAACATTTGAAAAACTTGTACATTTTCCTTGACAACTACTACTATTGCGAATGATTTAATACTAAATTTTACAAACTTTTGCTCTAGTTTTTTTTTTTAATCCTGCTATTTGCTTTAAAAACAACAATGCTCTTATATCCTAATATACCCTAATTTTGATTTTTTTTATATAGTTATTTGTATTCTCCGGTTTGTAGAAATTATTATTTAACGTAATTTATATTTTCTCAATATTGTTTTTTATTTCAAATGTTTTGCTTTTCAATTATTCCTTATGTATTTATTTTTCAATGAGATGGATATTTCATATAGTAGTATTGGATTTGTGTGAGTATTTCGTATAAAACGACCATAGAGGACCAACCCAAGTAGCACAGATTGTTAGAGCATAGTGGGCAGTTTGTGGAAACCGTTGAGGAGTTTTAGAATTTTAAAAGACAGGTTTCGGGGATGGTTCGGAAGTTATAGATACAGAGATTCCTCTAATTTGAAGCGTAACAGGATTCTAAGCAGCTAACCGTAGGTTGGGTTGATTATTGACGGCCAATTATCGACACTAGGGATATAGGCCCAGGGGGAGTGCCCTTCGTGGGGGTCTTTCTAAGGGAACCTAATCCGTATTTACGCATGGAGAAAATCCACGGCTCGAAAGAAAACCACGAAAACTCCGAGCGATTAGGCCGACGGGCGCGATTGGGATCGAACCCAGCACCTCCCGTCTACCAGCTTCGAGAGCACAACCTCTCAGCCACTGGTGGGGCTCGGCTAACCGTAGGACCACTGAGGGGCTTTTGTTGGCAAATGGTTCGTTGGCCATTGGTAGAGCAAGGCGGACATTTCTTGTTGCCGAACGACGCATAGTGAAGCATTTGAAGGAAAATCCTGGCCAAAATTACATTTCATGTGTTTTAAAGGTAAAACCATTGTCGTTGACTTACTATTAGTAAATACGCTTAATTGATGTTATACATACATAAATGTATGCATTTATTTAAAAAATAAATGTATAATACAACGTTTACTTAATTGTTTACTGTTTATAAGAAGAAAGTAACTGTTGATTGATTTGTTGTATTTACAAGTAATATTTAAATAAATGCGATTGATTTTACTACACATACATGTTTAATTATTTATATACACCGATGTATATGATATATATATATATATATATATATATTACTTGCATTTAGTATTTAGCAAATTTGAGTCTCTATAGTATTTGCTGGTTTTTGAGTGTTTTTAATGGATTTGCAGTCCTTCCAAAAAACATTGATATCTAAAAATGGCAACAATATGAGGAACATTTTCTTAAATAAATTTGTCTTCAAAACTATAATACGATTATAATTAAAAAATGGTCCGACAGACCCCGAAACAGCTTAAAAAAGCTTTAGATAATATATTTCAATAAATAAGTTTTTAAAAGACTTAAAAATAACACATTTTCAATTTTAATTAACTTTTATTATATGAAAATTAATTTTTTCTTTAAATTCACCTGTCAAAGTATACATTCAAACGAAATAATAAAGCTAAAAAATAACAATAAAACACGTCTTCTCTCAAAGAAACTTTCACGTTAACTGAAGTTGGGAGCCGTCGGATATGATTCATACTCCTGAAATATACATAGATTGGCACACCTGTTTGTCAGCTATTATAAAATATGCTTTTTACAATTGTTGAGCAAATTTTAATTTCTGCATTTTTGGCCAGGGTTTTGCATCAAATACTTTACTGTGCGGCGTGGGATAACAATTAGCCAAAGTTGCCGAAACCAATTTCTGGTAATTGTGAATTCAAGTTTGATAAAGATGTATAGTAAAATGCTTAAGTATCTATTTGAAATTTTGATGTACAGCTTCAGAAAACATTTTGATAAATATACTCAAGTTTTGTAGCACTTGGAGACATGAATTGAATACATGCATTATTTTTCATTTATACATGTTTGCTATCAATAACTTTACTTTATTTATGGCAGCGCTATTGTATTTTAAAGTTAAAAACAAATTTTCTTGACATTGCAAGAATTAGTATGAATATCTAATGCTTGAAATTAATATATGCAATTTCTTTTCATATTAAGTAAAATGCATAAAGATAACTTGAATGAACGTTTCCTAGAATTCATCTTTATACAATGTAAAATAAAAAAATTACTATATTATTGAAATTTCAAGCAAAATTATTTCTTTCCCAGCTTTCCTAGTATTGATCATTACCATACTTTTCAGCATAAATTAACCTGTGTGTTTCTATCGCATTGCTTTTGACCACGATATTTCACTAATTTACGCAGAGACAAATGTAACTAATCTAGAAAGGAACTGTAATGAGATCAATGATTTATAAACCGGGGTAACAATTATCTTTTCAATTAATATGAAGTAAGTTTTATCTTTTACATCCCATAGATATGGAATACTCATTTGCTGTCTAGCAGTTTTTATATTAAATATTAAAGTGATATGATATAAAATTACCATTTCAGGAAATATTTTGGCATTTCTCTTGACAAAAATTTAAATATTAATGAGGATTTAAAATAAAATTCGTTATTAATTATATAAAGTTCTCCAAGATTAGTGAATTTATATAAAATCAGAATTTCATATTTTTCGGTAAAGCAATTAATATACAGGTTGAACCAAAAGTCTTGCCCTGATTATAATAATTCATTACAAAATAACCGTTTTTATAATAATGTAACTTGTCGTATTATTGGATAGGTTATTTTTAGTATTTTTTTTTAATAGATTGCGCTATTGTTTCTTCAAGAGTGACTGAGGGGAACATTTATAAGGAAGACATCATATTTGGCCGAAATGGCGTCGATTCAAGAGAAAGCTCAATGTGTGCTTTGGTTTCATGAAACGAAATCGCCCATTAATGTTCAGCGAATATTTCGACGTTGTAATGGACGTAACTCTCCTGATGCAAAACCCATAAAGCGATAATGTGACAGGTTTTAAGAAACAGGCAGCGTTACTGATCGGCCCATAAGTGGCAGACCTAGTGTGAGTGCCTAGTGTGAGTGCCTAGTGTGAGTGCCTAGTATGAGTGCACCAATTGCTGACGCCGAAGACCTGAAGATTAGGATGCAAGCTGCTGTGTGTACTGTAACATAGACATGTTAAAGAACACTTGGCTGGAACTAGAATACCACTTAGACATTCTCCGAGCTACCAAGGAGGCACACGTTGAAATTTAGTGAGGTACGTTGTCTTATAAAAAAATTATAACAGTACTTACAACGTATCAAAACAAACATATGTCTAATTATAATAGTTTGGGCACAATAAATATTTAAAATCAGGGCAAGACTTTTGGTTCACCCTATATTGCGCACGTGGGTGTTACTATTTGAAAAATGTAAGTTTGTGATTTATACAAAGCATTAAAAAAATTAAAATTATTCTCAGTTTACTGATATATTTTTATACGATTATTTGCAGGAGAATTAGATCCGTTTAGAATCTCCTATAGTTATATTATAAAAGATTCTTATATACAATAAACTAGATAAATTATGATTATTACAAATTTATTTAATATGTTGTATAATTTCAAATAAATATAAATTTGGTCACTTTGCTTATTTTATACTTTTACACCTATTTCTCAAGGTTTCACGTCAAAATTCTGGACTGAGTCTATTTGATTTTTCGAAAACTTTATAGAATACTTTGCATTCAGATAATAGGTAATCCAAAACTAACTGAAAAAAATATGTAACACAACATATATAATTTATTCTACTGAAATACTTCAATTATACAACTAATCTTCCGTAATCGGATTCACAGCCACATTTGACTACAAAGATGAGCAATCCTAGCAATAATTAGTATCAAGTGTATGAGAATTGCAGCCATTTTTTCCCCAAAAGGGACCATTTTAGTATATTTTTGCATATTTTGCAATATTATTATTATTTTTTATATGTAAATATTCTTTATTTCTTCTTCAGTAACATTTATTACATAGATTCTCATACACTTTTATTTAGTAAGATCTTTCTTTTTTTTAAATATCTATTTTACTCTTACAAAAAAAAAAAAAAAAAAAAAAAAAAATTACTAAATTAAGTCACGTTTTGTTGAAACATAGTTTCGGTATCGACATAAGAAGAACGTGAGCAATAAAAATAATTTAATTGAGATATAAAAGAAATTGGTTATTAGTTATTGTCACATGATGATTTAGATACCGATTTCTTCGAAAATGTATACAGTTCTAGCGACAATGACCTGTAACATATTTACCAAATAGGAGGTCAATAGAAAGATTTGCTTGGCCGCTATCGGATTCACTCTTTTTTTCCCTTCTGACCAAGTCCCTACCTACCGGCCTATGTACCAGTTTTACGGTTTAGACTACCTGGAAACAGAGCGAAATCACCTGATCGCCACATGGCGGCGGTCTGCTGGACTAACAATTATGCCGGCTCTGTTTTACTTTGCCTTGGTTAAATGTTGGCCGGTTAATTAAAGTGGCTTTGCTTGTTTAATTCCACGCTGCATCGCTCACCTATACGTCATGCTCAGCTCTCGAAGAGCGGCCACCTCCACGCGATTAGGTCTCGTAATTTAGAACCTTGAACAGGTGACGAGACCTTCACCTGACTAGGCATCTCTGGAGGTATAATTCATAGAGAACATGGAGGACTTTGCACATACGACATATTTTACATGTACCAGGCGCCATTTGCGCACGTGATGGAATTTTAGCTGGCGGCAAGCCTCCAACGCGCGACCTTTCAGCTACGAGTTCGAAGCTCTGCCAACTGGGCCACCGCTGCCACTGCCAGAATGACAACTCAAAAATAATAATTAAATGATCACGCGTTAAAAGCACAGGAAACGGGGAAATTACGTCATAAAAAATGTATTTTGACGTGAATATTAAATAAGTGGGTAAGTGTGATCGAAGATCGCACAAAGGGTTTCGTTTATTATTCCTTTCAAAACAATTTATCCTTTAATTAATAAATCCAAATAAAATTCTTTAAAAATTTTTTTTAAATAAATCATGTTTTTTATAAAATAAAAATTTACCGGTCTATTTTTCTCGTTTTTTTTCTAAAATCTGAACCGATCCGATAGCGGGCGATACGAGCTATTATACTCTGTGATAATAATATCTGTCATGTGGACTAAATGCGATATTAAAAAAAATCAAAATTAAACATCTTGTATAGAGACTTTCAAAATGTTAAAATATGCCAATATTTCCATAATCGGGTTTTTATCATGATTCAATACGTTCCTCATACTCATATGACGTTATAATCACTTGCTGACGTCATATCTACTTGCTTTCTCTATTAATCATATTGGTACTATCTTTGTATTATTCTCAAACATTTTAAAAAGTCCGTTAAACTTCCAATATGACGTCAGATTAATTTTCCTTTTACTTTTCTAATGACATATTAACCCGCTTTCTGTACTTACACATGCTCATACTCCTTGTATTATTGAGGAATGTTCGAAAAATTCCATTTTATTACCAATATGACGTCATATTAATCTTTTTTTCAACTGGTGAAACTTTTTATTTCATTTTCATTTTTCACGTGGAAATCTTTCATTAGAAAATTAATTATTGTAGAATCAATTTTATTGTGGATTTTTAATTGTTGGCAAATGGTATAACGGAAAATGTTTAAATTTAATGGGAAAAGGCTGTTACATTTTTGTTTTTTTATCTCTCTATATTAAAATAATACGATGTTTTAAAATTTTATGATTTTCCGCTTCATAGTAGCTATTCAGCTATAAGTACACAAAATGTCAAGACTGTAAGTTATATAGTTTCTGAGAACTGGCTCTGTAACGGAAAGACAACGTAGCGGGAAGAATAAGGTTTCGTGGGATGAACGAAACCCTAAAAAGAAAGAAAACCTTAAAATTATTAAATTATTACACGAGAATGGTGAAAATTACATGAAAAAAGATACATTTAAGGGGTCTCATACCTTTTGAAATCATTCCACCGCCTGTGAAGTTCTTATAAAAAATGTTAATATTTATTGAAATTACATTATCCTCTTGATTATATTTAAGCCATATTTCAGGCTTTATGAAATATAAAAATAAACATGATACAATATATTAAAAACTAGCAAGCTACGCCCGCTGCGCTGGTCGGTTTCTACAAATGAATCTTGAATCAAACGAAATATATCGTTTAATTTGACGTTGTATTTGAAAGCAATCTGTATATTTACCTAGAATATCCTTCCACATTACTGAAAACTGACGCCATTGCGCTATTATATTTTTTAATGTGCAGCCAAAATTTTAGCTGTTAAGGAACAACTCTTTTATTTGGCCATTTACAGTTAGGGTTTGATAAAGAATGATAAAACTATATGCAATATACTAAAACCATCACTAAAAATTATCCAACTAACAATGCAAACAAATTAACTAACAAAATCCATCCAGTAGAAGTTTTTATAAAAGCTAATCTTTGATAATCGGGTTTATCTGATTACAGAACTTTTGTACATAATTCTAAAACTAACATAGAACTATATGAAATATACTAAAACCATCCTTAAAAATTATCTACTTAACAATGCAAGTCGCAAAAAATACGTCCAGTAAAAACTTTCAAAAAGGCTAATCTTTCGGAATCGGGTTCACCTGACTATATAACCTTCACACATAACTGTTTGACTAAGCGACGTAGAACAATATGTAGTACACTAAAACCATTTCTGAAATAGCATCTAACTAACAATACAATTCTCATCAAAATCCGTCCAGTAGAACCTTTCAAAAAGCTAATCTGTCATAACCGTGTTCACCTGATTAATGAACGTTCCCCCATAACTCTATAGCTAAGAAACGTAGAACGATATGTTATAGACTAAAACCTTCTTTGAAAAAATATCTTAGTAACATTGCAAGTCCCATCAAAATCCATCCAGCAAAACTCGAGTTATAAGCAGCCGGAATGGAATTTTATGTATAAGGTAGAAGTAAATAGAAGCATATTGCTATTAATATAATTCACATTTGAATACAAAAAGGTACTTTTCGGTTAGTCGGGCGCCAGTGATATGTATATATATGTATATGTGTAGATATATGTGTATATATATATATGTGTGTGTATAAATAAATGTATATATATCACTGGCGCCCGGCTAACCGAAAAGTACCAAAAAATACTCCTAAAATGCTGTCGTACACTTGAAAAAACACCTTTTGGCTTAAAATCACATTGTTTGGGGACAAAAGTAAAATCAAAATCGCCAAAAACAAAAGATTAATCGGCAAATATTGTTTCAATAGCAATCTTGCACATTGAATAATTTTTAGGTAGATTTCGTAAGAAATACTACCTATTACATTCTCACCTAAGTTGGAATTCCTGAAAAATTTTTGCAGATCTACACCGATCATGACTCCTAGAACCCAAACCATCCCCAGTTCAAAACTTTATATATCTATCTATATCACTTTTTATGGACACGGTAACTTTCATAATTCTGCACAAATCTCTTCCAAACTCATACATAAAATCAAGCGGCATAAAATCTAGGTCAAGTACGTTAATGGGCTAAATCGAACTAAGGGGACGGGAGGGGGGGGGGGAAATGGAGGCCTTTTTGTGAAAACAAAAAAATCCCATAACTTCTTAATTTTTATGCATATCGAATTCGTGTAAAGTTATTATTACTTCTAGGAAAAGGGCCAAAAATTTATGTATGGCAGAATTTGGATTTCATTAAAAATGTCCCCAAGAGGGGAGGGGAGGGATAGGGGTTTCAGAAGAAAAAAATTCATAACTTCGTCAATTCCCAAGATAACAAATCCGCTTGAATTTATTATAAATCTTCTTAATATTATCTACAACTTTTATATTGACAAGTTTTTTATAGAACCAGCTCTTACGGAGAAAAAAAAATAAAAACAAAAAATATCTGCTGGTTCCGAATACAGGCAGAGGTATATTTCGAAATGGGCGATCCCAACTGCCTCATCATGGCAAATAGGTCTCTTCTGCAATTCCCAATAAACAGGCGCCTCAAGGTCTGCGTCTTCGAAATCTACCTGTGCCTGTAGGCCGAGCCGTCAGGTATTTTTTTTAAGCATTACGAACTTTCACAATCATACTTAAATTAAATATTTTCGTTTTATAATATTATTAATATTATCTCTCATCAAAACTTTTTTCTTTTTTTTCCCTTGCCTTTTTTTTTTTTTTTGTAATAAAATTAGTTAAAGTTTTTTATTTTATTTTCGAGATGTATAGCCATTTCAATTCTTTCTGCAACAAAAAAACACCTTTTGGCTTAAAATCAAATTGTTTGGGGTCAAAAGTAAAATCAAAATCGCCAAAAACAAAGGATAAATCGCCAAATATTGTTTTTTAAGCATTACGAACATTCCCAAATATGTTTAAAATAAATATTTTCGTTTTATAATATTATCTCTCATCGAAACTGTTTTTCTTTTTTTCCCTTTTCTTTCTCTTTCCTTTTTTCTTTCTTTCTTTCTTTCTTTCTTTCTTTTTTTTTCTTTTTTCTTTTTGTAATAAAATTAGCAACAGATTTTTTTCCTCCGAGATGTATAGCCTTTTCAGTTCTTTCTGCAACAATAATGGTCGCCAAAAAATTAGCAATGGTAAACTTTTCGCCCAAAATAACAGAAATTTCTATCATAATTCTATAACTAATCTACGATCTACGTAAAACGCTGCATTATATACTAAAACCTTCCCTGAAAAATTATCTATCGAACAGTGCAAGTTCCATCAAAATCCATTCAAAGGAACTCGAGTTATAAAGGAACGGAACGAAATTTCCGTTTGTGCTTTATATATATAGTAGATAGCTACTGCTCTGTTAATATTATAAAAAATGTTCGCATTGTATATCACAATCGCACGATAACTTAACTGAGAATGGATATATGAACTAAATACTTTATTAAAATGACCTTTAAACTATATTTTATACAATGAATTTATATTATTCAGATAGTTAAATATTTTCATTAAATTTTAATAATAAATTTATTTATTTTTTCATTTTTTTTCAAATTTAACTGAATTTTTTAAATAGTTTCCGTCATGAAATTTATATATCATTAATTCATTCAATAAAATATAGTTTAAAGATCATTTTAACGTAAGTTTTATGTTCATATATTCATTCTACGTTGAGTTATCTTTCGAATTGTGACAAATGTTTGTGTTCCATGTGAAAATTTTTTTAATATTAACTAAACTGTATTTTTAATATATTATTAGTGTTTACTTATACATTTCAAAAAGCCTGAAATACGGCTTAACTATATTATAGAGGTTTATGTAATTTCAATAAGTATTTAAAAATTTATGAGAACTCGAAAGCACATCACTTTTTACTTGCGGTGGAAAGATTTAAAAATGCATGAGACCCCTTAAAACAATATTCTTATAGAGAATATTCCTGTGACGTCAGAGTGGGAATCACATGCCGTAAGCATTTGACATTTTTATCACTTTCCAACCTATTTGAAAGGTGTTTATGACTTCGGTTTGTCTGGCCGTCTGTCCGTGCTCTAACTCACGTAAATATACTCGGATCACTCTGAAATTTTTATATGTTATTGTCATTTACTATAGCATGTTCCATATTTCAACTAAAGTGTGTAGCACTTATAGTTTTTTTACAGGGACAGTCACAAGTATTCCGTTACGTTACAGTCAATGGTAAATAATCTTCAAGTACATTTTGCTGATGCTACGTCATTTAAAACATGATGAAATTGAAATCTAATTATGAAGCGCATTGAAACATGCTTTTTGTCGAATATGGAGTGCAAAGCATTAATTATTCATTTACAGGGTCAAACAAAAGTATTCTGTTACACATTGTTCTATGGGAAAAAATCGTTTGCAGTGTAATTTAGTGATATTTCACTATTTCAAATATAATGAAAATTATATGGATTACTGAGGTGTACTATAAATTGCTCTCTTGAAAGTGTGGTAGGCATTGCGTTTATTTACAGGGACACACAAAACATATCTGTTACAGTACATGTGCGATATTTATAGTCTATGTGTGATAAGTGCGTTTTCAACTTTGATTTGCGTTTTTAAGGTTAACTAAATTTTTTCATAGTACATGTGTGTTTAAAGACTCGGTTGTTCATATACAGGGCTATACAAGGGAGTCCGTAAGTATTACAGACTATGGGAGTGAATTGCTTAATGGTAGTTTTTAATTGTGTTACGCATTTTCCTGCTGAACTATATTTAGTAGACTAATAGAAAATTGTGGAATATAAATAAATTCATCAGGGCTGCGCAAAGAAAAAGATACATTGTCTTTTACGTTTGGTAATTGCTGAGAGGGAGTTTTAAGTTGCCTTTTAGTTTAATATGTGGTGTATACAAAAGTCATCAGATAATATACAGGGTTGTACAAAAAATTTCGAGTGCATTTCCATCGAATGACGAAATTTGCTAAATGTGAATATTCTAAATTTTATCATGCTATACATCCCCATATATTGATCATATACAGGGCTGCACAAAATAATTCGACTACTTTATTTGACACTGGGAGGTAATTTCGAAAACTGTATTTTTCAATTTGTTACATGTTTTCTAAACTGTTTACTTACATATCTTCTTTTACTTTATTTAACGGTGAAGTTTCGTTATAGTTTTCTGGATGTGTTGGAAAGTGTTTCATAATCTATGCTTAACGTATGATTTTTCGTTCTTGTTACATTTTAAAGAGGTTGCTTTGAGACTTATAAGCTACAAGATTGTTGTCTCGAATGGCTTTTAGCCGATTCTGTACGCTGGTCTGCAGCTCGTTGTGTGAGTCAAACTGTCCTCCTAGCCAGCGTTTCATGTGAGCAAGGAGATGGAAATCGGATCCATGCGCTGAACAAGATCATCGGTTGACACTCGCTTTCTTCCCTACCCGCCTGCATCATGAACGTCTGCATGTCCTGCTTCAAAGTTCTTGCACCAATGCCCCACTTTGCTGTCACTCATGAAAGTTGCACCGTACACATTACTCATTTATCGATGAATTTCGGCTGCATTGCCCTACTCAGTCTGCAGAAATCACACTTAGCAGGAACCTCTGTTGTTCGAGGCATATTGACGGGCTCACTGCGAGATCCGAACTGACAATTGCAACCTGACGCGATCGACGGCCATACTAGAAACACTGGGTAACACGTCTGCTCACAGCGTCATCGAACTTTTACTGTGGTTTTCACTTTGTGACCGATCGGACCTTGAAAAAAGATAGCCCTCGTACAAATAAATATATACAAAGGCGTACAAAGGTACCTAACCCTAGCAATAGCTAGCGGAAGAAACAACAGAATGAATTTAGGCTTAATAAATTATGGGATGTGAAGGGTTGCAGGCCTACTATAACTTGCCCGTTCATCATAATCAGACAGATTGAAGAGTTCAGGATTAAGAATAGAATGAATTTTGTTAAAAAACTTTATTGCATTCTTTTTAATAATTTTTCGAATATAATTTATTTCAAGGTAATTATGAATGTCTTGATTCCTGCAAGGATCTTTCCTGATACCTATTAGAATTTTATTCTGGGCAACCTGAATATTTTGGATGTTGGAATTTGCCGCAGAACTCCAGATCGGAGGGCGAGAATAAAATTTGATACGTTCTTTAAAGAGATCAATCAACTGATAATTTATTCCTTCCTGCGAAGAATAAGCTGAGATAATATGTTCGTAAATCCAATGGCAATATATTTTAAGTTCTTCCGGAAAAACGAGCGTCTCATCTAGATTCTTTTGAGAAACCATAACACCACCATACGCATCATATATTACCTGATCCATCATGTGAACAGAAGAATATCACCAGCAAACAATAAAAATCACTACTTAAGAAATGCGAATAATCATTTTTCTTTTGCTATTCTACGAACGGAGCAGTCGATCCATTTTTTGAGTATAATCATATCACCAACGAGAATAAACAAACACCAAATCAAAGAAGTTAAAGTTATTTGACTAAATCACCACTCAAAGAAATACTAGCAGACACTTTTCCCGCTCAATTCTACGAACAGCACACGACAAAACCGAATCACGTCCGATCTCGAAAACATTCAAGCATAATATGTTTTAATAAGTACAACTCAGTCGAAAAAATATTATTATTCTGGGTAAAATGAAATTGAATATTTTTTATCAATAAAACAATTTCTTAAGAAAAAAATTCCTTTTTTCGTTGTGAAATGCTTTCTAAATATACTGTTACATAAAACGTAACATAAAGGAATACAATGTTACTTTACTTATATACCATGTATTTTAATCTAAGTATAATGTTGCAATTGAGAAAGATTACCGAGAACAAAAATCTAATCAATGAAGATAAAGAAAATGTTACGTTAACATCTTTCAGCCTAACTATTTGAATAAAAAAACAAAAAATACACTGGAATACTGCCACTAGCTACAAGAAAATAAATGGCCTATTAGGTCGTTGCGCTGTCAAATAATACTTCATGCTGTGACCATTATATCCTAGGATAGCGAAGGTTTATTTATGTTATTGTTCTATAAGTGAATTGGGTAAAGAGTAATTGCCCCTCAAGAATTCTATCCTTACTTAATTTCTTTTTGAAGCAGGTGGGCACATTTAAAGCATTTTATTAAAATGCATGGTAGTAAAGTTATTCATTTTATCTTTAGAACTATATGAAATAGACGAAGATATTGATGCCATTTTATAAAGTAAAATATTTGCATTATGAAATATTTTATATCTTGAAAGATTATCTTGTAAGATATCTTGGAATATTTTATATCTTGACAGAAGAAAGCGAAAATTTACTAAATTTTAAGACATTCAAAAGATCTCAAAAATCTGTTCACTGGTTTTTCTAGCTTGTTCTTTCAGTTCGCTAAATTGTATTATTATTTTGTTAAACTTTGTTACTTTACATTTTTCTTATACATAAGCATGTGTTTCATTATGCTATTGATTATCACGTAATATGAAAGAAAAGAATTTATATTCATTTTTCAAGTGTTTAAAAATATTTGGAAACTATAACTTTTTTGTATGTGTAAAGGAAACAAAAAAGTAAATTATCCTAAATATTTTCAATAATTTACTATCTTAATGTAGTTATTATTATGTATTAGAGCCATTCACAATGACGCTACCATACAAAAAATCAAAAATTTTGAAACAAATTAAAAATAATTTCAATTGGAAAAAAATCAAAATTTAAATGAGGAAAATTAAAATGAAAACTTAAATATTTCTTTTGGTTTCTAAAAAATCTTTAATATAGTTACCTAAATGAATTTTACTTCTGCCTTCTATACTTCATTTCTTGTGATTATTTCTAAAGATTTTTCAAGTTAAAAAATTATGCTACTTTTTCCTAAAATATAACTTCTTTTTTCCATAATTTTCTTCTTAAATCAAAATCTAAAATTGCTCTAACTTTTAATTCCATTTGTTAAAACAGTACTTTATTGAGCATTTATCAGTAATTATCTTTAATTATTTAATTAATTAATGAGTTCTGTATGCATTTTATATTATATCGTACACATATTTATTTTCATAAACAATGCTTATTATTTATTTCAACAAATTACAGTTTGGCGTAAGCTTAAAAAAAAAAAAAAAAAAAAATACAAACGTATTTTCTCTTAACTCAGAGTACTCAGGTATTTTACTTTTTTAAAGTGAAATTATCATTTAAATACATTTGTTGAGGGAGAAAAGGCCGCCAACAACTCCTAACGTACAAAACATAAAACAGTCACATCCAAAGATGTCGTGTACACTTTAAAACGCAAAATAAATAATTTCTATGATTTCTTCGCTTAAATATACGAGTTGGTTCTAAAATGCAGAAGTTGTCTCTAAGGTATAAAATTTGTCTATGATTCTACAGCTCCTTCTCAGACCATATAATTCATGAATAATAATACATGAAAAACAAAAAAGGAAACACACTTCTTACTCATTTGCTAAATTCATCCAGATTCATGCGATTATTTGCAATGTTTATACTGTGATAAATTAAACAAATTTTCCTTAAATGTAATAATGTGAGGGTAATGATTGTAAATATAAAAAAGAGAAAAAATCCCTGACGGCTCGGCCTACAGGCACAGGTAGATTTCGAAGACGCAGACCGTGGGGCGCCTGTTTGTCCGGAATTGCGGAAGAAATGACCTTTTTGCGATGATGCTGCAGTTGGAACCGCCTACTTTGAAACCAAATTTGTTTGCAGACGGAGCCAGCAAGGATTTTTTTTTTTTTTTTTTTTTTTTTTTTTTTTTTTTTGCTATAAGAGTTGGTCTTATAAAAAACATGCCAATATAAAAGTTTTAGATAATATTAAGAGGATTTATAATAAATAATTTAAGCGGATTTGAAATCTTGGGAATTGACGAAATTATGAATTTTTTTCTTCAAAAACCTCCCTCCCCCCCCCCCCCCCCCTTAAGGCAATTTTTAATTATATCAAAAATCTGTCATACATAAATTTTCGGCCCTTCTCCTAGAAATAATAATAACTTCAAACGGATTCGATACGTATCATAATTAAGAAATTATGGGGGGGTTTCTGTTTTCAAAAAAGTCCCCCCTCATTCCCCCCCCCCCCCCCTTGGTTCGATTTTGCCCATTAACGAACTTGACCGAGATTTTATGCCCCTTGATTTTATGCATCAGTTTCGAAAAGAAGCGGGAGTTGGAACCGCCTACTTCGAAAAATAACTTGTTTGCAGGCGGAACCGGCAGGGATTTTTTTGTTTTTAATTTTTTTTTTTTTTTTTTTTTTTTTGCTATAACGGTTGGTCCTATAAAAAACTTGTCAATATAAAAGTTTTAGATAATATTAAGAGGATTTATAATAAATTTAAGCGGATTTGAAATCTTGGGAATTGACGAAGTTCTGATTTTTTTTTCTTCTAAAATCCCCCTTCCCTCCCCACCTTAAGGCAATTTTTAATTATATCAAAAATCTGTCATACATAAGTTTTTGCCCCTGTTCCTAGAAGTAATAATAACTTTAAACTGATTCGATAAGTATCATAATTAAGAAGTTATGGGGGGGTTTCTGTTTTCACAAAAAGTCCCCCCCATTCCCCCCCCCCTGGTTCGAATTTGCCCATTAACAAACTTGACCGAGATTTTATGCCCCTTGATTTTATGTATCAGTTTCGAAAAGATGCGGGAGTTCGAACGGCCTACTTCGAAAAATAACTTGTTTGCAGGCGGAGCCGGCAGGGATTTTTTTTTTGTTTTTAATTTTTTTTGCCATAACGGTTGGTCCTATAAAAAACTTGTCAATATAAAAGTTTTAGATAATACTAAGAGGATTAATAATAAATTTACGCGGATTTGATATCTTGTGAATTGACGAAGCTATGATTTTTTTTCTTCTAAAACCCCGCTTTTTTCCCCCCCTTGGGGCCATTTTTAATTATATCAAAAATCTGTCATACATAAATTTTCGGCCCTTTTTCTAGAAGTAATAATAACTTTAAACGGATTCGATACGTATAAAAATAAAGAAATTATGAGGGTTTTTCTGTTTTCACAAAAAGCCCCCCCCATTTTCCCCCCCTTGGTTCGATTTTGCCCATTAACGAACTTGACCGAGATTTTATGACCCTTGATTTTATGTATCAGTTTGAAAGAGATTTATGCAGAATTTTTCCAGTTATCGTGGTCAGAAAAAAGTGACATAGATAGATAGATAGATAGATAGATAGATAGATAGATAGATAGATAAAGTTTTGAACTGGGGGTGTTTTTGGGTTCTGGGAATCATGATCGGCGTAGATCTGCAAAAATTTTTCAAAATTTCCAACTTAGGTGAGAATGTAATAGGTAGTATTTCTTACGAAATCTACCTAAAATGGTGCAGAGAGGAGTAAAAGCGTTCTCATTGCCTGGTGATAACTCTTCGATAGAACTGTGATAGCAAGTCAAATGCTTTATAAAGACAAAAATTGTACTTCTTTATTAAAGCGGCTCCCGAAGATGAATCGCCAAATTATAAAACATACATCACATTATAATCATATATGATGTATATGACATTTTATGATGCATATATTCATGTTTTAGTCATATATGATGCATGTAAGACGAAAATATATGACATGTGTATAAAAAGTATACATGATGTATATGTCGTAGGCTAATTGGGAAATACGACTCTTTGCAAACAGCCTAGGCTCTTTGCAAAGAGCCGGTCTAATTGGAGAATCATTTCCCTTTTCCCAATCAGCCTGATGTTTTTCAGGCTTATTGCAAAGAGACTAGATAGTGTTAGGCTAATTGAAAAATGACCATTTCTTTGTCAAAATATGGTGTTGTACCCAACTCGAACCTGAAAATTCCTTTCGAAGTCGACCTGAACCCGACAGAAAAATTCCATCGGACCGTAACCCGATCCTAAAAGGACAAAATAAATTCCTTCGAGTCGCAACCCGACCCGAACCAGAAAACTCAAGTTAACCCGAAATCCGACACGAACCCGACAAAAAAAAACATCGAACCATAACCCGATCCGAATCCGACAAAATAAATTCCTTCATGTCGCAACGCGAACCGAACATTAAACTTCGATGTTAACCAGTAACACAACCCGAACAAGACATAAAAATTCCATCGAACCGTAAACAGATCCAAACCTGAAAATAATAGTTAACCCGAAACCCAACCTGAACCTGGAAAAAAATTTCATCAAACCATAACTCGATCCGAACCCAACAAAATAAATTTCTTCGTCTCGCAACCCGACCCGAACCTGAAAATTGAAGTTAACCCGAAAGCCGACCCGAACCAGAGAAATAAAAATCCATTGATACGTAAACCGATCCGAACTCGACAAAATAATTTTCGCCGTCAAGCAACCCGATCTGAACCAGAAAATTGAAGTTAACCCGAAACCTGACCCGAACCCGACAAAAAAATCTATCGAACCGTAACCCGATCCGAAAAATAAATTTCGTCGTCATGCAACCTGAACCGAAACTTAAAATTTAAGTTAACCCAAAACCGAACCGAACCTGAAAATTTAATTTAACCCGAATTCTAACCCAAACTGAAAATTGAAGTCAACCCGAATTCTAACCCAAACTGAAAATTGAAGTCAACCCGAAACCTAACCCAAACTGAAAATTGAAGTTAACCCGAAATCCGAACCCGTTAAAAAATCCATCGAACTGTAACCCGATCCGTACCCGACAAAATAAATTCCTTCATGTCACAACCCGATCCAAACCAATAAATTCAAGTTAACCCGAAACCCGACCCGAACCCAATAAAAAAATCTATCGAACCGTAACCCGATCCGAACCCGACAAATTAGCGCAACAAATTACGCAACCCGATCCGAAACTGAAATTTTAAGTTATTTCCAAAACCGATTTGAACCTGAAAATTTAATTTAACTCGAAACATAACACAAACCTGAAAATTAAAGTTAACTCGAGACACAAAGTCGAAACGCAACCCGACCCGAAACTGAAAATCGAAGTTAACCCAAAACCCGAACCCGTCAAAAATTTCATCGAACCGTAATCCGATCCGAACCCAACAAAATCAATTCCTTCGTGTCACAACTCGATCCACGCCAGAAAATTCATGTTAACCCGAAACCCGATCTGCAACCCGACAAAATAAATCCCTTCGTTTCTGGTTTGGATCGGATTGTGACACGAAGAAATTTATTTTGTCGGGTTCGGATCGGGTTATGGTTCGATGAATTTTTTGACGGGTTCGGGTTTCGGGTTAACTTCAATTTTCAGTTTGGGTTAGGTATCGGGTTAAATATTATTTTCAGGTTCAGATCAGTTTTGGGTTAAGTTAAATTTTCAGTTTCGGTTCGGGTTGCGTGACGACGAAATTTATTTTTCGGGTTCGGATCGGGTTACGGTTCGATGGAATTTTTTTTTGGTTCGGGTTGGGTTTCGGGTTAACTATTATTTTCGGTTTCGGGTCGGTTTGCGATACGAAGGAATTTATTTTTCGGGTTCGGATCGGGTTACGGTTCGATGGAATTTTTTTTTTTTTGGTTTGGGTTGGGTTTCGGGTTAACTATTATTTTCGGTTTCGGGTCGGTTTGCGATACGAAATAATTTATTTTATCAGGTTCGGATCGGGTTACGGTTCGATGGATTTTGTTATCGGGTTCGGGTCGGGATTCGGGCAAACTTGAATTTTCTGGCTTGGATCGGGTTGTGACACGAAGAAATTTATTTAACCGGGTTCGGATCGGGTTACGGTTCGATGAAATTTTTGACGGGTTTGGGTTTCGGGTTAACTTTAATTTTTAGTTTCTGGTCGGGTTGCGTTTGGACTTTTGTGTTTCGTGTTAACTTTAATTTTCAGATTTTTTGTTAGGTTTCGGGTTAAATAAAATTTTAAGGTTCAAATCGGTTTTTGAGTTAATTTAAAATTTCAGTTTCGGATCGGGTTGCGTGACGACGAAATTTAATTTGTCGGGTTTGGATCGGGTTAGGGTTTGATGAAATTTTTTTCCTGGTTCGGGTTAACTATTATTTTCGGGTTCGGGTCAGTTTACGACACGAAGGAATTTATTTTATCGGTTTCGGATCTGGTTACGGTTTGATGGAATTTTTATGTCTTGTTCGGGTTGGGTTACTGGTTAACATCGAACTTTAAGGTTCGGGTCGCGTTGCGACATGAAGGAATTTATTTTGTCGGGTTCGGATCGGGTTACGTTTCGGTGTTTTTTCTTTGTCGGGTTCGTGTCGGATTTCGAGTTAACTTGAGTTCTCTGGTTCGGGTCGGGTTGCGACTCGAAGGAATTTATTTTGTCCTTTTATGATTGGGTTACGGTCGGATGGAATTTTTCTGTTGTTTTCGGGTCGACTTCGAATGGAATTTTCAGATTCGAGTTGGGTACAACACCATATTTTGACAAAGAATTGATCATTTTCTAAATAGGCATGGTCATTTTTCAATTATTCTATCTAGGCTGTTTGCAATAAGACTGAAAAACATCAGGCTGATTGGGAAAGGGGAAATGATTCTCCAATTAGACCGGCTCTTTGCAAAGAGCCGGATTTCCCAATTAGCCTACGACATATATATGACATATAAGACGAAAATATTACGTATATGGAGCATATATGAGCACTTGGAGCACACGTATGCCTGTATATAATGTACATAAAATCAGGGCGATGACCTTGGGGAAATCGTAACTGTAAAACTTGGCATAATCGACACTGGGGACATAGCTATACCAAGGAAGTACCGAAAAAGGTTCCAGAGGCGTCCTGGTAAAAGACTGAGAAATACATTATAAAAATATTTATTTCATATTGCTTTTCATGCAACTTTCCATTATCCTACTATCATTTTTGCATTTAAAATACTGGCAAAACTTTCATACTGTTGCCAGGTGCAGAATAATAAATGATGATTTTTCGTCTCCTTTTATAAAATAAATTTTTTACTCCGATAGTCTAATTTTTCAGTGTGAAACATATATGTATTTGAATGCAAACTACAATACTGGAATGATGACAGATTAGAAATTTGAATTGAGATAACTCACGAAAGTATGTACTACGATCTTAAAGTTTCGAGCCTTACATGCGAAAAATTGCTTGGCAATAAATCTCTCTAGAAGACATGCAGTGGCAAACCTTCATTTCGGAAGGCTCCATTTTGATACTAGTAGGCAGAAACATTGAAGTGCATATATCATAAAAAGGCTGTTAATAAAAATAGATGTCTACCTCTTTTGAATTTTGTTTGAGCTCTGCTCGCTGACGGGGTTTTACAACGGTAGAGGGATTGTTTCGCCCAACCAGAATGTTCACACCATAAGGGATTGATTGTGAGTATTGGTTCTGAATGTACCTTTTCCTTGTCTTCTGTTACAATTATACTAGAAATTCCAATGGTATAGAAAGTTCACTCAGTCTATCTTCCTAGCTGAGAGAGAGATTACGCTACCTGTAATCTCCGTTTTTCTACATAAAAATTGAGGTTGACTTCTAGATTGAGCACTGTTGACATAAACATAATATGTTGGCTGCTGCTTTGAGTTGAATTTCAGGTTGTTATAAAGTTTTTTCTTTAAGTATAGTTTTCTGATTAAATTTTTGAGTAAAGTAGATTTTAACACTAAGGAGAAAAAACCTACGATAAGATCATTTCTTACTTGTCCTTTTCCTATTGCACAATGAAGTAATCTCGTCAATGTCGATCATTGGAGATATTGAATTTAAAAATATTGCTCTCGTCTAACAAGAGATATTGACTGGAAAGTGTTTTATATTCAAAGACATAACAGCAAGATTGGGTCAATTTAAAACAACTGTTTTGTACATTCTCCTTGAACATCTTTACAATAAGCAAGTCCCTTTAAGATGGATATCGCTAATTTTCTCTACGAATAAAAAATTGCACCGAATTGTTGCCAAAATCTAATGCAAAAATATATTTTTTTAAAACTTGACCATTCTCTCTGTAATCAATATTTAGCTTCAATTGGATTTTTAATCTGTTCCTGAAATTCAATGAAAAACGATACTTTATGATGATCTCGAGATGATTATAGCGGTTTAAAAAAAAAAAAATCTTAAAATATCTTGAAATTGCTTTTCAAGGATGTTTAATTGCTAATTAAAAGATGGAAAATAATTTCAAAGAGCCGAAGTACGATATTTAAAACAACATCATCCACTTTCTCCTTTCTTCTTTTAAAAGAATTTTATGCTGAAAACTATTATATCTATTTGCGTTTCATCTTTAAATAATCCGACTGAATATTCTACCTTCTATTGAATTTGACAAATGATTCTGTAAAAAAAAGTATTATACTAAAATTTCACATTAAACTATAGTCATGAACTCTAAACATTTAAAAAAGCAAATGAAATATTTTCTTCGATTCACCATGTTATTTGCCAATTTGTTCTTCTTTCTGTTATTCCGATTTTGCTTACATCAGTAGTTTCCAAACTGTGTGTCGCGGGCAATCTTTGGGCAAAACTAGGCTCCGCCGCCAGGAGCCTGAGAAGCGCCCGACGCGTCTACGACAACCGAACCGAAGTCCTGAGGGACTTTTAACGCGCACGATCAGATTTGTCTCTCCGTATGCGCTTCGGTCTGTCGGAGAACCGCCACCAGCGGACCCTTCAACACTTAGACCGATGTGTTGACGACGTAAGTCGTTGCGATACGTGGTGGATCCCATTATCAGTGGAAGCCTCCACGAGACACTTGGGGACTGCCCGGTGTCTCCCAACAGCTTCGGTACTGGACACCCATAAGGGAGCCAGGCCCTAGGCCTCAGATCGGGTTTTCCCGACCCGCACTTGTTTTAGCATAACTTGAGAGATGTGGAAAACTACAAAGCTAACCACGGTTCCCTCTCGTAATGGATCGCGATATTTGGGCAAATCGAGGAAGGAATGATCATTTTTCAAAAATATAATTTAAATATAACAAATGCAATATCTTAAATTTTTAAAGTACAAACTCATATAGAAAAAAGGATAGACAACTTCGGAAAAAGACAGCTCTGTAAAAAAAAAGTAGTTTTACAGCCAAAAATGCTGGCGATATGGGTAGCAACACATTTTGCTGTAAGTTTGCAGCAATTTTGTTTTTCAAGGGTAAAAAGAAAATTTGTAAATTTTATAGCATTTGTATCAGTTAACTTTATTTCAGTTCATTGTTTCGTTTGTTTTACAGCAGATTATGCTGTTAATTGTACAGCTCTGTTAACACCATAACTGTACATTTTTTAACACTTGTTGTAGATATATTTTTTTTTCTCTCCCGCTGTGTATTGTGTATTTATTTTATTTTTTCTTATTTGATACTGAGACGTATAATCCATTTAAACAATCTTCAAACAAAAACAATTAAACAGGTAATAACTACAGATAATTAATTACGGTATTTTTCGGTGTATAAGTCTTTTGAAATCACTGAAATGCATCCCAAATCCAAGGGCCGAATTATACACCGAATATAAATCAGACACCCACCGATCGTGATTTGTAGCTATAGCAATAGCTACGATATATGTTCCTTACTAACAAAATACATCATTTCCGTCATATTTTGAATAATAATTAAACATTATTATTGTTATAAACCATTAATTTCTTTTTGGAAAAATCAGTGCTTCCAAAAAATGCACTCAAGTGATTGCTTTTTTCTTTTTATCATTCTGTATACTTTAGTTTTTTTTTTCAACACTTTTATTTTCTCAAAAGAATATAATTTCATGAGTGAATCAAGGGATGTACTTGTGCACCAAAAACACACCCCAAAAATACCATTTTGTGGATAAAAAAATAGTGTTGACTTATACAACGGATCAACTTATACACCGGGACGTATGGTACATTAAAACAATCAAAACATTTTAAAAACTTAACAAAATTAACTATATTGAAGAGCCATAAATCAATACTTATCTACCCATTTTTTTTTGCTTTTTTCAGTAATGATATTAAAAAAATTATATACTTTATTTTTAAATTAACTATTTCATATATGTATTGAATTTCACAATGCGAATACATGAAATATGTAAAATGTGTAAACATGAATAAAGTTACTTTAATCACAAAACATATTTAAGAGTCATTGAAAAAAATAATAAAAATAAAATAAAATAAAACATGCACAATGTTCATTTATGTTCTATAGACATGTATGAAAATTGTTACATTTTTGGCTATAAATATCGAATTATATGATAAATGCATCAAATTGAAAACAAGGAGAATATTTCTTTTTGAGAAATAGTGAATACAATTTCTAAATTCTGTCGGAATAATTTATGTAAATATTTTTTAAAGAGTATAAGCACATAAGATATTACAAAAAATAACACGAAGATAAAATAAAAAATCCTGAATTTTGAAAAGAATGTCAAAGATTCAAAAGATGTCATAATGCATACATGCAGCCATTCAGAAAGATTGACGGGACAAAAATTTTGAATTGAAACAAACGGTCAAAAATAGATTTGCTTTGCTATGGGCAATAGGAATGTAACAGATGGTCTTTCACTATTATGCTGTGTCATTGTATAAGAGAAGTAAGGATGAGAAGGCTAAAATAATACCTTAGAGTTTTATCTTTTAAGAAAAGGAACAATAGTCTTTCAATGCTGTAAAAATGTTTGACAGAAATCTGTAATATTTGTTTCATAAATTCTTTTCCTTCAAATTCTAATTTTTTTTATGCTTGAAGATTATATAAACGTAGAATCTTTGTGGTTCGGATTGTTAATGAGATCCTTGATGAACGTTTATATGTGAACGATTTATATGTGAAAACTTTGAGGTCTTATATAAAATTGTATACGATATTCATGAAGTTACAGTGCAATTACATTACGCTCAGTCATCGCATATAGTAGATTCTTATCATTTGGTCAGATGTTTTGTTTTCAATTATATCAAATACTTTAAAATAAGATTTAATAAACTATTCATGATTATAAGCTATGTAGGTACAAAACGCCAAGTATGTGCTATTAAGAGTATTCAACGTGAAACAAGTAATGTAAAACATGAATAATATTAGTATGCAAATTAAAATAAAAAGTACTCACAAAAACATGTCATTCCATTACCTAAAATATGATTAAAACTTTATTTAGATTTCAAAATATTAAAATAAATCGAGCACTTTCGACTGTGAACCGAGCCTTCATCAGGATTTATAATTAAAACAGGTGTTAAAACACAAACGTCCAGATCACATTCTTGTAAACAGTATGTCTCTGTGATCTGGACGTTTGTGTTTTACTTACCCATCATACGTAGTATAGGGTAAGTCTTGTAATCGTTTTGAAAATCGAAAATTGTTTTTTTGACGGATTTACACGTTTCAGACACTAGAGATTCCGAAAAACATATTTTTAGAAAAAAAATTTTGCCGTCCGTCTGTGTGTCTGTGTGTGTGTCTGTGTGTGTGTCTGTGTGTCTGTAAACGCTCTATCTCCCGAAAACATTGAGATAGAGACTTGCAATTTGGTATGTACTTAGTATGTAATAATGGGAAGAAGCCTATTTCATTTCAATAACCTCGATTAACCGGAACAATTTTTTTCGGACTCTCGAAATATTCGTTCTGATGAAAGGTATATAAAAATTTTCGAAATTGTTTATTTTAAGAAATGAATATAAAAGACAATAAAAAAACATAAATTTTGAATAAAGCATGAAGTCGATCGGATAATGAGTTACCGAGATATTTGGAATCCTATTTTCCACACTCTTCGATTTTTCATGACCCTGTATTTCATCCAAATTTCACTTCAAAGATATATTTTAATTGGAAATTTGACGCTTAATCAGATGCAATAAACCGCTAGTTAATAGGATTATTATTTTTGGAGTTATAAGAAAAAACCTCTTTCAAGCAATTCAGTAATCGAGCCTTTAAAGTTTGTGACGTCATCAAGCTACGATTTTATTTGAATTGCAATGCATTTTATAAGTAGTTTACACATTTTTATTTTAATATTTTACATTATGCATATCCATGATGGGTAAGTATTACGGTGGCCCCCAACGACTAGTTAACACTTGTTTTAATTAATTCATGTTGAAGGCTGTGCTCACAGCCGAAAGTTCTGGATTTATGTTAATGTTTTAAAATCTAAATAAAGTTTTAATCATCTTTTAGGTAAAGGAATCACATGTTGTGTGTATTTTTTATTTAAATTTGACAAAGATGAATTTAAGAATTCCGAACTTGTTTTATATGTTAGAATGCAAATGTTTCAAAGAATGTGTAAATCTTTCTTCTGGAACAAAATAAAAGTAGTAGGAAAATGATATCGGTAGTAAATGAGCTCACTACAAATTTGACACTGACAAAAATAATGACAAAAATATTTCCTATACTTCTCTTTGCAATGTGCACATACTATGCTTCGTTATTCACTATGTCACCTTTGCAGTTATAAAATTATTATTTTCACCTTTGCACTTAAAAGTGTGAGGATGCCCAAATGCTTAGATATATTCGTACCTTTGTATTTTGTATTTATTTCTGTTTTTTTTTTAATTACTCCAGTTTAAATATTCAGTTAATGATTACGCTACACTTATACGCAGATCATAGACTAAATTGATGATGAATTAAAAAAGAAGAAAATGTTTAAAAAAAAGGTGTTTGAAAACTGTATTGTTACGAAGTTTGAACTGTTTGTTTCATTATCCTGCACATCTGATTATAAAAAGAAAACAAACACCACTAATTATTATTGAAAAGTATATCAATGGAGAAATTAAATGGCATTATAATTATGCAAAAAGATTTTGGTTTTTACTAGGTTATTCAGTATCGGATATTGACTAATTGCTGTTCTGTATTGCATTAGTATTTCTTTTAAATTGGAAATTAAATGTATAAATGGAAATGTATAATTGGAAATTAAATGCAAATAAGTGTGAAGCTCATTTATAAATAAATAGTTTACAAGATATATAATAACATAAGAAACGCAGTAAAAATAAATAAAGCGTGTGCTCATATTAAGTACTTACTCAGCAATATTTAAATTTTTATAGTCGTTTATAGTTGGAGAATAATTAGTTCGTAACAACTGATATAACATTCAGTAGTATAATTAAAATACTGTTAATGAAATAAGCTAATAATAATAGTGCGTTGAACAAAGTGTCATGCTATGATTAGCTTAAGCATTGATAAATGGAATCGTAAATTCGTCTTTCTTAAATATATCGTAGGAATTAATACAATATGACTGATATAGTTAAGAAACGCAATACACAATAATATAGGACTAATAATTAAATTTAAACTCTTCATAAAATAAATATTGCATATGATATTTTAATTACATAAGAAACGTAAATAAAATTTATAGCATATAGACAAACGGAGATTTGTTTTTCTTCTGTCAAACATTACTCAAAATTATATCAGTATTGATAGTCTTTTAATGAAATGAAATCAAATTGAACCAGTGATATAACATTTGGTTTCAGTATTATACCATTATTGATAAAATAAGCTAATAATAACAATGCGCAAAACAACGAAGTATGTCATGATTAATGAACTTGATCATTGATAACTGAATAGACAATTTGTTTCTTGGCAAATATATATTTACAGTTAAGGCAATAAGATCAAGAGAATAAATAAGGCAATAAGGCTGTCAAGTAAATCTGAAACTCATGTTTATTCACTTAAATGTCCCACATTGTATTGAACTCAGTTATAATTTAAAGAAATTATCCATTTATTGTCTATTGCCTGTCGAACGTAAGTCAAGATTATATCTGTTTTTGTAGTTGTTTATAAAAATGAATATTGACATCGAAACAACTGGTGTAACATTCAATTGCAGAAATATCATATTATTTATGAAATAAGTAAACAATAAGAGTGCGTAGAAAAATTAGCCATGTCATAATTAATGATATTGATCATTGATTGTGTGAATCAGAATTTTGTCTCTCGCTAAAGATATCTTTACACTTAAGACATCATGGCCAGGTGTATTAAATAATGAATTGTACAGCAATGAAATACCGATAAAAGTTTTTGAACTATTTCATAAAATAAACATTTTGTAAGGAAGTTTAATTACAGAAAAAACGCAGTTAAAATTTATAGAAAATAGTCAAACGGAGAGTTTTTTCGAATATCGAGGACAACCCAAAATTATATCAATATTGATAATAATTTAATGAAAAATAATCAATTTGAAACTATTGATACAGGCTGTTTCTTTCATTATTCCGTTTCGCCTCATATAACTTGCGAATCAAGTTAGCTACAGTTATGAACGTGGTGTCTACGTGTAAAAAAACTTGTATGAGCTTCACGATGAGGTACATTGCAATGCACTCAGTGGATAACTGCAGAGTTAGCTTCCAATCTAAAAATGTTATGAGATACATGGAAAAAAATTCAAAGTTCTAGAGCGTTCCCGATTTAATATGAAATGTTGTTTTACATGTAAAAATAACTTTATTAGAAGCCTTCAAGTTTAGTATGTTCAATCATTGCTATCGGAAGCAAGCATTCTGCATCTGCATGTGTCCGATGCTGGACATATTGAACATACTAAATTTGATTTTTAATTAAAATAAATTGTACATTGATCACATGTCTTAGTTTTATCAGCAATTGTGCATCCACCTTATAATGCCACATTTCTGTATGCAATGAGTGACGCATTTAAGCTGATGATTGGATATAAAAAGTACGTTTTAGGTCTTCTAATGAAGTTCTATTACATATATGACACCATTTCGTACTAAATAGAAAACACATGACAACTTTGTATTTGACGTTTTCATGCAACTCGTACCTTTTTAAATATAAAAGCATCGCTTCCCCAGTTTACCGATAGGGATGCTGTAACATACCTCATCGTGAACCTCATATCAGTCTACCCACTACCCAGACGCCACGTTAATGGGTATTGTAGCTAGTTAAGTTCACCAGTTCTTAGAAGCAAAACGTAATTAAAGAAACACCATGTATAACATTTAGTTGCACGATTAGAATATTATTATTAGAATATGTTATTGATGAAATAAGCTAATAATAACTGTGAATAGAATATTGAAACACGCCATGATTAATGATCTTAATCATTGATAATCTGAATGGAAAATATGTCTCTGGGTAGAGATATTGTAGAAGTAAAGAAAACATGACCAACAGTGCCGACAGTCACAGATAGAGCTCGATTAAAGCATGGGTGAACTTCCATCAGTATTTATAAGAGTATTTTTCGCCTTATTCAAAACAAACACTCTATGCTTAAAAGAGGTAAAATTTTCTATACTAAAATACTTGTGGAAATTTGCCTCTGTGGTAACCAGGCCCTGCCCACAGAGTTAAATAACGCAATGTATAACCGTATAGTACTGATATATACTGAAGCTAAATTTATTTTATAAAATACATATTTCATATGATATTTTAATGACAAAAGAAACAAAGTTAAAAAGTATAAAAGTATCGAGTTTTTCTCATATAGACCATAATTCAAAATTATTTGAATTTTGATAGTCGTTTATAGATAGTTGCCTTCGAATGACAAAGTTCTAAATGACAAAATGTGCTAAAATGTAATGAAGTCATCTTCTGTGGGTTTTCAGTCTAGCAGACGTGCAATTCACTAAACTATTATTATGAAATATTTTGAATAATAACGGAATGCACATGACGAATCTATGGAAAAGCGAATTTTTACTTAATTTTTCTCAAAAGAGTAATCGAAATACTTAGAACCTTACCATTCTTAGGCAAAGAGATGAAAAATAATCAATTTAGAATAATTGATGAAATTTTCGTTTCAGCATTATATTCTTCATGCAATAAGCTTATAATAACAATGCATTGAACAATGAGTTGTGTTATGATTAATGATTTAATTAGTGATCGAGTATTTGTCTCAAGATGAAAATATTGTTACAGCTTAGAAAATATGGTCGATAGAGATTGAATTAAATAATGTATAATTAGTCATCACCGAAATTAAATAAAAAGTTCAATTTTGGGTAATCAATAATTTATTATATAGATCAAAAGAGGACATAAACTGTGAAATAGGACCGATTAGTAATCTTTTTTTTTATTCATTTTTTGACGAAACTACCGATTAAATAATTGACAAAACTTATTTAAGCAGCAGAAAATTATAAAAAAATTCTCAAAACAATTTAATAAAAAAAATTCTGTAAAATTATTTAAAAATGGTTTTGATCTGATTATATTTCTCGGATCATTAAATTTGTAAATTGTTTATCAAAAAGTTGCTTTATAGTAATCAATTTTTAAAACTTAAAACAACTTTTGGATTTCAACTCGGATAAAATTTTACATATATAGTTTTTGAAATGACAGAGCCAAAGTTATAGTTAATTAAAATCATATTGCTATAAATAATGCAGTTTACTGATTAATTTATAAATTACTAGATGTCTCCACCCGCTAGCGGGGCCATAATTACATCGGGTCTCCGATCAAACGAACTTTGAATTCAAATTAAATATTTCTAAAAAACAAGCCTCAAATATGGTAAAACTTGAACCGAACCAACCTCCGGTCGGTCCCTACTTGCTACACCACAGTATACCGGGTGTATCTTTTAGTTCCACCTTTCACCGGCAGGGGCGCATTCTGTTATAAACGAACCTCTGACATGTGTCCCCACTACCTGTGCATAGTATAAAAGATGTGCTGCACACGAGCTGCAAAATCTTTTAGTTTCACCTTCCACAGCCAGGGGGCGCCCCCTGTTCTTAAATAAACCTCTTTCCGAACAAAAATCCGTCATATTTCCCCGCTGCGTCCGTCACCGTACAGCATGCATGTTGCGTATAAAATGATAAAACGCGAACCGAACGAACTTCCGACTCGGGTCCCCACTGCCTATGGCACCGTATACCGGGCATATATTTTAGTTCCACCTTGCACCGCCATGGAGCGCATTCTGTTATAAACGAACCTCCGACACGTGTCCTTGCTGCCTGTGCACTGTATAGAAGGTGTGCTACGTAGCGCTGCAAAATGCTTTAGTTCCACGTTCCACCACCAGGGTGCACATTCTGATTTAAAGAACATCGGACACGAGTTTCCTATACTTGCGGCACCGTTTAGTATTCGTGCTGCAGAATCTTTTAGCAATAATGCGCTATTTAAATTACGACCGAACACTCTCCTTGCTCCATCAAAATTAAACCGACGGCCTTTAACCTTCTGACCGCAGTGAACTGATATATCTGTTCACTATGCTGTAGGTTTCACTGCAATATTAACATCATTTAAATTAATATAGTAATTCTACAAATTTAGTGCATTTTTGAAATATCGAGTATTGATTAATACTCCCAAAGAATATACTCATATACGTAATTAAGATTTTATATCATCTTTGAAAATTCATCTTTTTTTAGCATTTAAAAAAAAAATTAGAGTAAACTGATATATCTGTTCACTATGCTGTAGGTTTAACTATAATATTAACGTTATTTAAATTAATATAACTCTACAAATATAATGCATTTTTAAAACATCCAGTAATGATTAATACTCTCAAGAAATATACTCATATACGTAATTAAGATTGTATATCATCTTTGAAAATTCATCTTTTTTAGCATTTAAAAAAATACAGAGAAAACAACATTACAAATTTGCCTTTTTGTTCGGTGGTCAGGGAGTTAACATTAACAATAATCGTTAAAATTTAGAACAAAAAAAAAAATGACGCGGTTGAAAGAGAAACAAAATGGCGACTTTTTTGGTTTGAGTTGGATATTTACATTTTTTAAATTAATTCCATCCATTGTCAATTTGCTCCACCCCTCCTCTTCTAATGTCTGTGGATTGAAGGTACGTTTAAATCCGGAAAAATTTCTTTTTCCATAAATAAATCAGTTTTTTGTTTAAAAAAAAAAAAGATTTTTAAAAAAATTTTGAATTTTCGGAAATAAGATAATTTTCTGCATATATATGACAATTTTGAAATCTCTACCTGAAATAGTTTTAACAATTAGAAGAACATACCTTATATTTTCTGACTGGTGGATTTATTAATTCCATCCATTGTAAATTTCTTTTTTTTTTCTTTCGTATAGAAAAATAAATAGAGAGACGGGCCTCGAAGCGGAAGTAAATACAATACAACCCCTTAGATTTATGAGCCATCTTGATAAAAAAGGTTGCATTTTCGATCCAAGTTTTAATGAGTTTTTAATTGATATCTAGGCTAATTATGCAAAACTTAAAAATCTGATCCTCAGGTGCATCAAGACCTGCCTCGGACGATCCTTGCCGAAAATTTCAGACTTCTAAAAAAGCTAGACTTTTCTAGCCCTCGCAGACAGAGCGAAAGTGGCTTTTATTAGTATAGATAAAAAATATATATTTACATTAATTATGTTATGGATTTGAAAAAATGCCATTTTTAAGTTGAATGTTTAAAAAAAAATTCTATAAAAATTGATATAGGCGGAAATTTATTTGAATGATTTTTATATTCATATCAGGGCATTGATTCGTTATCTAACCAAAATTTTATTTTAAAAACTTTTTCGAAAACTTCTTTTTTATGAAAATTTAAAATGTCTACTGTTATTCCAACATCATCTGTTTCATAACTATAAACATGACTTCAAAGGTTTCCATTTGTAGTAGAGAAAATATATTGCATCTCACTCTTCAGAGACTTATAATTAATGAATTCTTTGTTGTACGTATGCCAGTCTAATGAATCAGCATATAAGCAATTTGTTTACAGGATATCTAGGAAGTTAAGCGAATGAAACGAAATGTCTCTCTATGTTATCTTATATGATGTGAGCACAAGATTTCTAAATATCTGTTTTGCTTCGTATTTGTTTGATCGTGAAAAATTCCTTAGTGTTAATTATGGGTACTAATAAACATTTTATTTTTTTCTATAGAAATATTAAAAACATTTGACTTCATTTGACAATATATTCACAAAAAAAAAAAAAAAAAAAAAAAAAAAAAAAAACACTGTAGCAAAATTAAACTAGTCGTTGGGGGCCACCGTAATACTTACCCATCATGGATATGCATAAGATAAAATATGAAAATAAAACAGGTGTAAACTATTTATAAAATGCAATGAAATTCGAATAAAATCGTAGCTTGATGACGTCATGAACTTTAAATGTTCTATTACTGAATTGCGTAAGAGAAACATCCTTAAAACCCTAAAAATGACAATCATACTAACTAACAATTTACTAAGTCGGATCAAGCGTCTCTTTTCCAATTAAAATATATCTGTGAATTTAAATTTGAATGAAATACAGGGTCATTAATAATCAAAGACTGTGGAAAATTTAATTACAAATATCTCAGCAATTAATTATCTGATTGCCTTAATTCTTTATTCAAAATTTATGTTTTTTTATTGTCTTTTATATTCACTCCTTAAAAAAAACAATTTTGAAAATTTGTATGTACCTTTTATCAGAACGAATATTTCGAGAGTCCAAAAAAATAGTACCGGATAATCGAGGTTACTGAAATTCAATAAGCTTCTTCTCATTATTACATACTACGTACATATCAAATTTGAAGTCTTTTTCTCAATTTGTTCGGGAGATACAGCATTTACAGACACACACACACACACAGAGAGAGAGAGAGAGAGAGAGAGAGAGAGACATACAGACAGACGGAAGGCAATTTTTTTTTTCAAAAAATATATTTTTCGGAATCTCCAGTGTAAATCCGTCGATTTTTTTTTTCAATTTTTAAAAGGATTACAAGACTTACCCTATACTACGTATGATGGGTAAGTAAAAAAAGAAGTTTACAGTGTTTATTTTATGAATTATCAAAGTATATATATATGTTTACTTGATTCCGTTATGGATTTGAAGAAATACAATTTTTAAGTTGTATGTTTAAAAGAAATTGGATAAATTTTGAGATAGTTGGAAATTTATTTGTATAATTTTTATATTCATTCCAGTGAATCGACTTAACCTCTAACCAAAATTTATTTTAAAAACTTTTTAGAAAACTTCCGTTGTATTAAAATTTAAAATTACTACTGTTATTTCAACATAACCTGTTTCATAATTATAAACATGACTTCAAAAGTTTAAATTTGCAGTAGAGAAAATATATCACAACTCACTCTTCAGAGCCTTATAATTGATGAATTCTTTGTTCTACGTACACTCGTCTAATGAATCAGAATAGAAGCAATTTATTTACAGGATATCTAGAAAATTAAGCGAATGAAACAAAATATCTCCGCGAACTACCTTATCTGATGCGAGCACTAAGTTTCAAAATATCTGTGTTCATATTTGTTTGATCGTGAAAGATTCCTTGATATTAATTATGGGTTGCAATAAACGTTTTCCTTTTATCATATGCTATCATAAAAAGAAATAGAAAAAAATATTTCGCTTTATTTGACAACGTGTAGTTTACTGAGCAAAAAATAAAAACACTGTATTAACATTAAAAAATATGAATAAATGTTCTTAAATTTTAAAACAATTTATACCTTTTAGATTTACTAGCTTGTTTCGAACAAAAAAAAACTTTAGAAAAAACTTTTAAACATATTAATTTTAAACATAACAAATTTATCTTTCTTAACGTTCAAAACATTTGAAAAGTATTTATGACTTAGCCTGTATTTGCGTGCTCAAAATTTAGTAAACATATTTGGAATGCCATGAAATATACTCTTCACTCCTGAAGCTCAGATATTTCTTCCTCCGTCCTTTCTCGTTTTAATACCGATACTCGAACATAAATGCAATTTCGATATGAGAATTATATGCTTCGATGCCTAAGATACGGGATAATGCAAATAAATTAAAATTCTTGCACTGAAGTCAAATTGGAGTAGTAACGATCTATAATATTACATTAACACTCAGTAGTACTCAGTAGCGAAGAGAATATATATGTACATGTAACGTAATTTAAAATTCCGCCATATCTTAATTTTGTTTCTATAAATTTTTCACATCTAATATATTTTTCACATCCTAGTTTACTTAATTACAATATCATTATTTTTCTTTTCAGAAACCTATTTAAAGGTTTTAAAAAACCTATTTATTTTATCCCCTGATAATCTAATAAATCAGAAACGAATCATTTATGAGCAAGTAAAATAAAGTGGAATTAAATATATCTATAAGCGGCCTTATATTATCGCTAGTCTCTAAATCTTTATGTTGATACACATATGTTTAACTGATAAAAGTACCTCGTTATTAATTTTACGTACTGATTTTCTACGTTTAAATATCCACGAAGTTTCAAAATAAAAAGGTGTATGTATTTTTGTCTAAGGCATCAAAATCGAAACAATTTATTTATAGTATTCCCAGCAAGTAAAGTGAATGAAATAGTATCTACATAAGCTGATTTTTTTTTAGACGGCAGACCTGTCCCCTATCTGCCAGGCTACTGCTTAGCTTAACAGGTTGGTGCCTTGCAACGCAGTGAGGATTCGCCTTATCTTCGCATGGCGAAGATCTGTTTGATAAATCTCTATGTCGACGTGGTGTAACTTTTCGCCTAAGTTGTTTTCCCGTAGTTGGCCGGTTGCTGTTTGGATTAGACGGTTCAGCTCTGCACAATGTTGCAAAGTCATGTAGGACAGATGTAAGATGCTGGAATATTTGCTAATTCCACGCTGCATCGCACACCCATACGCCATGCCATCTCTACTCGAGTTGGTCTCGCAATTTAGAATCTTGATCTTCAAGATCTTCACCTGACTTTGCACCCATGTCGGATTTTATATGCACCGGGCGCCGTTAGCGTACATGACCGCTGCGCGTGAAAAAGAATTGGGTCAGACATTTTATAACACTTTTAATACTAGAAGCTACGTGCTACTTTTAGACTTTAAGTACTATTACTTTACTTGGTTCTTTGTCTAGATTTACCTATAGTTCTACCCTCTGATTATTTAAACTACAACTAAAGATTCTACAGAGTTGCTTATTCCTACAGGGGGGACATTACATGCATTATTTACTAAATTAAGACAGAGGTTGGGCCATCAGTTATATATTATCTATATATAATTTTTATAACTTAGATAAATCTAAAGATGGGAGGGGGGGGGGACAAATGGCTATATGCTAATTAAATATAATTTAATAATAAAATGTTTATAACTAGTACTAACTTAGCTGTGAAGTTGCTTAATTTATGTGAAAATTGCTAATAAAAACTGCTAAGATGTACGTGGCACTTCTATCCCCTAGTGCTGTGGTTAAAGGAGCGATATTTACATAAGTTGATTTATATAATGACTACTTTCTAAATCTCTAAGATGTTTACATTTATTTAATAGAGAAGATTTCCTCACGAATAGTTTGTCTACGAATAGGTAGTCTAATTTTAGTACGCATTCTAACTTTAAGTAATGTAATGCTTCATTTTGATATTATCGTAAAAAAATAGTTGGAGGTATTAAAAACTAACACATAGTTTAATTCAGCTTTTTAACAAGAAAAAATCTAACATTTTAACTGACTGGTCCGTAACCTAGCTATGTTTGTGGAAAACCCTGATTAACCGTAATACGCGGAATTTAGTTCTCACGAAACTTTTTATAAAACAATGCCCACATTTATGAATAATCAAGTCAACATATTATCAGATCTATTAAGCAAAAATTCAGTTTTAAATGTTCTATTGATATACAAAATTAAATTCCTTTCGTAAGTTACCAGAAGAAGAAAAATAATGTGTTAAATTGCACGGCTTAAAATATAAAAAATATATAAAATATGTTTTCCTAAAATAGACAATTTTAAGAAAATTAAAATATTATTTTTTCTTTTTATGTATCCGTAACATTTTAAGGTAAAACATCATTTTCGATGAATATCGATTTTTTATTTTTGAAATAATATTGAAATCCAATCTTTTATCTATCGTTTTCTGCTTTAATTGTGTCTATATCTGAATTAGAACCCGAGTTACAGCCGTTTAAAGTTATACCTATTACAGCTTGCCGAAGAATTTTATAACCGGTAATATCGTTCTACAAAACAGAAGTAAGCTGAAATATATGTTTACATTCTTATTTTTCAAGATTTAGCATTTAAATTGGATTATATGTTCAAGAAAATAAAAGGAGTATAAAATTAAACCTTTAAAGAATAATAATTATTTTTATAGCAAGAACCGCCTTTAAAAGTTATTTTTAACTTTTTCTCAAAATTAAGTTTTTCAGATTTTTACTGTGCGCAAAACATCTTATAGCTAAAAATTATGTATGAAACGCCCTGAATTTTTTTTACATATTTTACAAATGTTTATTGGTTGAATAGACTATAATCATGAAGATATATCAATTAGTTTTATATTTACACTTGTATAAGTTAAAAAGTTGCAAGAAATTTTACGAATTTTGCATTACATTAGTACTTCAAGTGCCATAGCTTCTGCGATAGAGATGATATTGTAATGCGGCTAGTCCATGTCCTAGAGAAAGTTATTTTCTCTATTATGCAATTTACAAAATGTAAATGCATTGATTTGATTTTGAGTTATCATGTTTTGCACAAATGTCAAATTTTCACATAATTTTTGACTATTTTTCACTTAACAAAATGATTTCTGTGTAATTTCTAAAAGTTTTATATATTTTTCAAAGTTTTAACTTAAATGTCATTAGAAAAAAATGGTATAAAGATAAATTTTTAAAATTTCAAAAAATCACCTCCGAAGATGTTCGGATACCTTAAAGCCAATATATGCTTAAAAACTTATTGTGTTTATAAACTTATATTATATTCGTGCGCACTTACTTAATCATCGTCAATCTTAGAAAATATTTTGGAAATGTGGGTTGTGAAGAGATAAACCGATCTACCTTCTTATAAAGATATTTGATGGCTTTCCATCATTAAGTTTTAACTGTTAATTAATTTCGAACTGTTAAACAAGGTTACATTTTTCATTTTAAATCGATAAATTATGAATTCATATAATTAAAAGATCACCAATCGACAAAGTACTTTAAGTTTTTATTGTAAATTATAAAGCACTCGAGTACACTTCAACTTCAAATCAAATTTCATAATCCTATCTTGTTTTTTCAAAGTATTAGCGTTTTTTTTTAACAAGAATTCATTAATTTGACAAACAGAAAATCATCGGAAAGGATTTTTTAAAAATATATTAAAAAACAAATTAAAAAAAATGAATTTCAAGAAATATGAAAATCAGTTTCATTTGTTTCCTTCACTTCCAATGATTGACATTGAAATTATTGTTCAGTATTTTTTACTACAGTTCATCAAAATTTAGTGCGATTTGAAATTAGAGCAAAAATATATGGATATGAGATTTCCAAATTTCTGTAATTATTCATCAATCGACCAATTTTTTAAGTGTGCAACCTTTTTTTTTTATTTTTCAAGACAAACAAACATAATTTGAACCAGAAAATGTATTTAATAAATGAAATCAAATAAATAAGACATAGTTACAAGACATATTTTATTAAATAAATTTTCTTATTTAATAAACTTCTGGAAGATTCTTATTTCTTTCTCTTTTTCTTTTCCTTTATCTTTTTTTTTTTTTTTTTGTTCTTAATCGAAAACATGAAAGATTGACAGCTATTTCTTTGCTAGATCAAGATTAACAAACCAACGCGTACAGTAAATTTTTTAATAAATCAGTTTAGAAAATTGAATTAAATTTTATAATTTTTTTTTATAAAAAGTAATTTTGAGTATTTTTTCAAAAAATAGGAAATCTATGAAAAAACTATGTATAATAATAATTTTGGAACTTTGCGTGAGTATTTTTTTTTTTAATGGCAGTGATTTGTACGAATAAATTTTTTTCTGAGTAATGGTAATAATATCATCTACTTTTTTTCTTTTTTTTTTTTCTTTTTTTTATGTGGCCCGTGGGATTGTATATAATGCTTAAATTGAACCGCGGCGGTAAACGAAATTGATATGCCTGTGCTGTAAACAAACTATAAACGATACACACTTAATTTTTATTACCAAACATGCCATATAATCTCAAAAACATATATCAAATGAATGACAGTCGGAGTTCATTTACACAAGTTAGAGCACAGACATACAGACAGTCAGAAAGCCGACAAACAAACCGAATTCATAAAAACTTTACAACTTTGTTGAAAATTGTTAAATAATAATAAAAATGCCTGAAGACGGGAACACCAACGTCTAGGGCGATAACGCCATAATATTAATGTAACTTTAAATGGCCTGTGGGATGTTAGTAGAAAATCCTACGAAGGCACGTCAACCTCTCCCACCACTTCGTAGGGCACTCTGTTTTTGAGGAAATAGGCTCTCACAGGCTTAGTCCAGATAGACAAGTGATATGGAGAAAACCCTTCAGTAAACCAAAATTCGATGCCGACATAATCTCCCCTTCCTATGATGCTTCGACGATTAGGTTGCTCGATATTAAATGGGATAAAATATCCAGTGTTCGTTCCAATGTTCTACCACCATATCATCAGTGAAAAGTGTGAAATTCTTTCTCGCACTTTGCAGACCTCTATTCTATTTTTTTGTTATCCATCCTTTAATTCTGCTGCCGACATTTTTTCTTCTTTTTAGATATAATTTTGCCTGGAGCATTATCCACCTTCTGTTTTTCTGCCGCACACTGATTCAAAGCCTGAAGGTCGTTAGAACCATTTACATTTTTCAATTCTTCAGCTCCGCAGACTTTCCTTTCCTCCGAAACTAAAACTGTTCAATCTGCTTTAGCACATTTCAAAGAAACAACTGAATTTAAAAGATTCTCGTCAGTTGTATTTACACATCCTTCCAAACACAAATTTACGACTTCGGTTTCATTCTCAGAGCGATTTGCTGCTACAGATTTTTCTTTCGAACAAAACTTGATCGTCAGAAAAGGATGCTCCATGATTTGATGAGCAGAAGGTCGCTGTTTCGGATTCCACTCCATCATGGATAAGACGAAATCATGAGCCAATTGAACGTCCTCGTCTGTCACAGTAACTGCAGGCAGGGAGCGTCTCATAATGCTACAGAAAGTTTCGTCTTCTGAAGATTTTTTCAAAAAAAAAAATCGATGTTAGTTTTCCATGTATCATAATCACATACCTTTCTGAAATGAAAGTCTGGCCAGTTTCTAGTCAAAACATTCACTGACATCAAGGCGTAATTCCATACGTCAAATGCTGTACCGTCAACTAGATGTTTTTTAGATACGTTGAAACATTCTGGTGGTCTGTATACATGCGGCGCAACAAGAAAAATCACACAGTACAGCTGTACTTCGACAGTTATCAGGACATTGTCAGACTTGATATCCAAATGCACAAAGAGTGCATCATGTAAAAATTGTAATCCGTCGGCTGGGTTTCGCAGCCATCTACTAATTCTGTGGAACCCGTTTAGGTCAGAAAGTAATTCTGGGCTCCTGATCATTTTATGCAGAGATGTAGGATGGTTCGGAGTTATAAACAATTTCAATTTCTTTTAAATCACTTACATCATATAATGGACGGATGTTCGGATGATTCAAGATAGACCATATCACTTCTTCCATCCTGCACGAGTATGTGTTCTTCACAATTTTGATGGCAACGGCTTCGTTTTTAGGTGTTACCGCTGAGAGTACGTCACCAAATGATCCGCTGTCAAGGGGAATAACATATGTAATTTTTTTTTCCGAATACTTCATAACGGTGCTGCGAGAAGATGAGTCACCGGATATAAATTCATTTTTGACGAAGTGCCTGTTTACGATGTTGGGAGATGATGAATCTCCTGGTTCCATGATGACAAATCAACATGTAAATTCAAATCGAAATTTACCTTAATCGGTTTGAAAGGAACTTAATAAAAGAATTAAAAGATCAAAATTCACTTTTGAAGTAAGATAAACGCAATAAGATCGCTTTTAAATCACAAGAGAGGTTTTTAGACGCTACTAGTAGCAAGATCTTTTGAGAAAGATAAGAAGTTTTTTCTTATTGTTAGCACATGGATTGTTTTATTAGATATTGCTATCCCTTTTTTAACTTTTTATGTTTAAGTATAGTATTGTTGGATTAGTTTGAATAATGGAAATTTTTATGCCTAACAAATGCTGATTGTTGTTTTGTTCATCCGATTATTTCAATAAAATTCCAATAATGAATTACTACACATGTTACTTTTCATTGTTGTCGCAAACAAACATGTATTGTTATGTCACAAGTTGATAGAGTTAAAAAAATGATCCCCTTTGAAAATGACTTTTTAAAAATATCAGAAAATCAGCCAATAAAGTTGTAATTTTCAATGGGTGAATGTACATTCGGTCCAAAATATATAAACAAATAATGTAAAATCACGTACATTTATATCGCTAAATTGTCGCAGAGAAAAATGAAATAATATTTAATTGAATTAACACTACTACTTTCAATTAAAATAAAAGCTAATCCTTTAAATTTTCGTAAATTATGCTAAATTGCAAATAATTTAGCTGATTAGTTTTAATTTAGAAGAAGATTTTTTATTTACTTTTAGACACATTTGCTTTTGTAAAGTAAACATACATTTCACCTGAACGTCTAAAAAAAAATTAATTAGCTAGTCTGTGAAGTTGTAATTTATTAATCAATTTTTGTGAGCTACTTCTGGATATTAAAGCCACTACCAATCTCAATTTTACAAGATGTTTCCTTCAGTATTGTTATTTTTTTTATCCTATATTATTTTTTTAATTAATTTAATAATTCTTTTATTTTTTGTTTTTCTCCTCTATTCTTTTTTATCATATTCTTTATTATTACACAAAAGTTCAAAAGATTTTTTAAATTGCTGAAGAATTCAAAATGCATTTCGTTGAAGCTTTATGAAATAAGTAAACAATAAGAGTGCGTAGAAAAATTAGCCATGTCATGATTATTGATCATTGATCGTGTGAATCAGAATTTTGTCTCTCGGTAAAGATATCTTTACACTTAAGCCATCAAGGCTAAGTGTATTAAATAAAGAATTTTACAGCAATGAAATACTGATCAATTTTTTTTAACTATTTCATAAAATAAGTATTTTGTAAGGAAGTTTAATTACAGAAAATACGCAGTTAAAACTTATAGAAAATAGTCAAACTGAGAGTTTTTTCGAATGTCGAGGACAACCAAAAATTATATAAATATTGATAATCATTTACTGAAAAATAATCAATTTGAAAATATTGATACAGGATGTTTCTTTCATTATTCCGTTTCGCCTCATATAACTGGCGAATCAAGTTAGGTACAGTTATGAATAGTCTAGGTGTAAAAAAACGTGTATGAGCTTCACAATGAGGTACATTACATTGCCCTCAGTGGATAACAGGAGAGTCAGCGTCAATCTCAAAATATTAGGAGATACTTGGAAAAAAATTCAAAGTTCTAGAGCGTTCCCAATTTAGTGTGAAATGTTGTCTTACAGTAAAAATAACTTTATTAGACGCCTTGAAATGTTTCTGTTTTTAATATCCAATCACCAGCTTAAATACGCCACTAATTGCTTAAAAAGACATAGCATTATAAAGCGCCCGGAGACATACTAATAAAACTAACACATGTAAGCAAAGTACAGTTTAGAACTAAAATAACTTCTTAAAACACCATCAAAAAACTTTAAAATGCGCTAGGCCTTTCGAAAGATCTGGGTCTTTCTTCATCAGGCGCAAAAAGACGTGCGTCTACTATGAAAGCAGCAGCAAGACTGAAATGAGAGATGAGGGAGAGGAAACAAGCTGAAGCAATAGCCAATAGGAAAGTAGAAATCAACAGCCAATAGGAAGACAGAAGACAACAGCCAATCACAGAAGAGTAAAATCAGACAGTAGAGAATACAAAATAGAAGGGGAATAAGGAAGTGAACAATTAAAAATAAAATAAATAAATGAATAAAAATAAATAAATAAAATAGAATAAATTAATTAATTAATTAAAATGAAAAAAAAATAAATAAATAAATAAAAATAAATAAATAAATAAATAAATGAATAAATAAATAAATAAAAATAAATAAATAAATAAATAAATAAATAAATAAATAAATAAAAATAAATAAATAAATAAATAAAGCACACAAATATATAAAAAAATGGAAACAGATGAAAATTAAGAATTAAATAAGTAACCAAAATATATAAATATATATAAAAACAGACTAAAATTAATTACTACAAAAATAAGTTATATGGAAGTACTGAAGAGGTTTTTCCAAGCAGCAGAGAGCATTGTGGAATCAGATTTATCATTAACAATAACTTTACGATTAAGATAAATAGCTAAATTTTCAAGAAAGTCCAATTCAGAGATACTATTAGCATTAAAGATAATTTTAGCATTTTTAAAATTAAAATAATGGCCGGAATCCCAAGAGTGCTTGGCAATAGAAGATTTAGAAATTTCTTGGTTAGTTACATAACGAGAGTGTTCTTTTAAGCGGATTTCGAGATTTCTTTTAGTTTGACCAATATAAGATAAATCACAGCCATTACAAGGAACATTATAAATTTCCCATTTACCATGTATTTAATGCTAATAGTATCTCTGAATTGGACTTTCTTGAAAATTTAGCTATTTATCTTAATCGGGAAGTTATTGTTAATGATAAATCTGTCCACATATTTAAGTTACGCAATGTATAACCGTATAGTTTACGGTTATACATTGCGTTAGCATATGCGTTCAGTATATATCAGAATGGATATATACTGAAGCTGAATTTATTTTATAAAATAAATATTTAATATGATATTTTAATGACAAAAGAAACGAAGTTAAAAAGTATAGAATTATGGAGTTTTTCTCATATCGAGCAAAATTCAAAATTATGTTAATTTTGATAGTCTTTCATAGATAGTTATATGAAAGCCTTTGAATTACAAAGTTCTGACTGACAAAATGTGCTAAAATCTCATGAAGTCATCTTCTATGGGTTTTCAGTCTAGCAGCCATGCAATTCACTAAACAATTACAATGAAATATTTTGAATAATAACGGAGTTCTAATGCCAAATCTATGGAAAAGTGAATTTTTACTTAATTTTTCTTAAAAGAGTAATCGAAACAGTTAGAACCTTATCATTCTTAGGCAACGAAATGAAAAATAATCAATTTAGAATAATTGATGAAATTTTTGTTTCAGTATTATGTTCTTCTTGAAATAAGCTTATAGTAACAATGTATTGAACAATGAGTTGTGCTGTGATTAATGAATTAATTAGCGATCGAGTATTTATTTCAAGATGAAAATATTGTTACAGCATAGAAAATGTGGCCGATAGAGGATGAATTAAATAATGCATAAATAGTCATCACTGAAATTACCAAAAAAGTTCATTTTTGGATAATTAATAATTTATAACATAGATCAAAAAGGACATAAACTGTAAAATAGGTCCGATTAGTAATCTTTTATTTATTAATTTTTTGACAAAATAATCAATTAAATAATTGCCAAAACTTATCTAAGCAGCAGAATATTTTGAACAAAATCCGAAAACAATTTAATAACAAAAAAAATCTGTAAAATAATTAAAAAACTGTATTGTTCTGATTATATTTCCCGTAACATTGAATTTGTATATTGGTTATCAAAAATTTGCTTGATAGTAATCAATTTTTTAAATTTAATACAACTTTTCGACTTCAACTCGTATAAAATTTCACTTATATAGTTTTTGAAATGACAGAACCAAATGTAGAGCTAATTAAAATCATATTGCTACATATAATGCAGTTTACGAATTAATTTATAAATTACTAGCTGGCTTCGTCCACTAGCGGGCCTCTATTTACACCTAGACTCGAATCAAACGAACTTCGAATTCAAAAGAAATATTTTCAAGAAACGAACCTCAAATATGATAAAACTAGAAACGAAGGAACCTCCGGCTCGGGTCACCACTGCCTACTCTACAATAAACCGGGTGTATCTTTTAGTTCCACCTTCCACCGCCATGGGTGCATTCTGTTACAAACGAACCTCTGACACGTGTCCCCGCTGCTTGCGCAGAGTATAGAAGATGTGCTGCGCACGCGCTTCAGAGTCTTTTAGTTCCACCTTTCACAGCCAGGGGGCGCACTTTGTTCTAAGCAAACCTCTTTCCGAACGAAACTCCGGCACATGTCCCCGCTGCCTCTGTCACTGTATATCATGTGTGTTGGGTATAAAATGATAAAACGGGAACCGAACGAACCTCCGGCTCGGGTCTCCACTGCCTACGGCACAGTATACCGTTCATATAGTTTAGTTCCACCTTCCACCACCAGGGGCGCAATCTGTTATAAACAAACGTCCGACACTTGTCCCCGTTACTTGGACACCGTATAGAAGATGTACTGCGTACACGCTGCAAAATCCTTAAGTTCAATTTTCCAACACCAGGGTGCACATTGTGTTCTAAAAGAACCTCCGACACGTGTTCCCTATATCTGCGGCATCGTTTACCATGCGTTCTGCAAAATCTTTTAGCACTATTTAAATTCCGACCGAACACTCTCCTAGCCCCCTCAAAATTAAACCGACGACCTACATTAACAATTATCGTTAAATTTTTTAACAGAAAAAAATGGCGCAGTTGAAAGAGAAATAAAATGGTGACTTTTTTGGTTAGAATTGGAAATTTACGTTTTTCCATCCATTGTCAATTTGTTTCGCCCCTCTTGTTCTAATGTCTGTGGATTGAATATACGATTAAATGCGGAAAAAATTATTTTTCCATAAATAAATCAGTTTTTTGAAGAAAAAAGTTACCCACCGATTTTCTGCAAATTTTGGATTTTTGGAAATAGGATAATTTTCTACATATATATGCCAATTCTCAAATTCCTACCTGAATTAGTTTTAACAATTAGAATATAACTTATATTTTCTAACTGGTGGTTTTATTAATTCCATCCATTGTCATTTTATTTTCTTTCGTATTGGAAAGTAAATGAAGTGACGGCCCTCGAAGCGGAAGTAAATTCAATACAATCTCAAATGTCTGAACCATTTTGATAAACAATATTGTATTTTCGATCCACGTTTTAATGAGTTTTTTATTAATATCTTGGCTAATTATCACAAAAATTAAAATTCTGAGCCCCAGGTGCAACAGGACTTGTCTTGGACCATCTTCACCGAAATTTTCAGACTTCTAGATGCGCTAGACTTTTCTAGCCATCGCAGAAAGACAGAGTGAAACTTTCTTTTATTAGAATAGATAAAAAATATATTTTTACTTTGATTATGTTATGGATTTGAAGGAATGCCATTCTTAAGTTGTATGTTTAAAAAATAAATTCTAAAAAAATTATATATATATAGGTGAAAATTTATTTGAATGATTTTATATTCATATCAATGGATGGATTCGTTATCTAACCAAAATTTTATTTTAAAAACTTTTTAGAAAACTTTCGTTTTATGAAAATTTAAAATGACTATCTAAGGTTTGTTTAATGAAACAAATGACTGTTATTAAAACATCATTTGTTTCATAATTATAAACATGTCTTCAAATGTTTCCATTTTTAGTAGAGAAAAGGTATTGCATCTCACTCCTCAGAGACTTATACTTAATGAATTCTTTGTTGTAGGCATGCCCGTGTAATGAATCAGTATAGAAGCAATTTGTTTACAGGATATCTAGAAAGTTAAGCGAATGAAACGAAATATCTCTGTATGTTATCTTATATCATGTGAGCACAAGATTTCTAAATATCTGTTTTGCTTCATATACGTTTGATCGTGAAAAATTCCTTACTATTAATTATGGGTACTTATAAACGTTTTCCTTTTGTTCTTCAAAAATATTAAAAAACATTTGACTTTAGTTGACAACATATTCACAGTTTAAAAGAAGAAGAAAAACAGTGTGGAAAAATTAAAAAATGAAGTTTACAGTTTATTTTATGAATTATCAATATATATATATATATATATATATATATATATATATATATATATATATGTATACATTGATTATGTTATAGATTTGAAGATATACCATTTTTAAGTTGTATGTTTAAAAGAAATTGGATAAATTTTGAAATAGGTGGCAATTTATTTGCATATTTTTTATATTCATATCAGTTAATCGATTTATCCTCTAACCAAAAGTTTATTTTAAAAACTTTTTAGAAAACTTCCGTTGCATGAAAATTTAAAATTACTACTGTTATTTCAACATGATATGTTTCATAATTATAAACAGGACTTCAAAGGTTTACATTTGTAGTAGAGAAAATATATCACATCTCCCTCTTTAGAAACTTATAATTAATGAATTGTTTGTTCTACGTACACTCGTCTAATGAATCAGAATAGAAGCAATTTATTTACAGGATATCTAGAAAATTAAGCGAATGAAACAAAATATCTCTGCGATCTGCATTATCTAATGCGAGCACCAAGTTTCTAAATATCTGTGTTCATTTTTGTTTGATCGTGAATGATTCCTTGCTATTAATTATGGGTTGTAATAAACGTTTTCCTTTTATTATATGTTGTCATAAAAGGAAATATAAAAAAAATATTTCGCTTTATTTGACAACGTGCAGTTTACTGAGCAAAAAAATAAAAACACTGTATTAACATTAAAAATATGGATAAAATTTCTTGAATTTTAAAACTATTTATACCTTTTAGATTTACTAGCTTGTTTCGAACAACAACAACAAAAAAAACACTTTAGAAACAACGTAAAAGCTAAATTTTAAATGTATCAAATTTGTCTTTCTTAACTTTCAAAATATTTGAAAAGTATTTATGACTTCGCCTGTATTTTCGTGCTCAAGATTTAGTAAAAATATTTGGAATGCTATGATATATAATCTTCACTCCTGAAGATCAGATATGTGGACCTCCGTTCTTTCTCGTTTTATTACTGATATTCGAACATAAATGCAATTTCGATATGAGAATTATATGCTTCGATGCCTAAGATACGGAATAATGCAAATAGATTAAAACTCTTGCACTGAAGTCAAATTGGAGAAGTAACAATCTATAATATTACATTAACACTCAGTAGTGCTTAGTAGCGAAGAGAATATATATGTACATGTAACGTAATTTAAAATTCCGCCATATCTTAAATTTGCTTCTATAATTTTTTCACATCTAATATATTTTTCACATCCTAGTTTACTTAATTAGGATATCATTATTTTTCTTTTCAGAAAATTATTTAAAAGTTAAAAAAAAAACTATTTATTTTATCCCCTGATAATCTAATAAATCAGAAACGAATCATTTATGAGCAAGTAAAATAAAGTGGAATTAAATATCTCTATAAGCGGCCTTATATTATCGCTAGTCTCTAAATCGTTATATTGATACACATATGTTTAACTGATAAAAGTACCTCGTTATTAATTTTACGTACTGATTTTCTACGTTTAAATATCCACGACATTTCAAAATAAAGAATTGAAAATACATTTTCTGAAATAAGTACACTGAAACTGCTGGATGCATGGCATTCAAAGAAAACTTTTTAAGCACTATAAGATTATGTTATATGTAAAATTGAAAAGAAAAGCGTTTTAATATGTACTGGCTGACCCGCCCGGCGTTGCCCCGGCCCTCGATAATAAATAAATAAAAAAAATATCAAGTTATTATTATTTTATATCTTTAACCCGATTTTGTATGAAATTACATTTTAAAATGAAATATTTGCGAAAAAAATTATATTTAGTGATAAAAGCGCTCATTTTCTTGTTTTTTACGTAGGTGCGTTTCATAGTTTTAAAATAAAAAGTTCTTTTTGTCCATACTCTTTGAAATCTTTATTAGTTATAAATAAAACTGTTTTACAGCCCGTGTAAAAATTTCTAGATAAAATATTGTTATTTAGTCGTAAAAGAAATGTTTTCTTCTCGCTTTTTTGTTTGTTTGTTTGTTTTCGCGTCCGCTCTTTTAAGAAAGGAGAAAAAAAGTTCTTATCTTCCGAACTATCTGAAATTTTAATCGGTTATAAATATAACTGTATCAAGCTCTGTTTAAAATTTTGCAAAACAATATACTTATTTAGTAGTGAAAATATCATTTCTTTAAAAAAAAACTTTAGCTCTCAACGCAATGGGCATATTGCACCTTAATCCGTCTTCAATCAACCTTTTTCAATCCCCCTAGGCTAAACAGGTAAAGGTTGAACAGGTTTTCCATTTCTGAAGGGAGAGGCATTCAAACAAATGTTGAAGCATGCGCAGAGAAACCATTTTTGTGTGGAAAACAGAATGTGTAACTTTACAGAATGCGCTTTTCGATTTAAATATAAGGATTTCACTAGACTTGTTGGTTGTATATGGGAGAAGCAAGAATGGGACAATTTTCATAAAAACTTTTTTTTTCAGTATACTCTTTTCAGTTTTTGATACATTTGTGCTAAAATAATATTTAATGTCAAATTTTTAAAAAAAGTATAAGTCAAAATTTTTGAAAATTTTAATTTCAAAACAATTTCGAAATTGTAAAACATTTGTCCCATTCTTCCTCCAAGTGCGAGTAGAGGGAGACATGTAGATAAAATAGAGGATAAATATGGATAATTTACGTTTTAACGGTTATTATACTTTTACATATACAAAGTAAATGGAAATCATGATTCGGCTTTATTTATTAGTATGTATTTTACAAAACTGGCAGCTGAAAGATAAAAAATATTTTCAGTTCAAAAACAGCTTTTGTTTAGCTGAAAATTAATTAATGAATTCTATAGTAAAAGCAGTTTGACATTTATTACAAAATGATTTTTTTAAAAATTGCTCAATATAATAAAAAAGATTTAAAATTATGAAAATAAATATGTGTAGCTGTTTGAGAACATAGAAAAGGAATTGGAACATGTCACACATCAATATATCGCACAGTACCTCATTTCTCCTACAATGGCCTCCAAAATTTAAGGTAAAACGACTCTTTTATGTCAAATTTGAAAACAAATGAAGATAAAAACATGAAATTTAGAAGAAGTTATTTAAACGCTTATTTATCGAATTTTACTTAATGTTAACATCAAGTACTGTATACAAATAAAAAATTGAATTTTTTGCAAAAGTTTACGATTTGATAAAAAAGGGCAGTTTTTTGTGAAAAAAAATAAAGAAACAGATTTTAATAAAGCATGCGTCCATCCCTACTTGCAATAAATTTGTGACATCAAATTTCCATACTGTCAATTAAGTTGTCAGAAACTGGAATGGGAAACAACGCTCATACATTGATACATTGAGCAAGGATCGTGTCCTGATATTTCACAGCAGTCAGAGTTCTTCCATAGCACACATGGAGGTTACTCTGACCACCAAAGTGATTCCAGTCCAAACCCTGATTCCACATCCTCTATAACTATGTCTTTCAAAAATGTTACAGATGTAGAATCTGATGCCTTGTTCTATCCAAATCAGCACACGAAATGAGTCACTCTCCAAAGCAAACAGTCTGTTAACATACTAATTGTTGTCTGTTACAGTTAGCGTTCTCTTGGCCAACATAAACGGACACTTCGATTAAGAGGGACTTGTCGATTAAGAGGGCCACATACAACGGGTTACTCTAACAGAGTTCTTATTTGCGAAGACGTCTGAGGACAGTAGTAGCAAATATTATCATCCCTGTTGCGTTATGATGATCTGAAATGAGCGGAACCACAGTAGGTTCCTCCTCCTTCGGGCCAAAAGAGCTATGAAGCGATCTTGTGCAGTTGTTATAACCCATGAGTGGTCTGGAATAAATTTTCTTGTTACTGAATTTTCGGAATCAAATTGATTCCAGAAGCGACATACATGAAGACGTTTAGCAACACCAGCCTGTGATAACCCAATTTTATCTGCCGACTGTGTTAACGAATCAGGTAATCGACATCTCCTAGATATGGATAATACTATTTTAGCAACAAAAATTCAGGATCAACAAGCATAAAAAATATTCACATAACTTACAAAGTTGGGACATTCGCAGTTTGCCATTGAGTACCATATAAATGCCCAATTCATTCAAAAAGTAGAAATAGATATAAATATTTCACAAGATTTTATTGAAGTTGCTTATCATAATTAATATAAACCATATTTTTAAACTTTATTATCATTCTTTTAATACTGAGCGTGAAAAAACTGGCTGTACCATTACTTTTGAAAGCCAGTGTAGTTAGTATATTACGTTTATGGCTTATCACGTTAATCACATTGATTTTTTAGGCGTAATTTTATTAGTGACTTGTGGTAAAAAATATGGTAAAACAAAAAAATAATACTTTTTTCTGCATTACAAATTAAATAAGTGCCAAAATCTATTTCAAAATCAATTCCAATATGCACATTTACTCAGCTAAAATGAGACTTTTCTACTAGAAAGGTCAAAAGTTTACAACTATAAAATTTGTAGCATAAATAAATGGGATTATAGGTAATCCATCTGGTGTAGAAAAAAATGACAGGGTTTAGTTTAGGAAACAGTGTTGTTTCACTCTTCCTGTCAGCCTACACCTGCTTCGTCTCCCTTAACCTAAACTTAGTTTTAATATCTTTTTAGAAAAACTCCTTTGTATAAAAACTTAAAACAGCTACTGTTAATGTAACGCCGATTGTTTGATAACTATAAATATGATTTCAAGCATTTGTAGTTCAGAAAAGGTCTGAGTCTTCAGAGTCATATAATTAATGAACACTTTATCGTACATATAAACATCTAATGAATCAGAAGCGAGGCAGATTATTTTATTGAGATCAAGAAAGTTAAGTGAATAGAACAATATGTCTCTAAAAGCTACCTTATCTAAGAACTTAGTCTCTATGTCTGTGTCTATTTCTTACATTTGTTTGATCGGCGAGAATTGATATTTGTTCTCTTCGATATTATTACAAAGAGAAACATTTGAATTATTTGCTTTTCAGCATTTTATTCATAAAAGGTTACATTTAAACATGAAGAAAGAAGAATAAATTTTCTTGAATATAAAATATTTCGGATTTGTTATTAATATTCCGAAAAATTGAGTAAAACTGTTTAGAAAAAAAATCCGAAATTCTAAGTAGTAACTATTTTATTACGCATTAGAAAATTATATAGAAACATATTTATTATATTTTCAAACATATTTTAGTTTATTGTCGCATTGTCTAATTTAGTTAAATTCTACTTTTTACATTGTCGTCAACAATAATTCTTTTAAACAACTTTTTAGGAAACTTCCATCCGATGCAAAATTAAAATAAACTTTCGTTATTTAAACTTAATTTGTTTCACAATTATAAATATGACTTCAAAGGCTTCCGTTTCTAGTAGCGATAAAATACTCCATCCCACTCTTTTATAAATAATGAACTCTTTGTGGTACGTATTCTCGTCTAATGAATCAGAAACAGAGAAATTTATTTGCGGTATTTCAAGCAGGTAAAGCTAATAGAATGGAATATCTCTGTAAGCAACCTTATATGAGTACTAGTTTATAAATCTCCATTAAACATCACATTAGTTCAATGGAGAGAGATTCCACACTATTAAGTTTGGGTAACGATAATTTTTTCCTTTGATGTTTCTGTAAAGAGAGATACTATATTCATATGTCAGTTTTCATTTGGAAACGTTTCCATTTTTTAATGGGAAAAGAAAACACTTTAGCAAATATTAATAAAGGAGACTAAAGATTTTTGGTTTAAAAAAAAATATTTTTTAAATATTGACTTCCATAATAATACTAACATACATTAAATAATTTTTCAATGATAAAATTTATAAAAGTAATCTAAAATTTTCTCTTTTTTAAAATTGACTTTCTTTTAAAAAAAGATAACATTTTTTGAAATTTTTAATGCACTTTTAGAATATGTCACTTACATGAAAACTTAAAATAACTACCACTGTCAATCATCACTTATTTGATAATTATTAATATGACTTCAAAGTTTTCGTTTTAGAAAATAAGAAAATTTCAAATAAGAAAAAAGGAAAAAAAAAATATTTCATCTCACTTTTCTGATTATTGTAATGAGTAAACGCTTCGGTGTATGTATTGTTGTCGAAGGCATCAGAATCGAAACAATTTATTTATAGTATTCCGAGCAAGTAAAGTGAATGAAATAGTATCTACATAAGCTGATTTTTTTTAGACGGCAGACCTGTCCCCTATCTGCCAGGCTACTGCTTAGCTTAACAGGTTGATGCCTTGCAACGCAGTGAGGATTCGCCTTATCTTCGCATGGCGAAGATCTGTTTGATAAATCTCTAGGTCGACGTGGTGTAACTTGTTGCCTAAGTTGTTTTTCCGTAGTTGGCCGGTTGCTGTTTGGATGAGACGGTTCAGCTCTGCACAATGTAGCGAAGTCATGTAGGACAGATGTAAAGATGCTGGAGTATTCGCTAATTCCACGCTGCATCGCACACCCATACGCCATGCCATCTCTACTCGAGTTGGTCTCGCAATTTAGAATCTTGATCTTCAAGATCTTCACCTGACTTTGCACCCATGTCGGATTTTATATGCACCGGGCGCCGTTAGCGTACATGACCGCTGCGCGTGAAAAAGAATTGGGTCAGACATTTTATAACACTTTTAATACTAGAAGCTACGTGCTACTTTTAGACTTTAAGTACTATTACTTTACTTGGTTCTTTGTCTAGATTTACCTATAGTTCTACTCTCTGATTATTTAAACTGCAACTAAAGATTCTACAGAGTTGCTTATTCCTACAGGGGGGGGGGGGGCATTACATGCGTTATTTACTAAATTAAGAGAGAGGTTGGGCCATCTGTTATATATTATCTATATATAATTTTTATAACTTAGATAAATCTAAAGATGGGAGGGGGGGGGACAAATGGCTATATGCTAATTAAATATAATTTAATAATAAAATGTTTATAACTAGTACTAACTTAGCTGTGAAGGTGCTTAATTTATGTGAAAATTGCTAATAAAAACTGCTAAGCTGTACGTGGCACTTCTATCCCCTAGTGCTGTGGTTAAAGGAGCGATATTTACATAAGTTGATTTATATAATGACTACTTTCTAAATCTCTAAGTTGTTTACATTTATTTAATAGAGAAGTTTTCCTCACGAATAGGTAGTCTAATTTTAGTACGTATTCCAACTTTAAGTATTGTAATGCTCATGGCTATATGCTAACTAAATATAATTTAATAATATAATGTTTATAACTAGTACTAACTTAACTGGAAAGGTGCTTAATTTATGTGAAAATTGCTAATAAAAACTGCTAAGCTCTACGTGGCACTTCTATCCCCTATTTCTGTGGTTAAAGGAGCGATATTTACATAAGTTGATTTATATAATGACTACTTTCTAAATCTCTAAGATGTTTACATTTATTTAATAGAGAATATTTCCTCACGAATAGTTTGTCTACGAATAGGTAGTCTAATTTTAGTACGCATTCTAACTTTAAGTAATGTAATGCTTCATTTTGATATTATCGTAGAAAAATAGTTGGAGATATTAAAAACTAACACATAGTTTAATTCAGCTTTTTAACAGGAAAAAATCTAACATTTTAACTGACTGGTCCGTAACCTAGCTATGTTTGTAGAAAACCCTGATTAACCGTAATACGCGGAATTTAGTTCTCACGAAACTTTTTATAAAACAATGCCCACATTTATGAATAATCAAGTCTACATATTATCAGATCTATTAAGCAAAAATTCAGTTTTAAATGTTCTATTGATATACAAAATTAAATTCCTTTCGTAAGTTACCAGAAGAAGAAAAATAATGTGTTAAATTGCACGGCTTAAAATATTAAAAATATATAAAATATGTTTTCCTAAAATAGACAATTTTAAGAAAATTAAAATATTATTTTTTCTTTTTATGTATCCGTAACATTTTAAGGTAAAACATCATTTTCGATGAATATCGATTTTTTATTTTTCAAATAATATTGAAATCCAATCTTTTATCTATCGTTTTTTGCTTTAATTGTGTCTATATCTGAATTAGAACCCAAGTTACAGCCGTTTAAAGTTACACCTATTACAGCTTGCCGAAGAATTTTACAACCGGTAATATCGTTCTACAAAACAGAAGTAAGCTGAAATATATGTTTACATTCTTATTTTTCAAGATTTAGCATTTAAATTGGATTATATGTTCAAGAAAATAAAAGGAGTATAAAATTAAACCTTTAAAGAATAATAATTATTTTTATAGCAAGAACCGCCTTTAAAAGTTATTTTCATCTTTTTCTCAAAATTAAGTTTTTCAGATTTTTACTGTGCGCAAAACATCTTATAGCTAAAAATTATGTATGAAACGCCCTGAATTGTTTTTACATATTTTACAAATGTTTATTGAGAGAATAGACTATAATCATGAAGATATATCAATTAGTTTTATATTTACACTTGTATAAGTTAAAAAGTTGCAAGAAATTTTACGAATTTTTCATTACATTAGTACTTCAAGTGCCATAGCTTCTGCGATAGAGATGATATTATAATACGGCTAGTCCATGTCAGTAGAGAAAGTTATTTCTCTATTATGCAATTTACAAAATGTAAATGCATTGATTTGATTTTGAGTTATCATGTTTTGCACAAATGTCAAATTTTCACATAATTTTTTACTATTTTTCACTTAACAAAGTGATTTCTGTGTAATTTCTAAAAGTTTTATATATTTTTCAAAGTTTTAACTTAAATGTCATTAGAAAAAAATGGTATAAAGATAAATTTTCAAAATTTTCAAAAAATCACCTCCGAAGGTGTTCGGATACCTTAAAGCCAATATATGCTTAAAAACTTATTGTGTTTATAAACTTATATTATATTCTTGCGCACTTACTTAATCATCGTCAATCTTAGAAAATATCTTGGAAATGTGGGTTGTGAAGAGATAAACCGATCTACCTTCTTATAAAGATATTTGATGGCTTTCCATCATAAAGTTTTAGCTGTTAATTAATTTCGAACTGTTAAACAAGGTTACAATTTTCATTTTAAATCGATACATTATGAATTTATATTATTAAAAGATCACCAATCGACAAAGTACTTTCAGTTTTTATTGTAAATTATAAAGAACCTGAATAAACTTCACCTTCAGAGCAAATTTCATACACCTATCTTGTTATTTGAAAGTATTAGCGTTTTCAACTAGAATTCATTAATTTGACAAACAGAAAATCATCGGAAAGGATTCTTTAAAAAATATATTAAAAAACGAATAAAAACTTTTTTGAATTTCAAGAAATATGAAAATCAGTTTATTTTGTTTACTTCACTTCAAATGAATGATATTGAAACTATTGTTCCGAATTTTTTACTACAGTTCATCAAAATTTAATGCGATTTCATATTAGAGCAAAACTATATGGATATGGGGTTTCCAAATTTCTGTAATTATTCATCAATCGACTAATTTCTGAAGTGTGCAACCTTTTGTCATTTTTCAAGTAAAACAAACCTAATTTGAACCAGAAAATGTATTTAATAAATGAAATCAAATAAATAACACATATATACAAGACATATTTTATCAAATATATTTTCTTATTTAATAATCTTCTGGAAGATTCTTATTTCTTTTTCTTTCTTTCTTTGTAACACTTGCCAACCTAGTTGAAAAGTGTTTATGACTTCGGTTTGTCTGGCCGTCTGTCCGCCTGTCCATTCTCTAACTCCCGTAAATATGCTCGCATTGCGCTGCAATTTTTATATGTTATTATCGATATCTATAGCATGTTCCCTATTTCAACTGAAGTGTGTAGCACTTATAGTTTTTTTACTGGGACACTCAAAAGAATTCCGTTACATTACGGTCTATGGGGAAAAATCATTTGCGGTTTATTTTAATGATGTTACGCAATTGCAAATACATTGTAATTGATATATATGAGTAAGGTGCATTGCAAGCAGTTTAATATGGAATAGGGTGTGCATAGCACTTATAGTAACTTTACAGGGACAGTCAAAAGAATTCCGTTACATTACGTGTATGGAGGAAAATCGTTTGCGGTTTAATTAAATAATGTCTCCCTATTTTAAACGCATTGGAATTTATATATATCACTAAGGTATATTACAAGAGGTTTACTACAGAATATTGTGTGTATATCAGTTATCATTCATTTACAGGGACACACAAAAGAATTCTCTACTGTCTGTTAACAATAATTCCTGGAAGTGCGTTTTAATTTACTGAACGCGATATTAAATTTAACTCACTTGTTGTCTATTACTTGGTGTGTATAAATGCTATATTTCATATACAGGTCAGCACAAAAGTTCGCGAACACATTTCCGTTTGTTGACAGAAACTCCAGAAGGAGAATTTTAAACTGAGCTACGCGTTTCCTAACAAAAGTAAACTTTAGCATCCTATGCAGTATATATACAAATCTATAGATCCTATACAAGGCTGAATAAAAGTATTCAGATATTTTTCCGAATATTGTATATGTGGGAAATTCCTGAAATTTCGTTTTTAAATATGTTATGCGTTTTCCAAACTGTTTACTTAGATGTTGTCTTTCAGCTTATTAAACAGTAATGATATGTAAAATTATTTTGGAAGCGTTGGAAAGTGTTACATAATCTATGCTTGACGCATGATTTTTCGTTCTTGGTTTTTTTTTGTTCTTAATCGAAAACACGAAAGATTGACAGCTATGTCTTTGCTAGATCAAGATTAACAAACCAACGCGTACAGTAATTTTTTTAAATAAATCAGTTTAGAAAATTCAATTAAATTTTATAATTTTTTTTGATAAAAAGTAATTTTGAGTATTTTTTTTTTTCGAAAAATAGGAAAACCATGAAAAAAACTATGTATAATAATAATCTTGGAACTTTGCGTGAGTATTTCTTTAAAATGGCAGTGTTTTGTACGAAGAAATTTTATTCTGAGTAATGGTAATAATATTATCTACTTTTTTTTATGTGGTCCGCGGGTTTGTATATAATGCTTAATTTGAACCGCGGCGGTAAACGAGTTTGATATGCATGTGCTGTAAACAAACTAGAAGCGATACACGCTTCATTTTTATAACCAAACCTGCCATATAACTTCAAAAACATATATCAAATGCATGACAATCGGAATACATTTACACGAGTTAGAGCACAGACAGACAGACAGTCAGACGGCAGGCAGACAAACCGAATTCATAAGAACTTTACAACTTTGTTGGAAAGTGTTAAATAATAATAATAATGCCTGAAGACGGGAACACCAACGTCTAGGGCGATAACACCATAATATTAATGCAACTTTAAATGGCCGGTGGGATGTTAGTAAAAAAGCCTACGAAGGAACGTCAACCTCTCCTACCACCTCGTAAGGCACTCTTTTTTGAGGAAAGAGGCTCTTACAGGATTAGGCCAGATAGACCTGTGATACGGAGAAAACCCTTTAGCAAACCATAATTCGATGCCGACCTAATCTCCCCCTCTTATGAGGCTTCGACGATTAGGTTGCTCGACATTAAATGGGATAAAGTGTCCAGTGTTCGGTCCAATGTTCTACCACCATATCATCAGTGAAAAGAGTGAAATTCTTTCTCGCACTTTGTAGAGCTCTGTTCCATTTTTTTTTTATCCATTCTTTAATTCTGCTGCCGATATTTTTTTTTTCTTTTTAGATATTCTTTTGCCTGGAGCATTATCCACCTTCTGTTTTTCTGTTCATTGACTTAAAGCCTGAAGGTCGTTAGAACCATTTACGTTTTTCAATTCTTCTACTCGAGATCCATCAGCTCCGCAGACTTTCTTTTCCTCCGAAACTAAGACTGTTGAATCTGCTTTAGCACATTTCGAAGAAACAACTGAATTTAAAGGATTCTCGTCAGTTGTATTTACACATCTTTCCAAACACGAATTTACGTCTTCCGTTTCATTCTCAGAGCGTTTTGCTGTTACAGTTGTTTGTTTTCGAACAAACCTTCATCGTCAGAAAAGGATGCTCTAGGATTTGACGAGCAGACGGTCGCTGTTTCGGATTCCACTGCATCATCGATAAGACGAAATCATGAGCCAGTTGAACGTCCTTGTCTGTCACAGAAACTGCAGGGAGCGAGCGCCTCATAATTCTACAAAAAGTTTCGTCCTCTAAAGATTTTTTCAAAAAAAAATTGACATTAGTTTTCCATGTATCATAATCACATACTTTTCTGAAATTAAAGTCTGGCCAGTTTCTGTTCAAAACATTCACTGACGTCAAGGCATAAGTCCATACGCCAAATGCTGTACCGTCTACTAGATGTTTTTTAGATACGTTGAAACATTCTGGTGGTCTGTACACATGCGGCGCAACAAGCCTTGTGCATGGCTGTGTTTTCAGATTTATTCCTGAAAAATCACACAGCACATCTGTATCTGCGGCTGAGGTACCGTCTACTAGATGTTTTTTAGATACGTTGAAACATTCTGGTGGTCTGTATACATGCGGTGCAACAAGCCTTGTGCATGGCTGTGTTTTCAGATTTATTGCTGAAAAATCACACAGCACATCTGTATCTGCGGCTGAGGTACCGTCTACTAGATGTTTTTTAGATACGTTGAAACATTCTGGTGGTCTGTATACATGCGGTGCAACAAGCCTTGTGCATGGCTGTGTTTTCAGATTTATTGCTGAAAAATCACACAGCACATCTGTATCTGCGGCTGAGGTACCGTCTACTAGATGTTTTTTAGATACGTTGAAACATTCTGGTGGTCTGTATACATGCGGTGCAACAAGCCTTGTGCATGGCTGTGTTTTCAGATTTATTGCTGAAAAATCACACAGCACATCTGTATCTGCGGCTGAGGTACCGTCTACTAGATGTTTTTTAGATACGTTGAAACATTCTGGTGGTCTGTATACATGCGGTGCAACAAGCCTTGTGCATGGCTGTGTTTTCAGATTTATTGCTGAAAAATCACACAGCACATCTGTATCTGCGGCTGAGGTACCGTCTACTAGATGTTTTTTAGATACGTTGAAACATTCTGGTGGTCTGTATACATGCGGTGCAACAAGCCTTGTGCATGGCTGTGTTTTCAGATTTATTCCTGAAAAATCACACAGCACAGCTATATCTTCGGCTGCTGTACCGTCTACTAGTTGTTTTTAGATACGTTGAAACATTCTGGTGGTCTGTATACATGCGGTGCAACGAGCCTTGCGCATGGCTGTGTTTTTAGATTTATTCCTGAAAAATCACACACCACAGCTGTATCTTCGGCAGTTATCAGGACATTGTCAGACTTGATATCCAAATGCACGAAGCTTACATCATGTAAAAATTGTAATCCGTCGGTGGTGTTTCGCAGCCATCTACGAATTCTGTTGAACCCGTTTAGGTCATAAAGTAATTCTGTGCACCTGATCATTTTATGCAGAGAAGTAGGATGCTTCGGAATAAAAAACAGTTTCAATTTAATTTCTTTTAAATCAATTACATCATATAATAGAAGGATGTTTGGATGCTTCAAGATCGGCCATATTACTACTTCTATCCTCCACGAGTGTGTGTTCTTCACAATTTTGATGGCAACGGCTTTGTTTTTAAGTGTTACCGCTGAGAGTACGTCACCAAATGATCCGGTGTCAAGGGGAAAACATATGTGATTTTCTTTTGTTTCTAAATACTTCATAACGGTGCTGCCAGAAGATGGGTCACCGGATATAAATTTATTTTTGACGCAGTGCTTGTTTACGATGTTGGGAGATGAGGAATCTCCTGATTCCATGATGACAAATCAACATGTAAATTCAAATCGAAATTTACCTTAATCGGTTTGAAAGGAACTTCATAAAAGATTTCAAAGATCAAAATTCACTTTTGCAGTAAGATAAACGCAATAAAATAGCTTTTAAATCACAAGAGAGATTTTTAGACGCTACTAAGAGCAAGATCTTTTGAGAAAGATAAGAAGTTTTTTCTTATTGTTAGCACATGAATTGTTTTATTAGACATTGTTATCCCTTTTTTAACTTTTTATGTTTAAGTATAGTATTGTTGGATTAGTTTGAATAATGGAAATTTTTATGCCTAAAAAATACCGATTGTTGTTTTGTCCAGCCGATTATTTCAATAAAATTCCAATAATGAATTACTACACATGTTAATTTTCATTGTTGTCACAAACAAACATGTATTGTTAAGTCACATGTTGATAGAGTTTAAAAAATGATCCCCTTTGAAAATGACTTTTTAAAAAGTTCAGAAATCAGCCAATAAAGTAGTAATTTTCAATGGGTGAATGTACATTCGGTCGAAAATAAATAAATAAATAAATAATGTAAAATCCTGTACATTTATATCGCTAATTTGTCGCAGAGAAATAATAATTAGTTGAATTAACACTACTACTTTCAATTAAAATAAAAGCTAATACTTTAATTTTCGTAAATTATGCTTAATTGCAAGTAATTTAGCAGATTAGTTTTAATTTAGAAAAAGATTTTTTATTCACTTTTAGTACACCTTTACTTTTGTAACGGGTAAAATAAACATACATTTCACCTGAACATCTAAGAAAATTAATTAGCTAGTCTGTGAATTTGTAATTTATTAATCCATTTTTGTGAGCTACTTCTGGATATTAAAGCCACTACCAATCTCAATTTTACAAGATGTTTCCTTCAGTATTGTTATTTTTTTATCCTATATTATTTTTTTAATTAATTTAATAATTCTTTTATTTTTGGTTTTTCTCCTCTATTCTTTTTTATCATATTATTTATTATTACACAAAAGTTCAAAAGATTTTTAAAATTGCTGAAGAATTCAAAATGCATTTCGTTGAAGATCGTTCTTGTTCATAATGAACCTATCAAACTTTTAAAAGTAGTTGGTTTATCGTCGAAAAAAATTCGCCTCTTTCGGACTCTGCTTTTTATTATACCTGGGGGTGACGGGGTTAGGTTATAAACACGAAAGGAAAAATTAAATAATCCATGGTTACGAGTAGGATAATAAACATCGTCAGAGGGTGCGTCATGAAAGAAAGTGGTGATTAAATTTTACTGCAAATTAGGAGAAAGTGGCTCAGAAGCGTACCAAAGCGTGCAGAAAGTTTACGGTAATGAATGTCTTTGCCGTACACAGATTGCCCGTTATTTCTGAAAAATTAAAGAGGGAACAGAATCTCTGGCAGATGAGCAACGCATGAGACGTCTAGTGAGCATGGCTTTAAAAATGCGGTCGCCAGGTCCCCACTGGCGACCAAGTTATTTAATCTGGCAGGGAAAAGGTCGTACTAAAGTGTGCTTAAGAAATCAGAACAAGCGGCATTTTTTCTCTCACCCACTTCTGTTCCTGCGGGGCAGACAGTGATCTTCCTCGCCATTATATTCCGCTCTAGCCAACTAGCATATCACATAATTAGAATGTGGGATAGGGGTGTCAATAAAACAGTAAGAAATACTGTCAATCCAGCCTGTGTGGCATCTAAAATTTGATGCAATGCTAAAAAGTGCTCAAGTTTATTTGTAAGTTTCAAATCATATTTTTGTGTTCAGAATTAAAACTGAATCAAAACTGAAAGCTAATCTATGACATTCGTTTAAAAAAAATACATATAGATAATTAATTCATTTGAAATAAATCTATAAAACTGTATTTTATTGTATTTATAACTAAAACAAATATTATATAACTTCTAAATTATGTACTATTTCAAACTATGTAACTAATAATCCTAAACATATGTCTGTTATTATTTGTTCTCAAATAATTCATAAAAAACTTTTGTGCTTTTTTAAAATCAATGGAAAGGGATGGGGTAGGGTTAAATATTTTTTACTGGCTATCAGAATTTATCAAATTTGTAAACTCCTGCTAGTGACCAAGTCTCAGACTGGCCCAACGATCAATGGGCCCGATGTCCAGTGTACCCTCATCCAGGGAAACATTCTAATTAGTGTACTAAATTTTGAGGATTTGATTAGAGATAATCATCGATTAATAGACAGACAGCACAAGAGAGGAATTTTTATTATCACAAAGAAATGGAAGATGCATCAAAGGAATTTGTAGGATGAGAAACCAAAGCGGACATGTGAAATACCGACAGACACGGCTGTCTGGGCGTTATTTTTTTTTTCATCACTTTTTGGATGAAGTCTTTTAGGTTTTAACCTCAGATCAAATATTTTGCACCCTGTAGCTTTTAGTACCCAGAGCGGTCGCCCGACCATTCTCCCTTTTAATGCCCATATAATTGAAACCATCCTTTTTGGAAAACAACATAAGAAAAGAAAGAAAGAAATATTAGAAGGCAAAAACGTCTGGTATGGATTTTGTTGGTGATTGTAAAACATGTTTCTCTCTTCGAGGAATACAACTTTGATGACAGATCTGGATTGCAATCCTACAAGCTGCGGTATTCCGCGGTCAGCTCGTTTTTCATTCTAAAATCTATTATAAATTTCAGATAGTATTATTTGCTTTATTTAATGATACACTTTCCATAATTAAATAACTGTTCGAAAATTCTTTTTTGTATTTGAAAAAAAATGTGGAGTGTTTATATTTGAAATAAAAAACTCTATATGGCAGCACTACAAAAATAATTGTAAATCCTCTGTCCGCTAGCGGCACCTTTATTCATATGTTAGTTTTACTGCATTAGCTGTTGAAAGTAGCTGCAGTTGTTGTTATGTAATGTGAATGCTGTGATGTTATGTTTTATTATTTGGGTATTAAACTTCTAGTTACTATGAATCACTCGTGCATCTCATTTAAGTAGTTAATTATAGTAATTAATTAATATTCAATATAGAATCACTTTATTTAGTCAAGGAAAAATAGACCATTAACCAAAACGATGATTACTATTCAAAAATTGAGGTAGGTTTTTTAACAAAAACCTGTTGGCCAAAAGATCTTGCAGCTTCTCTCAATTATGTAAACTTAAATATTTCCCTTGGTCTCTAACTATGATAAGAGTTTTGAAAATCGTGAGTGGTAAAGGTGTGTTTAGAAAAGTGAATTTACTCAAATATTCTAGGGATTTAAGGTTATTAAAGATATTATCTTTGGTGGAATTTTTCTGTAGAAACCTTTCTTATAGTACAATATCAATTTAGCATTTTAAGGATGCATAAAATCATTTTTTAAGGATACAAAATACCTCTTTCTCTCCTGCCTCTCCTTGTACCAAATGTTGCCAGCGTAATAGTATTTTCAAAACCAATTATTATTTTATAATTCAAATACTCCATTATTTCATATTTCAAATACTCCAATATTTCATCTTTCAAATACTCCTATACTATGTGGTACTGTTGTAAAAGAACAAAACAAGCATGAGTTTTAGTTTTAAAAATTTCTTGTTCCGTATAATAAGTAAATTTTTTTCAGGCATAAATATTTTTGAACGAAGTTTGCATAGTGAATTTTGTGTGTGTGTGATGAGGCAGACACCTGCAGAGACCACATTTTAAAATAATACTTTGCTAAAAAAAAAAAGCCGCAGTGAATATACAACATTTGTTGTCAGATTATATCTGAAATTGCTTTAATTACGTTTATAACTGACTTGGTAACTAATTCATATTAAGTTAAATATATGTATTTTTTAAAAAGGAGCACGTTTCTGAAACTAAAGAAACAAAATTATAAGCAATTATAATCGGTAATTCTGGAAGCATCATTAATTTTTTCAGAAAATATCAACAAATTAGTTGAAGTTTCTAATTAAAATAGAATCAATTATTTGAATATTTTTATATTATTATTAACGCAGTTTTGCTAGTAAAGATAACTCTTGGTCAAATGGTACCTCAGATCTTTAGTTCCGTTAGCTCAGACACAATATTAGCCAAGCTCAATCGTTGACCATCGAAGCTAGAAAACAATGGCCTAATGGCATCCCAGCAATTCTGTTTTGCTTGAGCGGATGCTCTTGAATGAAAAAGGGAAGAGTCAAGGGTCAAGTCATATATCATAGCAAGATGGTTGTTAAAAACACATAAATATCGTCAGATTGTAAAAATAATAATCTGATATATCTACAACCATGGATATATCAAATTAGATTAATATATTAATTTACAATTCCGGGGGAAAAAATTTAATCATTCCAACTAATTTCGCTAAAAATCATTGCAAAAAATCTATATCTACCAATCAACTGGAAATAATGTTGACTAATTAGTAATATGCATAAATTATGTTTCGGGAGTCAACTACGTATTAAAAATTATACTAACTTTGAATTTTCAAACAATAGCAACCATTTTTGACAGCCTATGAGTTACTTGGACCTGAACATCCCGGGAAAAGGGCCAGTTAGAAAAATATAATTACCGTATAAAATGTAGGAGAATATAATTATCGTATAAAAGGTAGGAGAATATAATTACCATATATTAAATCTTCATATTGTTAGAAGAATTTTATATCTTTATAAAAATCACCCGATTGAATTTTTATTAACTTTTTAAACAAATATACATTTAGTACACGCAACCATACAATCCAGGCTTCTTTTCTACTCAAAATTTTTTTTTTAATTATGAAAATTATTAATAAATTCTTTTTAAAAATTATAATTTATAACCTACATTAAATTTTCCCTAAAACAAACCACAATCGTCGAAAACACCGCTGTGTAATTTTACAGTTCATTTGAATAATTAGTTTTTGAGATATAGATATATATTTTACCTTTCGACAGTCTAAGAAGACCGTCTTCTGCTTTCAAAGGATTCACAGGGGAAAACAAAATAGTGGATCCTTACCAGAAACATTTTGTAGGATTTACTTTTTAAGAAAGTTTACTATAAATTTGAAATTTATGTATAAGTTTACTGGTAAGTTTGTGCTATAGGTTCGTGCATTTTGTAATATGTAGACAATCCCCAAATAAATTTATGAATAGAATTTAATGGAAATATAATAAATTACAACACCTTGTAATAATATATTCATTTTAAATGCTAAAAGATATATAAATTAACTACATAATATACAGTAAAATAACTTTTATTAGATTGTTAACATGTTTCGGCTCACTCCGAGCCATTTTCAAAAACAAATGAGAATATTCTATAATTGCACGGTCTTTGAAGTAATTATTTGAAATGCTATCATTTAATTTTCATGTATTTTTTAAAAATTACGCAGATTATCTTTTATTTTACTTGGTTGTTTATTTTCATATTTGTAACCATGGTGTCACTCGAGCCACAATTTCGGAAAGTTAAAAGATGCTACATCGTTACATATTCTTTGCGGTTTCTCTTATTATGGATGGGTAGTATAGACTGGAGGGAAAAATTATTTTACTTTCATTGAAATTTATTTGGATGGTTTCTTCTTGATATAATCTTGCCAGGTCTGTGTTTTTTTCTATTATACTTAATGCCAGCTATATGCTCCTTTTTTCTGTAACTAATTTTCCTGCTTGTCATGCCAATGTAGTCTTAGATCCGTCTTCTTTAATAAAATGTATTTATATATATTCCTGAATAATTCTCAAAATTATTTTTGTCAATTTAACTGCAAATGATATTCTTTAATTTCTGAAGGGGTTTGGCTATTAAGCAGATATTGAAAAGTTTAAGGCTGTATTTTAATTTTTTTTTACAGTTTGAATAATGTTGAAGAGTATAAATTTTGTATCATCAACTTTGTTTGCTGGTTTCTTATTATTGGCGATATCCAATATTAATTTATTAATATGGTGTTCCTGAAAACCATTATTACAAGCAATTTTACGAATATTATCTAATTCATTATCCAATTTATTTTCAGTACATAAAGTGTGTGAAAGCTATTTTTCAGAGAAAAATTAAAAATATATTTAAAAAGTACGATTATTTTGGTGTATTTTTAGATGATGTAATTAATTATAAGTGCTAGATTTGAGTCAGAACATTCCGAAAGAGTTGAATGTATTACGAAATGCTTTTCTGAGCATGTTATATAAGATTAAATAAGGAAAAATTAAAATTTATGGTTTCGGAAGTTAGCTATTTAGGACATAAAATATTACAGGAAGGCATTAAGCCTATTCCATAAAAAGTTGATGCTATTTTGAATGCTTCTTTTCCTACTAATGTATAACAATTGCGTTTTATTTTGGGATTAATTTCTTATTATAGAAACTTCCTGCCTAATATTTCAAATGTGTTAGTACCTTTGCATGGATTATTAGATAATAATGCAAAGTGGACATGGTTAGAAAAGCATGAAAATCTATTTCAGAAAGTTAATTTTTTTTTATGTAAATCACCTGTTTCAGAATTGTATGATGTAAACAAAGGTGTTTTAAACTGTGATGCTTCTGAATATGGTATTGGTTGTGCGTTAAGTCATATTGTTGAGGGTAAAGAGAAACCGATAGCGTTTGCATCTAGAGCGATGAATAAAACTGAAAGAAATGATGCAATGTTAGATAAAGAAGCTTTATCTGTAATTTTTGGGGTAACTAAATTTCATCAATATTTAGCTGGTAAACTGTTTAAAATTATAACTGATGACAAGCCTTTAATTCGATTGTTTGATCCTGTAAAAACAGTACCTGATACATTATCACCCAGAATTCTGAGATGGTCGTTAATGTTAGCAGGGTATGACTATTCAATTGTGCATCGCGAATGTAAAAATAATACAAATGCTGACGCATTATGTAGATTACCTCTTCCGGAAACTGTAAATGTAGTAAATAATCCACTGTAAATAATGTTCGTTGAGAATAGTAATGATTGAATGCCTAAGGGGGGCCACTCGGCCCAGCAAAGCCAGGCCGTAGAGCGTTAGCACCTCCCCCGGGATGTTCCCCGGCACGCGGGGATTCGTTTTGGGTGATTCCAGCCACCGGCGGAAGGGAAGGCACGACGCCGAGACCGCCAGCGCACGTGCAAACGGCCCAAACAACAACAAAAAAGAAAAGAAAGAAAATACAAACTAGGCCAAAGGCCGGCACTGCCAGGACAATCCTAAGCGCGACAAGGGGCAGGCAAGAAAGCTAAAAACAAAAAAAAAAAAGAAAAAGAAACTGAAAAAAGCCTGAACCGCTGGAGCCTGCACTCCCTCGCGACAGACAGAGGCAGGTGCAGTGATGAAGAACTTGTAGGTGAACAGTCCTTAACGCTCCTGCGTCATGACACACAGTTCGCGGCCAAGGCGGTCCTTGGATAATAATGATGCGCCGGAATCTGAGAAGCTCAGTTCCCACCCGACAGATGGCGCCACAAGTTGTTGCGTTGGAGAGATGAGGCCGCTTCTAAAGACTGCGAAGGGAGCATAGCAAGGTGCTCAAACACTGACAAGGTACAGCCAAAATAAGGAAAAGTCAGGAGAAGGAGGGTAGGAAGATCAATTACAGTACTGATTGGTGGTGAAGAATTTAATATGTTTAGTTAAAAATTTGATAAAAGCTAGAGTTGGTTACTTAATTTGTTAAGTTCGATAAATCCATTAAGAAATTAAAAATATTTTTTAATTTTTTTAGTAAGATTGGTCTTGTTAGAATATTGGTTAGCCAAGAGGGTGGGGGAATTTCGGGAGATCTGAGATGCCAGGCAACGGTCAGTGGGCAGTCAAAACAGTAATGAGAAGGCAAGCCCCGCTGGCCACATGGACACACATTGGAGGCTGCACGTTTATAATATTTGAGGTAAGTAGGGAATGGACCATGTCCTGTGAGGAACGCTGAGGTGTGGGGGGCAAGGTTAAGCAGGTTTAGGGAGACAAAAGGGAGCAATTTGTGGGTATGTCGACATTTATCCGAGTAATCACAGTGGTCCTGCCACTGAGGACTGATTTTAGACTTTAAAAACCCTCTAATGTGGGATGGGGGAACAGGGAGGGAAAGATCAATATTTGTGCTTCCCGTAGCTTCTTTTGCCAATTTATCAGCTAATTCATTGCCAGCAATGCCAATGTGTGTCTTCACATGGCCCAGGGCTACTCGCCGTGCAAGGTCTTTTAAAAATAGTTTTATTTGGAGTACAATGGGATGTTTTGTGCGGTGAGTAAAGATTGCTTGTAGGCTGGAGAGGCTGTCTGAATATAGCCTGTAAAATTGTACTGTTGGGTTAGAGACAATCCATTCCAATGCCCGCAGAATCGCGAACAGCTCAGCCTGGAAGACAGTGTTGTTATCACCGATTCTGCAGGCCCACTTATGGGTCACGACCTCGCCTTTCTTGGCACAGAATGCTGCTGCCACGCCAGTCTCCGTGCGTGACCCGTCAGTGAAAATGGTCGGACAGCGGGGAGAGTAGCTGTGTTCAAAACCGTGCCTGGTTGTGTTTATCTGTAAGTGAGATGTCTCTTCTGCGGGATGTATTCTCCAACTGGGAACCTTCCTCTGTAGTTGTATTTGTGGAAAAAGTGCTGCACACGTTGGTTCATGTTCTAGGTGTGTGATCCTGTTTTTCTGGTATTCATATTGGAGTGTTATTGTTATGGGAGGAATACCTGTTATTACTGTGAGTGCGTCCGTTGAGATTGTCCTGTATCCTCGAGCAATTTGCAGCAAAAAGAGCCGTTGCATCGAGGTCAATTTGTCCTTCACGGCTTGCGTGAGGTTACCTCCCCAGACGCCCACACAGTAGAAAATTATCCGCTCCACTATTGTGTGGTACCAGATTTTTAACATTGTTGGCTTTATTCCCCAGGATTTTGACGTTAGTTTACGTGCGTTTAAGTGTAATTTTCCTACTTTAATCCTGAGGGTGTTGATATGTTCCGTCCAGCTTTGGTGTTCATCTATGGTGAGGCCAAGAAGTTTGAGGTGTGAGACATGCTCTACACTAACCCCGTTCACACTTATGATTGGTTTACGTTCAAGTTTGCGTGGTTTGGAAAATGTGACTGCTTGTGATTTTTGGCTTGATAGCTGGAGGTTGAGGTTTGTAGCAGTTGGCAGAATACGGGGAGGGCTTGAGCCGCCATTGCCTCCAAGTCCATGCGCCGCCTGCCCGAGAAAATAAAGCTGAAGTCATCAGCGAATGCAAAGAGAATGAAGCCTCTAGATTCTAGCTCTTTTAGAATTATGTTAGCTATGAGTAACTAAAGTATTGGGCCAAGGCAGGAGCCTTGGGGGCAGCCCTTTTCGAGCTGATGTACCGAAGTGCCTGAACCCCAATTGATCATTATGCTACGAAGGCTTAAGTAGGATGCGATGGTTCCAGCTATATTAGCCGGGCAGCGAATTTCAATTAGTTGCTGGATAATGTCCCTCCATTCTACATTATCGAAAGCACCTTTAATATCTAGTGAAATAAGTGAGGTGTAGTCTCCTTTGCTGATGGTTTCATTGCAAGTGGTAAGAATGTCATAAAGGGCCTTGTCACATGACCGACCCTCTCTGAACCCATATTGCCTATGATGCAAGATACCATTCGTCTCCATGAAGTGCACCAGTCGTGTGACTAGTAGTTTTTCTAGCAGCTTCCCCAGAGTTGGTAGGAGACAAATAGGTCTATAGGATGTGGGTTCTGAGGCATCCTTTCCTTTTTTCAGGAAGTAGACGGCCTCACCTTGCTTCAGTGTTTGAGGGAAGTAATTGTGATTGAGACACAGATTGGCCCATCTGGTGAACAACTTTGGGATGATTTTGAAAGTTAATTTTAAAATTTTGAAGTCCACGCAGTCTGAGCCAGGGGCTTTTTTATCATTAAATGTATGTAGAGCAGATGCTACTTCAGCTTTAGAAAAGGGTTTATCATTAGGTGTCGAAAAATTGAGGTCTGAATTGTCCCTGTTGGGATACGAGGATGGTCCGAAAAGTGCTGCAGTTAGGTGCTCCATATTTGCTTGCCTGGATGAAATGGAGGGTGGAAGCTCAAGTTTAATTTCGTCTGGTGTGAAGAAATTTCCTGTAAAAAATTTTTGTGCCGTGCCAAAAGGTTCTGATTGATTGCTGCAGAAATTCCGCCAGGCTTTGACTCTGGCATCCTGAACACTTTTCTTGAATTTTGATAAGAGTATTTTGTACTGAGCGCCAAGGTTTTCAAAATAAGGTGTGTTTCCGTGTGTTTCTTGTAGATGTTTAATCTTTCTCCTTAGCGCTGTGAGTTTGTTTCGTTGTGTCTTTAGTTCGGTGGTCCAGAACGAGAAGACTGGAGTCCGAGTATTTTTTAGTCTAAAGGATGCTCGTGCCGCCTCTTGCATGGAAGCAATAAGTTTTTTTGTGAAGGAGTTAATGTCGGTGATGTTTGTTGCATCCCTTAGGTGTTGTGCAAGGAGTGGTCTGTGTGTTTTAATGATTTGTGTAAACTTTTTAAAATTTCCTCGGGTTGTGTTGAAACGTCGTTTAGTTTTAGTCAGTGGTGTAATGTCAAAGCCGAAACGTATGTATTTATGGTCCGAGGCATTGTGGATGTCCATTACTTGCCAGTCCCTGATTTTTTGTGCCGCCTTCGGATTCGCCAGCGTATGATCTGGGAATCCTTTGTGTGTTATAATACCTGTGTTGTTCATTCTGACAAATGTGTGTGTTCTGTTATCAATGTTAACAATGGTTAAATTATGGACTGCGAGATGCTCGATGAGACTGTCTCCGCGGATGGTTTCCTGTGGGCAACCCCAAACAGTGGAGTTTGCGTTGAAGTCACCTCCGCAAATGAAGTACTGCTTATGAGTTATTAAGTGTTGCCACTCCATAAGGGTTTCATCAAAATTGAAACGCGGTGCTGCGTAGGTAGAGCCTATAATTAGTTTTCCTTCCTTCGCCATTATAGTGATGAAAACATAGTTGTCTCCTGTGAATAGGTGTGAGTATGCCAGATCCGTATTCTGGACGACCAGATGAGCGCTGTTATCTTTGAACGCGAACTTCGCCCAATTTTTCGGAAAAATTGACAGCAGCGCTCCATCATTGCCACAGTAGGCATCCTGCAGCAATGCAATGTCTATATTTTCTGATATCATGTAATTTTTTAGGCTGACATTAGCTGCCTTGCAGTGATTTAAATTAACCTGAATGATTTTGATGTGGCCAAATGGTGGGAGGTCCGAAGGTGCTAGAAGAGACATATTGGTTTTCTGAAAAGGTACTTAAATAAAGGGTTCTTGGTTAAGTTAGTAACAAAAATTATGTTAGATTCAATAGAAGGGCCTACCTTGCCAGTCATGGTGATGCCCGTTGTGGCCTCCTTGATAGAGTGGGTGGTATTCATTTCTATATGAGCGATTACCATACCATTCATCGTGATGATAGGGGCTATTTGCTGGTGTTGCCTCTTGTATGGTTGGGTGCTGTGTGTTGAATTGTTGATGTCTGTTTGGTTCTTCTGGTGTTAGGTGAACTTGCGAACTGTTACCAATTTGGAAAAGCAGGTTAAGTCTTCCCCGTTCTGAACTATATTTTGAGCGGTAGGCACTGCAACCAGAATCTGATGCTTTGTGGCTTGTTGGAAAATGTGTGTTGTGTTGTGTGTTATGTTTGGTGCAGTTGATGCATCGTGGAGCTGCTGCACATGATTCTTCATGGTGTGCTTCGCCACAGCATGCACACACAGACGTGGCCGCCTTGCAGTTCCGTTCGTGGTGGGTAAGGCCTTGACAGCGGCGACAGCGCAGGATGGTAGTATGTGGTCGGAGGCGACAGGTCTTTAGGCCGATGACGATGCCTCCATCATTTATGAGCTCTATGCCAAGTGACTTAGGCAGCAGAAGAATCAAATCTTTTGTCGCCTCGTTGTGTCTATTAGGTAACTCCTTGAGGACGATGATGTCTTCTTCAGTTATATGGTATGTTTTGCCAAGAATATTAGTGAGGGCCTCCTTCGTCAGCGCCTCTGGCACACCCAGGAGAATCATTTTATGATTTGGAACTGCCTTTTGCAGAAAATTAAGTTTTTTGTTGAGAACTTGATTGTGCTGCAGCTCTGCTTGTAGGCTCTTTAGGTCCTCTTCTGTTTTGTAGGTAACTTCTACGTGATTTCTCCTGGGGGCCACCTTATCCACGTGTATTGGCGTTGCAATTGCCTCTTTAGATAGCATTATTTCGATTTCTTTTCCCGGTGTTATTGATGTACCTTTAATGATGAGGGTTTTGCGGTTAGAGCTTTCCAGAACAAACTTTTTGGCTGGTTGTGCGGCTGTTTGACTGTATGTTTGTGGGACTTGAGGTGTTGCTGTTTCTGTTGGTGAAATGGTGGTGCTTTCTATTGCCGCTGCTTGGTCTGCTTGATTTTGTTTTAGTGTTGATCTGACTGCTTCCATAAGTGTGACGGTGTCTGGGATCCTTTCAATTATCTTCTCATTCGTTTGGCGTGCGTGATCTAGGCTTTCTTGGAGGTGCTGGCAGCTTGTCTGGAGGCTTGCTTCATTTATTTCTAGTTGGCGTATCCTGGACTGCAGTGCCTCTTCTGTATTTTGAAGGAACTCAAATACATATCTCAGATTTTTTAGTGTTTTTTCTGTGGGGAGTTTTTTTGTAGCAATGCTGTTTTCAGCTCTTGTTACGTAGCACTTTCCCATCGTAATAAGTTCTGCCATCGTATATGTTTCTGTTTCTGCATCAGTGTTTTCATGTATTGTGGATGCTGCTGAGCTGTGGCTGACGCTTCTAGACAGCTTTGCTCTGGTATTTCTAGTTGATGACCTGCTCTTTCGAGCTGCTGACTGAGAGCTAGAGTTTTTGTCAGAAGGAAATCTTCCGTTGCCTGGCGACATGTTAGCAAGGGAAGGAACAGGATGAGAAGCTTCTACTACGAAACGATAAACAAAAGAAAATTATACTAAGTCAAAAACTAGGTCATTGGGCACTCACGCCACTTGACTGAATAAACCCATGAATGGCTCTACAGGTCTCGCAGCATGTTTCAAAATGGAAAAGTGTAGGAACAAAAGCTTGCCGTTTGTCAAAACTCGTGACTGCGCTGAAAATTAGACTGGAATTATTAGGTTCGAGTTTAGGGTAAAGAATAATGATTGACCAGTATCAAAAAGCTTAGCCTTAAGGAATTGTTGGGTGAGAAAGGGAAGAGAAAATGAAACGATTGGGGCTCGCTAAGGTGATGAAAGACAAATTGCTATTCCTTGCTATGTAACTTATTAATAGTACATGTTTAAATATGGGTAGAGCAGAACTTGATGCGATAGATGAGGAAGATTGTTGTTGATGATGATTGTTATTGGAGGGAGAGACGGGAGACTCAGGCGCCAGCCAAGGCCAGCCGCAGCGCGCCACCCCGACCGACGAGTGGTAAAGGGGAAATGCTGTGCAAAAAGCAAGAGAGAAAAGTCTTGTGGCATTTTGCGAACACAGGGGAGTCTGAGAAAGTCTAAGAACGTACTTTGATGCAAGAGTAAATTAAAAAGTAAATAAAAACATTATTATTCTACTCAGGAGTGTAAGAAAAATGAAGAAAAATAAATAAAAATAAAACAAAAAAAAAGACTTTAATATAACAAAGGAAAAAAAAAAACACACTAAAGCTTATAAATATGTGGGCAAAAAAACTGTAAATGGGAAATAATTGTAAAAATAAGTTTGGTTACAGTTAGATGTTAGAATTGGTTATATGGTCCGAAAATGTTAAAGTCCGCAGATAGGTATTCTAATTTGAAGAAAATAGTGAAAGAGGGAAATGGAATCTGATGAAAAACGGGCCCCCCCCCCAAAAAAAAGAGAATTTCAGGATTGTGTAAAAAATGATAAAATTTATTAGAAGCGCTAGAGAACATAAATTCACTTAAGTTTATATGAGAGGACAAAAAAACGGTATATAACAGTATGAAAAAGGAATAAATTGCGAGACCTAGCCATATTTTCGTGAGAAAAAAGAGTGTAAACAAATGATGAAAAATGCATATATTTAGGAAAACTAGACAAAGAAACTTAATAAAAAGTGGGGGGTATGAAGAGCAAAATGTGTTAATTTACGAAAAGAATTTTTATAGTTATTGAATGTGAGGAAGATTAGTTATGTAGAAAAAAGTGTGTTTTGCGACAAACACACACACACAAAAGGAAAAAAAAAAAAAAGAAAAGAAAAAAAAAATGAATCCGCTAAAACTAAAATTGCTGCAGGTGTGTTGAATTTTGGGGGGGGGCTAAAAACTGGGGGGTTACTAAAGCTAATTATGATGAAATATGTATGAATTATTTACAAGTTAGAAGCAACTAGTGAAGAGAAATGGGGTTCAGCCCCCCAGCACCTTGGTCCGGCGCCGGCAAATGATCCCAGTGGTCCGGTGGAAGGCAATACGCCGTACTCGGGAGAAGAAAAAAGAAAGTATGAAAGAAATATTTATTGGAGTGTGAATAATATGTGTTGGGAAGTAAATTGACAAATTTTGATGAGTTTTACTGAGTATTTTTTGTAAGGTGAAAAAAACAACAAACTTAACACTAAGTGCAACTAAAAAGCCCCCAAAAATGCTGAAAATAAACTGTTATATAATGTGAGAATTTGCACGTAGAGATAGATGGGAAATTATTGAAAAAATAACAGTTTGGTAACAGTTAGGTGTTTGAATTGGTTACATGGTCCAAAAATGTGAAAGCCCGCAGCTAGGTATTCTAATTTGAAGAAGAAAGTGAAATAGCGGCCTGGACTTGATGAAAAACGGGCCCAAAAAAAAACTAAGAAAATTTCAGGATTGTGTGAAAAATGAAAAAAATATTAAACGCACTAGAAAACATAGATGCTCTTAAGTTTATATAAGAGGGCAATAAAACAGTATATTACAGCATGAAAAAAAAATAAAATAGCGATATTGACGTGAGAAAAAAGAAAATAAACAAATGGTGAAAAAAACATTTTTAGGAAAGCTTGACAAAGAAAATAGTAGAAAGATGGGGGGAGGGGGGGGTAGAGAGAAACATTTCTTTAATTAAGAGAACAGTTTTTGTAAATATTGTATGCGTAGAAGTACAGTTATGTGGAAATGAGTGTGTTTTGCGTCAAACACAAAAAAACGCTAAAAAAATTAAAATGTGGCGGGTGTGATGCTTTGTGGTGGGAAGGAGAGTATTATGTTTGGAGGCTTCGAAAATCAATTTTAGTGAAAATGTATGAATATATTAAAAGTTAGAAGTGTTTAAGAGTGATAAGTTGGAAAACCGCCTTGCACCGGCCATGGAAGTAAGAACAAACAGGAACTGACATAACCCCCAAAGGATGAAGTTTCAACTATAACCGGTTTCGCCCGTTCCGCCAAGTTGTGACAAACCAAAACATTCCCCCTGACAACGTTAGTAAGTGAGATTTAAGCCATAGTTTGAATTTAATTATTATAAAACAATGGGCTCGTGGGAAGCATATGGCTGCACAAATAGGTTTAGCAAGAAGATTCCTGAATAAAATTTCATCGATAAGTAATTTATTTACTTTTTAAAGACGTAATTGCTTGATGTAAATATCAACTAAAAGAAATTAAAACCTTAAAAACACTTTAATGTGACATTGGAATATTTCAAACGAGCTGGATTCGGGTGTAAACAAACAACGGCAGCCATCTTGTGACATCCAGCTCAGTTACTTCAATCGACCGGGCAGACATCGGGGGAAATGTCAGTTCCTGTCTATTTATAGTTCCATGGCACCGGCACCTTATGAGTCCGACGGTGGCAGCGGCAAATGGCAAATGAAAAAAAAAAAATCCTGTAAGAATTTAAGCAGCACAAAGTAAATGGCCAACAAACAACAAGAACATCCCCCCCCCCCAAAAAAAAAAAAATAAATAAAAAAAAAAAAATGTGAATTTGTGAAAAAAAAAGTTGACAGCTGTGAATGTTGGCCAATAAATACCAACATCACGGAACATCACCTTTTGACATTAAGTGAAAGAAAATTTCTGCCATTGCTGAAAATTAACATTTGATATTGAGCGAAACAATTACTAACAATCCTGAAAAACATCCTGAGTTTAAAATACAATAATATACAAAAAATGCGTTAAAAAATAGTATAATGTACTGGAGAAAGTTTATAATGTTAATAGAAAATAGTAAGTAGAAAGAGTGTAAAAGAAATGCGAGTCATGTCGATGATCTCGAAAAAGGATTTAAAGTAATGCGAGTAACCTACGAGAGATGGCGCCAAACGTTTAAAAAGTGTCTAGCTGATTTTAGGATATGGGCTAGAATAGCCATAGGGAAAGAACAGGGCTTGGGGAAGGCGATAGATGGCGCTTCATGTCCAGTTGATGATCGTGGAGAGAGGTGGGGCTAAGGAAAGTTAGAAATTAAGAATTACGAGAGGTAGAAGTATAATTAAATTGAAAATGAAAAATAAAATTGTTAGCTGTTCGAAAAAACGTTTGCAAATGTATACTGGATGGCATAGTGATAAAGTGAGATTCTCTTAAAAAAAAAGGGCGTCTTTTCATGGCCATACATTTATAATATAATGAATAAAATTATGTATAAGTGTATTAAAAAAACATAAGTTTTTAAAAAAATTTTTTTTTTAAATGTATTAATAATACATTAGATACTAGATGTTTTTTAAAGACATGTTATAAAAAGCTATTAACAAAAGCTGGTGTGAGTAGATTTCTCTGTTACTGGAGTAAGAGATGTGTGACAAAGACAAAACTATCATTAAATTATCTAGTAATATACAAAAACAAACGACATATTTATTTATTTTAAATATTAATTTTACGTACTTTGAAAAGATTTATTTAAAATAACACTTTTATTACTGAGTAAGTTGGAAATTTTGTAAGAAAAAATAATTAAAATAGGTAAGAAATTTAAAACTTAGGAATTTAAAGGAAATAAGACATATTAGAGCTTGCTGTGTTAATAAAAATGTGTCCCCCCCCCTTGCACAAAACTAAAAAGAAAGTTTTAAGAACCCCAATAATTTGAAATTTACTTTATAACTATAGCTATAATACACGTACGACATTCAGCGACTAACAAAATATCAGCCGATAACTCCGCACTACCCGGGATGTTAAAGAAAATGTTAAATTAAAAATAAAACAGTAAAGAAAAAAAAAACATAAAAAGAACAAGGTTTAAAAAAAGATAATAAAAGGAATTAAAAAAAAAACGTTATTGCGTTGAAAACTGCTAAGTATTACAATTAAAATTATTAAAGTTGGAAAAAAGTTTGGATCATTGGATGAATAAGTTTTCTGATGTAAAGTACTAGAGAAAAAAAAAGAGCTGAAAAAGTTAAAGTATGTAACCATTTCTTTCCTTAACCTACCCTCCCTATTCCCTTTACTTTTTATAAATGGTACAGTTGAAAGATATTCTATCTCATTTAAATAAATGTTAAAAAGCATATAAAGGCGCAGGAAAAAAACGTCAAATTTAAGCACAACCTACATAATAAAAACTAAAAATTGAAAAAAAAAAAAAAAAAAAAAAAAGAATCAGAAATATTCAAAGAATTCTAACTCCCCTCGTTAGCAAAATAGCAGAAAGAAAGTTAATTAGGGGGGGCGAGCGTCTGAAGAGGCTACACCCCGGCCAGCAAACAGCTGTCACCCTTGCTCCCCAAAAGCAAATGAGAGCGAGGTCCCATAACCAAGCCACACTGTAACAATGCCCGTGATGCCAAACAGCCAGCCCCCCAGAAATGAACCCCGTGTCCTCCAAGAATATATATCCTAATACATACTCTCAGAGGCCAAAATTTAGAACAAGACATGCTGAACTATGTGGCTTGGTTAGCAACAGAAGTCTAATAAAAAGCTTAATAACAATTAAAATTTTTAAGTTATCGCAACAAGACTTTTTCTATGAGCTTGTTGCGATAACTTAAAAATTTTAATTGTTATTAAGCTTTTTATTAGACTTCTGTTGCTAACCAAGCCACATAGTTATTAAGAGGTAACTTTTTATTACATTGTTTAAGCAAATTACAATTAAAACACAATAAGACAAAAAAAAATTAAGATGGAAGCAGTCACTGGTTGACAAACAGCAGGCTAGGCTAGAGCAAATTAAGTAATATGTACATAAAACAATTAATAATTAACGTAGAAACATGCTGTTTACCTATTTTTGTAGCTGAGACATTCATGTATCCATTTCCATCAAGAGCGCCCGGCCCGCTGACCTTTGGAGGGGCTTTAGCCAGACATTTGTAGGAGCACAACACAATAACGTCCTTCCCCTCCGCGTACACGTAAGTCTCTGAATAGAAATGATTGGCTTGTTACTTCTAAAACTATTGCAAAGTGGACAACAGAAAATCCAATAACAAAACAAATTTTACAGTGGGAGTTATATGGATGGCCAAAAAAAGTTAAATCAGGGGAATATAAACCATACTTTCGTAGACATGAGGAAATTTCATGTTTACAAAATTGTTTATTTTGGGGACATACCAGATGAAGGTCGCGAAAAAAATGTTAAAATTATTACATTCGGTTCATCAGGGTATCAGCATGATATCAGCATTCGGTTCATCAGCATGAAAGCTAAAGCTCGAGGTGTGATCTGGTGGCCTAATATGGCCAAAGAAATTGAAAAAATGGTAAATTCTTGTAGTAGATGCCAAATGATTGCTACGGATAATCCCCAAAAGAAACCTTTAAAATGGGAACCAGAATTTGCTTGGGAAAGAATTCACATAAATTTTGCCGGTCCTTTTGAGAGTAAATGTTTTTAATAATGGTCGATTCTTATACTAAATTGTTAGAGGTACAGGTGGTACCCAGTGCTGATAGTAAATCAATTATTAGAGTACTACGTAGAATTTTTGCTACATTTGGTTTGCCCGTTGAATTGGTCAGTTATAATGGACGTGCGTTCACAAGTGATGCATTTCAAGAATTTCTTAAATCTATTAGAATTATACATACACCTATTCTACCGAACCAGTTCGAAAAGTAAAAGACAAATTAAACCAGTGGTTCGCTTCAACTACGAGGGGACGGGTGTTATATATGAATGAAAGATTGTGAAAGATTAGTATTAATTTGTGACCTGAGTTGGCACTACTAAACAAGGTCATTTATTGTTGACTCTTGCAAGAGAGTGAGGAATACGATACGCAGTGTAAGAATGAATGTTCTTTGCAGCGGTTCGCTTGACCGCACTTGTAAATATGTATAATAAATATCTATATAGTTAAATATAGATATCTCCTTTCTATTATAATACAATGGACTCACAATGATACAGTTGTATTACAAATATAACCAATTGGAACGTAGAAAATTGCAATATCGTTTGTCTGAAAATGTAAATGTTCATAAAATGTTTACAGTATTCTACTTTTAATTTTTGTTTGTTTTACGTCGAAACTAATACTTTATTTTACTACTGTCTTCGACTTTACACCACTTTACAATATACTATGCTGTAATTAATAAAAAATTAAGTAATGCATTGTGAAAATAATAAAAATCGGCGCTAATTAAGAACAGTTAAATTTTTTAAAACTCAAATTATAACATTAAATAGCTTTCATTGAGTTGCTTTGAAAGTGACATAAATTATCACTTTTGTACTTGACAAAAAAAAAAAACGAATACGTCATCTAGGGTTTTTAACTTGGGATGTAGTCAAACATACGGATTTTGGATTTAGGCTCTTTAATAATTATGACTACATAGGTTAGTAATTGTGTCATTGCACAATTTCTGTGTGCACAATTTTCCATTGATATACACACATTTCTTTGATATACCCTCATACATCCCGAGATTTATAAAAAAAATATGTTAATGTTCTTTACCATTATGAATAAATATGATAAACTGAATATGAACATCGCAGATTCTTTTTAAAATGATTTACAATACAATTATACAATTGTATTCTAAGGAAAAGTGAAATTTTGTGTTTGATATGTAGACCCTGTTGAAGTTTTTAATGAATGCAAGATTGAAAGGCGCTACATCACGAAATATAAAGAAAACTCACATAAAAGGATGCTCCAGGATATGACGAGCAGACTGTTTGGGATTCCACTGCATCATGGATAAGACGAAATCATGAGCCAGTTGAACGTCCTCGTCTGTCACAAGAAGTGCAGGCAGGGAGCGCCTCATAATTCTACAGAAAGTTTCGTCCACTAAACATTTTTTCAAAAAAATTCAACGTTAGTTCTCCATGTATCATAATCACATAACTTTCTGAAATGAATGTCTGGCCAGTTCCCGGTCAAAACATTCACTGACATCAAGGCATAAGTCCATACGTCAAATGCTGTACCGTCTACTAGATGTTTTTTAGATACGTTGAAACATTCTGGTGGTCTGTACACATGCGGCGCAACAAGCCTTGTGCATGGCTGTGTTTTCAGATTTATTCCTGAAAAATTACATAGCACAGCTGTATCTTCGACAGTTATCAGGACATTGTCAGACTTGATATCCAAAAATACGAAGCCTGCATTATGTAAAAATTAAAATCCGTCGGCGGTGTTTCTCACCCATCTACGAATTCTGTTGAACCCGTTTATGTCAGAAAGTAAGTCTGGGCTCCTGATCATTTTATGCAGAGAGGTAGGATGCTTCGGAGTAATAAAAAATTTAAATTTCATTTCTTTTAAATCAATTACGTCATACAATGGAAGGATGTTTGGATGCTTCAAGATCGGCCATATCACTTCTTCCATCCTCCACGAGTGTGTGTTCTTCACAATTTTGATGGCAACGGCTTCGTTTTTAAGTGTTACCGCTAAGAGTACGTCACCAAATGATCGACTGTCAAGAGGAACAACATATGTAAATTTCTTTTTTTCCAAATACTTCATAATGGTGCTGTGAGAAGATGAGTCACCGGATGAAAATTCATTTTTGACGAAGTGCTTGTTTACGATGTTGGGAGATGATGAATCTCCTGATTCCATGATGACAAACCAACATGTAAATTCAAATCGAAATTTACCTTAATTATTTTGAAAGGAACTTAACAAAAGAATTCAAAGATCAAAATTCACTTTTGCAGTAAGACAAACCCAATAAAATCGCTTTTGAATCTCAAGAGAGATTTTTAGACGCTACTAGTAGCGAGATCTTTTGAGAAATATAAGAAGTATTTTCTTATTGTTAGCACATGGATTGTTTTATTAGATATTGTTATCCCTTTTTTAACTTTTTATGTTTAAGTATAGTATTGTTGGATTAGTTTGAATAATGGAAATTTTTATGCCTAACAAGAGCTGACTGTTGTTTTGTTCATCAGATTATTTCAATAAAATTCCAGTAATGAATTACTACACATGTTACTTTTCATTGTTGTATCAAACAAACATGTATTGTTATGTCACATGTTGATAGAGTTTAAAAAATGATCCCCTTTGAAAATGACTTTTTAAAAATATCAGAAATCAGCAAATAAAGTTGTAATTTTGAATAGGTGAACGTACATTCGGTCAAAAATAAATAAACAAATAATGTAAAATCCCGTACATTTATATCGCTAAATTGTCGCAGAGAAAAATGAAATAATAGTTAATTGAATTAACACTACTACTTCAATTAAAATAAAAGCTAATCCTTTAAATTATGCTGAATGGCAAGTATTTTAGCTGATTAGTTTTAATAAAAAAATATTTTTTATTTACTTTTAGTACACCTTTGCTTTTGTAACGGTTAAAGTAAACATACATTTAAGCTGAACATCTGAAAAAAATTAATTAGTTCTTATGTCTGTGAAGTTGTAATTTATTATTCCATTTTAGTGACCTGCTTCTGGATATTAAAGCCACCAACAATCTCAATTCTACAAGTTGTTTCCTTCAATATTGTTATTTTTTTTATCCTGTATTATTTTTTTTAATTAATTTAATAATTATTTTATTTTTTGTTTTTATCTTCTATTATTTTTTATCATATTCTTTATTATTACACAAAAGTTCAAAAGATTTTTTAAATTGCTGAAGAATTTAAAATGCATTTCGTTGAATCTCGTTGTTGCTGATAATGAACCTATCAAACTTTTATAAGTAGTTGGTTTATCGTCGAAAAACAATCGCCTCTTTCGGATTCTGCTTTTTATTATACCTGGGGATCACGGGATGAGAAATAAACACGAAAGGAAAAATAAAATAATCCATGGTTACGAGTAGGAAAATAAACATCGTCAAAGGATGCGTCATGAAAGAAAGTGGTGATTAAATTTTACTGCAAATTAGGAGAATGTGGCTCAGAAGCATACCAAGACATGCAGTAAGTTTACGGTAAAGAATGTCTTTGCCGTTCACAGATTGCCCGTTATTTCTGAAAAATTAAAGAGGGAACAGAATCTCTGGCGGATGAGCAACGGATGGGGCGTCTAGTTAGCAGGGCTTGATAAATGCGGTCGCCAGGTCCCCACTGGCGACCAAGTTTTTTAATCTGGCAGGGAAAGGGTTGTACTAAAATATACCTAAGAATACAGAACGAACGGCATTTTTTCTTTCGTCCACTTCTATTCGTGCGGGGCAAACAGTGATCTTCCTCGCCATTATTTTCGAAGAATACAACTTTGATTCTCTGGATTGCAATCGCACAAGCTACGGTATTCCGTGGTCAGCACTTTTTTCATTCAAAATTCTACTATACATTTCAGATAGTAATATTTGCTTTATTTGATGATACACTTTCCATAATTAAATAACTGTTCGGAAATTTAGTTTTGTATTTGAAAAAATATGTGGGGTGTTTATACTTGAAATACTAAACTCTAGATGGCAGCACGACAAAAATAATTGTAAATCCTCTGTCCGCTAGCGACACATATATTCATATATTAGTTTTACTGCATTAGCTGCTGAAAGTAGCTGCAGTTATTGTTATGTAATGTGAATGCTGTGATGTTATGTTTTGTTATTTGGGTATTAAACCTCTAGTTACTATGAATCACTCGTGCATCTCATGTAACTAGTTAATTATATTTATTAATTAATATTCAATATAGAACAACTTTATTTATTTATAGAAAAATAGACCATTAACCAAAACGATGATTACTATTCAAAAATTGCGGTAGGTTTTTTAACAAAAACACGTAAGCCACAAGATCTTGCAGATTCTCTCAATTATGTAAACTTAAATATTTCCCTTGATCTCTAAATATGAAAATAATTTTGAAAATCGTGGGTGGTAAAGGTGTTTTGAGAAAAGTAAATTTACTCAAATATTCTTGTGATTTAAGGTTATTAAAGAGATTATTTTTGGTGGAATTTTTCTGTAGAAACCTTTGTTATAGTACAATATCAATTCAGCATTTTAAGGATGCATAAAATCATTTTTAAGGATAAAAAATACCTCTTTCTTTCCTGCCTATCCTTGTACCAAATGTTGCCAGCGTAATAGTATTTTAGATAAATAAGCTTTATCTGTAATTTTGGGGTAACTAAATTTCTTCAATATTTAGCTGGTAAACAGTTTAAAATTATAACTCATGACAAATTTTTAATTTGATTGTTTGATCCTATAAAAACATTATACCTGATACATTATCACCCAGAAATCTGAGATGGCCGTTAATGTTAGCAGGGTATGACTATACAATTGAGCATCGCGAATGTAAAAATAATAAAAATGCTGATGCATTATGTAGATTACCTCTTCCGGAAACTGTAAATGTAGTAACTAATCCACCGGAAATAATGTTCGTTGCGAATAGTAATGATTGGCCTGTTACTTCTAAAACTATTGCAAAGTGGACAACATAAAAACAATAACAAAACAAATTTTAGAGTGGCCGTTATATGGATGGCCAAGAAACGTTAAATCAAGGGAATATAAACCATACTTTCGTAGACGTAAAGAAATTTCGTGTTTATAAAATTGTTTATTTTGGGGACAAACCAGATGAAGGTCGCGAAAAAATTTTTAAATTATTACATTCGGTTCATCAGGGTATCAGGATTCGGTTCATCAGCATGAAAGCTAAAGCTCGAGGTGTGATCTGGTGGCCTAATATGGACAAAGAAATTGAAAAAATGGTAAATTCTTGTAGTAGATGCCAAATGATTGCTACGGATAATCCTTAAAATGGGAACCAGAATTTGCTTGGGAAAGAATTCACATACATTTTGCCGGTCCGTTTGAGGGTAAATTTTTTAAATAATGGTCGATTCTTATACTAAATTGTTAGAGGTACAGGTGGTACCCAGTGCTGATAGTAAATTAATTATTAGAGTACTAAGTAGAATTTTTGCTACATTTGATTTTCCTATTGAATTGGTCAGTTATAATAGACGTGCGTTCACAAGTGATGAATTTCAGTTATTTCTTAAATCTTATGGAAGTATACATACACCTACTCCACTGTACCTTCCATAAGCAAATGACAAGCAGAACTGTATGTGCTAACTGTGAAAAACTGTCTTAAAAATATAGATAAGGGTTACATAAATTTGTCAATTTCACGATTTTCATTGGAAAATCATTCCACCCCACATTCTGATATTGGTAATACTCCCACAGAATTAATGTTTGGAAGGTCAGTTCGAACAGCTCTTCACATGGTCTATCCAAACCTAAAATACAGCTACCCTTGCACAAATACAATCTTTATGAATTAGTTTTTTTTTAAACTTTGGAAAAGGGGAGAAAGGGATTAAAGGAAATATTGTAAAATTATTGGGGAGTAGATGGGGTTCAGCAAATAGAGATGACGGAATAATGCGTAAACGTCATATTAATCAGTTGAGACATAACAGAAAAGTAAGTGATGAAATGTCAGAGAAAATTAAAACGGGTCAGTTTGATAAACAAAACAATGATTATGATAGTAATAAAATAGTTAATAAAAACAAGCTTTCTGGATATTATGTAAATAATATAGAGCAAATTACTGCTGAGAATGCTGCAAAACCTAACCAATATCAGTTTTCACATGATATTGTAACAGGTACAGTTGTGAATAAAGATTGTGATGATACTATTCATAAAAGTGTAAAGGCCAATTCCGTTATAAAGAATGATTTGGATTTACAAGAAAGTGTACTTATAAAGACTGATAAAAAAGACAATCAACCAGTTCGAAAAGTAAAAGACAAATTAAACCAGTGGTTCGCTTCAACTACGAGGGGACGGGTGTTATATATGAATGAAAGATTGTGAAAGATTAGTATTAATTTGTGACCTGAGATGGCACTACTAAACAAGGTCATTTGTTGACTCTTGCAAGAGAGTGTGGAATACGTTACGCAGTGTAAGAATGAAAGTTCGTTGCAGTGGTTCGCTTGACCGCACTTGTAAATATGTGTAATAAATATCTATATAGTTAAATATAGATATCTCCTTTCTATTATAATACAATGGACTCACAATGATACAGTTGTATTACAAATATAACCAATTGGAACGTAGAAAAGTGCAATATCGTTTGTCTGAAAATGTAAATGTTCATAAAATGTTTACAGTATTCTACTTTTAATTTTTGTTTGTTTTACGTCGAAACTAATACTTTATTTTACTACTGTCTTCGACTTTACACCACTTTACAATATAATATGCTGCAATTAATAAAAAATTAAGTAATGCATTGTGAAAATAATAAAAGTCGGAGCTAATTAAGAACAGTTAAGATTTTTAAAACTCAAAATATAACATTAAATAGCTTTCAATGAGTTGCTTTGAAAGTGACATAAATTTTGTACTTGCCAAAAACAAAAAAAAATAATAACGAATATGTAATCTAGGGTTTTTTACCTGGGCAAACATACGGATTTTGGATTTAAGCTCATAATTATGACTACTTACGTTAGTAATTGTGCCATTGCACAATTTCTGTGTGCACAATTTTCTATTGATATACACACATTTCGTTGATATACCCTCATACATCCCGAGATTTATAAAAAAAAATGTGTTAATGTTCTTTACCATTATGAATAACTATGATAAACTGAATATGAACATAGCAGATTCTTTTTAAAGTGATTTACAATACAATTATACAATTGCATTCTAAGGAAAAGTGAAATTTTGTGTTTGATTTGTAGACACTGTTGAAGTTATTAATGAATGTAATTTAAAAGGTGCTACATCACGAAATATAAAGAAAACTCACAGAAAAGGGTGATCCGGGTATGGCGAGCAGAATGTTTCGGATTCCACTGCATCGTGGATAAGACGAAATCATGAGCCAGATGAACGTCCTCGTCTGTCACAGGAGCTGCAGGCGGGGAGCGCCTCATAATTCTACAGAAAGTTTCGTCCACTAAAGATTTTTTTTTAAAAAATTCAACGTTAGTTTTTCATGTATCATAATCACATACTTTTCTGAAATTAAAGTCTGGTCAGTTTCCCGTCAAATCATTCACTGACGTCAAGGCGTAATTCAATACGTCAAATGCTGTACCGTCTGCTAGATGTTTTTTAATACGTTGAAACATTCTGGTGGTCTGTATACATGCGGCGCAACAAGCCTTGTGCATGGCTGTGTTTTCAGATTTATTCCTGAAAAATCACACAGCACAGCTGTATCTTCGACAGTTATCAGGACATTGTCAGACTTGATATCCAAATGTACGAAGCCTGCATCATGTAAAAATTGCAATCCGCAGCGGTGTTTCTCAGCCATCTACGAATTCTGTTGAACCCGTTTATGTCAGAAAGTAAGTTTGTGCTCCTGATCATTTTATGCAGAGAGGTAGAATGCTTCGGAGTAATAAACATTTTCAATTTCATTTCTTTTAAATCAATTACATCATATAATGGACGGATGTTTGGATGCTACAAGATCGGCCGTATTACTTCTTCCATCCTCCACGAGTGTGTGTTCTTCACAATTTTGATGGCAACGGCTTCGTTTTTAAGTGTTACCGCTGAGAGTACGTCGCCAAATGATCGACTGTCAAGAGGAACAACATATGTAAATTTCTTTTTTTCCAAATACTTCATAATGGTGCTGCGAGAATATGAGTCACCGGATATAAATTCATTTTTGACGAAGTGCTTGTTTACGATGTTGGGAGATGATGAATCTCCTGATTCTATGAATACAAATCAACATGTAAATTCAAATCGAAATTTACCTTAATTGGTTTGAAAGGAACTTAATAAAATAATTCAAAGATCAAAATTCACTTTTGCAGTAAGATAAACCCAATAAAATTGCTTTTAAATCTCAAGAGAGATTTTTAGACGCTACTAGTAGCGAGATCTTTTGAGAAATATAAGAAGTATTTTCTTATTGTTAGCACATGGATTGTTTTATTAGACATTGTTATCCCTTTTTTAACTTTTTATGTTTAAGTATAGTATTGTTGGATTAGTTTGAATAACGGAAATTTTTATGCCTAACAAGAGCTGATTGTTGTTTTATTCATCCGATTATTTCAATAAAATTCCAATAATGAATTACTACACATGTTACTTTTCATTGTTGTCTCAAACAAACATGTATTGTTAAATCACATGTTGATAGAGATTAAAAAAATGATCCCCTTTGTAAATGACTTTTTAAAAATATCAGAAATCAGCGAATAAATTTGTAATTTTGAATGGGTGAATGCACATTCGGTCCAAAATAAATAAACAAATAATGTAAAATCCCGTACATTTATATCGCTAAATTGTCGCAGAGAAAAATGAAATAATAATTATTGGAATTAACACTACTACTTTCAATTAAAATAAAAGCTAATCCTTTAAATTATGCTTAATTGCAAGTAATTTAGCTGATTAGTTTTAATTTAGAAAAAGATTTTTTATATACTTTTAGTACACCTTTGCTTTTGTAACGGGTAAAGTAAACATACATTTAACCTGAACATCTAAAAAAAAATAATTAGTTCTTATGTCTGTGAAGTTGTAATTTATTAATCCATTTTAGTGGGCGGCTTCTGGATATTACAGCCACCAACAATCTCAATTTCTACAAGTTGTTTCCTTCAATATTGTTATTTTTTTTATCCTGTATTATTTTTTTAATTAATTTAAAAATTCTTTTATTTTTTGTTTTTCTCCTCTATTCTTTTTTTTCATATTCTTTATTATTACACAAACGTTCAAATTGCTGGAGAATTTAAAATGCATTTCGTTGAAGCTCGTTGTTGCTGATAATGAACCTATCAAACTTTTAAAAGTAGTTGGTTTATCGTCGAAAAAGATTCGCCTCTTTCGGATTCTGCTTTTTATTACACCTGGGGGTGACGGGGTCAGAAATAAACACGAAAGGAAAAATAAATTAATCCATGGTTACGAGTAGGAAAATAAACATCATCAAAGGATGCGTCATGAAGGAAAGTGGTGATTAAATTTTACTGCAAATTAGGAGAATGTGGCTCAGAAGCATACCAAGACGTGCAGAAAGTTTACGGTAAAGAATGTCTTTGCCGTACACAGATTGTCCGCTATTTCTGAAAAATTAAAGAGGGTACAGAATCTCTTGCGGATGAGCAACGCATGGGACGTCTAGTGAGCAATGCTTGATAAATGCGGCCGCCAGGTCCCCACTGGCGACCAAGTTTTTTAATCTGGCCGGGAAAGGGTTGTACTAAAATATACCTAAGAATACAGAACGAACGGCATTTTTTCTTTCGTCCACTTCTATTCGTGCGGGGCAAACAGTGATCTTCCTCGCCATTATTTTCCGCTCTAGCCAACTAGCATGTCACATAATTAGAATGTGGGAGGGGGTGTCAATAAAACAGTAAGAAATAGTGTCAATCTAGCCTGTGTGTAATCTAAAATGGGATGCAATGCTAAAAAATACTCAAATTTGTTTGTAAATTTCAAATCAGATTTTTGTGTTCAGATTTATAACTTAATTGAAACTGAATGCTAATCTATGACATTCTTTTTAAAGAAAAATTACATATAGATAAGTAATTCATTTGATGTAAATCTATAAAACTGTATTATATTGTATTTATAACTAAAAGAAACATTATATTACTTCTAAATTATGTACTATTCCAAACTATGTAACTAATCATCCAAAATCAATTCTGTTATTATTTTTCTCAATTAATTCATTAAAAACTTTTGGGTTTTTTTTTAAATCAATGGCAAGGGATGGGAAAGGGGTAAATATTTTTTACTGGCTATCAGAATTTATCAAATAAGTAAACTCCTGCTAGTGACCAAGTCTCAGACTGGCCCAACGATCAATCGGCCCGGTGTCCAGTGTACCCTCATCCAGGGAAACATTCTAATTAGTGCACTAAATTTTGAGGATTTGATTAGAGATAATCATCGGTTAATAGACAGACAGCACAAGAGAGGAATTTTTATTATCACAAAGAAATGGAAGATGCATCAAAGGAATTTGCAGGATGAGAAACCAAAGCGGACATGTGAAATACCGACAGACACGGCTGTCCTTATCGTTATTTTTTTCATCGCTTTTTGGATGAAGTCTTTTAGGTTTTAACCTCAGATCATATATTTTGCACCCTGTAGCTTGTAGTACCTAGAGCGGTCGCCCGACCATTCTTCCTTTTAATGCCCATATAATTGAACCTATCCTTTTTGGAAAACAACTTAAGAAAAGAAAGAAATAAATATTAGAAGGCAAAAACGTTTTGTATGGTTTTGGTTGGTGATTGTTAAACAAATTTCTTTTCGAGGAATACAACTTTGATGCTCTGGATTGCAATCGCACAAGCTACGGTATTCCGCGGTCAGCACTTTTTTTCATTCAAAATTCTACTATAAATTTCAGAAAGTAATATTTGCTTTATTTAATGATACACTTTCCATAATTAAATAACTGTTCGGAAATTCCGTTTTGTATTTGAAAAAAAATGTGGGGTGTTTATACTTGAAATAATAAACTCTAGATGGCAGCACTACAAAAATAATTGTAAATCCTCTGTCCGCTAGCGATACCTATATTCATATGTTAGTTTTACTGCATTAGCTGTTGAAAGTAGCTGCAGTTGTTGTTATGTAATGTGAATGCTGTGATGTTATGTTTTGTTATTTGGGTATTAAACCTCTAGTTACTATGAATCACTCGTGCATCTCATTTAAGTAGTTAATTATATTAATTAATTAATATTCAATATAGAACAACTTTATTTATTCGTAGAAAAATAGACCATTAACCAAAACGATGATTACCATTCAAAAATTGCGGTAGGTTTTCTAACAAAAACCCGTTGGCCACAAGATCTTGCAGATTCTCTCAATTATGTAAACTTAAATATTTCCCTTGATCTCTAACTATGAAAATAATTTTGAAAATCGTGGGTGGTAAAGGTGTGTTGAGAAAAGTAAATTTACTCAAATATTCTTGTGATTCAAGGTTATTAAAGAAATTTTTTTTGGCGGAATTTTTCTGTAGAAACCTTTTTTATAGTAGAATATCAATTCAACATTTTAAGGATGCACAAAATCATTTTTTAAGGATACAAGATACCTTTTTCTTTCCTGCCTATCCTTGTACCAAATGTTGCCAGCGTAATAGTATTTTAGATAAATAAGCTTTATCTGTAATTTTTGGGGTAACTAAATTTCTTCAATATTTAGCTGGTAAACAGTTTAAAATTATAACTCATGACAAATCTGTAATACGATTGTTTGATCCTGTAAAAACAGTACAGGATACATTATCACCCAGAATTCTGAGATGGTCATTAATGCTAGCAGGGTATGACTATACAATTGAATATCGCGAAGGTAAAATTAATAAAAATGCTGATGCATTATGTAGATTACCTCTTCCGGAAATTGTAAATGTAGTGAATAATCCATCAGAAATAATGTTCGTTGCGAATAGCAATGATTAGCCTGTTACTTCTAAAATGATTGCTAAGTGGACAACAGAAAATCCAAGCAAAACAAATTTTAGAGTGGGCGTTATATGGATAGCCAAAAAATTTAAATCAGGGGAATATAAACCATACTTTCGTAGACGTGAGGGAATTTCGTGTTTAGAAAATTGTTTATTATAGAGACATAGAGTAATTATACCAGATGAAGTTCGCGAAAAAATGTTAAAATTATTACTTTCGGTTCATCAGGGTGCCAGCATGATATCAGCATTTGGTTCATCAGCATGAAAGCTAAAGCTCTAGGTGTGATTTGGTGGCCTAATATGGACAAATAAATTGAACAAATCGTAGTAGATGCCAAATGATTGCTAGGCATAATCCTAAAATGAAACCTTTAAAATGGGAACCAGAATTTTCTTGGAAAAGAATCCACATAAATTTTGCCTGTCCTTTTGAGGGAATTTTCTTTTTAATAGTGGTCGATTCGTATACTAAATTGTTAGAGGTAAAGGTGGTACCCAGTGCTGATAGTAAATCAATTATTAGAGCACTACGTAGAAATTTTACTACATTTGGTTTGCCCGTTGAATTGGTCAGTGATAATGGACGTGCGTTCACAAGTTATGAATTTCAAGAATTTCTTAAATCTATTGGAATTATACATACACCTATTCCACCGTACCATCCATCGTCAAATGGACAAGCGGAATGGTATGTGCAAATTGTAAAAAACTGTCTTTAAAATGTAGATAAGGGTTACATTAATTTGTCAATTTCCAGATTTTTATTGGAAAATCCTTCCACCCGACATTCTGACACTGGTAATACTCCCGCAAAATTAATGTTTGGAAGGTTAATTCGAACAGATCTACACTTGGTCCTAACCGAACCTAAACTACAGCAACCATTGCACGAATGCAATCTTCATGAATCAGTTTTTGTTAAAAACTTTGGAAAAGGGTGAAAATGGATTAAGGGAAAAATTATAAAATTATTGGGGAGTAGATGAGTTTTAGTAAATAGAGATGACGGAATAATCTGTAAACGTCATATTAATCAGTTGAGACATAACAGTAAAATAAGTGATGAAATGTCAGAGAAAATTAAAACGGATCAGTTTGTTAAACAAAACAATGATTATGATAGTTATGAAATAGTTAATAGAAACAAGCTTTCTGGATATTATGTAAATAATATAAAGTAAATTACTGCTGAGAATGCTGAAAAACCTAACCAATCTCAGTTTTCACATGATATTATAACAGGTACAGTTGTGAATAAATATTATGATGATATTATAGATAAAAATGTAAAGGCCAATTCCGTTATAAAGAATGATGTGGACTTACAAGAAAGTGTACTTATAAAGACTAATAAAAAGGACAATCAACCAGTTCGAAAAGTAAAAGACAGATTAAACCAGTGGTTCGTTTCAACTACGAGGGGAGGGGTGTTTTATCTCAATGAATGATTGTGAAAAATTAGTATTAATTTGTGACCTTGTGACAGTTGGGCTACTCTCGTCACGTGAGTAGGCGATGTTTTGAATTCGATCGTAATTTTTGTCCAGTAACCGTCCATGTGCGTAAAAGTTTATCAAGGCTCTCTTTTCTCTAATCTTCGATGGATGTGTGAATCACAGAAATTGTGAATTGCTGTTTTTTTCGATATTTATGCAAATTATTGCCTCTCTCACTACGATTAACGTTTTATTAAGTTGTTCATTCGGCAGTCGACATTCGGGTACATTGGTAAGAACCTCGGAACCAGGTGGAAAGCTGAAGGAGGAGTTCGTGCAACGCGGAAAAAGTCCCAGAAGTTGAAAAGGGATAAGATAATATTCTCTTACCTTTTCTAAAGGTGCATCTTACTTCTACGAGTAATCCAGTTGTAGTAATCCATGATTAATTTGGTAATCGTTAATCACTGTTGTTTTTATCATCACCGTCACACTGAAATACTAATTATTTAATTAGGCTTTGACCGCAAATAATTAAACTTCTTTTAAATATATTAACGCGGATAATAAAGACAATTACTTGTTACATATATATTTAGGTTTAGATTATAAAGTAATATATAATTTGTTGACATCTTTGAGCATATTCACTCTACGTGCTTACGCGTGTACATTTTGATTCAGGACTAAAGAATTAAAGTCATAATAAAGAGTTCAGAGTTTTTTCATTACATCATTCTTACGTCAGAGGAAATTACACATATTGCAACGTTTGAGCGTAAAAACGTAATTGACGTAATTGGAATAATAATGTTTTATTTGCTGCTATAATTACTGTTCTAATGTCTTTAATCTATTTCATATAATAATAGAATTTATACTAGAACTTGAAACTAACAAGAACTTTGTTTTTCATATATATAAGTGTTCTTTTCAAAACCTTTGTCAATTTAGAACATTTCTTTTCTGTAGCGCAGCCAACAAGTGCCTCAGGAACACAAACCAAGTTATTGTAGTCGAAGTATAATCAGATATTTTTCAAATGATTTAGAAAAGACTAATCTTAAAAACAATTCATATATAAGATGAATATTTTAAAGATTATAATGCATACAAACTTGATATCTGAGCGATTATGCATGATAATAAAGCACTGGGTGCATCATAAGTTCGTTAAAAAACTTTAAAAACTCATTAAACAAATTATGCAAAATCATTTCGGTTTACAGGAATGGGATTACAGGAAAGTCGAATTTATTTTAATAACAAGAAAAATTCGCTTCAAAAATTATTGATAGATGGCGCTGAATGCAGAATATGTAGCAGCTTTATCCCTCTATTGATTTCGACAACAGTTGATGATGCATATCAGTTTAAAGTAATATCTTATATATATGAGTTTGTTAATTTACAATCTTTCTGTTACAGCTTTTGACTACATTTTTAATTCCCGAAAATGTTGTAACATGCGATAAATTGTAGAACTGTACATTTTATAGTAAAGTGTAAAATTAATTTGATTCATTAAGATTTGTTACTGAAAACAGTTTGTTTCATTTCAGAACATGAGCAGATATGTGAACGTTTTGAAACCATTCAGTAAAATGCAAGTTATATTCTTACCTAAAACATAATATATGGGGGCAACTAAACATACAAAGAATGAATACAATCAAAACTAACCTACTTTAATCTCAATCAGTCAATTCTTTAAAATAAATCTAAAAAATAAACAATATGCTACGGCCATAAACTGTCGTCGCTGGTCGCTAGATCCTGGATCCTGCACCTGCTCTCATTGGCTGGCTGCTTCGTTGCCACGGATGGCGTTGCCGAGGCTATTTCATGGGAGGAGCTTGAAATAGCCTCGAACCCAAAATTCCATATACACGTTTTAATTTAAAAAAAAATCTAAATTAAAATTTAAAAATCCGGTTGCGAAATTCTTTAAAATAAATCTAAAAAATAAAAAACTATGCTACGGCCATAAACTGTCGTCGCTGGTCGCTAGATCCTGAATCCTGCACCTGCTCTCACTGGCTGGCTGCTTCGTTTCCACGGATGACGTTGCCGAGGCTATTTCATGGGAGGAGCTTGAAATAGCCTCGAACCCAAAATTCCATATACACGTTTTAATTTTTAAAAAAAATCTAAATTAAAATTTAAAAATCCGGCCGCGAGGTATACTGTCCGGTGACAACATCTACTCATGACAAAAATTTCTGAGTCCAAGGTGTTATAATTACGGTGAAATCCTCGGGCAGGCAGACAGACACTTACTCTTTTATAGACATAGAGATAGGTAATTTTTTTAGGCAAACCAGGTTGTCAATAAAACCCCTTAATGCACACTGATTCTTCATTCGATGCCAGCAGTATGATTTCGTTACCAGATCAACCGCTGTTGGTTAAACTCTTTTACAAGAACAGGGAATGAGCAATTGGCGCATTGCGAAACTTCCTCACGGTAAAATGACTGAAGACGAGAAAAGGGCCTGTTTCATGTGCTGAGATACTGAAGTTTGTCAGACGCTTCGCAGAAATGGATCTTTTACTATTAGCCCAATTTGCATACATCTGCTTCATATTATGCATACCAGCGCCATCTATCGATAATTTTTTAATCACAACTTTTTGTTTTATTGAAATAAATCCTATCTCCCTCTAATCTCATTCCTGTAAAACACAATTTTTTTAGTATCATATGTTAATTTTTAATGAATTTTTAAAGTTTTAACGAACTTATCACGCGCCCGGTATATTTAAATCACCTGAAATATTAAAAAGCAAGTTTAAATCTAGAAGTGTTATAAAAAGAGTTTATGCTGTCATTTAAAAAAAAACTAAAAACTGATAAGAAAAATTTTGTACAATTTTCATGGGATTTTGTGTTTTACACATGAAAATCTAATTCCACAAAAAGCTGATAAAACTAAAAAAACGTCTAAGTGCGGGTCACACAAAATGTGGAAGAACTGGATCAAAATGAAAGATATTCAATGAGATTAACTAATATAATTTCTGGACTTTATTATTTCTTTTAATAAATAAAATGTAGTAATACATAGTACAATGTTCTTTTGTTCTTCTAATGCAAATAAAAAATAAAGATTGAAATAATAAATAGAAATAAAAAATAATATATAACTGTAGTTAACTTGACTGGATGACAAAAAAAATTCAGTTAGCTTTGTCTGAGGCGTTTGTTGGCTGCGCTACAGAAAAGAAATGTTCTAAATTGACAAAGATGTTGAAGAGAACGCTTTTATTTATATTGATTTCTATTACTATGAGAAGCGGTCATTCGGAAAATTTAAAAATAAAATATAATTAAAAGTTGTTATAAAATCTGTTTTATTTAATATTATATTTCGACAAACATAGAAAACTATTTATTTTATGCATATTTTTTTAATCGAATTACATTAATTTTATGATTAAACTATACATTTACAATACAAAATTAACACATATTCCTTCATAAATTTAACGAATAACTATTCTGTTTTTCCTAAAGACGCATATTTCTGTTTTTCTGTTAACTCCATTTAAATTTCGATTAAAACATACAATTATTCCGAATATATCAACCAAGTTATTTTAAAACCTAAAATTATTATAAAAATAATACAGCTTGAAATAGCCATGTGTTGGCATGTTTGAGTTTATTTGCTCTACGTGCTTACGCGTTTACTTTTTGATAGAGGACTGAAGAATTAAAGTCATAATAAAGAGTTCAGAGTTTATCATTACATCATTCTTACGTCAGAGGAAATTACACATATTGCGAGGTTTGAGCGTAAGAACGTAATTGGAATAATAAAGTTTCATTTGCTGCTATAATAATTGTTCTAATGTCATTAATCTATTTCATATAATAATAGTTCATCAATTTAGAAAAGCTTTTGAACATTTATTTGAAGTTGAGTGGTCATAAATCTTACTTTACAATTCATTATGCGTTGAAAGAAATGTTGATTACTTTGAAGCTATTTCTTCTCTTTATCAAGGTCTTTCCATCTTTCCCCTTTGCAAGAGGAAATGAAAAAGTGGTTTTTCTGTAAATTAATTTCTCGGATGAGCTTAATATTTATAAAAAAAATCCTGCATCAGAGTTCACCTTGGATTACAACGAGGATTGATACATCTTGAAATTGCACCCTGAATCTCTGCTGTCGACGGACTTTGAGTTGTATTTTTCCGTATATACTCTATTTACTTATTTGATAGTTTTTTATTTTTCTGCCGCTTCAAGTCGAAGTTTAGACTGTTTTTTTTTTGCAGTTAGGTAAAACGAGTAGTTCTTGCTCAATCTCCCTGCCCGATTAGATTCAATAAACTTGTTTTATAGACCGGGAGGCGACAGCACATACAATCACCTCATCCAGTTCACGGCTGAAATTCCAGAATCAGTTAAAACTCGAATCGCATATTAAAACGCAATCGGTCTGCCAAGTCATATCTTGGTGGAAAACACGTGAAAACCCGATTTTAGTGGTTGACTCGTAGGTTTACCATTGTGTTTTCCTGCACCCAGTTCTCCATGTTTTCATACTTTTGGGTGCAGGAAAACACAATGATAAACCTACGAGTCAACCGCTAAAATCAGGTTTTAAGGTGTTTTCCACCAAGATATGACTTGGCAGACCGATTGCGTTTTAATATGCGATTCGAGTTTTAAATAATTCTGGAATTTCAGCCGTGCACTCGATGAGGTGATTGTCTGTGCTGCCGTCTCCCGGTCTATTAATTTAAACCTTAACCTCTGTTCTCTCTCTGCTCTACTGAACGGCCTGGCACTTGACATTATGGCCGTTACAAATGGCGCCCAACAAGTAGGATTAGGTAACCTTGACGATGCCTATACCGAAGTTCCACAACCCAGAGAAATAGTATCTCGAGTATATTTTTTCGGAAATTCAGATGTATCAGAATTTTTGAGTAAGTTTAATGACTATATTTCATATAACAATATCCCCGAAAAAAAAACAAATACATTGTTTTAAAGTGTTCACTGAATGGTGAAGCTTTATTATGGTTGGAAAATATAGGAAGATTTTTAGTTCCAGATGAGACGAAACGATTTGAACAAACTTGTGCCCAGTTACTTAAAGCTTTTCCTAATGACCGTAATAAAACTAACTTACGCCGTGAATTTTATTGTAAATACCAGTCCATATATGAAAAAAGCGTCGACATTTTATCTCCGCAAATTGGAATTTAAAGGTAAACTGGAACTTAATTTAGAACATGCTGAATTATTAGACATTCTTCTTCCTCTTTTCTCCTTATCGGTACAAGATTATATTGAACTGCGTGCCCCGGCGAAAGTGGCGGAACTTTACCAACTCTTATTAAAATATGAGGCGCGACATGAGGGTGATGACCACAGACTGAGAATCACACGTGAATTTAATGAAGGGATAGATTTGCGAATAGGTCCAGAAATTATGGTAATGAGTTTAATGGTAGTAACAAAAGGTCTGAAAATAATGTTCGTGGTCATGCTATTTATGGAAACAGTCAGAATTTTAGAAATACTAATTGTGGTTTAAGAAATAATGGTCAGAATTATTGTGATGGTTTAAGAAGAAATGAGGGGGTGAGAACACGAAATAATGGTTTAGATAGAAAGAACGAGAATAACCAAAGGAATACTAACTTATCCAGGGTTATGCAGTTAATGGTTGGTGAAAACTTACAAGGAGAGTGCCAAGCTTGGTAATCACAGATTTTGATTATTTTTATATATGTTGTAGTGTAGAAGCCCCTTAGTCTCAGGTTCAATGAATTTTATACAACGCTCCTTAGTTCCCGAGAAATGGGGGGTCTAATATTATAACACAACTTAAATACTTACTTTGGAACGGAACAACTGCATTGGTCGTAGCTCAGTTGGCAGGGCGTCTGCTCGTTGTTCAGAGGGCCCGGGTTCGATGCCGGAATGCGCTACGTTTGTTTTTCTCATTTAAAAAAAATAAATATACTTGTAATTATAATTTAATAATCTCAATAAAAAATTTTGTTAACATAATTAAATTTTAATTTAGCATTTTTGATTTTTAAACCATTATTAAACATTTCTCATCATTTAAAGAGCATTAAAAAAATTGGATCTATTATTGACTATTAAATTTCAAAAATCGTTACAAAGTCAGCATATTAACTATCGAATTATAGAATTCTTCTCCCATCGCAATAGAAAACGAAGATATTTCAGATGCTGGATTATTTGTTAAAAATGCATTGTTTTACAATAAAATTTTACAGTACTTCAACGCATTTGTGACAACACTTTTCTGATTTTCATCGAATCCCGACACTTTCAGATTGATCTTCTTGTGAACTACAGCTTGCTTCTTCCATTTTTATACGATTATAAGCTGTTTTAGAATGATACCACTTGTGCGATAAAGATTGAAAAAAAAAACTACGTAACTGCATCAAACTAAAAAAAATAAATAACAAAAGTATGTTGTGGCGCCCTCTAGTTACAATAAAATAAAACATAAATGTGTTTTAATTCAATTCTTATGCTAAAGATTAATATAATTAAGCTTCTTACTTTAAAAACAGAGTAGTATTATCATCGCATTGACTTCCCTTGTTAAGGCAATTTATAAATGATATTTCTTTACAATCACGAATTGACACAATTGTTCAGTATCGTTGCATTGATAAAGCATATATGGAATACATTTTAAAAGTGATTTTAAAAAAATCAAAAATGCTAAATTAAAATTTAATTATGTTAACAAAAACATTTATAGAGATTATTAAATTACAATTACAAGTATATTTAAAAAAAAAAAAATCAGAAAAACAAACGTAGCGCGTTCCGGAATCGAGCCCGGGCCCTCGGAGCAACGAACAGACGCCATACTAACTGAGCTACGACCGACTCAGTTATTTAGTTACAAAGTAAGTATTTAAGTTGTGGTATAATATTAGACCCCCATTTCTCGAGAACTAAGGAGCGTTGTATAAAATCCATTGTACCTGAGACTAAGGGGCTTCTACCCTACAACACATATAAAAATAATCAAAATCTGTGATTACCAAGCTTGGCACTCTCCTTGTTAGTTAAGCAGAAAGATGATAGATCTTGTGGCGCTCAGAATCGTCAGTGGGGTTTAAACTTGTAGGTGGCTGTTGTGAGGAAGGTCAGCAGTCACAGGTTAATTCTTCAAAGCCTTTTGTCATTGACTTAAATACAATAGTGGTTAACCCAGTAGAATTACCTCAGTTGTTAATTGTTTTGAGTGGAATAGTGCTGAGACGTGTTCTGGATACAGGCGCGGCCAGAAGTTTTATATCTTTTGATATTTATAAGAAATATTTTTCGTATAAGAGGTTACGACATGCTAATTTAGTAGTTCAGTCGGCTCAGGGGGCACAGTGTAGTATTAAAGGACTGGTCGATTTAGATGTAGAAATACGGTCAGTTAAAGCAAGTTGGCAATTTTTAGTATTAGATGGTTTAAAGGCACATTGTCGGGGTTGATTTTTTGAAAGATAGAGGCATGAGTTTAGATTTCTTTACACGTACATTGGAGATTAATAATGATGAGAATACTTGTACAAACGAGTCTTCATAACTCTCAATTGATTTAACTGCATCTGGTTTAACAAAAAAAGGAGATAAATAAATTTAATGAATTTTTGGATTATTTCAGGGAAGTATTTTCAGATAGACCGGGTCTGACACACGTTGCCTGGCATGAGATAAATACCGGTTCAAATGCGCCAGTCGCAAGTTAACCATACCGTTACGACAAAGTTAAGCAGAAAATCATTAATTATCACATTGACAAAATGCTCCGCGACGACATTATTATGCCCATTGTGTCTCCATATGCGTCACCTGTAGTTTTATGTAGAAAAAACAATGGGAAAAGCGTTGAGGATCTTGAGGTGTGGAGATTTGCAATAAATTATCGCAAATTAAATTCAATAACTCAATATCCAGAATATCCAATTCCAGTAATAGACGATATTTTAGATAATATCCCAAGCACTAAATTTATGTCGACACTAGATTTAATTTCCGGTTATTTTCAAATAAGCATGAAACCTGAAGATATACCAAAAACGGCATTTATCACACATAATGGGTGTTACGCATTTAAACGGATGAGCTTCGGATTATCGGGGCCCCAGCTACGTTTCAGAAAACTATGGATACCATTCTGAAACCCCTCCTTGGTTTCGGAGTTTTGGTTTACCTAGACGATATTATAATTATGTCAGGAAAACATTCGAGGAACACATAACTTTGTTACGTTAAGTCTTCATATTACGAAGAAACGCGGGTCTCACTGTCAAATTGGAAAAATGTAAATTCATTCGTAAGGAGTCAAAATATCTTGGGGTTCGAATCACACAAGAGGGCATACAAACGGATAAACAGAAAACGGATGCAATTACGGCAATGGCACTTCCAAAGAATGCGAAACATGTAGCGACATTTTTGAGTATGGTGGTTTGGTTCCAAAAATTCATTCCTCTCTTTTCGGAAATCGGTGAACCATTATATACTTTAAAACGAAAGAGGGTTAAGTTTGTCTGGTCGGAAGCGGCTTAAAATGCTTTAGACCATCTAAAAATTTCTTTAATTTCTTCACCGGTTTTGGCACATCTTGATTACTTTTCACAATTTGAATTACACTGTGACGCTAGTGCAGTTGGTATTGGTGCGATGTTAGCTCAGAAAGGTCGCCCCATAGCTTTCGCGTCCAGAATTTTAAATATAGCGGAACGTAACTATTCAATCACTGAACGCGAATGTCTTGCTGTCATTTGGGCTTTAAATAAATTTAGATGTCTTTTCACGACTATCCCGGTCAAAATAATCACGGATCACTCTGCTCTAACAAAGTTAACGAATGGAAAAGGTTTATCTTCTTAAATGGTTCGGTGTTTGGAATTAGCGGAGTTTAATATTGTAATTGAGAATAGGACAGGAAAAGAGAACGCAGTAGCGGATGCTTTATCGAGAAACCTCCAGGAAGGCGTTGAAATGGTTGAGGAGGTTAAAGTTTGCGTTTTGTCGTCTTGGATTTTGAAATCGAGAGAACAACTCATAAATGAACAGAAAAAATATGAGGAATTTGGTGTGTTATATAAATATTTAGAAGACGCCGAAATGGTACAAAGTGCGGACACGCACGTGTTCCAGAACTGGTTCCAAAATATTAAACTTATTGATGGTCTTTTATTTTATTCAAAACCCGTAAATTCTCGTAGTGAACTAAGAGTTTATATTCCAGCCTCTCTTCGTAAGTCCATCTTACATGAATTTCCTGACAATCCATTAGACACCCAGGTGTCAGGAAAACGTATGCCAGATTATGTGATTCCTGCTACTTCCCTAAAATGCGGGAAACAGTGCGCGCTTATGTCTCCAGCTGCGACACATGACAAAAATATAACTATAAAAATATAAGACCAGCTGGCAAACTAATTTCTATTAAAAAGTCCTTTCCGCTAGAATGTATAGGAGTTGATTTAATTGGTCCATATCCTTTAACTGGCAATAGATTTAGATTTGTATTAGTAATTGTAGAATATTTTAGTAAATGGGTTGAGTTCATCCCCCTCAGAAAAGTTTCGGGCAAAATTGTAGCTAATGCATTATTTAACGGCTTTATTTCGAAATATTGTGCACCATCCCAAGTAATTAGTGATCACGGTCCCTGTTTTATATCCGAAATTTTTCAGGAATTGTACACACAGCTGGAGATATCTCACTCCATTACTGTTTCCTACCAGCACCAGTCTAATATGGCTGAGGGAGTCAATAGAACTCTCATTCAAATGATTTCTCATTTCATTGGCACTCATCAAATTGGATTACAAACGCCTAAATGCTCAAATCATTTCCGACCGTTATCATTTTCGAAGATTAGAAATTTTTGAGCATATATTAAAGAGAAAGAAAATATTTTCAAAAATTGATTTAAGGACTATTTTCTAAATCCAATTACTGAAGAGGATAAGGAAAAACAGCAATCATAACACCATTTGGTTTATATGAATTTAATGTCATGAGTTTTGGATTACGAAACACTTCATCTACGTTTCAACATTTCATTAATGAAGAGTTTTTTAGATTAGGCTTTCTTTTCCCGTATTTAGACGACATTTTAATAGCGTATTCCATGGAAAATGAACACAGAGAACGCCTAAAATTTGTTTCATGAAAATTGGATCAATGCTGTCTTTGCTTAAATATTGCAAAATCCGTTTCAGGAGTGAGCCAGTTACAATTTTTAGGCGTATACCCCTTCCTGAAAAAGTAAATCTCATTTTGATTTATAAATTACCTGAAATAATACACGAATTGCGAACTGTCCTTGGTCTACATAATTTTTAATTAATTTTGAAACAAAAGAAAAATTTTAAGGTAAAGAAGATTTACCAAATTCTGATTTATTGAGCTATCCTGATCTTCACATCCCATTAGCTCTTTACTGCGATGCTTCTGACTTTGCCATTGGTTCCGTGTTGCAACAATTGGAAGCAGGCTATGGGAAACCTTTACCCTTTTTTTTAAAAAAAATGAATAATGCACAGAAAAGTTATAGTACCTATAATAGAGAATTACTTGCAATATTCAGATGATATTGACTTCAAATGCTTCTTTTTATGTAAAGGAAAGATCTTGCATCCCGCTTCTCACAGTCTTCCTTTTAATGAATACTTTGTTGAACGTATTCTTGTCTAATGAATCAGAAAAGAAGGTTTTCTGCGGAATGTTAGCAAACACGATGTAAAATCTGCATAAGCAGTGGCGTAACTACATTTATCAGAGTCCATGTCAAAACAGTATTCATGTGCTATTTGCTCTCTTCTTTTCTGTACATATATACAAGAGTAGATACGTCTGAGGGCTTCCAGAGTTTTGGCTGCCATTGGTATTTATCATTTTATGCCACTATCTTTAAGCTACCTATTATGACCAATGGTTTCTGAAAATCTATGATACCTCACTGGTATGCAATTCGAAAACGATTCCTTACTAAATATTTTAGGAATTTGAAAAGTTTCTCTTTGTCATTTTTTCAAAGGAAAAACAGCAAAAATGTTAACGATATGGAACGAAGTTGTGTGATATATATATCTGTATCTTTAAATTGGAAAGTGAAAAAAACATTGAATAAATTGTAATAATAAAAATTGATGATTGTAGATTGTAATTAATTTTCTATCTTTCAGCTTTCTTGATATTAAAATATTTTCAAAAAATATATTTTCAAAAAATAATATCAGGTATAATTTTTATACATTGACTATTTATTAAATACAGTGTGTTCAATCAAGAATGCATAATTTGCGTAAAGTACTAATCCATGCCCTGGGTACATAAAAATCCACTAAATAACCACACCATATGTTTATTAGTTTTGACGAAAAGTTTGACTTCATATCCAGTAATGTACATAAGAAAAGCATTATTGGAAATATTGATATAAATTACTGCATATTATTACATATCAAATGATGTTCGTATCAGAAGATACTCAAACTGACTAACAGGCATATCGGGCAATATCTGAGTGCTTCGTAGAGAAGGCACGTGAATATTATCCATAATCGTCGTGGCCACAAAATTTCAGTACATTCAGTTGTTCTTTCGCTTATCTACGCATATAAGCATAGTATCATAAAGAAAGTATCGATGTTCACGTTTCAAATAATGTTATTTTTTCTGTAGTTGTTGAATCGGATGTGACGTAATTTTTTCTGTTCCCTTTTTCTTGAAAATTATGCGTCATAGAGATAGCTTCTTTGATAATTTTTTATGTATTCCAAATGAAGAATCTCGTTTTGCACACTTTACGTGATCTTGACGGAACATCTAGAGTTATTTAAATATTGTAAAAACACTGAACACCAAAACGGATATTTGACCAATTCAAGACTTAATTTAAACAGCGAAACGGAATTGTATACATTGTTCTCCCAAAAAAAAATATTAATTAAAATTAGTTTTACTATTTATATAATTTTTCAGAAAACTTGTGTTGCATGAAAACGTAATATATAATCATTGCAATTCAAACATTGCTTGTTTTATAATTATAAATCTCACATAAAAGATCTTCATTTGCAGCAGAGAAAATATACTCTATCTAACTCTTCTATGTTTTAATTAATGTATTCCATCTCGTGGGAAAATTCGTCTAATGAATCAGAAACGAAGCAATTTATTTGCAGAACATCAAGAAAGTAAAACGAATGAAGTGAAGTATCTGTATAACAGGGTTGGCTATTTTTATAGTCAATAGTCGTATCACTATTTAAAAATTCTTTGTGGAAGATTTATCTTCCAATTGTTGTAGAGGCAAGGATTATAGTATGGAAAAAGTGGTGTGAACAATATGAAATTGAATAAAAAATATACGTCTTTGGCAACTCTGCTATAAGTTACCTTATCTGAGCACTAATTTTCAAATCGTTGGGATGCCTCATATTTGTATAATCGGGAGAGAGTCCAAGTAATTCCTTTTCGATACTGTTGTTTTTTCTTTTTGTACAGAAATAACAACAAACATTTTAATTCTTAATGCGTCAACACTTTCACTTTTTAAAGTGAAAACCTTTGGATAAATATTAATATGAAATCATAAAGATTGTTATAATGTAGATCGTGATATTAAATTATGACATACTTGTAGGTGAAATTCTTACGTAATCGGGTAATTTTTACATTGTTTTCGGAAAAAAGTAGAGCAGAATTAAATGAAAAACTGTCATGTGTGATGGATATCAAAACACTGTGTTTAATAAAAATAATTGTTTTTCCCCTATTTGATGCTCTATGCGAAGCATTAAATGTATATTTCTTGGTTTAAATTAAAACAAAATTAAGTTTCAATAGAACGGCGTTTTATCATTTAGACAAACACGAAATCATTTTTAAATTTTTCTTCATCTTATGGATACGGCTATTTTATCACCAAAGTTTGTTTAACATAGCTTAAATTTTTAATATACGTCGCAGGTATTTTTATTTATTTATCAGTTTTTAGAGCTATGTTCTTTTAGACATTTCTTGTTTTAGTAGATTTGTAGGGTTTAATATTAAGTAAATTATTAAATTTTTTTCGAGATAATTCAGGAAGATAATTTTTTCAAAGGAAAAAGAATTATTATTATCAGTTTATATTTTCTAACGTAAGTACGTGATCATGCATGAACACATGCGTAAATACCAGTTTAAATTAAATTATTTTCCATTAATGATTCGGACGATATTTTGTTTAAATATTTTTTAACTTGAAATTGAAATCCTATATATATAATAAAATTGAATATTTTGACCGTGATGTTTGAAAATGTAAGTTGTACTAAAGATTTATTTTTAAAAAATCAATGACTTTGTAGCTCTCAGTAGCGAGTTATTTCAACCTTCCACCGGTCGCACTGTCACACATTTTACGACAGATACTAGTTTTCCGAAACATTATTCTCACTCATGGCAGCGAAATTAAATTTCCACTTTTACTACTGATATGTACAATTGCTTTTCTAACATATCTCTTATTACTGTTGTTATAAATCTTGTATTTTTAATATCGTAACTACTCTCCGAAAAATAAAAAAATATATTACGTGCTTGGCTCGCGCAAAATATTTCAGCGCGCCCGCTGAAAAAGTTAAATAAATACAAAACTTTCTTAATTATAATTTTTAACAATTTTCTAAATGCAGATGAAAAGCAGTTTCTATGATGGAAATCTCATATTTATTAATAGACACTGCTTTTTTTATTTAAAAATAAAAGCATTAAGTGAAATAATGTTTTTTTCTAAAATTACATATATTAACCGGGAATATTGAGTATGTCAGTTACTCTTTAAATTAAATTTTAGAAAAAACAATAACTTTATAGCTCTGTGTAGCGAATTATTTTAAAAGAAGTTATAACAAAACATTTAAATGAAGATTTTTTACAAAACATTACAAAACATTTAAAACAAGTTTTTTATATACATTTTTTATATAGATAAACAGCAGATTATCTACTGGTAATATCATATTAGTCTAAAGAGTTGCAGTACGTTTATTATATCATGTTTTCACAGTTTAATTGCATTAGTTTCTCTTTTAAATCTACAAATTTAACAATTTGTGTTCATTACACAGAATTTTTTAAAACTTATAAATACTTATTCTAACTGTTGACAGACACACTTCTCCAGGTGAAATAACATGCAAACGATAGCGTTCTGGTAAAAATCTTGTTGTTTTTTCGTAAGACTGATTTAAAACCGTGTTCTTCACGCCATCGTTCGACTGGAAGCGTTGTTCTCTCAAAACTTCCATCAGTTCATAAACCCTGCAAAATCACGTGAGAGGTCTGTAACATATACGAGAATCTGGATAATTGTGGGCACTCCACATGATTTTTCAAAGGGAATTTTTGTTGCCCTGGCTGATTTTTGCTCAACATTGTCATGGCGGAAAACGATGCTGTCGACGAATTTCGTTCTCGTTTCAATTTTTTCGCCCGTGATATTAAGGTAAACTTTTCCCCGAAACTTGTACATAAACCATGACTCCAAGTTTCATGAAGCCCACAAGGAGTGATTTCGGATGAATGAATACTGGATGGAGCTCTCGAACCACTGTGCTTACGTCAGCGGATTGCCTGACGTCTAATTCCTGTATTAATATTTGCATGGAATAGTTAAATATACTTCCAAACTTCGCTAGCTTTCTTCTATACATAAGGGTCTTATGTATCATTTACCTTGTTATGTATTTAGCGTCACTAATATATTTTTTAAAATATATGATTTTTATAATTATGATATTTTTAACAGGGTCTTTAATACAGATGAATAGCAAATTATCCTCTGATAATCTAATATTATTCTAAAGAGATACATTAATTTTATCGTATTCCGTTTTCTAATTTACGAATTTATCTTTTCGTTTTCATTATATTTTTACCCCCACAAGAAAAAAAATAACTTTCTAGCTATGTATCGTGAATTATACATAAAAAAGAGATGACCTAGATAATTACAGTTTTTTTCAAATTTCCATTCCGTCAGATGAATAGCAGATTATCTGATGGTAATCTCATTATTATCGTAAAAGATGAACTAATTTTATCGTATTTATTTTTCATTGTATATTGTATTTATTTTTCATTGTATATTGTATTTATTTGTCAATGTGCTCTCTAAATTTAATATTTTGTTTTTGTTCTTTTTTATCATCCCCATTCTTTATTTGAATTACCACTTTTATAAATTGAAAAGATTACACAGTATGGTAATTTCAAATGATCATTTACGACTAGTATCTGCGGTATATCCAATGTTTCTCTTTTAGGAAGTTTCCATAAAAAAACCTAAGGAATTTTTATCTAGGGTATGTGTTTAAATGTTGCATTAAATAAATATATATATAATAAATTTTCTATACTTGATAGTATTGTGTTATTCCAAAGAGCTCTTTTAATTTCATTTTATTAATGTTTTTTTCGTTTATTATATATGTTTTAGATTTTCTATATGAATTAATCTTTTGTTTTCTTTACATTTTTATCATTACATTCTTTATTTTTATTATATATTTTATAAAATACAAAAAATGCACATTATAGTAATTACTAACGATTTTTACGTCTATTTTTATTTACAGTTAACTTTCATGTGTATATTGCCAGATCCGTAGCCATTATACCACCTTAGACATTTGTTGGAAATGAAAACTTCAATATAAAACAAATGAGTAAAAGTCAATTGTAAGAATAAGCCGTTTAAAATTAGATGGTATTGGGGCAAATGTCATATGGTTTATTCAATTTTAAATACATGCGACAACTGGCGCATTCTATTGAAATTACTATGTTAAGCTTCTTTTGTATATATCCGTGGTATCCACTTTAGTTAAGCATGGAGCACAAAGTGTATGGAAATGTGGCCCTGGTGGAATTGGATGAATGTTTGATATGCACACTAAAAAAATGACAAATATACCTTAATCTAATAAAATGTAATATAGCCACGAACGAAAATAAACAATAACTTTTTCCGACTTACCCACGATTCCGAAAAGTGTTCTTTATTTATAGAAACCGCAGAAAGCAATATAGTTTAGTGATTTAAAGAAGCATTTACAAAAACACAGTTTCTTATGCTGCCAATGATTTTCGGAAACGCTTCCGAGTAGTTTTTAGGGTGTATTGATAATTTTTCTCAACGAGGAATATAGGTTTTTCGGATGCTATCAATTCTCAAGCACACATTTTCATGTTCAACAAACATGTTTTACAGACAAAGATCATTGACAATAACATCAAAATTAATAATATTTTGTTACTTTTGCATTTATAAATTCAGTTACACAGCTGAAAATGTTTAATTAAGAATTGATAGCATTCTAAAGTCCTATATTCTGTGTTGAAAAGAAAACTGTTTAATACGCTATAAAAACTACTCTGAAAAGTGTTTGAAAATCGGTGGCAGCAAAAGAAACTTTGTTTCCATAAATGCTTCTTTAAATCTCAAAATTATATTGGTTTCTGAGGTTTCTAAAGATAAAAAACGGTATTCGGAATCATGGTGAACTCGGAAGAGATTCTATTTGTTTTCCTTCGTGGTTATATTATATTTACGTAGATTAAGAAAGATCTGTCTTTTTTTACAGTAAGCTGTAATTCACTCGATATTGATAAAATGTCCCAATGGGAACAATCCTGAACAAGTCAGTATATGCGGTTGAATATCGTACATAGGGTTTCGTTTAATATTCTTTTCAAAACACTTTATAATTATCCTTATCATTTATCAATAAGAACATAAATGGCAGCACCATTAAATTTAATAAAAAATTTTGAGAAAAGGAAGCTGTTTTTCAAGGAAAATAAAAAAATATTCAAGAACTGCTTTTCAGACAATTGTGACAGCATATGTTTTATATCTGAAAATCACATTAAATTACATTATTATTATTTTTTTTTAAACCTTAAAATGGCAAACAATTACGAAAGTTCTTTTAATTAAATTCATTGGACAATGAAATGTAAAAATCGAAAATTTCAACTCCACTCGTCAAGAATAGAGCCCATAATCCCGGGTTTAGGAAGAAAACGTGATACCACTGAACCATCTAGCCTACGAAAAAAAGACTCAAATTAAGGTTCTGTTTTAAAATCTAAGAAAATAGCAGAAATGGTCAGAAATGGTCGGATGTCATTCAATTACTTAACTTTTTAAAAATAATATAACACCAAAATTTTATTATTTGTCGTGTAGCATGACGTATTCAGCTATAAGTATGCAAAATTTCATGTCTCTAACTTATACAGTTTCCGAGAATGAACTCTGTGACAGACACATAGACAGAAAAGTGAAACGAATAGGGTCTCGTTGGATGAACGAAACCCTAAAAATGTCTAGTTCCGATTCTATGACCGTCAAACGACCTTAATTCCTATTACGTAATTGACACCTTTTTTTTTTCTTTTTTTTTAACAATAAATCTCCGCGAAATGTTTCCTGCCTTCACTTGGTGGTTGATTAAATTTAAGTACTCAGGAAACTTTCTTGTTTTATTTGATTTTAATAGAATTTGAAGGTTGGTAGCTATGATATTATGATATAAATATGTTATTTGCTCAAATCAAATAAACAAGAAGTTTTATTACGGAGTTATACCTATCTGCAAGGTCGAAAAATATGTGTATTTTTAGGAATTGTGTTCAGGAAAATTAAACAAGATATTTTCAAAACTCTTTTTGTATTTTGTTAATTACATTTTAAAGAAAAGAAATTGATTTTTGTAATGACGAAATAAAGTTTGGTGTCTCCAGCAGACCCGTTTATCGAGGATGGTGTCGTTCTGGTAGACGTCCACGGTAATCACCGTGACTCAGCAAAATATTATCTGAAATTTTAAAACGCACAATGTCCTTAATCCTAACACACAAAACTATTGAGTAATTATTCGGTTTTTAGAAAATTGAGCTTGAACTAAATGGCGGCCGTACAAAGTTTAGATGCTGATTTTCTTAAAACATTTTTATCTTTGATTATTTATAAAAAAAAAAAAAAAAAAAAAAAATCCTGAGATCACGAGAAAGAAGGATTGTTCTCTTTGAAATATTGTTGTTACAGACTGGTCAAAATTTGAAGAAAATTTGTTGAGATTTGTTCGTTATCGTGACCACCGTCTTTAGAAGCTTAGTTTTGAGTTAATCACATTTGATGATTCAAGCTATGATTTATGTATGATAGAACAAAGTAAAAAAAACGACGTAACTTTCTTAATTTTTATCATATAGACTAGAAAATGTTACTGAATATTCTTTTCTAATTCTACGTTCTCAAAATGCATCAATTATAAAAAAAAAAAAAAACATTTTTGATAGTTTGCATGTAGGTGTACATGTAGGCATACACCCTAAATGATAGAAGTTAATACAATACCACATGAAAACAGAAAACATTTTGTTAAGTAATTTTTCTGGTACCAATTATGTTTATTTAACTTGAAATAAAAACAGAAGTTTGGCAGCTATTTTACATGGATTAAGATCTCCCTATTGCATCGAAACTATCCGTTTCTCATGTTTATGTCCATTGAGACATTTAATCACCATTTTATGAACTATGTATAACATATCAAAAATTCAGCCAATTCCATAGGAACAGTATTTCCATATAATTTGGACGTATTCCTTTCCATTAAAATGGCATTTTTGCTAGTGTAAATGTTTAAATATTTCATTAAACAAATAGGAAGAAATGGGGGAAAATCCAATATTCAAGAACTTTTAAAATGCAACATGACTATTTGAGATGTTTGGTTAAGGATTTGGAGATTTGCACTGAAGGTGTCTTGACAACATTATCGATTTCAATAGAATGTTTTCATGAATATTTCATGACGTGTCATTTTACGTATATTTGTTTTCTTGCTCCTAATGTTTTTATGCACTGAAAAGTTTGTATAGTACTCATCTTCTTTATTAACTTATATATTTCTATATCTTTATTTCCATTCGAAACTTTGAACACTTTGAAAACGTTGAAAGTATTTCCGTTTAAAAAAAATTAAGTTAAATCTTAAAACTATAAAATATGTTGGAATGAAAGGGCGAAATATTTTAAATTAGTAAACTTTTAACATTTGTAAAATCCTTTGTTGTATTCAAAATGGTTTAACGTGCATAAAAAATTATAGATATGCGTTTACGAAGAAAGTAGTAGAAAATAATATGTTTTCAACTGCCGATCATAGAATAATAAAAAATAAAGCTTAGGATATCGCATCGTACCAAGTTGAAATGGTGTGGTTATGAAATCAAATGTGTTGTTTATGAAATCAAATCTAATGTGAATATATATAGTTACATAATATCAGCTCTTTTAAGAACTTAAAAAATATGGTAATTTCTAAAGATATTTTACGTCTATTTTAATTAACCACTTAATAGTTTATTTTTTATGAATAAACAGGCTATTTTAGTGACTAAAAATATCTTTAACCAGTTAATGATTTTTTCTAAACTTGGAAGTGTATAATGCATAATTTAGAATGTATGATGTTTTAAATACAAATTTGCACATGCATTAAAAAAAAGAGTAGAAGAGGAAAAAAAAGCCTTATTTTGTTAATTAAAAAAATCCGTCGTAAAATTGATGAAGTAGGCTATTAAGTAGTTAGCCTTCTTTTGCATATCCGATATTTCCATTTTGATAAGTTCCCATTCAAAAGGGTATTTTTATCAAGCTTATATATTTAAATATTGTATTCACACTTTGCCGTCCGGCGACACCACAGTGATGTCGTCGTAAAGTAACTTAATTTTAATCCTTAAATGCTACATTGGCACTAGAATTTTGAAATGAAAAATTCCTTTTTATCAAGTACACGAAGAAAAGATTTTTCTTATTTTCGAATAAATTTGTTTCGAAATTCTGGTGTCAATCAATCATTTCAGTTTTACGAATAGAAGTATTTTCACGAGACATACGGACGGCAAAGTGTTAAATAAATAGGTAGAGAACGAAAAAGAAACAAAATCAATACCCGAGAACTTATTTTTTAAATGTAGCATGACAATTTATAGTTTTTTGAGTAAGAATTTGGAGATTTTCACCGAAGGCATCTTAAGAAAATGATCGATTTTAATAGAAAATGTTCGTAGGTATTACATGACATGTTATTCCCCGTGTCCCTTTTCCTTTCCTCTAATGTTTTATTTACAGAACATTTTGTTTTGTTACTCATCTCATTTATTCACTTATATCTATTTGTACCTTTATTGCTGTTTGAAATTGAGAAAACGTTAAAAATATTTCACTTTTTGAAATTTTTTACAGTTTAATCTTAAACTAATAGAAAAAGCCAACAGGAAAATGTGAAATATTTTTAATTAGTAAATTCTGAACAATTTCTGAATTTTTTTGCTATTTGAAAAAAAAAAAAAAAAAACTTTCCATAAAAAAAGCGGTAGAAATGAATATACTAAGAAGGAAGATACGTACATTTCTGTATCAGAAAATAATCAATTTGCTAATGACAGAATAAAAAACTTATATGGTGTCGAAACAAGTTATAACGATGTGATTATTTGCGTACTGAAATGTTTAATGTGAATGGGTATATATATATATATATATATATATATATATATATATATATATATATATATATATATATATATATATATATATATATATAGTATAGTTATTTTCACTAACGAAAATCTGTGAGTGTGATTGTGATAGTGAATGGATTTTCTTATGCACACTTTATATTTTCATAGATTGTATATCAATTGGCATGGACAGTAATTTATTAAACATTGTGTAAATGTTAAAACAATGCACTGTTAAAAGTTCTTCTGTGAAATATCGAAGATTCTATTAATGAGTATTTTTCCTAAATGTTAACTAAATTTATAGAGAGTCGAAAACTGATTATCCGTTAAAATCAGATAAATTAATATGTAAATTTTGCAGTAGTTTCTGTAAATTTACTACCTATAAAAATTCTGAAGATTGTAATTTTACACGAAAAATCGATCCCGTTAGTGGTTTTGATATTCATACTGTGACATACCTTATGGCAATTTCCAACAATCCTTTCACATTAATCTTTTATTGTACAGGGTGATTTTTTTTTTAAAGTTGTGAAAGTAAAACACTATAACCAAAGATTCACTGATCCAAATGACCTAAAATTTCACCAGTATGCTCCCAAAGCAATGGGTATTTTTTAAGCATGGTTAAAAAAAAACTTAAAATTGCACCGACAGATGACGCTGTAAGGTAGCAGAAACAAAGAATATCGTCTGTGGGAGGAAAACAATCGACGGTAGTTTGAGAAACCATCTTCCGTAGACCCTCTGTCGTCATTGGACCTTTTCTTAAATTCTTAAGTGTCCTAAATCTCCTAAGAGCAGTTGCTGCGTTGTCATTATTCTGATAATACAGTTTCACTAACAACGCACGGTCCGTCAATGGCGCAGTCATTGCAAGGATTTTCGTAGAATAATGAACACGAGATGTGCGTACTTCACGTTTTTATTGCCAATGTACGTGTGCCGGGCGCAAGTTCGTCTCCCGACTTTACTGCATGTACACCGCCATCTGTCGGTGCGATTTTAAGTTTTTTTTAACCACGCCTAAAAAATTCCCATTGCTTTGGGAGCATACTGGTGAAATTTTAGGTCATTTGGATCAGTGGTTCTTTTGTTATAGGCTTTTACTTTCACAACTTTAAAAAAAATCACCCTGTATATCCACTGTTTCCGTTTTAGTAAGTTTCTATTAAAAAATTGAATTTTTATCAAGCATAAGATATTTAATATTGTATTAAATAAATAAGTAGAAAATGAAAATAAATTTCCCGATATTCGAGAACTTACTTGTAACATGTAACAATACAATTTAAGATGTTTGGGTAAGGATTTGGGGATTTTCACCGAAGTTGCCTTAAGAACACTATCAAATCCAATAGAACGTTCTCATGCATATTTCATGACATGTCATATTCTCCGTGCATTTCTTCCTTGCTTCTGGTGTTTTTATGCAGTAAAAGTTTTGTTCAGTTACTTATGCACTTATATCTTTTTCTGTATCTTTATTAGCATACAGTGCTGAAAGAATACTGAAAATACTTTCATTTTCTATGCTCTTCTTTTTCCGTATAAATTCGTAAAAAAATCAGAAAAAGTAACAGAAATAGGTGAATTAATCTTAAAAGATTAAATGCTGCCAATTGTAGGTTTCGTGAAATTTTAACTGCCCTACAGGATAATATACTCCAAATTTTCATACGTCATGTAAGCATGTAATAATTTAAATTCTTCTTTTTTTTTTGTCCTTTATGGAAGCAAATTGATTTTATTTAAACAATTTAATATATATTAATATAAATAAAGATGATTTTTGAATAACCTTATTTTAATAAATTCTATAGCAAAGATGATTATCAAAATGTTGTAGCAAAAATTTATGCTACTCTACTTTAATAATGTTCTAAATATTTTTATCAAGTATAACTGTTTAGTTGATCGATTAAATCAATAGGTAAAAAATTCAGAATAAAACAAGTTGGAAATTGTACGTCAAACGTGACAAATGAGGTGCGTTCGTACTACAGCTAGTTATATAAATATTCAGATATTGATGATTTTTAATTCTGTGAAATTAATTATATCGTCTGCAGATTCATTTCTGTAATAAAATAAGTATCTCGGTCGCTTGACGATTAAACTTCGGAAGCTCCTATAAAAAGAAAGCACCGATTTTTTAAAATAAATTCAAATTTCTTAATAAATATTTTTATTAATATCTCCTAAAGTTTTGATTCGATTTTATAAAATATGAAATGTCTCGACAAAATTCTGCAAAGATAATATATCTTAAATTTCAAACCATTCGGTTGGGTAGTTTTTGCGTTGTTATATGCGGACGGACGGACAGACAGACGGACGGACCAAGCGACGACAATAGGTGCTACGTATTTATATAATTACGAACGCACCTAAAAACGTAGTTTAAGATAAATCAAAGATTCAAGATAAATAAAAAAGTAAATACTACTTTACTTCAATAATGAGTTAAATATTTTATCAAGCATAACTGCTTAGCTGATTCATTAAGTAAATAAGTAAAACATTCAAGATAAATAAAGATTACCCCAGAACTTACTTTTAAAATGTAACATGACAGTTTAAGATGGTTGGGTAAGGAATTTGTAGATGTTCACCGAAGGTGTCTAAAGAAAATTATCGATTTCATTAGGAAGATTTCATGAATATTTTGTGACGTGCCCCACCCTCCCTCCCCACCATATTATTTTCTGCTTGCTTCTAATGTTTTATGCGCTAATTTCTTTTTAGTTACCCATTTGAATCACTCATTTATATATATATATATATATATATATATATATATATATATATATATATATATATATATATATATATATATATATATATATATATATATATATATATATATATATATATATATATCTTTATATTCATTAAAAATTTAACAAAAATATTTCACTCTTTGAAATTTTTTACGTTTAAATCATAAAACACTAGAAAAAAGTTATCAGGAAAATATGAAATATCTTATTAAATTCATAACATTTTATTAAATCGTTTGTTATTTTCAATAACATTGTAATTTTGCATTAAAAGGTACACTAAAAAACTATATAAATAATCTATAAAAACTAAAATTTATACTAATTTCCAACGATTCTTTAATGACTTTTTTTTTGTTAAGTTTCTCTTGTATATCTAGCTTTTCCATTATAAAAAACATTTTTGTTGAGCGTAAATGTTTTTATATTACATTAAATAAATAAGTAGAAATTTTGAAAAAAAAAATACTAAATATTTTACTTTTAAAGTATAGCATTACAATTTAGTATATTTGGTTAAGAATTTGGACATTTCCATCGGATGTACCTTACAAACACCATTGATTTCAATAGAAAGTGTTCATGTATATTTCATGACATGGCTTTTCCTATATCAATTTTCCTTGATTTTAATGTTTTATTCACTAACACTTTTTTAGTTACTCATCTGCCTTATTCACTTATATTTTTCTATATCTTTAATGTTATTCGAAACTGAGAAAGCGTTGAAATTTTTATTTTCTAAAGTTTGAATAGTTTTGTCTTAAAACCGTAGAAAAAGCTTACATGGATGTGTTACATATTTTATATAAGTAAATCATAAAAAAATTCTTAAATATTTTGTTCTGTAAAAAATATTTTAATGTTGTAATAAAAATGATATAAATGCGTGAAATGAGAAGAATATTACATTTCTGAATTGTATGCTAATCTATTTTCAACTACTGATTGTTGAATAATAATTATAATTTTATTAGGATATCGTACCAAATCGCAAGGGTATGGATATTTGCAAAAACCGAAGTCTGGAGTAAATTAATGTTGTTATTATCACTAACGTAAATTTCGCTATTCATACGTTATAATTCGATGAAAGTTTATCCATCGGAAAGGATATTATTTTTTTTTACACATTATGCAAATGTTCAAGGACTGTTGTTAAATATTTTTCTGCAACATAAAAGACATATATTAATAATTATTTAGCTTAAGTTTTATGTAAACACCGAAAACTATAATTTCAGACGAAAACCTAATGATATTTGTGGTGTTGCATGAAATACCGTGAGTAAATTATAAGACATTGTATTCAAGCGTTTCATATCGGCGCGTTACAACGGTAACGGGCAATATTTCGAAGAATATACGAGCTATTTCTTGTTACAAAAAATCGCAATAAAAGGAAAATTGCTCCATTATAGTCCCAAATTAAAATGAACCAGAATATATCTTCTATATTCCTCTGTACAAAATGTTTGATGGGGCAATAATTTTCCCCACTAGTCTATAGAATTCCTGTGAACTAATGATCGAGAATTTTGGTGGAATTCTTTTGACCATGAAGTAAGGTAAATAAACCGATAATATCTATATATTGTCTGTGTTTTCACAGACATTTTTAATAGTGTGTGTGTTTGGTATTAAAGCAAATTGAGTGTACGAATATAAATATTTATTAAAAATGCCACAAACTAAATGTAGCTAAACAATTTTTATTAGAAAAAGGATTTTTTACGGAGCTCCCCATTGAGACTGCCGAATGAAGAGAACGACAAACAACTTCTGATTTTACATTTATCGCCAATCGATACTAGAATTTAATAGTGCACCAACATACCGGCCACAACTGAAATATTTATTTCAGAAACATATCATGGACAAGTGTCCTCCGTTGTAAACAATTAAATTTTGATAATAAATCTTCAATGCTAAATATAAGTTCAAATCAATAATATAAATTATAAAATTCAATTCAAATCAATTATATTAAGGTACAAAGTTACTATAAAAGTTTCAGATATAAATGCACAAGAAAATACAAGAAAAATAAATATTTACATTCTAATAAAGGATTATTTATGCGCAAAAAACAGATGTTTGATATGCTTCGTTTGAATACTTTACTTGGCGTTCTGACAAGCATGACCATAATTTTACCATCATTACCATAAATTACGTCTTAAATGCGATCTACAGACCATGTAAACATTGGTAAATTAATATCTTTCAACAAAGCCATTTTTCCAATTTTAACATTTTCTTTTTTGATTAACCAATTTGTTCTTTGATGTAAATTATTTAATTAATCTCTACTCCATTTTTTCCTAAATTAATTGATTAATTTTTGTAATTCGCTGCCAGTGAATAAGTTTGTTATTGGCAAGGTCGGTTAGATTTGGTTCAAAAATGCTATTTATAGGGCGACCAACTAATATGTGTCTTGGGGTTACAGTTTCATAATTGATAGAATCCAAATACAAAGGTATATTAGAGGCCTACTGTATAAAATACCTTCTATTTGATTACAAACAGTTAAAAATTCCTCAAAAGTTAGTTTTGAATCTCCAATTGTTCTTTTTAAATGGTGCTAAAAGAATTTTATTCCTGCCTCCCACAAACCACCAAAATTAGGGATCTAGGAGGAAAGAATTTACAAGAAATTGAAGTAGCCAATAAGTAAGCAGCCAATTCATCGGATTGATTTTTTACAATTTTATGTAATTTTTTCCATTTTGAATTCACACCAACAAAATTAGAAACATTGTCGGAAAAGATGGTGGTACAAATTCCATGCATAGCTACAAATCTTTTTAAGGTAGCTATTAAGGCTTTAGAAGGTAAATCTGTTATAATTTTAAATGAGTAGCGAGTAGCAAGACAGACGAAAATTGCGACATAAATTTTGCTATACACACTTTTACGTTGGTGTTTATATTTGATATAAAATGGATCACATAAATCAATACTTGAATTTGTGAAGGGAGTTTGTGAGTTGATATTTATTCTTTCTGTGGGTAACGAAGCCATAATTTTCTCTGCAGTTTTAGGTTAATTCTTAAAACAAATAATACAATAATGCACTATGTTTCTAGCTATGTTTCTGCCATTTAAAGGCTAGAATTCCTGTCTAACAAAATGTTTGAGCACGAACATGCAAATTTTTTAAGTGAAAATACTGAAATATTAATAGTGTAAGCCTGTAATCTTTTGGCAAAAGAATTGGATGTTTCTTATCGTATGATAAGTTTGATTTGTCTAAACGACCACCGACTGTAATATGTCGATCTCTATCAAGGAAAGGGTTTAAATTACTTTCACGACTATAATTTGATTGCTCACCTTCCTTGAGTGCCTCCATTTTCCTGACAAAATACATCACCTGAACTAATTTAATTAATTTCATCTTTGCTTGATCAAATACCTTTTATGTAATAGGCCCAAAAATTTTATCCCTGTTTTTACGATTATTGATGAACTTATAAATATTGCACTTAAAATACAAATTAACGAAAATAACTATTATACTTATATCACAAACAATATTAAGAAAATCATTAGAGTAATTATGAACAAGATGTAAAATAATGCTTTACTTTTTTTACAACTGTAATTTTAATGATTTTAATATAAAGTTACAACTGTTTGGGTCTTTTGTTTCAAGTGAACAGTCTCGTGGAATTGAAATAAAGGATCCAATCAGTTGTAACTACTGTTGATGTTAGCATGCAGAAACGCACGTGGATGGAATTGGAATATCGACTTGATATTCTTCGTGCAACGAAATGATCTCATGTACAAGTATACTAAGGTAGTAGAAAAAAAAACATTTTGAGTTACTCTATGTACTGTTGTAATTATTTTTGCTGTAGGCCTATTTTTTTTGTAATACTTTTTTGAAGTTGTACGGAGACTTTTGGGACACCCTGTATAATGAGCTTGACTGGCGCTATCTAATATTGCATGGGTTTCAATAAAACACTTGTGAAGCGGGCTATATATATGTACAAGAGCAGTATACAAAAGAACTGCTTTTTTATTTGCATTACTATGCAAGGAAAAACTATGATATAATTTAGACACGTTTATGTTTATTCGATTCATTAAAAATAATCTGGTTTCCACTACAGGAGCGTCTTTTGAGTGTTGGCGAGGATACCTCGACAGGCCTTTTTAATCACATTTTATTTTGAAAAGATTTATTTTGATTACGATAAAGCAATATATTATGCCTTGAGTTACACATCTGGCAGTTATATTTCGAAATACATTTAGAGAGTAGATGAGAGTCACAGAAACAGTGAATGCATAATTTATTTTTTTACTTCATCAAACCTTTGAATCAGAGTCAATTTTAAGAAAACTGGGCACAAATGCGAGGTATGTGATTTTTTACACAGAATTCAGTGTTGATGAGATTTGAGAATAAAAGTTTTGTTTCTTGTTTTGGGCTTTGCATCTCTGTGAATTTACTTGTGTTCCTTGTACATTTTCCAAAATTGAACACGATTTCGCAAGAATTCGATGAAAGTGTTCTATTTGGGTAAATCTGTAGATGTTAAATTTATTTCGAATTCCTTGTATGTTGTTCTATCTAATTTTATCAAATTAATATTAATCAGAAAAGTTTCACTAAAATTGTTCCTTTCGACATTTAGCACCTTTAAAGCTCTTACATGCTTTAAAATACAATCCGTCACCATTCTTAATTTTTCAGCTGATCCAGTACAAATATTATCTAACATTAATAAGGATTTAATATGACTACTAACAATTAATCTTTTATTATCCAATCTGTTCTTAAGTGCTTGAAATAATGATTCTTAAGTGTCATCCGCACTTTGGATTTGCTTTGCTGTCCCTATAAGAGAGGATTGCAAGGAAAAAAAATTGATCGTTAGTTAACAATTTTTTCGAATCAATATTACTGTTAAATTGAGTCTTAAAGTTATTCCAATTTTCATAAGAACCATCAAATTTTGGCAAGGGAATTTCCGGTAGCTTAACATTTAATTTTTGAACATTATTAGAAACTAGCTGTTACCCGTGACTTCGTTCACGTATCATTAAAAGAAGAATAAATGCATTAATTAAGCAAAATATTTCATTCCCGATAATTAGAAAAGTAAATAATTAACTCTTTATCACATTCCATAGGAGACAATACAGTATTTCTATGTTATAGATGCCTTGACATAACAAAGTTTTAAAAAAGGGAAATTTTGTGACAAATAATCACGAAAAGGAAACTGCAACCAATGAAAAAAGGCGGGCCAAATAAAATCGTGGAAATCGGCGAATTGTGTAAAAGCATATGTCAAGTTTACCTGGTAAACCATTTTAGTTTTAACGCCTTTGTGAAACGTTTTAATAGCCATCCTTCAAAGATAATGGAAATAGTATATTCTTTTTCATTGAATTCAATTCTTCTGAATAGGGAGCAATAATTGTAGACTTAAATGCAAGGAGCTTAAATTTGCCTCCTTGATTTAATCTATAACTGAAAAAAAAATCTTTATTTCTAAATGAAATATGTTGACAGACGACTTTTTTTTCTCCAGGATAAATTGATTTATGAAGTTTAAATATGTGAAAATACGTTTTTATTTTTCAAAAATTTTATTGTAATCAAGATTTTTTTTCTTTCACCATCTATTCAAATTGAAAATAAATTCTTTTTTTTCAATTTTAATGAGAAAATATATATTAATCCGTTAATTTCTTCTTTTTTATCCACAAAATTGGAATAATTTAGTTGCCATTTTTAGAGAAACTTCGTTAAAATTTACAAAAATAAATAAATAAATAAATAATAATATCTCGGAATTGAAATCTTTTTTTTTTTTTTTTTTTAAATTCTGAGATTTTGACATCCTCGGATCAATGATAACCGGTGTTAAGTAAATCGCGTTGCGTTCGACAATCTGAAAGGAGTAGTAGCGAAATACAAACAGGCGATCAGATTTTAATATAATAGATTCGTATTTATTTTTCTTTTCCTAATAATCATGGTGTGGTTTTTGGCAAAGAACTCTGTACTTAACTGATATTCATGCTTAATAATCGGTATAGATAAAAAAATATTTAAATTTTTCGTTTTAAATATGGCGTAAAACTCATCTACTTTCTAAACTTACCGATCCTTGTATTATTAATGTAAGGAATTGATTCACGCTCCTTGTAAAACACATTTTAAAATTTTCGTTTTATTTCAAATATGACGTCACTTTTTCCTCAGAGAAATCTCTTTTTAATGGCATAATTCTTGTTAATTTTCTTTTTCCGGCAATCAGGAGGTAAATTTTAGCGGAAAATTCCGATTTGTATGTAACTGGTATTCAAGCAAATTATTAATCAGTATCGATAAAAAATATTTCAGTTTTTCATCTTAAATATTACGTCCATTATCTATCTACTTTCATTATACATTGATATTCATGCTCCTTGTATTATTACAAATATTTGAAAATACATGTTTTATTTATGACGTCATATTTTTCCAAGCCGAGGATGATCCTTTTCATAGTTCCATGGTCCAAGCGAAATCTATTTTTAATTTTATAATTATTGTTCGTTTTTTCTTCTAATTATAACACAGTTTTTGACAGAAAAAGATCTTTTTAATGTAACAGATATTCATACTTTATGTATATTAACAAATACTTTAAATTTTTGTTTCAAATATCATGGAAATTCATCTTTTAAATTCTTTTTAATTTTCAGTTTTCACGTGAAAATCGTTCAATTGAAAATTAATTATTGAGGAATTTTTCTTCCGTGTTTTTATTTATTTGCAACGATCAAAGTCCTAGCAACGGTAAAGTAAAATGGTTAAATTGTATGGGAAAATGTCCATTTATTCTTTATGAAAATAATGAAATGTTTAATTATTAAAGAAAATATTTAGATAAAATAAATGAAATGTAGCCTATGTTACTTTATGGGTTATAATGAACCTATATGCAAAGATACAGGATAATTAAATTCTCCACTTTGACGCTGGCTTCAGCCAAACATTTGCACACAATCGGATTTATAATATTACTAGCTGTTACCCGTGACAACGTTCACGTAACATTAAAAGAAGAATAAATGCATTATTAATCAAGCAAAATATTTCATTCCCGATAATTAAAAATGTAAATAATAAACTAAATCTTTATCACCTTTTATATGAGAAAATACGGGTATTTCTTTGTTGTAGGGGCCGTGGCATAATTCAGTTTTTAAAAAGTGAAATTTTGTGCGAAATAATCGTGAAAATGAAACTGCAACCAATGGAAAAACGACGGCCAAATAAAATTGTATAAATCGACGAATTAGGTAAAAACAAATGTCAAATTTACCTGATAAACCATTTGACTTTTAACGACTTTGGAAAACGTTTTAACAGCCATCATTCAAAAATAATCCCTTGGAAATAGTATATGCTTTTTCTTTAAATTCAATTCTTGTGAATAGGAGACACACCTAAATGCAAGGAGCTTAAATTTGCCTCCTTGGTTTAATCTATAACTGAAACAAATTTTGATTCCTAAATGACAATATGTTGACAGACGATTTTTGTTCTGCAGAATAAGTTGATTCATAAAGTTTGAATATGTGGAAATATGTTTTTTATTTTTCGGAAATTTTACTGTAATCAAGATTTTTTTCACCAACTATTCAAACTGAAAATAAATTCTTTTTTCAGTTTTAATGAGAAAATGGCGTAAAAAAATATATTAATCTGTTTTATTTCTTCTTTTTTTTATCCACAAAAGTGGAGTAATTTAATTGCCGTTTTAGAGACATTGCGTTAAAATTTACAAACAAAATATTAATATCTCGGAATCTAATTCAAAATTTTAAATTCCGAGAGTTAATATGACATCCTGGGATATATGATAGCCGGTGTTAAGTAAATCGCGTTGCGTTCGATAACCTAAGAGGAATAGTTGCGAAATACAAACAGACAGTTAGATTTTAATTTAATGGACTCCTGTTCATTTTTCTTTTCCTAATAATCTTACTGATCCTTGTATTATTAATTTATGAAATTGATTCACGCTCCATTTAAAACATACTTGAAAATTCCCGTTTTATTTCAAATATGACGTCACTTTGATCCCAGAGAAATCTCTTTTTAATGATATAATTCTTGTTAATTTCTTTTCCTGGCAGTCATGACGGGAATTTTAGCAGAAAACTCACATCTGTACGTAATTGATATTCAAGCTTTATTAATCAGTATCGAGAAATAAATATTTCAGTTTTCCCATCTTAAATATGACGTTCATTATCATCTACTTTTATTATAAACTGATATTCATGCTCCTTGTATTATTATGAGCATTTGAAAGTACATGTATTATTCATGATGTCATATTTGCTGAAGCCAAGGAAGATCATTTTCATAGTTTCATGTTCAAGCGAAGTCTTTTCTTAATAATATATTTATTGTTTATTTTTCCTTCTAATTATAACACAGTTTTTGACAGAAAATATCTTCTCAACGTAATCGATATTCATACTTCATGTATAATAACAAATACTCCATATTTTTCTTTCAAATATCACGAAAATTCAATTTGTTTTGAATTTTCATTTTTCACGTGAACATCGTTCAATTGAAAATTAATTGTGGAGGAAAAAGTATTTTTTTCTGCGTTTTTATTTATTGGCAACGATCAAACTCCTAGCAACGATAAAGTAAAATGTTTAAATTTTATGGAAAAATGTCCATTTATTCTCTATGTAAATAATAAAATTGTGAATTATTAAGAAAACTATTTAAATAAAATAAACAAAATCCAGCCTATGTTCATTTCTGTGTTATAATCCACTTATATGCAAAGATACAGGCCCATTAAATTCTCCATTTTGACGCTGGCTTCAGCCAAACATTTACACACTCAATCGGATTTATAATATGATTAGGATTAGGATAACATTAATTTCATTTATTAGTTCAACATTTTTATTTTTCTTAAGCTCTAGAAAAAGTTTTAAGCTTTTGGAGTTCTTGGTCAATTTCTTCGAACTCAGCTTCACATTTTCAACTACTTAGTCTTTCAAAATTTTGTAATAATCCATCTTTAATTCATTTCCAACTTATGAAAATTTTCAATTTTAATCGAAATATCTACCGAATCGTTTTTTTTCTGCCTTATCGGCAATAAAATTTGATAGCTTTGTTAATTGGGTCTTTATATTGCACCTTTTTCGGTTTAAAACCTTTACTTCCATAGCACTTTTTAAACAAACACGATATATAAATTTAATCCATCGGTCTCTAATTCCACTCCGGAGAGTGGTACCATATTGTTTGATATTAAAGCTAATGGACTGTACGAATGTAACGATCTATAAAAAATTCGACGACTTAGTGTAACTAAATCATTTTTATTAGCAAACGATTATTACGGAGACTGTCCCACGATGCGAACGACAAACAACTTCTTATTTTACATTTATCGCTAAGTAGAAGTCAAGAGTGGCGTCAAAAGTGTGATTGACCAAGATAGACACAGATTGTTGTTCAGTTAACCTAACGATGAACTGAGGTGATAGTACGTCAAGACAAAAACTTTTTTATAGGATATCAGATTCTCAGTCCACTTAGTCATGTATACTCCATCTATCTAAATTTCCAGTTAAGCGCGGTTTTGAACACTCAAATGGTATTCGTGATTAACCTGATTGTACCTGATTTCTTCCGAAATCCAATCAGGTTAATGGTAAATACCATTTTAGTTGAGCTAGTAGTTAAATATGTGAAACATACATGTTGTACCTGGATTTCCATTCACAATTTTAACAGTAATAAAGATAGTGTCGCAAACTTTTCAATGATTTGTCATGCTTTGTTTGAAATGTAATATCATTACAACATTCACTGGACGTGTACGCCATAAAACAAAATTCACAAAGCTGGATGATGCATGTTTCAAAATGTAACTGACAAGTTGTAAGATGTTACACAATAAATTAACCCTTTCAAGGGTGGTGTTTGCAAGGCGCGAACGCTTAATTTTAATTCCAAACTGCCAAGTGGCACCCAGAAGTTTTTAATACAATTTTGCTTTTATAATATTCGCAATGAAAAGCTTTTAATCATTTTCAAATATATTTGTTCGTAAAATCTGGTGTCATTCAAATATTTCAACATTTTAGTAAAATAAGTACTTTGCCCTTGAAAGGGTTAATGTAGACTTTCCCCCCGTCTTGCATTGTCATTATATTTCACACATTACAAAAGGTATGAAAATACCTTTTTTCTATTTTATTATTCTTAAGATTATGAACGAAATTTCGAGATTATTTTGGAATGAGATTGTAGTTATGTTTGTATTTGAGAATGGAAGAGCTGTTTGGGTGTTGGGCTCTGCAGACCGGTGTCTAAATTATGCAGATATTATCCTGAGATTAAATTACATTAAATAATTGACTGTGTACCTGAGATGGTAAAAAAAGCTTGATATTACATTTGAATATTTGGAACAAAAATTAGTAGCTGTTTGTTTACAAGGGTTTTGAATTAATGTAGACAAGTATAATTCATAATAAACTTATCCACTGTCTATAGCAATCCTTATATTTTAATAAATGCGTTTTTTAACAAAACATTTATGGTAGTCAGGGATGTTTTTATTCCTTACCAGAGTGCCTTTAAGTTAAATTCAAAAATTCTAAAATTGTGTCCCATGCAATGCAAACAGATCATTTTCCAGGTTTTTAGAGAGCTAGAGTGATAAAGTCGAATTTCAACGTTTATGGCATCCGTATTATCTTGGAGACTTGGTTCACGAAATGAGAGAAACCTCCACATAGTGAAGCCAGCTCGGTTCCAGATGAATACTCTAATTTATTTTGATCCAGAAGTCCACCTCTCTTTGCCCCATTTTTTGAACTGTTTTTGACATATGCTCTCTTCTGTAAGTTGTATTATCATCTCTCGTGATTTTGTGTTTTTAATTTTACGTTACTGATGAAGCGCTCATGGAAAAGTCAGAAACGTATAATGTTGTTTTTAATAAAAAATTGTCCTTTGCAACTTTATAATTTAATTGTCTGTATCAATGTACTTGTTTTTAATTTGAACTTAGATTGGCAAGCATTATGCCATTGTACAATAATATGATTTAAATTTTTATCCTTATAAATAATCGTTAGGATGATAGACTGTCTAAAAGTAAGAGTCTAAACTATTACCAAATAATGACCAAGTGGACACTACATTCCTTACGACTATCACTTTTCTGTGGTAAATAATAAGCATGAAAATGAGTAAATTGTTGACATTTCATAGCAATGTGAGCATTTTTTAAAAACTTTAAACAGTTAATACACGTGTTTCTGTTAATATATTACGCACAGTACGATAGCCTATGTCCAAAAATATCTTACAAAGTGCTGCTTATCTTTAAAATATTTCAGATTTTAATAGAAATTGCTTTATTTTACATAAAGTTAGAGAACTCTGGTGTATATTTCATTTTTATATTCATATAAACTTTGCATGGAGCCACCAGAAAAAAAAATATTTCCAAACACTCACGCTAAAAATAAATTACGAAGTAGGAGCATCCATCCGAAAATTATATATATATATAATATACATAAATAGATTAGTCAATTTGGGAGATATTAATTTTTTATCCGACCAAAACTAATTTCAACTATTAAAACTTATTTATTAGTAATTCGATACTTTCGTTTCGACGCAGAATAAACAAGAACGAAAAATCATGCGTTAAGCATAGATTGTGTAGCACTTTTCAACGCTTCTAAAATAATTTTACAAATCATTACCGTTTAATAAGCTGAAAGATGACATCTAAGTAAACAATTTGGAAAACGCATAACATATTTAAAAACGTAATTTCAGGAATTTTCAATATATACAATATTCGGAAAAATATCCGAATACTTTTATGTAGCCCTGTATATGATCTATAGATTTGTATATATACATAGGATGCTAAATTTTAGTTTAGTTAGGAAACGCGTAGCACAGTTTAAATTCTCCTTCTGGAGTTTCTGTCAATAAACGGAAATGTGTTCGCGAACTTTTGTGTTGCCCTGTATAGGAGCTACAGAATTTATACACACCACGTAATAGACAAAAGCTAGTTAAGATTAAAATCGCGTTCAGTAACTTAAAACGCACTTCCAGGAATTATTGTTAACAGACAGTAGAGAATTCTTTTGTGTGTCCCTGTAAATGAACGATGACTGCTATACACACACTATTCTGTAGTAAGCCTCTTGTAATGCACCTTAGTAATATATATAAACTTCAATGCGTTTAAAATAGTGGAACATTATTTAAATAAGCCGCAGACGATTTTTCTCCATAGACGTAATGTAACGGAATTCTTTTGACTGTCCCTGTAAAGTAACTCTAAGTGCTATACACCTACTATTCCATATTAAGCTTATTCTAATGCATCTTAGTGATCTATATAAATTTAAATGCGTTTACAATAGTGAAACATTTTTTAAATAAACCGCAAATGATTTTTCCCCATAGACCGCAATGTAACGGAATTCTTTTGAGTGTCCCTGTAAGAAAACTATAAGTGCTACACACTTCAGTTGAAATAGGGAACGTGCCATAGATAACGACAATAACATATAAAAATTGCAGAGCAATCCGAGCATATTTACGGGAGTTAGAGCACGGCCAGACGGCCAGACGGCCAGACAAACCGAAGTCATAAGCACTTTTCAACTTGGTTGGAAAGTGCTAAAAAGGGGTAGTCCGTCAGATGACAAAAACATTTGCCGCAGTGTACGACAGGTAAAATTTCATTGCGTGCCGCCATATTATTTTGTTCAATTTACGAAAAATTAGTTGAAACCCTTTAACATCAGTTATTATTATTATATCAGTTATTATTAATATGTTCAATGTGTTAAAGGAATTCTGTTTGATTTTGTACCTTACTCAATTTTTGTTGGAGTGCATAAGTGATAAATTAAATATGGTCTGCCCAATAAACTGTACTATTTGAATTTCTTAATGCTATCTAACATTTACCGTTCTGAAATACCAGCTATTTATCTGATCTATTTTTTTTCCATGATTTAAACTGTATTTTTTTTTTAAGAGATAATTTCCTGCAATATTTTCTTACACTATTTATTTACAAATGTAGAAAAGCCTTTTATATTTACCTTAGCCTTTTATATATATTAAAATTATATATAATATATTTTTTTATCATATTTCACGAAAACAAGAAAATGAATCAAAAGTTAAAGAACTAAAACATTAAATTTTAAGATTGTACTATTTTTAAATTTAAATCCTAACTAGCTGCAATTGGAACACTATAATGAAAAATAAAATACAATTCTAAAACAATGCCTAAGTAACAAATTTCTTCATTGTCAAATATATTAAATACTGAAAACAAACCTATATCTTATCTTTTTTAAACTAAACTTTAAAAGCTAACTAATCTAAACTTTAAAATTCTAAAAATATGAATTTTGATTTTTAAGGACATTCATCATATATTTAATAACTCTGGTAAAATAGTCATTCAATGCATAAATATTTTATGAATTATAAGATTATTAAGATTAATCGAAATTTTAGTTTAAATTTCTTATTCCGAAAAAAAGATTATTTTATTATTCTCTTATTTCTGAAAAATTAAATTTATATCAATAAATTAAAACAAAACCCATCAGTAAACACACAGCTATATATGTGCTTTAATATAATAAATATTTGCGTTTGTATTTTATACACTTGAATGCTAACGTATACATTTGATTAATAATAATAATAATAATAAAGCTAATACCAAATTTAGTTTTTTCAAAAATGCAATACAAACAAATTTTACATTTCAAAAATCATAGAAAAATGTATTAAATTAAAAAATAATATTTTAACTAGTATATCGACAAAATTATTGTTCATATGCTGGATATAAAATTCATTCTGAAATGAAACAAAATAATATACAAATTATTATAAACTCAGGATCATTTTGCATTTATTTTTATGCATTCTGCTTAATTTTTTAATAAATAAAATGTTAAATAATTTATAGAAAAATGTTTTTAATGTGTAAATTATTTGCAGATATTGCAGTGTTCTGCATATATTAACATGATTTTGAGTGTCATAATTATTTGTTTTTCGCGTTTTATGATGTTTATTGTCGTTTTGTTCATCCGTTATTAAAATATGAATATATATATATATATATATATAGTAAATAATGTAATTTACATCAAAAAATAAATTTTAAGAAAAAAATATTTTTAAAAATTAATTTTGCTAGTTAGATATTTAAATTTTAACTAATGTTGTTATCGAAAACAATATTTTGGTAAAATTAAACCTTTTTTATCAAATTTTAACAATTATTTTATTTAAATAATACTAATAAATCTTATAGCAAATTGAAGTCACAAGCTTCTTTTATAAACAGTATTCATTTTTTCACTAAAATATAAAACAGCTGATGAAGCATTTTTAGATAAATAGAAAAAAGTCGATCAAATAAAAGACGAACACGGGCTTTCAATATTTATCGTTCATGCTCATCATTATAGTGCGGCAAAACACTAAGTAAATGTAACATTGTAACTTTTTTTTTTTTTGAGTTTACGGCTAATTACTCCAAGGCTATTTTCTGTCTCTGTTTTTATATTAACCTGCACTGTGTTAGGCAAATTGGTGATCCGTACATCTTGACTTCTCCTTTTTGGTTAAAAATATTACGTATTCACAATAGAATGATGCATTCGTTATAACAAATTAAACTTAATTTATTATATGCATTGTTTTGTACAGTAATACTGATATTTTTGAACTGCCATCAACTTATACGTTACTAAAATTGATATATAACCATACTCCGCTATTGCATTATTTTTTATTAGGTCATTAAGAAATATGAAGCTTTACAAATCATTGTAAAATGCTAAAAAACTGAAAAAGCTTAGATCTCCAATCGAACTGTATCAATCAATCCAGCAAAACAAGTGAAACATTAACAGAAAAAGCTCAATCACGTGATCAAATCACCCTGAGATTTTTTGTTCGTCGAGCGAATGAAGAAGCCAAACTTAAACATTTGTGCTGTGATCGGTCTAAATCAGGTCACGTGATGCCTTTAATGAATGTTTTGTATTTTGTCTCTGATGTGAGTGAACATACGCAAACACATACATTCCTTTTACGAGAACCATTGTTATTGGAAGGTAAGGAGGCATAGTCGTTGGTTTCTCCTGTTCTCAATCCCAAAAAAGAAAATATTTAAATCACTTCAAACCTGCTCCAAACAGACTAACTGCACATAATTTCCTTACGATCGGGCTGCCCGATTTCCTGACAATGAACACAACCAAAGAGTCACTGAAATGCATAATAGAATAGAATGCTAGAACTCGGCGATCCACTTTCTGCTACGACTGAATCAACCATTTAATGCGCACGGATAATGAAACCTGCAGTTTTCTTAATATTAACGGCATTTTTTCAAACTTTTCCGCACAATATTTATAATTTTTGGTTATTTTTACACCGTTTACATAAAACTTTTTTCATGTTACTTGTTGAGCTCACATATTTTTTTTAGATATAAATAGAATAAAGTCTGTATGATGTTTCTAGGATAAAATGTGTTTCATGAAATTAAATAGGGATAAAATCCGTTGTGTTGGAATTAAATAAAATCTGTTGTTTTTAAATACAAAAATATAAATCAATAAAAATTGTAGCAACGTCATCATATTTAACAAAATAAAATCTAATTTGAATATATTAACCCCATACTATCCTATGAGAGAAAATAAATGTTTTGCCTAATTTTTTCTCCGAAATCTATGGTACTTTGTATTCATGGGAGAACCGCTGTTGCATTCAATGCAATTGAATACGGATCTATTGTGGAGCTGAGTGAAAAGAACATACCAAAAATCACTTTTACGAAACCAGAGTTGAGGTGCAAATTGCCATCCACCTCGAGCGACTCTTAATTCAGCAGAATAGAATATTTCGAAAGATATTTTACAATTAAAATTTATAAACAGTAATATGTGTATTTAGAATAAAATGAAATATTCTTTTTTTTTTCATCATCAAGAAATCTTTTTCAAAACGTAGATTATTTTTTTTTTAAATACATTTTGAAAACGTCGTGTTTTGATGGGATTATAATAGTAAAACGCTTTCTAAATCGGATTCAAAATGCACGATTTCATTGACGTCATTGTTTCGAAAAATATGTTTGATTTTTGATGTAGTGTGGCAACCGGATATTTCAAAAATTGCTAAAAAATTGAAGCCGATAAATGTCGAACGATACTTATTAATAAATGTCGATCGCAAAGACATCAGGTAGATCAAACGTAAACATTGTGTAAGTATCATGGGGGTTAGTCATTAGTAATCTCTTTCTCTCTTTTTTTTTCTTTTTTATACCAAGCAACACCTAACTATTTAATTATCCAAAAAATATTATTACCAAAAAGATAATATTTACCAAAATATGTATTAAAATAGCTACAAAGTCAGAGACATTTCTGTAAAAGACACTATGAAATTAAAAAACAAAATGCGATCACAATGAATAATATTCATTCAAACATCGAATTCTAATTTTGTGTATATAGAAGATGACTGGCACATAATATGTGAAGAATAATAAGGAAAAAGAAATATTGTAGCTTACCAGTATACCGTTCTAGAATAACTGCAAATCTTGTTTTCTTTACCCCACAATGTCTTTCTCTGGGTTCTGCCCTGTGGCTGGGCTACGATGGACATTTGACGGTTGGCCTGGATATATACACAATCAGGTTTTTCTTCTGTCGAGCTCCAGATTTCTATCCTGTTCTGTTTTTTCTCGCCTTTTGAATATATATATATATCTAAGTATCTGGAATTAATATTCATATTAAATATCTTAGATTCATATTTAAGTGAGATTTTATGACTCCGAACTCATAACTATGATGACTATTTTATTGCTTAGAGCCGTCGTGACGCCCCAATGACTGCTAGAAATTTTATTTTTAAATAAAATACATATATATATATATATATATATATATATATATATAGTATTTTTGTAGCTCTGAATTTTAAAGCTTTATTTAATTTTTATGTACATTTTATATGTTATATCTCTGAATTATAGTTGTTGCATATATGATATCTGATTACATTTTCTATTTAAATAAAGCGAAATCTGTTCCTTCCGCATCTGTGTTATTATTACATTTATTATGTCCCTCAAGAAAACTTAACTATAACAGTAGTATAAAAAGACTTTTGATGAGAATTGATTGAATTTTGACGGAATTTTGATGAGAGCAGCTTTATCTTGCAACTTTTAGGACGAGAGTCATGCCTAATTTTCAATGGGATGCTTTTCCAACAATCTTCTGTATTAGGGGTAAAGAACAAGGCATTCGGCCACAATTATTGGATGAAAATTGTGAACATATAACGAATATGACCTCATGCTTATTCATTTTGGGCGTTAAAACCCATTCTATGCTGACAGTTATATTTACGGTTTCGTTCATTTCACGAAACCCTATTACTCCCGCTTCGTTGTCTGTCTGTCACAGAGCTGGTTCTCAGAAACTATATAACTTACAGCCATACAATTTTGTGTATATATATCTGAATACCTACTATGATGCTCAAAATCATAAAATTTGAAAAAATCGTATTATTTTAATATATAGAGATAAAAAACCGAAAATCTAACTGCCTTTTCCTATTAAATTTAAACATTTTTCGTTATAGCAGTTGCCAACAATTAAAAATCCACAATAAAATTATTTCTACAATAATTATTTTTCTATTGAAAAATTTCCACGTGAAAAATGAAAATGAAATAAAAAGTTTCACCAATTGAAATGAAGATTAATATGACGTCATATTGGTAATAAAACGGAGATTTTCAAACATTTCTCAATAATACAAGGAGTATGAGTATGTGTAAATACAGAAAGCAGCTTAATATGACGTCATTAGAGAATTAAAAAGAAAATTAAATTTACATCATATTGGAAGTTTAACGGATTTTTCAAATGCTTGAGAATAATACAAAAAGAGTATCAATATGAGTAATAGAAAATAGTAAATATATGAGTTTGAAGAACGTATTGAATCATGATAAAAACCCGATTGTGGAAATATTGGCATATTTTAACATTTTGAAGGTTACAACAAGTTTAATTTAGAATTTTTTTTTATATATATATAGCATTTAGTCCACATGACAGATATTATTATGACAGAGTAAAATAGCGGGCTTCGTCCGTTATCGGACCGGTTCAGAATTTCGAAAAAACGAGAAAAATAGACCGGTAAATTTTTACTTTATAAAACACACACACATATATATATATATATATATATATATATATATTTTGAAAATGAAATTTATTTGGATTTATTAAAGAAAGGATAAAGTGTTTTGCAAGAAATATTAAACGAAACCCTTTGTGCGATCTTCGATCACACTTACCCTCTTGTTTATAGAAAGTCATCGACGAAATTATAGATAAGTACCTATAATTGTCAATAAAAATAATCCTTTTACTGTATTTTTTACATAAATCATGAGATTTTATTTATTTATTCTTAAGCTAATTAACATTTTGAAATCTGATTGCTAGCGAAAAGGAACACATTTTTGTAAGAAATACATGCAAAAAAATTTTACAAAAATTTAAAATTGTGGGATAAGCAAGGTTTTAAAATTTACTTAAATTTAAAAGAAGAATTTTTTATTTATTTTTTTTTTTTCAACAAGAATTACTTTATCTAACCATATTTACCAATATCTCAAAAATGCATTAAAAGCACAGAAAAAATGTTCAGAATAAAACTTATTTGCATGTTCTTGATGAATATTATGCTTGAAATTCTTGATGTTTAAAAATGCGTTTACGTACTAATTACTATACCTTCCTATTTCAGATTTAAATAAGTGTTTCAAATTCACTGAGGAATTTATATTTACCTTTGATATCTTTAAATTAAGATCAAAAGGTCTTCCATCGTGCTTGTATGTATTTAATAACATTTCATTGAAAAGTATACAATTAATTCAATTAAAACACTCAAACCTGTTTTCAATTTAAGCTTTTTATGAGCGAAAATAGTATTAAATATTTAAGCAAAAATGTTATTGCTACAACTACAAGTTATATTATAAATTTGTTAAAAGTTAGCTCCTTCAGTTCAGGTTTTAGTGTAATTACAAATTTAACATATCACATATCACAAAACTTAAAGAGACATACACCGTTTGATGTATGACCTTTGAAAAACTAAAATCATTTTTCCATTTTCATATCGTCTCCCAGACATTTACTTTTGGATATACATCTTTTTCTACAATGAAGGAAAAACGAAATAAACTTTTTTGAGAACTCGTACAGACATATCAAGTCCGTTTGTCTCCGCAAATCTAGATAAATGATTGCTGTTGAAATACCACCAAGGAAAAACGGGAAAAATGGCAAATGACCCGAGAAGGAACTTTCTTTAAGAAAACGTCAAACATGATGACAAGTTTTCAAAGAATGTTTTGTTTCAAATATGTATTGTAGAAAATGCATATGTGCATTAATAATTTTCTTCCAATTTCAAAAATAACAATGAATTAATTTTCATTTAAGCCAAGATATTTGAAAAGCATTCTAAGTTTTTAGCATTTTTATTCCTGTTTTATTATAATTAAAATAATTTGACACGTTCATGCATCATAAAACTGAACAAAAAACACCGTTTTATATATTATTTTTGAGAAAATAAAATCAGTATATTTCATTACATTTTCATATTGTCCCCCAACTTTCTTGGACTAGATACACACAATGACTCTCAATAAAGAAAAATAAATAAATAAATAAATAAAAATAAGGAGACAAGTCTCAACATGTCTAAAGAAGTGATAACTGTTGAAATTCCGTACAAAAAGCAAGAGTGTCAAATGACCCCGAGAAGTTTCTTTATGCAAAAAAAGGAAACATGTTGACAAGTTCACACAGAATGTTATGTTAGAATTATGTACCGTAGAAAAATACGTTCGAGTTTTTCTTGCTATTTCTAAATTAAATAAATATTTATTTTTCTGCACATAAGGACAGACCATATTAAATAATCTGAATAAACTGTGGTATTAGAGGTTTTTTAATAGAAACATTTTATTTTGTTACACTAAATGGTTATGCTAAAGATTTCATATTTTGACACATGCCTTACTATAATGAAAAATTAATTTAACATATCATTACATTCTAAAAAATAAAGAAAATTACATCATGACACAATAATTCTTCATGAACAATAACATCATAGTTTTAGCAAAAAATAAAGCCGACTTCTAAGGATTGTTTTTTACCTTTGTGTTTTTGGGGCAGTACAGTACAATGAGAAAAATGACACTTTCAAATGTGAGTAAATCGATGTTTTCATTTTGTTATGAAACTTTTTGTTTCAAATATAACAACCCAATGCTTTCAATTCTGAAATACCAGAAATACTCAGAATATTGAAACATGGACATACTCAAAACTGAGCACAAAGATTTCAACTCATTTTTGAAACATGGACACACTCAAAAATGATTAGGGTTAGTTCAAATTCATTTTTGAAACACGGACATGACTCAAAAATGAACACATAGAAGTCACTTCATATTCATTTTTGAAACATGGACATACTCAAATATGAGCACATAATGTTTTATTCTTAAGTGTGTGCATGCTTTCAGAAATGAGTATATACATGTTTCAAACTTGAGTAATTTTAATTCGGAGCCATTTGGACTATGCGGCATACTCAGATTTGAGTATTTTATGCTCAGTTTTGAAAATGTCGTTTTAGAGTGTATTATTATTGTTAGCTTATGTAAACTAAACGAAGTTAAAATTCAAAGAAAATAAGAAATAGATAAAGTTTTAATGCATTTTTCTTTTAAAATTTGTAACCATTATCGCGGTCACATCCATACATATTGATTTATTAGTCACTAGCTGTGATTTGCCAAAACATGACATGCGTGTAAAATATAAAAATATAAAGTAGGTTAAACAGAATGTAAGGAAATATATATCTGTCTATCTATGTCAGAGGAAGAAAATGTAGTTTTGTATAGCATGCTTAGCTTTTAGTTATATTATTTTAATTAAAGATGAAAGTTTTTCTTTATATTTATTAATTTAAATAAAAGGATGGATTTTTATATTTGTTTGCTCTTTTCATGGTCACCTCCCACGAACTCTTTATAGCGAAATGTTCAAGAGTCATTCATTGGTTGGGGTTTATAAGCCCATCTATTTGAAGTCAACCGGAAACCTGACGTACTTCAACTCATATTTTAATGCAATTATAAAAACAAACTCTCTAGAATTATGGTTTTAATAACAATTTTAATTTTTATGTTGAAAAAAAATAAGCATATATATAATCATTTCTATTAAAATATATAGTTTTCATCTTAAAGAATATTGTAGGCATTCTTTTGAAAAAACCATCACAGAGCTTGATTCGCAAAAATTTAAACCCAACACGAACCCCCAAAAATTGAATTGACAGGATCCGCAACGAAAAAAACCGATCCGACTCTACCAAAACCGCGGGATGGGTTGGGTACGAATAAAATCAGGTTACCCTGCTTGATTCAGGGCTGTAATACACAGTCACTAACCAGTAATTAAGAACACGCTTAAATTTCTTTGAAATTAGCCGAATTAGAGCAGTATTATTAATTTTTCATATTTGACGTTCAAAATCTTTAGACAATTTGCTATAAATGATACGTAATTAATAATATATAATGTGTTGTATTCATTTAAAAACAAAGACATTACTCTTGACCCTGGACATATATGTTTTGAATATAATCTAGAGCCATTTTAAATAAAAAATAATTAGGTTTCACACTTGAAGACGTCTTCCGTTTTTGTCGAAACACTTTATTTTTAGCTGTGTTACTTTACGAATAAGTGAATGATATTACAAGTTAGTTAGATCTGGTCAAGATCTTGTCCAATTGAAATAAGTTTTTTTTTTATATTTTCAGATTCTTTCCCGAAAATTCTTTTGAATAATACACATAGTTTCCTTCAAAATAGAAACTTTTGACAGAAACGCAAGTTCTAACTTTTTTGAGGTATTATAAAGATAAATCAGGTGATAATTTATAGATTTCTAACATATAGTTAAATGATTACGATTGAAACATAACTGAATTTATGCAGCTAAAAGGACAGTTGACGGAAGACGGTTCTATATTAAGGAAGAAGTTTCTATAATTAACAAAAAATAATTAGAAGCACAAGCTCTCAAAGAATCTCCCATTGCAATCATGCAATGTAAAATATTTGATAAATATTTCTTATTTTGCTATATTCCTAAATAAACAAATATTTAAAACTCGTTGAAAGCTAGTTTTAAGAACGTCATTGTTAAGTTTTCGTCTTTGATGTGTATAAATTACTGTCAAATAGATCTTCCATCATGCTTAAAACTGTTCATAATATCTTACCGAAAAAAATAAATACATTATTGGATTAAGCGGATTGAAACAATTTAAAATTTTATTTGTGTCTTTAGAAACACATAAAAAAAATTACGCTTTTAAGCTAATTAAAAATGTGCTTTTTTTTTTGTAGAAAACAAATTCCGAAATACGTATGTATTCATCTAAAATATATTAAAGAAATTAAAGCTACTAAATGCATCTTCTGCTTCGAATTTAAAAATATCGAAGCATTTCAATATATACGCACTCATTATTTTAAAACTAACACGGACATTGAATATATTTTTCACATTTCATAATGCGTTACTTTTGAATATTGACAAAATAAAATCAATTATTTTTACAATTTTAATATTTTCTTCCAAAACGTTCTTTCACTCTATTGTACAAAAGAAAAGAAAAAAAATTAAACTCTTTTGGAAAATCATAGATATAGATCAAGACTGTTTTTCTTGAAAAGTCGAGATAAATTATTATTGTTGAAATATCGATGAACACAAATAATAACAATGATAAATTGCCCAAGAGGGACTTATTTCAGAAAACAGAAAGAATTTTGACAAACTTTTAAACAATATTGTGCTGCAAATATTTAATATAGTAAAATGCATAGGAATACCAAGAATTTTTTCGTGTAAGTTTGAAAATATAATTATTTGCGAATATGACTCTAAAACCGACTTACTCTGGCTCAATTTGTTAAATAGATGTAAGAGTTGAAACCAAATATATTATTGTTAGAATAACAAGATATTTCAAAGATGTGTTAAATTGCATGTATATCTTTATTGTTATTAAATTATTTATATATTTAATGTATCACACATCATAAAAATGAAAGGAAAAATACACAGTTTGTTGACATATCAAACACATATTTCCACATCCCTCGAGTTCTGGTAAAGCAAGTACGGGTCGGAAAAAACCGACTTAAGGTCTAGGGCCTGGTTCCCTTCTGGGTGTCCAGCCCCGAAGCTGTTGGGTGACGCCGGTCCGCTCCAAGTGTCTCATGGTGATTCCCCTATTGGGTTCCACGGCGTATCGCAACGACTTACGCCGTCGACACGTGGGTTTAAGGTTGGAGGGTCCGCAGGTAGTGGTCCTCTGGCTGACCGAAGCGCCGTGGGAAGCAGCTCCTACTGGTGAGTTAAAAGTCCTTCAGGACTTGGGGTCGGTGGTCGTCTACGCGCCGGTATTTGTAAAGTAGCACAGCTACAAAAATGTGATTTTGAAATATGAATTATATTAAATAATAATAATAATAATAATAATAATAATAACACGTCGTAACTTGTTGTTAAAGGAAGTGAATTAGCATAGTTCTTTTTTTCACGTTTGATGTTCTTCAACTCTATTGTCTGCAAATTTTCCGATAATCTGTTGTAATGTGGTTCAAAGGCAAAGAAAAAAGTTCTATTTGACTTTAATTGTAAAAATTTTATATAAACTCCCAAACCATGATAAATTAAAGTTAATATGATCTCATGATTGAAATATTTTGTCTCTTCTGAAAAACTTCCTTTTTTAAGTTATATCTCTTTACAAATAAGTGTGCGACATGTTCTTTAACCAAACAAGAAAAAACAAATCGGGTTTCCTTACATGTTCATGGTGTCTTCAAACTATTCTTCTTTTTACACATAATTTTCCCCAATGAAGAATAAAAGAAAAAAAAACACAAAAAACCTGACACTCAAAATTGCGAATTTTTTGAGAGATCATACAGATACATCATTCTAGGTCGTCTCACAATGTTTAGGTAAATTATTACTGTTGAAACATCATCAAAGAAATGAGAAAAAAAATGACAAATTTCTATAAAAGAAACTTCTTTCAGAAACAAAAAAATGTTGACACGATATTAAAGAAGGTTTTGCTAAAAATATGTATTGTAGAAATATTTTAATGTGCTTTAATGGCAAACTATTAACTTAAAGCTTCAAACTCACAGAGGAATTATTTAATGGCTTTTATATATTTTAATTTTTTTCTAACTTTACAAGAAGAAAGTATGGGATTCATGAAAATTTTTGACTACCGGTTTTCGACGAATTTGTACGTTTTAGAAGGTCCTGAACACGATTTGACTGTTTTTAGAAAATATCAGTCTGTGACTCTGTGACTCTGTCTGTCTGTATATGACAAAAATTTTATAAGCGCTCTATCTCAAGAACTAAGGCACGAAATTTAATAAAACTTTATATTCAGTTAGTCCGTGATATAAATTGGTGCTGATTAGTTTTTGGTGAAAATCACTCAATAGGTGGCGCTGCTATACTGCATTTTTTCGATTTCCACAAAAGCTCTATCTCATGAACTAATGCACTTATTTTCATCAAGCTTCAAATTCATTTAGACCTTGACATAAATAGACGCTGATTCACTCTTGGTGTAGATATCCTAACAGGTGGCACTGCTACACCATATTTTTCATGATTTTTAGTATAGCTATATTTCAGGAACTATTGCACGGAATTTCATCAAACTTCAGATTCAGATACACGTTGATATAAGTTGTTGTTGATTAGATTTTGGTTTAAATATCCCAAAAGGTGGCGCTGCTATGCTACATTTTGCAGGATTTACACAATTTTAACAATAGTCATATCTAACTAATAGTCATGTCTAAAGAACTAATGCACAGAATTTAATAAAACTTTAGATTTAGTTACATTTTTATATAAATTGGTGCTGATTCTTTTTTGTGTATGCGAAACCTATGTGACATAGAAAACGTTTTGGGATTGGCACATCCGACTAATTTGCTTTGATCTTTATACTAGCTTTTCTCCTTTATTGCGCCTCCTCATATCATTCATTTGGATATATCTATAATTTACCATATCTCTCGGCAAAAATAATGTTCTATGTGAAAAGCACATTTAAAATAAATTTTTTATGTAATGTGAATTACAATAAGTATGTCTATCGTTAAATTGTCTTAGAAATTAGTAATACGTGTTTAAACTACCATTTTGGAGACAAAAAAATTTTAGTTATAATATTTCTTATTATTTTTAAAACGCTTTGCCATATCTACATTCTGCTATATAGCATATTATTTCTTTCCAGACACGCGCAATATAACAAAATGTAACAAGAGGTTACTGTATTATCAATAGATCTTTCGACATGCTTTGCTGATACTAAATTAATGACATTTCATTAAAAAATGCATAAATCATTCAATTAAAAGGCTCGAGATAGGTTAACCATTTTGCCTTCATGCATCACCAGTGGATACATTCTGGAACAAAAAAAAAACGCACTAGAAAATTTCCTATTTTTGTATGCTTTTTCATTGTTTTTTATTTTAAGTATACTGAATTTTTTATTATTTTTCTTACCACAATTTTTAGATATGTAATTGGAACACTGAAAAGATTTCAGTGGGGGAAAAAGACTTTTGAAAAGTTTAAATTTCAAGGTAATTTAAAACATGGCGTAAAGAATTATATTGACGATTTGTGAAAAAGAAAACGATTATTCTGTTTTGGAAATAAGAAATACATTTTGATTAAAGTAATAATAAAAAATTAATGTATATGAGGCTTTCTTCCGAAAATTTTGAACACTATTTAAATTTTTTAAGACTTTAGACAGTAAGTATGACTTAAGACTACCCCGTTGCACGTCTAAACCAGACGATTGCTATAAAATAAACACACAATTACCTTATAAAAACCTTTGGGCTTCGATATTTCTGCAAAAACAATGCAGCAATAGCTAACCGGAAAAGGATTAATAGCTAATACACTTGAAAATAAAAACGCTACAGACTCAGAAAAAAAAGACTGTGATTGGAAAGCAATTTTAAAAATTGCACTATTAACAATTGTTTCAAACTCAAAAATTGTAACAAACTCAAAGAATATTTTCTGATTAATCAAAATCCAAATTTTGTGCCATGGTAGAAATCCAAACGCAAGGCATCAAAATAGTGAAAGATATATTGAAAATTGCACTCTTAAAACAGTCATGCATTCTCTTTATGTTATGGTATGGGGTTGCATAATTTATTATGGAGATCATCAAATATTTACCTTGAAAGGATAATTACACAGAAATATATTTAAATGTTTTAAAAGATCATGCACACATCCATCACATTCATAGTTTTCCACACACTTAGAAAATCTCTAAATAAACACGATAACGCTTTTTAATGCAAGTTGGCCCGCGGAAAATAAATTTACGTTTTCAAAAGAAATTAATTCTCAGATGTGAGCAAGCATATTTATCAATCATATATTTTTAATTTAAATATATTTTAACATGGAATGCCTTGTAATTTCATCATCAACATGGTATGTAGAAATTACATAACAGTTCAGATATAAGTTCATTAGAAAATGTAAAGACTGATATAATGGAAAAATGTAATTGTTTAAACATGCAAATTTATCAGAGTTGAAAATCTTTATTTACAGTTCTCAACATAATGTAATAGTTGTAAATTATCAAAAAAAAAACTATATAATTCTATGCTAAATCGTGTAAATAATTTTTATTAAAAGAAGAGCGAAGTAATTAAATTCTGGGAAATTTTTATGAATACAAAATTTATTATGTACATATTTCAACCATTTAATCTTCATTACGAAATTTTGTTTCATTAATGTATATTTAATAAGAAAATTTGTTTAAATTTCATTCAGAATTCTGCAGAAACAAACATAATAGGGGTTTGCAGAATGGTAATATTGATTTTTGATGTTTTTCTTTATTCGTATACAAATGTGTAATTTTCAAATAATGAATAAACACATTACATGTGCGCAAATTCATCCCGAGAAACATATTTCATTATTGTAATGTATTGGAAGATATTTGAAATATAAAGCTCAAAATCAAATTTTCTACTGTGGGGCATATTTTTCCCACCCTGTATATCCTATGTAAAGTTACACTCCATCCCACAATCCATTTGTCCTCTACTGGATACATGATCTATAAAAGCTTATTTCCCATGTAACAATTTAAAAGCGACATCAAACGTGTCTTACTTTATTGGGATTAAAACTCATGCATTTATTCTCTATGCTGGATTATAAGAGATGTTAGATAAAAAATATATTTATAATATTGCACAAAATGTCCCACGGTACAAAAAAATATTTTGGGATACAATATATATTTTGGGTACGCTTTTTAACATTTTATCAACAAGAAAATAAATTTGGTCTGGCGTTTTTTTTTCTTTTATTTTTGAATTCAGCATTAAATATGAACAGTCATTAGTATGATTTGCGAGAATTCCATCATAGGCTAATAAAGGGAATTATTTTTGTCATTGTTTTTTTTTTTTAAATGAGGAATATCATAAAAAACATTTATGTTTAGATGCATTCTATAATAAATATAGAGTACTAATTTTTAAAACCATGTGTTGCTTTTCTTTGACAAATATTTGGCTCCAATGATTGGCCCTACTGAATCGACAGCACGAATATTTTAGTTATAATGCTCAGTATGTTTAAGTTTGAGATAACATGTCTCATAACTTCCTTTCTGGTGTAATTTTTTTTTAAATTTGCTGTCAGGATATTAAATACTTGTGATTAACTGAAGGCCAGTAAGGAGGAAATCTAGGATTGAAGCGCGCTCGCATAACTCCATCTGGAGTGAAAACATTGAAATTTGAGGTTTTTATTTACATTTTAAAATTGCATTACAATTTAAGTAGTTAATACTTGAAAGCGAATAAAAAAAAACGCTTCGGTATGTAGAAAATATTTTTAAAAGAATTCTTAAAATTCAAGCATTTTAAAAATACGCAAACTGTTGATTATTTTCATTCCTAAGATTTAAGAATACCAACACTGTTGAATATTTTCGATCATAACTTTTAAAGTAAAAAAATCTCAAAAAAATTTTAAACATATAATTATCTTTTCATTAAGTGTAAAGAAAAAGTTTGATGAACCTTTATAGCATTTTGTGAGAAGTAATTTTCTTATACAAATATTTGTTTTATATTTCGAAAGCTTGTATTTCCAATTATACACTGTATTATAAAGCTACATTTACGTGGATGATATTAATTGACATTGTTGTGCGAAAAAAATCATATAAATAGTTAACGCAATTTCTTCGTATATTATCTAAAAGTAAAAAATAAATATATTAATTCATTGCCTTTTGAAATTGAAATATTTTATATCTGTAAACATATTTCTGTGATAGACTTAAACGTTTTCTTACGTCGTAAAAAGAAATTGAGATAACATTTTCATATTTAGGATAAAAAGCCTTTACTGTATAAAAGAAAAAAAAAGAGAGTTTTTTGTAACTTCCTAGTAATATTCAGAGTTTAATACTCAATTCCTAACTTTACTAAATTTCATGCAAAGTTTCATAGATAGTTACAGTTTCGAAGAAATATGCAGTTTTCTAGCGGAGATATTAGTTTGTCAATGCACGAAATATCGGTTTAACAAAGCATTATGTCAAGGAGAGCAGACAAATCGTACTAAGAAAAAAATGACATGAAATATTCTTGGCTTGCGTTAATTATTTAAAACAGTGCTAAGAGTAAAGTAATGACTAAGCGAAAGGCAATCAAAAAATTTTAGGACAAAATCAACCGTATTGTGTAAATTTAAAAGAACAGTTGGAAGATGAATTTAATAGACATAATACACCAATCGCTTTGTCTAACAATCCTTCAAATACGAATAAAAAGTACCTGTTAAATTTATCATGTCTTTGTTTTCTAATGAAGTTGTTTCTAGTGAAGTTGTTACCTATACTTTACTGATAGAAAGAACGCTCGGATTTCAGAATTTGTTATTTTCGAAGATTTGAAAATAACCTTTTGAAATATTTTATTTCAAAAGGTGATGTCTTATCTTATCTATAAATTACCAATGATACATGGTATTATATAGTATAGGTAAAATATAGGTTGCTGTTTATGGAGATTAGTTCTTTGGGGAAACAAGCATAATAGTTGTTAATGTTAAATTCCTCAACGGGTAAACGAGAACTTATCACTGAATAACACAAATGCGAGAAATTCTACATTAATGGTAATTCATTGAGAGCATCCACTTTTGAAATTTCACTCCGCATGAACAGCTATTTGAATTTATAGATTGGGGCTTATACATGTGAGAGGGGTGCATGTCTGTGTCATGAAAGATCCACAAAGTAGTATTCCCAAAAACCATTATGGTATGCTGCCTTTTATGTATTTGTTGTCGGATATGTTTCAAATGCTTCAAAAGATGCTATGTTATTTACAGTGTCTGTATGCACATGCACATTCAACAGATTCATTTAAATAGTTAAAGAGCCTATTTTATGAAGAATTTGATTGGTACTGGGAACATCTGTAAGTGAAGAAAGTTACCAATCGGTAATTTTCCAAGGTACAATCTTTGTGTTATCTACTACCGTTCTGCTTTATCACAAATCAGATGAATATATGCCGTCATTGATTCTCTATGTCACCTAACTCTTATTTAAATACATTAATTTTGTCATGATGTGATGTTTCTGCGAAATTATAGAAGAACCGACTCGTACCTAAAAAGAAAAAAAAAAAAAAAAAAAGCTTTTATGTATTCGTGGATTTCCCCTTTTTTGTATGATTGGAATTTTTTGCTTTCACTGTATATGATTTCCACATTCCAGTTAATTTTAATTTTATTACAATATTCTCGTTCTGCCGTATTTTCACATAAAGATACATAGGTGTGTCAAAATGCTTTGAAATTCACACGAATAATTCTTTTGACAAAACAATTGTATGTAATCAGGCGTATACTGAAAATTTATTTACGTATAATTTACAGAATTGTTATATGTAGTTATCAAAAGAAGTTATTTTTCAAACAAACGTAAAACAAATTTCAGAAATTGCCGATAAAGTTGTTATATTTAACGAGTTATCGGGATAAGGATTACAAAAGAGTAGCCACAAACAAGCAACGAAATATAAACATTAGATTTTTTTAAAAAATAAAATAGCTTGTTTGATTATTTGACACTTAAATGAAACTTCTTCAGAATTTCATTTAGGTAGGGATGCAAATAATTTTCTATTTGTTTGAAGACGAATTGTATCAAATGAATTAAATAAGAAGAAAATGAAAAAAAAAACAATTAAGAAGGAAAAGAAAAAAAGAATATCTTCAAGAAATAAAATCCTATATTGATTTCAGCTATAAAAAAAGGACTTTTTTTCCAAATTTTAAATACTGCACCAAAAGTTTAGCTTAGACAGTCGCATTGGAGTAGTTATGCTGATTTTAAGCAGATTTTTCAATATTTTATTTAATAACATCTTCCTGTTACTATTTTAACATTAGTTATTTCGCTATTCACGAACTCGTATGCACGTGCATACAAACGCACATGAATGCCTTGCATTTAATGCTCTGTATTATAGAGATTTAAGTGTATGCTATATCTTAATATCTCGTGTATAAATACCGACTGATATTCAGATGAAGCTATGGTATACATCAATGAAATATATCAAATGTAAGATACGTTAATAATAATGATAGATTAGATGAATTAATGATGTGTAAACGGAATATTAATATGAAGTGCAAATGAAGTAATTAATTTTCTTATTAAAAATCGTGTAAAATATTATATCCTTGTTATTTTATTTCCATTTTATTTTTTTTAACAATACGCTTATTGTAATGTTCTCTTATACATACCTTCATGAAATGTTTTCTGTAATATGTAATGGAATTTGCTTACTGCAAATGATTATTTAGTTATAAACAAAAATCATCAAAAAGAAAAATTAATGAGTTTCATAATTATTTATTTGATGCATAAAATTTGGATATTTAGATATTTTAAATCAATAATGATGGCTAAAGAGAACATTGATCACATTCCTTACTATAGGGTAAAGTAGGGTAAATTCGGATACCTTATTATTAGTTTCTTCTTGCATGCAGCATTTCAAACAGAATTTAAAGTAGTTTTACGTAGATAATTTGCAGTTATGCCTTATAGAATCATATTCTTCCTGCTACACGATTAGGTTTTTTGTATTAATAATTTTTTTAGAAAAAGTCGAATCTCATGATCATTTCTACAGGTGGGATAAAACCGCGTGCATATGTTAGTCATACAAAAAAATAAAAATAATAATCTTTCTTTTGAAAAGGTACAAAATGTTTTATTTTTATACTTTAACTAAAAGCATTAACTATTAATTATTAAATTTTAAGTTTAATTATTTAATATTAAAAGACAATATGTTAATAATCCTTATTAGAATTTAAGAAATTGCAGAAAAGAAGCTCACATGATTATCAGTTTCGGGAAAATTATAATTATTCTTATCCATGTCATTTGACTGCCTATTCTTCAAGCATTGCATTTCCAGCATCGTAGCATAATATGCAATTTTTCCAAGTAGGATATCCGGTCTCACCCCAACAGCTAGAAATGATAGCAAAATTTTTAATGCGGGAAATAAATCCTTATTAAATAAGTTTTACACATCTATATAAAAATGTTCAATAAATTTAAATGTGTTCGTATTTAAGAATTTGAAAATTAGCAAATATTAAAACATAAAAAATATATAAAAGAAACTTTACAATACATAAATTGCACAAATGCTAGTATGGAGACACCATAATGACCGCTTCTTCTTATTATTGCTTAAAGGTAAGTATTTCAACCAGCATCTGTTATAGGGCAGATCAAATCGAATAAGAGCTGAGATATCGTGTTTCATCCGACTATACGATTTTAAATTACTTTTGCCTACTATTGGTATCCATGTCAAAATGAATTCACTGTTTTTTTTATTATTATTTATTTTGTACATGAAGAACTCTAAAATTATGCGGTTAGATAAATAATTCAATTGACATGATTTCATTTTTCCATTAGAAAAATAAGGCGCTTAATGACAATGATAAACTAAATATATATATATATAATTTTTTTAAAGTAAGACGTCAACTCTTTCTTTCTCTGTTCTTTACACTCTGGAGCATAGTCTATAAGTCCTTATGACTACAGTTTTTCTGGATTTTTCCCGCACTCTAACTCGCGTAAATATTCTTTTATCACCATGAGGAGTTTTGTATGTGTTATTGAGGTTTACCATAGGACATTCCCCTTAAAAATGAAGAGTGAGTAATTTATTGTTCGTTTACAGGAACACACGAATGAATTCCGCTACACTATGGTCCTAAGGGGAATAATCATTCGCATTACATTTCAACGAAGTTACACTATTTCATACAAAATGAAATTAATGTGAATTATTGATCTGTAGTTCAACATTCTTTCGGTAGAATAAAGAGTGCATATATCTGTTTGTTTATTTATAGAGGCACACAATAGAATTCTGTTACATTATGACCAATGGAGAAAAATCGTTTACTACGTATTTTTAAAATGTTACACCTTGTCAAACATAATAAAAATGGTATATATACTGGGATTCACTAAAAGATGCTTACTATAGTATGTGGTGTACGTAGTATTTATGGTTTATTTAGAGAGATAGACAAAATATCCGGTTATACTACTTTCTGTGAACGATAAATGCTGGGAAGTAATGTTTTCAGTTGTTGTATGCGTTTTTGATTTAATTTGTTTTATACTGAGTTTTTTAAGTAAGTTTTTGCATCTTACATGTTGAGTATAAATTTTGTAGACCATATACATGGACATACAAAGGAAAAAAAAACACGATAAATACTATTTATGGGCGTGAATTTCTAGTGGGTGGTTCAAATTATGTTATGCACTTTTGATTTGAACTGTATTTTGTATATTAAGAGATGTTTGAGGAATATAAATAAATTTATATCACTATGCAAAGAACTGGACATATTGCCATCAAAGAATGGTAATTTCTCGAACTGTGTTTTTAGTTGTGTTAAGCATTATTTACCCGAAATAAACTTTAGCTTAATATGTTATTTATAAAAATATAGAGAGCATCTACAGAGTTGTACCAAAGAATGCAAATACTTTTCCATCTATTAGCCAAAATTGTCGAAGGTGATTTTGTAACTGTGTTCTGAGTCTTCTAAGTGCAATAATATGTAGAATATTATAAAGTATATATACATTTATAAACGTTATATACAGGGCTGCACAAATGAGTTGCTGTGTTGCTTTCCTATTACGGACTGTTATTATTGAAATTGTGTTTTCGAATGTGTTATGCGTTTTCTAAGTTGTTTACTTATCTGTCTTCTTTCATCCTATTAAACAGTGAAATTTCGTTACAGAATTTGGATGTGTTGCAAAGTGTTTCGTAATCTATGTTAGACGCATGATTTTGCTATCGAAATATGTGTAAATATAATTAACTGTTAAAAGGAAGACTATGAAAAGTAAAGTGAAATGACTAATAGTTACATGGTAGATTTTCTAAATGTGTATCAATTAATGCCTTGAATTATATAAAAATAAAATTTTAAAAAGCGGATTGTTGCGAAAGTATTTTTAGTAATGTATTTATGTAAATGTAATACTTTTTTCTTTTAAATAAAAACTGATAATATACTTTTTAAAGTTTCAATTAAAAGTTTTTCTAACTGTCATATCCAAAAGAATTGCTACGAATCTTATCATGCTGATAAGAAAGAAGTGGGAAAATCATGCGTTAAGCATAAATTATGAAACACTTTCCACCACAACACTTAACAAAACTTCACCGTTTAATAAAGTGAAAGATGATGTCTAAATAAACAATTTGGAAAACGCCCAACACATTTGAAAACCCAACTTCAGTAATTACCATAGATAGTATGAAAAATATCCCAGTTCTTTTGTACAGTACATGTATAGGATCTATAGATTTGTATGTATACTACATAGTATGCTAAAATTTAGTTTAGTTAGGAAACGCATAGTACAGTCGAAAATTATCCTTCAGCAGTTTTCGTGAATAAACGAAAATGTACTCAAGATCTCTTGTGAAGGCCTGTATGTGGTCTCTAGAATGTATACACATCAAGTAATATGCGAAAAAATAGTTCAATTTAGAAACGCGTACCACACTTCCAGCAAATATTGTTCATAGACAGTTCTGTAACCGAATTATTTTGCGTTCCCCTGTAAATGAACGACGAATACTATGCAAACCCTATTCTATAGTAATAGACCACTATTATCACACACTATTATCATCTTGTAGTGCACCTCAGTGATATATCTCAATTTCAATATGAGTGGAATAGTGTTTTCTCATTAAAATACAGCGCAAACGATTTTCTGAAATAGACCGCAATGTAAAGGAATTCTTTTGAGCGTCCCTGTAAATGAACGATAAATGCTATGCACATCATATTCTACAGAAAAAATCTTGTAGTGTACCTCATTTTTTTATATCAAGTAACATCATTAATGTACACCGCAAATGCGTTTTCCCCATGGACTGCAGTGTAACAGAATTATTTTGATTGTCCCTATAAATGGTCTATAAATACTACACACTTTTTTCAATACCGAACATGGTATAATAAACTTCAATAACATAGATCAATTTCGTGGAACTCCGAGTATATTTATGCGAGTTAGAGCAGAGACAGGCAGACAGATAAACCGAATTCATAAACACTTTTCAACTATGTTGGAAAGTGTTAAAAAGACTACTTTACAAAAAATGGATTGTATGGTACGTTAATAAAACGATGACAATAAATTCAGTCCTACCTGATGCGATAAATAATAGAAAAACAATCATTTTAATTTGCAGAAAATACTTTTTAATTCTGTGTGGTTTATTTTGATATAATAGCAGCATATAAATATTAAAACTGAAACGAAATCTTAAAAGTTCATATCAAAATCATAATTTCACTATATATTACAGTTTTATGACCAAAGAACATAGATGTAGAACATTCAATCAATTTTGAATGATTAGTTAGTGAGTTATTAATTCCTTCAAAATGATCCAATTAATATTAATGAGAGCCGTTCGTTATTTAGATATAACTCCCACAATAGCTTAAGTACTTCTTTAGTGAGATACAAATTACTGAAAAATGAATTAATTAATGTAAAAGAGAAATTTTCGTTATTTAGATATAACTCAAACAATAGGTTGAGTTTTCCGTTAGTTTTGTTTTCATATGTTATTTCGTAAAACATCAATTATAATACTTGTCCATATTTTGAATTAAATTTTTTTATCTAAATATTACTTATTAATTAAAAATGTGGTTATTGAAAATTCTAAATAAAACGAGCAATCTTCGTCACCTTTAGAATCTCCATGTTTGGAAACAACTCAATTCGTATAAATTATTGTAAGCTGCTAACCATAAGTTATCAGCAAATGTCTATAATTGGCAATTTAAAGAATAATTCTTTAGACTAAAATGAAAAAATCGCCTTTATATCATTTTACGCCTTTTAAATATAGCAAGCCACCTAATATATATTTCTGGATTTCTAAAAGAGTATCGTTACTTTTTTTTGTCAAATAAATGTTATATCAATGCTTTCAAAGTTTAAGTCTCAAGTTATATCAATTAACTGTCAAAGTTATATATCAGTTAACTTCCAAAGTTATATCAATTAGCTTTCAAAGTGTGTTTCCCATTACTCACATAGTCACTCAACACGTTTTAACTCATATTTAGCATGTTTTCTAAGTTATACCAATAACAATTTATGTTTTGGATAACTCTGGCATGCTGAAATAAAAACAAAATATAGGACTTATTAATGATATTTTGAATGTTCATAATAAATGAACCTTCATTCTGTGCTCAAAATAAATTAACTACAACATGAGTATAGAAAATTATAAATTAAGAATATTATTCTGCGAATTTTAGAATTTAAGCTATGACTATATTTCGGATTTTTTTTCTTCTGTACATTGAACAGATGTATAAAGTAAAATTTCATTAGCATGGTTAAAATACTTGAATTATATATAATGTAAGTGTAAAAGAAAAAAGTATCAAATTCATACCAATTTAAATATAATTCGTTCAGTTTTACCAAATCCGGCTATTCGTTCTCATTCAAAAGGGTTAAAATGAAAAAAAGCATTCATTTGTGCTTACTTTTTTCTCTTATTAAAGAACTATCTCTGATTTAAGACTGTTACAGGCATGTGGAAATATTTTTAGGCATAGCAAGAAGATGCACACTCGGGATGGAAATCCAATTATCGTTTTTTCACAAGATATACTAGTTTTTGGCACATAAAATGGAGTATCAGAACCAACAAATAATCCCAGAGGAAAACAACACACAAAAGAAGAATAATATTAGATTTAATGTTGTGGGGAAAAACTTAAGGCTGCATTCCCAAATTAGAAGGATTCTCAGTTTATTGTCTTTTATAAGAACGGATATGGGTATTGATTTTTTTTATTTATCTACTCAATATGTGTTAGAAAATAATTCTTAAAATCAGATACGTTGCACATTTACTATATTTAACATAGAAATAATACCGAATATTCATTAAAGAATGCCGAATAGCAAATAGAAAATATGTGAAATTCGATACCGTAAGCCACTGTTAAGAATTTAGAAAATAAATACAGGCATGAAAAGAAAATTAGAAGAAAATCTTATGTAAAATTCTACATTTTAAAATTTGATATATACATTGTATAAAGTAACTTCACTTAAAAAATTCGATATTCTGAGAAAGCAATTGCTTTTAATCACTAAGGGTTCTAGGCGTCGATGCATTGCCGCGCTACTCAAATAGCATGGTCTTATTAGACAGCTTCTGGAGTAACGAACCAATGATTTGCTAAATGTATCTTATGACAGTATGAAGGTAAGAGAAAATATAGCTTTCAGTTCAGTCAGTATCTGCCCTAGGAAAGTTAAGATGTAAGAAAGTTTATTGAGATGCTTTGACTGAGCACTGATTAATAATGTGTTAGAAGGTGTTACCCTTCTTTATGTATCTGCGCTATTTCTGCGTTATTTCTTTTCTGTAAATATTTGTGCCATTACTATATTTTGAAATTTATAGAAAGCTGATCTTAATTTTGAGAACATACACAACATTTTATAATAGTATGATACTTTTTTGATGTGCTAAAGCATATTTTTAAAAAAATAAATATGAGCATGAAAAGAAAATTAGAAGAAAATCTTATGTAAAATTCTACATTTTAAAATTTGATATATACATTGTATAAAGTAACTTCACTTAAAAAATTCGATATTCTGAGAAAGCAATTGCTTTTAATCACTAAGGGTTCTAGGCGTCGATGCATTGCCGCGCTACTCAAATAGCATGGTCTTATTAGACAGCTTCTGAAGAAACGAACCAATGATTTGCTAAATGTATTTTATGACAGTATGAAGGGAAGAGAAAATATAGCTTTCAGTTCAGTCAGTATCTGCCCTACGAAAGTTAAGATGTAAGAAAGTTTATTGAGATGCTTTGACTGAGCACTGATTAATAATGTGTTAGAAGGTGTTACCCTTCTTTATGTATCTGCGTTATTTCTGCGTTATTTCTTTTCTGTAAATATTTGTGCCATTACTATATTTTGAAATTTATAGAAAGCTGATCTTAATTTTGAGAACATACACAACATTTTACAATAGTATGATACTTTTTTGATGTGATAAAGCATATTTTTTTTTATAAATATGAGCATTACAAATAAAACAGTGGCATAATAATGTCATTTTTCATCGCACCAAAAGCATTTTTGATAGTTCATTCAAGAAAACTACCCCCTATTCTGATAGTAAAAACTTTTACTCTCTACTTGGTGATGTTTGCTATACTAAAGAACTGCAGTCTGGTGATTTGCTAGTGGAAGTTTGATTAGCCAAATCAAAAGGAATCACTCTCAAACTACAAAAGAAGGCGACCCATTCTCTGTACAGCTTAGACCCATTCAACTCTGAATACTAACCGTGGTGTAATATCTGAACCTGATATTTTATACTCCACAAAAGAAGAACTCCTGAAGAATTTAAGCCATCAAAATCTTATTTAATTAATTAAATTAATTAATTCATTATTTTTATTAATGTACGTCGAAACAAATCGCTCCTCTGGATGTCAAACACCATTGAAGGGCAGTTCTGATTGGTAGCTGAAAGGATTGTAGGTACGGCTGGATGTCAACCGGGCAATAGTGACTGGTGCACGTAAAAGTCATAAGCTGATTGCAAGTTCTTTATAGTAAATTTTGTCCTGTTTTCAAAAAAAATTACTCTGATATTCGAACAGCGATTTGTGGTTTTTTCGCAATTTATTTTATGCGATTTTTAGACTTTTTTCATGTCCTGGTGCCCTTTATATATTTTATTTCAGAAATTGGCAACGATAACTTACTCTATTTGTATGTCAAAAAAAAGCGTCATTTTGTTTCTGTTTCAACCACGCCATTTTGTTTCGGATTCAAAAATTAACGATAATTCTTAATGTTAAAGGTCGTTAGTTTAATTTATATGGGGGATTATTGTCCGGTAGTAATTTAAATATCGCGTTAATGATCTGATCGAAACTCCCTACATCTCCCCCCTGCTTCCCAAATCAGATCTTTTCCAATATTAGTCAGATAGAAACGAAAAGGTTTCTTGCATTCTTCACAAGTCCTTAGGTAGCAATAAATAAACTTCGGTATAATTTATTAGCCCTTGGCTACCACTATTTCTGAACATTAATCACGAGGATGTGGATTTACTTTCTCGGGTTCTATAAGCCAGATTTCAAAGAGAATTGGTTCATTCAACTTAACATAAATTAATTAAGATACAGATAACTAAGTAAGACATAAATTTCGTACCCCGTGGCAGTAGAAAGTGGAACTAAACAATTTTGAGGCTCGTGCACAGCACGCCTGCCATATCATGCCGTAGGCAACAGGCAGACGTGCCAGTTTTGTTCGGAAAGAGGTTTGTTTAGAACAAAGTGAGTTTCATGTCGAAGGAAAGTGAAACGAAATGATTCTGCATTTAAAATTAGTTCGATTCAAACGAAATTTTTTCTAACATTCTTCCCAGATTTTCCCAAGTACTAAATAAACTTCGGTATCATTTTTTCAGTGTTTGGTTACCATCATTTATGAATATTAATTTCCAGGGGGGATGTATTTTCTCGGGTTCTATGAGCCCGATTTCAACAAGAATTTGTTCATCAACTTAAAATGAACTAATTAAGATATAGCTAACTAAGTAAGATATAGATTTCGCGCCCGAGGTGGTGTAAATCGAAACTAAAAGATATTGCAGTGCTTGCACGCCTGCTGTACTGTGCCGTAGGCAGCGACGGGTGCCGGAGTTTAGTTGGGATAGAGGTTTGTTTAAAACAGAATGCTCCCCTGGTGGTAGAGACTGGAAATAAAATATTTTGTAGTGCATGGCCAGCACGATTTCTATACGATGCGGCAGCGGTGACGCGTGTCGGAAATTTGTTTGGCATTGAAAGTACTCCCTGGCGCTGGAATTTAAAAAAAAATTCTGCGCGTGCATGAAAATGGCTATTTTAATCGAAACCGCAGAAGGAAGTCGCCAGTTTGATAATCCCATACATAGAAATATTCTGATTTTCACTCATTCTCGAGTATTAAGAAAACTATTGGAGGAGTTTATTCGAAACTCACAGTATGTACGTTTATTTTTCGGATTTCGAAAATGCAGGTTTTGCGAAAATCAGATGGTAACTACTTTTAATTTTGACCAGAAACTTTGAATTAACTGATCTAGACATTTTAGGGGATGGTATTAATTTTACTTCCGCTTCGGTGTCCGTATCTCTATTTAATTTCCGAAAGACGAAATGGTTACCAGGAAAACGTTTCGTGCAACGATTTTGAGAGTGATTTTGCGTTTCGTATTATTTTTTAACGGCCCCGTGCAACGCCGGGCGGATCAGCTAGTGAGAAAATAATGGAAAAAATACTTAGAAAGTTTTGCAGTTTATCAGTAAAAGATCCAATTTGGAGATTATTTAGTTTTATTTTGTAATTTTTACTGTAATTAAAATCATTTGTATATCAATAGTATTTTTTTTTTAATTAGTTAATGTGTAAAGTTACATTTCATGAAATAAATCAGATATTAATCTATATTTTGAATTTTAAAATAGTTTTTCATCACAAACATCATCATAGTTTCACAGGCATTTATAGTATATTTAGACTGTCTCGTTTGACAACAGTGAATGAAACAAGAATCAGTGCCCATAAGGCGCACTCCATTTTGAAAAGGATAAACACTTAAAAATTTATATTGTTTTTATAAATTATTTTTTTACGGAAAATGAATATTTATTAAACTAAAAATAAGATTATATTTTGGATGGTTAAAGAAATGAAGTATTATTATAAATATGTGAACAGAATAATCAAGAAAACAACTTTGAAGTTTCCAACGGACATAATTCATTACATTTAAATTCAATTAATTTAGAAACAAATGATTAAAATATAAAAATTTGTGACAATATATTAAAGTATAAAAAATCCATAAAATATTTTCCATTCATAATATTTTAAAATTTAAATTTTTATAAATTGTCAAAAATACAAACTAGAATATATAAAAATCCAAAACTATGTTATAAAAATATTTTTTACAAAATTGCAAAGAATGTCAAGTATTCAAAAAATGTTATCAGGCATACATGTATCCGTTTAGAAAGATTGATGAGATAGAAATTTTGAAATGAAACAAACGATCAAAAATAGATTTGCTTAGCTACGTCGATAGTGAAGTAACAGATGGTCTTTCAATGTTATGCTGTGTCTTTGTAGAAGTAATTTAAGTAAGAAAAAGCTCACGTATTATCTGAGAATTTTCATCTCTTGAAAAATATGAGCTGAAATATTTTAATGTATTTACAGCATGTTTATGTATGCTGCGCTCTCGTGTAACACGCTTATCCTTTAGAAGCGTACACTTATATTTGCCGTTTTATACCTGATTTGCAAGAAGGAAATCTAACAAAAATAAGGAAAAAATATTTCCAAAAGAGTATTTTCTGTTAAACTCTAAAAGTTATAATTAATATTACACAATAATCACAAAGCATTGCTTCATGATTTCGTATATTAAAATAGAAAATTAGTGTCCAATGATCAAATATACAGAGTCCAGTAATGACGCCACGAGATAAAGAGTTATGCAGGGTAAATGCATAACTCTCTCTACTAAAAGAAAGTTTGTTTATCCTGAAATTACTCTAAAACGGTTAAAACTAGAATTGTGTGCATGCCTATAATAAAATGCTATCATATGCGAGTAACTGCGGTGACCCTACATGTTGATAGGAATGTTGGAAGTTGTCGGCCCTATTTCGAAAGCTATGAGAGATACTGAAAATAAGTCAATTACATCCTCTACATAGTATGAAGTGGCGTCTAACATGTAAAAATAACCTCATTATGATCCCTGAAGTACTTTTTCGTTTAATAATTACCATAAAATAAAAACATAAAAAAATAAAAACACCATAAAATGAGGATTGGGCTAGTTTCCAGAAATGAAATAACGACAACCAATTGATTTCCCCTTTGTAAGCTGATGTGAAATTTCTTGGAAAGGACATATGTAGAATGAGAAAAAATGCTAATGGAAACTTGAAATTTCCCCGACATTATAATTGAGATATACATTTCACGTTGCGACGCATAACGAAAACAAAATAACACTGGATCGCTATATCATTATCCGGAACTACCGAAAATCGACGTTTAACTGAGAGATACACATAAAAGAGGCGACGTATAAGTGAGAGATTACTATATATATATATATATATGTATATATATATATATATATATATATATATATATATATATATATATATAAACATTGATTCAAAAAAATTCGAAATTTTATTCGGAACATAGAACAATGTTTTGGTGTATTTGTATTCACCTGTCTGACGCGTTGATAGACCGTGATATTGGAAGATTATCAGATAAGTTTTCTCTATATCAAAATATTATATTTCAATCATATATTTCATTTTCAATTTCTTCTGTTCCAAGTGATACTGTCCAACTGCTAAGATTTAAAAAAAAGTAATAACAAGTACGCGAAATTTTTGAAAGTCTCGAAATTGAATAACTGGAAATATAAAATAAAAATATTATTTTATTTATTATAAACCATGACAGATATCATGAAATCTGTTATTTATCAAAATAATATTCCATAAGTTATTGTTATTTTAACAGTTTTTGTTTTACTCCAAGGATTTCGAATGAAATTTAACATCATTTCACGTATTATTCGAATTGTAAAATTTATTTGTTATATAAAAAAGTCTACACATATTATAGTTAGTGTTTCATGTATTAATAATTAATTAATTCTGAAAAAAGTAAGTACACTATATCACTTTATTTAATTTGTCTATTTCCATGTATATAAATTTATTGATATATAAATCTCATTGTCATTTCACTATTTCGCAATACACGTTTAATACACGTAAAAAAGAAATTAAACAAATCCTGGAAATAAAATTTTCATTATTAAAGTATAAAAATAAACAATTGAAAGCAAAAAAGAATACCAATAGTAAGTATAAAAATGCTTACTTAAATAATATTTCAATTAAATAATATTTCATGTTTTCATTAAAATACCTAGAAGTTATGTATCCTAAAAGATTTGGAAAATTAAAAGATAAATGTAAACCAAAAATTTTTAAAAAGTATTTTCCTTCCTTTCATAATGATAGAATGTAACATTATTATATGTTACTATCGAAAACATTTTGCTTATTTTTAAATTAAATTATCATGCGGTGGCCAGCACAAATTATTTTTTCTATCGCTCTACTATGTTAACACAATAAACAGTTTCACATCAACAATTATGAATAAGAAGTATAAAGAATTTCTTTCATTTTAAAATGAAGTTAAACTAGTCAGTGAATTTAAAAATTATTGCACATCAGCGTTTTCTAATGAATATTGAAATCCAAAATTGGATCAAAACACATATTTTAATTATTAATCTCACATATAAATGTTGGTTTATTTATATGTAACTGAAAATGATATATTGCTACAATTTTAATCACAAAAAGCATGACCTAGCAGTTGTCTTATCAAAGACGTGATTTTTCATAATAAGCAACTGACATATTAAATTTGATGCCATTTAAACCCTAAAACAGCTATCACGGGAGTCGTAAAAAATATCAGTACTATATGTTCTTTTATATACTCAAAAATCCAATCAGTACCAATATATCTCAAGGCATAATTGAAAATGAAGTTTTCTGACATTCCACCACGTATGCCGAGATATTGCTGTCCCAAAAAAAAAAAAAAAAAAAAAAAGTGACACCAGCAATATTTTTTGAGCGATATAAACGAAATTCTAATCAGCAGCAATTTATATCCAGGTCTGACTGAAAACAAAATTTCATGAAATTCCATGCATTTGATTCTTGAGTTAGAGCGGCCACAAAATTTATAGATCATGCAACTAGGCATATCGACATTTTCCAAAAACACTTAAATCGTAATTAGGGCATACAAAAATGCGGAAAACAATTAAAAACCCTAGGTAAAATATTTTCACCTATCCAATGCTTTCTATCTTTAGATTTATATAGAAGAAAGTAATAGAACATAAATACTGAAAAGGAAAAAAAAAGTGGATAATTCTTGCGTTTCAATTGTTTTAAACTCAAGCTGAAACTAGTATGTGGTGGCCATCACAAAACTTTTTTATATATTATTTTACTGTTTTAATTAATTTAAATAGCACTCTTACATACCAAAAATTACGAAATCGAGTGCATTTATTTGAAATTAACTAGGTGTTACATTGATCAGTGAATGCAAATAAGCCCAAATTCAGCAGCGACTCATGATGAGTAATGAAATACAAAATTGGGCCGACAAATCTATTTTTAACTAACTTCAAACTTAAAATTTAGTGCATTCTTACCTCACAAAATCTGAGATACCACTATCATGTCCATCGTAAAAATATAGCATACCAGCGCCCTCTGTTGAGGGAACAAAGTCAATATTGAATCACCATAACTTTTAATAAATGTTACATATTGCAATTGGTGAAATTCCATCCCATAGATTCCGAGAAATAACTATCACAGAAATCTTTAAAAACACAGCACAACAGCTTACCTGTGTTAAGCAAGATGCACACAAACATAATCAGTGTCATTTTATACCTAGGTGTTACTAAGAGTACTATTGGAAACTATAGGAGCTATAGGTGTAACTGAATACGAGTTTAATGAAATTCAATCTTATAGATGCTGAGAATTAGCTATTATGAGAATTGTGAAAAATACATCACAAAAGCGCCACCTGGTGGGTTATATACACCAAAACCTAATCTATATCTATATATGGCAACGTTTAACCATTTATGAAAATTAATAAAATTTCATCTCACAAATACCGAGATATAGCTATGACGGAAATCGTACAAAACACAGCATTGCAGTATCACTTTTTGGGTAATATAAACACAAATATAAACAGCACTAGTTCATGTCCAGGTCTAACAGAATATAAAGATATATGAAATTATGCACATTTGTTCTTGAGATAGAGAAGCCACAATAATTGTGTCACACAATGACTAACAGACAGACAGACAAACAGGCAAGCAGGCATTTTCTTAAAATTGTCAAATCGTGTTCAAGACTTCACAAAACGTTTAAATGTATAAAAAAAATGGTAGTCGGAAATTTTCACGATTCCAATACTTTCTTCTCATAGAAAAGTAAAAAATATTTCTTTTAATTGAAATAAAACTTTTGATAATCTCTCTCACTCTCTCTCTTCTGATATTAATATAAATCATTCGCATATTTTTAAAGGTCGGAAAACTTTTTTTCAGAATTGTGTTTAAAAGAAAAAATGAATCTTAAAATTACTAGACTAATAAAGTTTTTCTGAAAGTAAGTCTCTGGCTTATTTTAAATATTTCTGTGATTTTAATAATCGTATTTTTTTGTAAGTATCCCTTACACGTCAAATTGTTTTCTTCTTTACTTTTTGAAATAGTTCATATTTTTATATCAATTTTGTGCTTATGACTTAGTCTATATGTAATATGCAAATGTATGAAAACATTTACAGGATGACTGAGTATTGATGAGAACTACAAAGATTGTACCGATTAAACTGCAACAAACGTATAGGAAAACATGATTTTAATTTTCTTTGTATGTCAAAATCACAGCGTGTTTCTCCTCAAAATAAATTTGATTATCGTTCATAAACTTAACAATAATAAATGAAGCTAATCTAAAGATATTTTCAATTGATTTATTTTTCTTTGCGTGAAATATGTCATCATTTAAAGTGCTGGAAATGACTATCATTAGCGTCCAAACAATACTGAGCATTATTCAGTTTTCTAATGAAAAGAATATTAGGATTTGTTGCGTATACAGGGTGCATAGGAAAATTATTTTAACCTGAAAATACTTGCGAACGGAGAGAGATACAGCTATGCAAGTGAGGTAATGGTATAGTAAAGCGACTACACCTGTCATAATGCCAATGACAGCAGCGCCCCCAAGTGGCGAAATTTGGAGATAGCCATTGCAAATCGAAAACGAACAGAGATAGAGTACAATTTCCAATTAGAAAGCTTTCGAGCATCAATTAATTAGTACGAAACGACATTTGGTTCACACGGATAAGATAAAATGTCACCTGTATACCCGAAAATGTCCGAAATCGATGCGCGACGATTCTACTCTGGATATTCACATTTCGGAAATGTAGCACTGCGCAACTGCAGATTGTGACGTTGTACTGTACTGTAACGTCTGTAAAACTTTCATTTTCAATGCATTTAAAATTTCAGTTTAAAATGTGTTGGCGCTCCCTTGATACAAACAGTATAAGCTCACTAGCCGGTCTTCGTTCGTCTAGCCGGTCGTTTCGGAGTGAGGCCCAAATACATTCTGCAGCGTACTGTATTGACTTCCCTTGGATCCCAGAAATTGCATTCTACATGCAAACAGAAAAATGTAAATAAAATAATTTATTTTAAACTATACGGAAATAACTACGTAATATATATATATATATACGTAATATATATATATATATATATATATATATATATATATATATATATATATATATATATATATATATATATTAGTACATTAGTAATATTTTTATATATACGTGACATTAGTAATATTTTTTCCATAATCCCTCTGACAAAGTACTACTGGCCCTGTCCGTATTTATCTAAGATGATCGGAGAGCTTTCAGATGAAATAAATAAAAATGGGACATTGTAAATGGGTTCTGTCACGCCCATAAATTATTAATGAGGTGATCAAAATAACGGGGCCGTGTGTATTTCTCAGCCATACATTGTTAATGCAGCGATAACTATAACGTTGTTCAGTTATTTTTCGTGCATAAATCATTAAAATGAAATACTTTTAACAGAACCCATTCGGTTGCATGCTTGTAATCCGACTATATGGTAATCACCAGAAATCATCTTTGTGCATACCCTAGCCCATAAACATGGCAATCAGTATTTAAATCGCAATTTTTTACTTTCAAAAAATGTATTTTGAAAAAAGGTGGAAGTGTAATATTTTGTTTAAAATTTTAAATCCGATCACTAACAGACGAAAATCGAAAAAAAAATTAAAATGGGAAAAAAAAAAAAAATCCTTGTTAAAAATGTCACACAAAATATATAATAAAAAACCAGCACTAGTTCTCTTTTTTGTTTAATCTTCCGTCTAATCTTCCTAGTCACAGCCGATGTTGCCCATAAACTCGCTAGCTCTAAAATCGTTGAAACAGATGATTAACTACTTTTTTGTACATTTGTAAAGCAGATTTCACATTCTTACTTAAAACTGCTGCTGAGATATGGCACAATTACCTAAAACTTTCGACACACAGTGTGACCCCCTTGATGGATTATTATCTAAAATTGCTGAAATACATATTTAACTATTTTTTAGTACATTTGTTATCCTAAATTTCACGCTCCTACCTATTACTGATATATGGCAAAATTTAACCTCTTTACCAACATTTAACCTCTTTTACTGGCTGAATTTCTAAAATCTCGGAAATACATGTTTAACTATTTTTCAGTAGATTTATTATCCAGAATCTCACGCTACTAATTATAAATTCTACTGAGATATGGCAAAATGGCGTAAAACATTCGAACCCCATTTAACCCCAATTAGTGTCTGAATTTCTAAAATCGCTGAAATACGTGTTTAACTATTTTTTTAGTAGATTTGTTATCCTGATTTTCATGATTCTACCTAAAATTTCTACTGAGATATGGCAAAATGACATAAAATATTAGACCTCCTATTTAACCCCCCCCCCCCCCCTTAGTTGCTGAATTTCTAAAATTGCTGAAATACATGTTTATCTATATTTTTTGTAGATTTGTTATCCCGAATTCCAAGCTCCTAAATAAAAATGCTGCTAAGATATGGCAAAGGGGCAAAATGACCTAAAACTTTCGACCCCCCATTTAACCCCCTTAATGGATAAATTTCTAAAATCGCTGAAATATGTGTTAAATATTTTTGTAGTAGATTTGTTATCCTGAATTTCACGTTCCTGCTTAAATTGTTGCTGAGGTATGGTGAAAACGCAAAATGACTACAAATTTTCGACCCCGATTTAACTTCCTTAATGGATAAAATTCTAAAATCGCTGAAATATGTGCTTAGTTATTTTTGTAGTGCATTTGTTATCCTGAATTTCACGCTTTTAACTAAAACTGTTGTTGAGATATGGCGAAAAGGCAAAATGACCAAAACTTTAGACCTCTCATTTAACCCCCTTAGTGGTTGAATTTCCAAATTCGCTGAAATACGTGTTTAATTATTTTTTTAGTAGATTTGTCATCTTGAATTTTACGCTGTTATCTAAAACTGCTGATGAAATATGGTGAAAATCTGAAATCACCGAAAATTTTCGACCCCCCATTTAACCCACTTAGTGGTTGAATTTCTAATATCGCCTGAAGTACATGTTTAACTGTTCTTTAGTAGAATTATTATCTTGAATTTCACGCTCCTACTTAAAACTCCTGCTGAGGTATGCCGAAAAGGCGAAATTATCCAAAACTATCGACCTCCCATTTAACCCCCTTAGGGTGTGAATGTTAAAAAATCATTTCTTAGTGGGTGCCTTACATTGTGTCAAGAACATATCTTCCAAATTTCATTGTTCTAAAACAAACGGTTGAGGCTCGGCGTTAATTATGAGAAAATCAAGCTACTCTTTTATAAGTATAGATAGCATAAATTTATGGCAGACGATAATTTGAATCCAAATGTGCGAGCGGTTTTATTTTAAAACTTTTATTTTCGAGTATGGTAGTAGTGTTGAATGGCCTCCACGATCGCCGGACCTCACTCCGTTTGTTTTCTTCCTGTGGGGTTATATAAAAGTTAAGGTTTATGCAACTCTACCTACAAATCTGCTGGATCTACGTCGTCATATTGAAGATGCTTGCAATAGTGTGACACCTTCCATGCTAGAAAACGTGCATGCAGAATTACTCTCACGAATACAAACGTGTATCGTGAGCAATGGCGAACTTTTCGAACATACTGAACATTAACTTTTTATCACTGTGAGACAGTTTGTCTTTTTTTTTGTTTTGTTTTTTGTGTGATGTTATCAAAATGTAGTGACATAAGTACGTATCTATGCAATAGATTGTGCATATTTCTTCATACTTCTAGCTATTCCTTTCAAATGTTTACACAAAATGGAGTACATCGATTTCGGACATTTTTGGATAGACAAGCGACGATTTATCTTATCCGTATGAAACAAATGTATTTTCGTACTTATTAATTGATGCTCTAGAACTTTCTAATTGGAAATTTTGCTCTACCAATTTTCGTTTCCGATTTGCAATTGCTATCTTCCAAATTTGCCACTAGGCAGCGCTTCTGCCGTTTGCATTATGTCAGGCGTAGTCGCTTTACTATACCGTTACCTCACTTGCATAGCTGTAGCTCTCACCGTTCGCAAGTATTTTCATGTTAAAGGGACTTTCCTATGCACCCTTTATATTTGATATCAGACACAGAAATCTAGAATTATACACATATATATAATATATTTAATTAATAACCTTAAATATAAAAGTTTATGCATTTATTGCATCGTCACCGTATCCATCAGTTTCTATTGGGTATCAACAAAAACTGAGATATGACAACGAAGTTTAACGAAAAAAAGCAGCGTATCAGCGACCCCTATTGAGTGAACAAAGCCAAATATGAATTAATATATAGCTTACATATTAAATTCGATGAATTTCCATTCTATAGATGCAGAGAAATTGCTATCACGGAAATCATCAAAAACAGAGCACAGCAGCGCCACACGTTGAGTAAACAAAGCGAAATTGAATCAAGATATTTTTTATAACTATCTTACAGATAAAAATTTGGGTGAAATTTCATCCCACAGCTGCCGAGATATAGTTGTGACGGAAATAGTCAAAAACAGAGAACTCTAGCACTCTCTAGTGAGCAATATGCACCAAAGTCTAATCAGTCTAAAGTCTATTCTAATCTAAAGTCTAAATTAATACAAATATTGATGAAATGCATCCTTGAGATGCCGAGATGTAGCTATAAAAGAAATCGGGAAAATTATACAATATCAAGCCCACTTGATGGGCGATGTAACAAAAACCTAATCAGCACCAATTTCTATCAAGTTCTAACAAAAGACGAATTTTGTGGAAATTCCGTGAATTACTTCTTGAGATCGCACCAACCATAAAATTTCTGATACTTACATAAGTAAGCAATAGAAACAGACAAACATTTTCCAAAAATAGTCATATCCTGTTCAGGTCATACTAAAATGTGAAATCCATAAAAAAACTGAAGTAAAAGTCTTTTACCAATGGATATAGCAGAAAGTAAACATGACTACCATTTAACAAAGATTAAAGCAAGTAATAAACAATTTTAAAAATAATTAAAATAGGAATTCGGAATTTTTCTAAGGGAAAGTTCAGTATTTTTATCGTAGTGTTTGTTTTAAGTTTATTATAGTTAGCATATTATATATGTTTGCTATAATAAACGAATATAACCTTATTTTTTTAGCGAATCAAAGAACTGCCGTATGGAAAACAAAAAAGAAAAATCATGCGTCAAGCATAGATTATTAAACAATTTCACACACATCAGAATACTCTAACAAAACTTCACCCTTTAATAAGGTGAAAGATTATGTCTAAGATATATATATGATGTCTCCCAATCTCATGGTAAACTCAACACCGATGCCTACTGCACTATTTTAGATGACAGTGTGCTTCCTACGTTTTGGCAGTTCTACTGGTTGGACCCATGTTACTTCCAGGATGACAACGCCAGCTGTCATATTGAGAGGTCCACCATGGATTGGTATGATGCCAATGAAGTTGATCGAATAGACTTACCTGCCCAGAGCCTAGACTTGAATCCAATTTGAAAAACGCATAACAGATTTGAAAACGCAATTTCAACAATTACCATCTATATCAATTATTGCTCATAGATAGTACTGTAACCAAACAATTTAGAGTGTTCCTGTAAATGAAAGATAAATGCTATGCACACCATATTCTATACTAAGCATCTTGCAGTACATCTCTGAGACGTATATCAATTTCAATCTGTTTGAAATAGTGTACCACCATTAACATACACTTCAATCGTTTTTTCACATACATTTTAATGTAACCGAATCATTTTGAATCCCCGTGTAAAATAACTATAAATGCTACGTACTTCATTTACAATACCGTGCATGTCATAGTAAGACTCAATAACATATATGAATTACATGCCAATCTGAGTATATTTACAGGGATAGAGCACGTACAGATATTCAGCCATAAAAACCGAATTCATAAACACTTTTCAACTATGTTGGAACGAAAAAAATAAACGATGCGAAAATTCATGACTTGCTAGAAAAGCAGTAGAAAACCATAGAAAAGGGATTATCTTATTTTTATAATGCCAAAGCAAAGCTGCAAATTTCCTAATCCGAAATTTCAATTTTTACTTTTAAAGTCTTCCTAATAACAGACAAATATTTACTCTTTTATTTAAAATGTATATTAATGCTATTATCATACTTATAGATAGATAGGTAGATAAATAGAGATACAGATTATGTGTATCCTAAATTGATGGAGTTGTATTTTTAGCCAGTTGGCCAATATTATTAAAATAACTTCTCATTTAACAGAAAATAAAACTACCGATAAACATTTTTAAAAGAGAAAAAAATCTAAACAGCAATTAGAAAATTTTGTGAAAGAATGTGGAGCAGCATTTTATGGTAACTTTTTTTAAAATTTAATACAGCAGGTGGATATTACATACTCGGTATAATCAAGAAGCACATACTTTTAGCAAATTGAAAAAAAAAATTATATAGATAAAAATGTGGCGCAGAAATTCGCAATACAGTATAATTCAATAGAGAGAAAGATCTCAACCAGCAAAATTATCTAAGTTAAACAAAGTAATAATTTACAGATTATATATCAGTATAGTTATGTTACTCATTTTAAATAAAAAAATTCCAAGCTTAATATTATTTTAAATTATTTTATAAAACATCATAAACTCAGTCATTTCTGTAAATATTAATTTTTACATTACAATTCTCAACTTTAATAAACATTTAAACGTGCTGGTGTTAATGTATTTTTTTTTAATTTGTAGTGTATTTTGAAATAACACTTCTTTGTCTAGTTACATTTATGTATTGCTTTTGCAAAACGATTGATTTTATAACAAATAATGTTGATGTTTTATTAACATGCAAGAAACCGCCTTTAATTATCACGGTTAAAACTTAAAGAAAAAATAGCTAAATGAAGAGTTTATTTTCTTCATGTCAAGCATAATCCAAACATTAGATTTGTAAGTCTTTTATAGATGACCAGTAATGAGTTTTGATCAATGGATATTAGTCAGCAGTATTGTAACATTTGTTATGAAATAAGCTAATAAAACGAATGCCTAGAACATCAAATCACGCCATAACTAATGATCCTTATCATTGATCAACTGAAAGAGAAATTCGTCAGTCAGTAAAATATCATTGTTTGGAATAGATTGTGATGGTCGAGAAAGATGATGTTAATATTGATCATGCAAAACCTGTAGTTATCATTTATTGTACTAGAGTATTAAAAATAGTTCTATTACATGTATTTCCTTAAAAATGTTGGTTATTCAATTTTAATTTATTTATTGACTGAGCTTATAAACCAGCCAAAAATTCTAAAGGTTAATGATTTAGAAAAAGTAATAATTTACAAACATGAGTTTTTCAGCAATATAATACGTAATTTATTGAACATTTATCTGCTGAAAATAGTTTTAACTCTTTTTGAAACACAATAAATATAAGAGAAGGACAATGCGCTTCGAAAGAAAGATGTCTTTCTGCAACTGGCACGAATAAAGTGTACTACCAAACTAGTCAAACCTCGTTAACATGAACACTCTTAACGTGAAATACTTTTAGCATGAACTGTTTCCGATTTCCCCGTTCAGTTGTATGTAATGTATTTAAGTTCGGATAACATGAACTACTTTTAACATGAACAAAAAAAGTTTCCCCTTGAGTGTTCGCGTTAACGAGGTTCGACACTAGTTTGAAATCAGGAGTAAGACATTATATTTTTTTCCTGGAAACTTACTTCCGCTTTCACAGTGGCACCTCCTGATGATGAAAGACATCAACGTTTAGAAACATATGGTGCTTTTTTAGATTTTGTTATTAAGAACATGGTACTCTCATAAGATCTTTATTTTGTCATGCCCTGACATATCCTGAAAATTCAGCACATTTTTATGGTTTAAATATTTTTATGGTTTTTCAAGAAGTTATAATATTTTATTGTGCATTACACCAGTTTTTATAGTATCTCATTGCATTAACTTCTCCTTTAAGCAGTTCATAGTGTCTGTATTTGTGAAAATATGTAAAATGTATTATTTTAATATAGTATTTTTTATTTACGATCAGCATCAATGACGTGATCTAAAGATTAGCTTTTTTAAATGCTTTTAACTGCTTTCGAGAATTTCATGTTGAAAATTAAATTTGTCCTTTTTGCCAAATTTTCGTTACGGAAATTACTCATGTAGTTTTCTTAAACAAAATAAAAATTTGAAATTATTTGTAAGCATTTTCATGTGTTTTGTACCATTATTTAAGAATTTAAAAGTTTAAAGTGAAATGCACTGTACAAATCATTGAAAGGCTGACAAAAAAAATTTCAGACGACTAAAAATTTAAGCAATTTTTTTAACTCTAAGAAATGCTGGCTTTGAAACACCGATAATTAGTTTTGATGGAAAGAATCCTTTGATCTATGTTATACACTGTCATGGTAAATTAACCCAGCAGTAGTAGCATGCCGTTCTTTTTGCTGCCTATATTAATTATCGTTTTCTAATTATACCCCATTTAAATATAGGGTGGTCATAAAGTCTTTCCCTGAATGCAAAATATTATTACGAAATAACCATTGAATGTAATACTGTAAAATTTTTATTATTTAAAAGTCATGTTCTTAAGTTTTTTTTTAGTCCAGTCTCTACCGTCGTTGGTGAGTTCTTTGATGAAAAATTAGCTGGAATATGGATCGAACGGGATGGAGCACCTCCTTTAGATGTTTTTCTTTTGATAGTACATAAAGAACAGAGTGTTTGCAACGCAAGTAAAAGATATTGAAACACTCAAGGTCAGGATCACATGTACTGTGTCTACTGTCATAGCCCAAATGTTGGGAAACATGTGGCGAGAAATGGAATACCGCCTGGACATTCTTCGAGCTATCAAGTGTGTTCACATCGAAATTTACAGACGTAAGAACTGGTATTAAAAACTTCATAAATGTCTTCACAATATATTGAAAAAAGCATACGCCTTATTATATTAGAGTTTCTGCAATAAAGTATTGTATTCAGGGAAAGACTTTATGACCACCCTATATAATAGTGAAAATTTATGTAGCTGCCCTTGGAAGTTTCTCCACTATCATAGTAAAGTTACATGACATTCTATTTTTTTTCAAAGTATGTATTGACAATAAAAGTAAAAATTTGTCGAAAACACTATGATATTATCATTAATGACAGTTCATTTACACCCTTTCAAGCTCATATGAAAACTGACTAATTTCAGTAACGTGCAACTTTATATCATAATATAGTAGTATAATTAATGAAAGCCGTTTGTTATTTTCCTTTTTTCTGGATTCTGTAACTAAGAACTTGGTATTTGCTTAAAATCTTTATTTTGCCTTGACACATCTTGAAAATACAACACATGTTATTTTTGCAAAAAAATAAAGGTTAAAAAGAGCTAGAAGATGTATCATACTTTTGTTTTGTTAGAAATGATTCGGTCTGCAGGTGAACCCGTTACAATATCATCAGGTTCTAAAAATGATGAGTTTGTCTGTTTTCCTGCCTTCTTTAATAGTTTATAGACATTGTTTTTCGTAAAAACTGAGCAATCGTCACGAATATTTAATATGGTATACATAGCACTACTTTATGTTTTTAAAACAGCCATCGTATCGTGTAGAGTTTCTTTTCGAGGGACACTTCAAAATTTTTAATATATCATCGTCTACTACGCATCAAAATAAGCAACATGGGACGACAATGAGATTTGAAATGAACGTGGATTGCAGTCCAGCAACAGGTTGGGTTATCCGATTGTACCGGGACGCGACGTGACAACTTTTTTCGTTAAGGGTTCATTTGTTTTAATTGTTTTGCGTTTGGGTTGGGGCTTGACTCTTGCTGGTGGTGTTTGTTAATTAGGTTTTCCAAAAGAATGTTCCCAGTATTGTAAATGACGAAAATAAATATTAAAAATATTAAAACTATATATTACAGAGTATTTTTTCATAATTGCATTAAAATATGAAATTCAGCATGACAATATAAATTTGAAACGCGTTTGGTACGGTTCAGGATTCGGGTTGATTTCAAGTGAAATTTCGTGTTCGGGTGGGAATATCCTAAACTGTGCAGGACCTTAAAGTAGGTAACAATACAGGGTTGCCACCAACACACGAAGTTGAGAAAAAATTCCTTGAAGTTGGTTTTATTTTTTGTTAAAATTGCTTATTTCTACCTTGCTGACTTTACATATGAGTTATTTATATTATCTGATAAGGTTATGTAATCCTGTGTAAGTTTGTGTAATATTTTTGGATGATCCTGTATTTTACCCAATGTTATATCTGGAAATATCTCCAAACTCTGCCTTTGAAAGCAATGAAATAAAAGCATATTTTTATTAATTTTCCAAATAGATCAAAAACATGATTTTATTTGTTACTCGGGATCTACAGGGTGTTTAAAAAATGACCGGTATATTTGAAAAATCAATAAAAACTAAACGGGCAGCGATAGAAATACACCGTTTGTTGCAATATGCTTGGGACAACAGTAAATTTTCAGGCAGACAAACTTTCGAAATGAGTTACAATGTCCAACAACAGATGGCGCTGCAGGTGATTTGAAAGATATAGAAGAAAACGCAGTCTGTGAGATCGCCATTCTGTAAGTCGTATTTCTACTGTAAGCGTGTGCTGTTCACAGATTGTAAGTTTGCTGTGAAAAAATGGTTTATTCCTTAGAACAGCAGATTTTTCTGGTGTTGGAATTCCACCGCCTAGAACACAGTGTTGTTGCAACAAGACGAAGTTTTCAACGGAAGTTTAATGTAACCAAAGGACCGAAAACCGATACAATAAATGATCTGTTTGAAAAATTTCAACAGACTGGGAGCGTGAAGGATGAACGTGCTGGAAAGGTAGGCCGACCGCGTACGGCAACCACAGAAGGCAATGATCAGCTTGTGCAGCAGGTGATCCAACAGCGGCCTCGGGTTTCCATTCACCGTGTTGCAGCTGCGGTCCAAATGAAGCCAACGTCCACGTATCGTCTCATGCGCCAGAGATTTTTCGAGACTGGAGCGTCATCTATTGTTGATAATTGTAACTGATTTCGAAAGATTGTCTGCCTGAAAATTTACTGTTGTCTCAAGCATATTGCAACAAACGGTGTATTTCTATCGCTGCCCGTTTAGTTTTTATTGATTTTTCAAAACTACCGGTCATTTTTTAAACACCCTGTAAATAGCCTTATAGAATTGCTGGGCACATTAATCTGAATTTAATTCGTACCATGTCTGATTAATGTGCTCCAAGTTACATCAACGCTCGTCGTCTCCAGCGATATTTAGTTCACAAGAAATATTTAAAAGTAGCACCTTCCATTCGAATAGTCATGCCAGCAGTATCTGCTCTATTGTGTAAGGATATGATTATTAGTGCGATTTTGCAATACAAAATAAAATTAATTTTATAAATTGTAAGAAATTGTAATCATTACTTTAATGTAAACGTACGGATTATCACATAAAATAACTTAAAAAACATCTTTACCCCAAATAAATTTTTAGAAAGGTTTTAAATAAATAAAATTTTTGTGTTTTAAGGTTGAAAATTACATTTTTTACTGATGATGTGTGAAAATATAGAAAAGATAATTGGAATACATGTATACCTATTTTAAGATTCTGATGCATCTTCTGAATAATAAACCAGTTTAGTAGCTTTTTAGGAAACTTCCGTTGAATATAAAGTTAAAGTTTCTACTGGTATTCGAACCGAACATCATTTGTTTCATAATTATAAATATGACTTCAAAGGCTTCCGTTTACTGTATAGGGAAACATATTCCATATATCTTTTCAAAGTTTTATAATTAAGGAACTATTTGTTATACGTATAAGGTCTAATGAACTAGAAACGATGTAGTTTGTTTATAGGATATCAAGACAGTGAATTATTGAAAAAAACATCTACTGATACTACTTTATCCAAGCAATAGTCTCTGAATCTCTGCGAAATCTAACATTAGCTTAACCGGGAATGATTGCTCACAGTTAATTTATATACTGATAAATGTTTCCTTTGCAGTTTTTAGTATAGAGAAAATGAAAAATTCCATGTATTTATTTTACAATGTTTTATTATATAACTCTGAAAAGAAAAATTGAATAAACATTAAAAAATCCATACTTAGATACTAAATAATCAAATTTACAGTTTCCGCTCTGTTGTGTAAAAATATATTTTATAAATATCAATTCGCAATTCAAAATAAAATTAACTTTATACTTTGTAGAAAAAATTGTTTTTGTTTTGTTTGCAAACCAGCATATTACCACAAAAAGTAACTTGAACTGTTCTTTCCCAAATTATGTTATAATACTGTTCAATGTTTGGAGTGTCATAATTGAGATTTATTCCTATAACTATAGCTATACTATAACTAGAGCTATAACTATAGCAATAGTTATAAATTACTTTTTGAAACTGTGATATAACATGGAAACTCTTGTAATACCATGTAATTAGGTCATAATAAAGAGAGGAGAGTTTTTTTCAACTAGGTAAATCATATTTAATGGTTGGAGTAACATTGAGATTTATTCCAACGTAGCAAAAAAATGTCCGGGCTAAGACTCGAACCTTGGAACCTTGGCTTATCGTGTCAACGATTTTTCTACTGCGCTACTCGAACAATATCATGCTATATTTACATCTCGTTATACAGCTATAGTTATAACTTAAATGCTATTGTTATAGCTCGGGTGAATGAAACTAGCGCTTCAGTCCAATAAATATGAGTGAATTATGTCACCCAGGTTATCGTTCGGATAGCTCAGTAGGAAGAGCATTAGCACAACAAGCCGAGGTACCCAAGTTCGAGTTCTGCTCCGGAATTTTTTTGCTTTGTTGGAATAAATCTCAACTATGATAAAACAGCCATTGGATATCTAGTTGAAAACAAATCCCTCTCTATATTATGAGGTTATAATGCATTTAAATAAACGTTATTTTTTGTGTCTTGGGGTTGAAAAATACATGTTTTAAAGATTACGTGTGAGAATTAAGGAATAATTTTGACAAAATTTGCATATTTATTTTAATAGTTTGATGCATAGTCTAAATAATAATCCATTTTACACTATGACGCAAAAGTTTAGACAATGAAGAAATTCTTACATACTTTGAAAAATATTTATTCAATTTTCAAATCACTGCTTGAAATTAATGTGCTGTACATATAAACAATATTTATAACAAAGAAAAGTGGAATTGTGCATATTGCAATAAATTAAATGGTAACAAAAATAAACTGCTGTCTCAAAAGTTTAGACACAAATTAAATAAAATCGAAATAAACAATTTTTAAAACCTGGTTGCGCATCCATGCTTATGTATTACGTCATATACACGAGATTGCATGGAAGAAACTAAATCTTGCATAGTTTGTGGATCGATATCGTACCATGCATCCTCAATAGATGTCTTAAGTTCCTGTACAGAAGAGTATTGTCTAGCGTTGCTATAAACTTTGCGACACATGATGCTCCAAAGGTTTTCTATAGGGTTAAGATCTGGGCTACATGCTGGCCAGTCGAGAACTCTTATATTATGGGAATTAAACCAAGATTTTGAATGTTTTGCAGTGTGAATTGAAGCATTGTCTTGCTGAAATTCCCACTGAGGACCCCCTAGAAGCTCAGCAAATGGCAGTAGGTTTTCTTCTAATGTCTGTGTATAATGCTGTGAAGTTTGACGACCACTGGTGAAGGTCAGAGATACTTGTCCATTATAGCAAAAGGCTGCCCAAACCATCACCGAGCCCCCTCCTTGTCTGCGACTAAAAAAACGTCGAGGTTCCTTCCGCAAGTCATGCCAATACGATAAACAACCATCTGGACCATCCAGATTCCACTTTTTTTCATCGCTAAATATGACTGACTGCCATTTCTCTCCATATGACATATGCTTTCGAGCCCACATCATTCTTTGTAACTTATGATGTGGCTTCAGAGCTGGTTTCTTCTGCATTTTGCTATAAACGATTGTTCCTTTTTCCAAAATTCGTCTACGAATCGTATCCTTTGATACAGAGAGTCCCGATGAGCTTTGAACTCCACGTACGCTCATTTGTTGAGTAATCGCTAGTCTTTGTATCAGGCGATCCTCTCGTACATTTGTCACACGTGGCCTCCCAGACCGACATTTTGCTTTATATTCGGAACCACTCAATAAAACTCGATAAATAGATTTTTTTGACCTATTAATAATAGCAGAAATTTCAGAAACGCTCTTCCCTTCACCTTTCAACTGCCAAATCGTTGAAACCTCATTCACTTGAATTTCTTTAGCTCTCGGCATGTCGACTATGAAGCGCAATCGTTTGCAGAACTTAAGTACTCCAAATTTGTGACATCATTGAGTCTAAATTTGCATATGCCAGCGAATATTCAAAGAAATTTAGAATAGTGTCTAAACTTTTGCGACAAGCACATTTGAATTTTTATGAAAAAAATTAGTATTATAGCAAATAAAACGATTGTCTTTTGTACATAGCATTTTAAATCAGTTTTTGAATATATTTACAGGTTTTTTGTAATTCTGACGTCATAATTCTACATTTTAAAGCTGAATGACGTCATTGTCTAAACTTTTGCGTCAGAGTGTAATAGTTTTTAAGAAACTAATACAAAGATACTTTGATGCAAAGTTGAAGTAACTGCAGTTATTTGAACATCATTTGTTTCATAATTATAAATAGAACTTCAAAGGTTTCCGTTCGTAGTAGAGAAAGGATATTCCACATGACTCTCCAAATGTTTGTAATTAAGGAGCTGTTTGTTGTACGTATTCGAGTCTAATGAATTAGAAACCAGGACATTTGTTTGAAAGATATCAAGAAATTAAAATATTGAAGAAAACATCTGTGTCAGCTACCTTATCTTATCACTAGTATCTAAATTTCTAATATAATTGCCATTTGTTTAATCGGGAAAGATCCATCTCTATTTATTTTAGGTATTGACATTTTTATGGAAAAGAGAAATATATGTTATCGTAAAGAGAAATAGTAGATGCAAAGAGAGTAGATGTAAAATATTAAGAATTTAGAATAAAAAATATATAAATTATTTTTCTCTTTCAACGTTGTTCATATTATGGGAAAAAAACTCGAATATTTTTTCCCCAGTTCAGTATTTAAAAAATGATGAATGCTGTGCATTTAAAGGAATCTTGTTAAACTTTATATTGTAAAAATACATTTATCTTTATGACTTGTAGAATTACAGGAAATATGTTTGTAATTGTTTAATATAATTTAGTATATTGACACATTGCCTAACAAACACTATATTTTAATCATTTTTTTAAATTTCTGATACATGTAAAGTGGAAGTAACTACAGTTATTCGAACATCATTTGGTTCAAAGTTAGAAATATGACTTCAAAGGATTCCAATTACAATAGAGCAGTGTTTTCATCACAAGTTTTATAATTAACGAACTGTTTATTGTACATAATGGATCCGAAACGAAACAACATTTTTACGGGTAATCAAAAATTAATGAAAGTTGAAATATCTACACAAGGTAGATTAGCTTCTAATTCTCTGTGATGTCTTACAGTTCTTTAATCAGGAACGATTTTTATTTATTAATTTCAAATATTGGCAACACTTACTTTAATGTTTTCGTATAAGAGAAGTAAATGTAGAAAACAGTTCAAGATACGGAAACGATTGCTTGTATTTATATGATTTTTTTCATCAAGAATCTTTATTAAAAACGAACTTTGTTTCGGTTTTTCTTAATAAGCAGATCGTATGGTTGCAAAACATTATGCATATTCACATCCAACTGAGAAGGTAAAAATGTTTGGCTTGCGCAGTGACTGATATAGAGTGTGTCAACGGGAGCGGGAGCATTTCCCCTCCGGAGCAGTGGAAAGTCTCCCCCGAAAGGTTTGGGTATTGCATATCCTCTCTCGGAGCTACAGAAAGTCTTCCAGTAAAAAAAGACATGAATTCAACACAGAGCTTAAGGACACCCGGCTGTTATCTCGCAAACACTCAGGGGCCCATAGACCCCAGATTTTGAACCGCTGCTCTAGAGCCTGTAAAACGATTATAGTCTGGAAAGCAGCGCCAGGTATTTTATACCAATTTTTTCGTAGATGATTTTAATGTATATGATAGATTAGATGGCATTGATAGCGAGAGTGCCAGTCAACTCGAGCACCAGTGGAGGTTGTTGCAATAGCAACATCTCACAGCCTGCTGTTATATGAAATGAATGACAATCCAATTACTGACGATTGTCTCCGAGTCGGAAAGTATCAGTATTTGGGTTGTCATTAATTTCACATAGCAGCGGGCTATGAGATGTTGCTTTTTGCAACAACTTCCGATGCTGTGCCAGATGACTGGCAGTTCTGTTATCTATAACATCTAATCTCGCTTAACCGAGCTTGATCTTCCCACAGTGGCGCAGTTCATTAAGCTCGGTTCCGGTCAAGATCACCTAAAGTGAAGCAGCATTGACCGTGGTCACTGCTTGGGAGAGTGACAACCTCTCCCGACTGCGGCTACTGTGGGACCGTGTACGTTAATGGGGAGCTGGTGCATGTAAAATCTGTTCGTGACTCCAATGTCCTCCAAGTTTGAAAATGATACCTCTGGGAGTTCGAATCCAGGTGCAGGTCTCTCTTCTGGAATTGGTTCAAAAATTAGGAGACCAGCTCTAGAAGTCCAACCTCTCTTGAGGCTCTGGTCCCCCTTCTTTCAGAGAAGTGGCATGTCACTTTCCCCGACACGACAACAACAACAACATCTATTCTATCATATGTACCAAAACATGTGCGCTAAAATTGCGTGTAAATGTTTGACGCTGCCTTCCGCACTATTAGGAACTGAATTCGTGAAAATGGTCTTAAATCAATAGGGTAGTATATATTCACTATACTATTCATTATCTAATAAAAAAAAATTCTGCCTATTTTATGAAAAAATTTTATTCGAGAGATGGACCAAAATTATCATTGAAAAGTTGAAACATATATTATCTCTTTTCTTAATTTCCGTTTTAAAGAAACTATTTTGAAAGCTTATTCTAATCTATATGTACATAAAGAAGTTTCATTTAAATTATTTATTGATTTCTGAAAAAAAAGTATGCATGTGATATAATTAACGTTGAAAACTACCAAAACTTCAGAAAACCACTGGTTCTTTCAAATATTACATCGAGATTACCCACATAGCACAGATTTCGATTTATCGTTGACAATTTGTGTGAAACCGTTGGCAAATGGTAGCGTTGGGAAAAATTTAGAAAATTGTAAGTGCAGAGATCCTCTAATTTGGAGCGTACATGAACCGTATTCTAATGGTTAGACCACTGATGTTTTTTTTTAATTATTATTGGTTTGTTGACCAATGATGCGACATGCAGGAAATTTCTCTTTGACTGTCAACATACAGCAACAATTAGCCAACGCTGGCCCAAGCATTTTCTGCTACCTTATGTAGAATTATTCTTCTGTGTGAATACGATATTACAGAAATATACATATATAAATTTTGGTTCATGTTATGTTCACTATGAAAAGAAGATGATTTCATTTGATAAAATAAATATATCTGACAGAAAACGATTTTTTTAATTATAATTTTTTAAATACTGTTCCGTTGTACAGGTGCATAATATAAGATCTATTTATGGGTCATTCCACAGTATTCATGTGTTACGTACGGGACATTTCACAGCAAATTTTTGAGATATTTGCACTTTTTTCAGTATCAAAGTATAAATGAGAAAGTTTGCAATTATTTTTAATGCATTTTATATCACTTCAACTAGATTTTTATGAAATTTCTTTTTGTTTTAGCAAATACATATTTATTTTTTAATTAATAAAGTTGTGTTACGTACGGGACATCACAAAAAATTGTTTTAAAAGTACCTCTAGCAATTCGGATTTTGCTCTGAATTTATTTAATATTTTCACAAATAAATTTAATGAGTAGAAGCAGAAATATACATTATATTAATTAACTTTAAAATTATTTTTTAAAATTCGTCATTAATTAATGAAAGCTAATTATTTCTGTTACGGGACAAGGCCATTTGTTACTTATGGGACCTATGACCAAATTTTTCTATATGGCTGCAAAAAATGCTCTGATTTTTATTTGATTTTTAAAGAAAAATAATATTTTGGATAAATGTTAATAGAAGAGATTTAAAGCTTTAAAATGATGTATTACACTTAACTTTTTATGAAACTTCTTTTTCAAACTTGTGAAGCCAAATACTGTGGAATGACCCTTTTATTTGGAAAAATGGTTGCAAAGAGAAGCATTTCTCTTAGTATCACTTTTTTTCAATAGTAATCTTCACCTTTTTAATTGCAGATTATAGTGATTAAATATGGCAAAGTTTAGTATTCAGAAATAGTGATAGTTAAAAATAATCAGCTCTACGCACCCTTCAGAATCTTTTCTAATTTTTTTTCCTTTTGCTCTTCGAATTTTTACTTTATATTTGCATATTTGTTTTCATGATATTTTTCTATTTGAAGCCGTTATTTTTTTAACTTAAATATTAACAGGACATAACATTACGTGACATATTTAATTCCTTTTATTTTTATGATTTTTATTTTGTTATAACAGCCATTTCATTTTAGTAATTTTCCATACCGAAAATTCGAAATATTCTTCGATAGGATTTTGATTCGATGAATTTGGAACGCATCTCGCCTCTGAGGTACCTGAATTCTAGATTTGAACGTCAAGTTTTCCCCGTGTTATCTGTAACCGAATGTTTCCCAAAAAGCGGTCTACAGTTAGAATCTACGGCTTGAGTTTAGCTAGCGTGGTAAGGAGTTAAACTTCCTATTACGAAAATAAAGATTTGTTGAAATCGACGGCGTTCCATTTTGTATGGATATTTCAGTGTTTAAAGACATATTTTGTAGAGGTATCAGAATGTTTGATATTTTATAGTGAGTTAAAGTGACTCTTCTTAGGAAGCGAACATTCAGGTCATTTTATTTGAGTTAAGAACTTACGCTAGTCACGTGAAGAAACGCTCAAGCTAATGTTAAGTCTATGGGAAGGTTCTGGGCAGATTTATCTCTCGCATTTTAATATTTTTAAATGATTGTTTTTGCATAGGAGAGTTGAGGTAGATCTCTAACGCTCTTAGTTATTACTGTTTTGATTTTGATTACAGTTTCTTTTTTATAAGCGGACATTTTGAATTTTGGAACTGGTTGGAACCGGTTCTGAAAGTGAAAGTACCCATATATAAAATAACTGTAACCAAAATCGAAAAAGTAAAAACTAACAACGTTAGAGATCGACCTCAGCTATCCTATGCAAAAAAAAAATCATCTAAAAATATTAAACTGCGAACGAGAAATCTGCCAAGAACCGTACCATAGACTTAACATTAGCTTGCGCGTTTTTTCGCATGACTGATGTAGGTTCTTAATTGCTTCGGCTTAATATTTATTATTTTTTTTAACTATTTTCCTATTAGTCTTTAGAAATATGAGCTTATATTTTGATCGGCGATATATATATCTGACCTCTCCACTTCCAATCATTCTGTTTATTGCTTTACATGCATTATTTTGTTTGTTAAATTGCTGGAACACCTCTTTATAAGTCACAACCCGGAAGGGCATGTCAAAACTTTAGTAGATTCCCATTGAAGCAAATCGAAATATTTCTTATAAAGCATGAATTTTTTGGCGATATAGATAAATAAAATATAAAAATAAATATACAATGCTTGAGATCTTTTTTAAAAAATAAAAACCATGACGTCCGCACAAGTATGAGTGAAGATTTGGGGATTTTTACGGAATGTGATTTGAGAACATTATCGATTCAACAGAAAGTTTGCATGCATATTTCATGACCTGTCTTTCCTCATATGCATTTTCTTTGCAACTAATGTTTCATATACTTACACTTTTTTTTAGTTCCTCATTTTCTTTATTCACTTATATCTCTCTATATATTTCTATCTATTTTGAGCTGAAAATACTTTTGCTTTGTAAATTTTCTCGTTAAGTGCTAAATTTTAAAGCAGTGGAAAAAGCTAATAGGCAAACATAAAATACAACATGATAAATAGTTTAAAAATCTTTCCTGAATATGTTGCTACACAGAAAAGCATTTTTACTTTGTGATAAAAAAGAACAAAGAACCTAGTCACACTGTCACGCATTTCTATTTTTAAATACATTACTCCTGAAAATATTTTTGTCAATTTTACTTTTTTTTTCAGTAACTTTAATTGATTTTTCTTGATCACGTTAATAATTAAGAAAAAAGGGAAAATTAATTCTTGAATCCTCATATCTTTTCCTTAAAATTTATATAGCATATCAACTGTTTGTAAGCTCACGAGTTTTCTTAAAGTATTTTTTCTGCTTGCACTAAAAACAAATCCTGTTTTCATTCTTTTTTATATAACTTAAGTTCATTTTTGTATGTAAAAATGATTTTATAATCGATTTTTCACTCACTTAAGATATAGTCGAATTATAAAATTATGTACGCAAGTGTGTTTCTGAAGACTACACAACATTTTAATATTTTTAGAACTTAACTATAAAATAAGTAAATAAATTTTAAGGTATATTTCTGTTAGTCGGCCGCAGTTAATAAATTGCCAAATATTCTTTGTTTTTACCACTGTATACGAGTTAAAAAACAAAACAAACAATGGGATTCTTTATGCACCAAACCAAGCTCGGCAAAATATGCCAGTTGGCATATTTCAGCTGGCTGTGAAACTCCAAATGGCTTTTAAATACTAAAAAGTAGAAAATATAAATAAAAAATAAATAGTATAATCTATATATATACATGTTCTATAAAATTCCGGCCTATTCATTATTTCCCTATTTCTTAATAATATTTATTTCTATTTAATTTCCCTTTAAATTCATAACGCGTATATTAATAATTATCTTATTCAAAATCTTAATCTAAAGCTTTAAGTCTTTAAACCTTAAGCATAAACTTTTATCAACTATCCAATCTGTAATTATCTGAGAGAAGCTAGTTTTTAATTTCGAATGTTTTTAAAAGCAATTTTGTTATTTTTATTCCACGGATCTGCTTTCGTGCGTTAAAATTTTCACGTCAAAAAACCTCCGTTTCAATGTCAAGTATTCTTCTCCTTAGACCAGCCCCACTCGCGTTCATTAGCTTTACTGCTCAGCTCTCGAACATTGTTTTCACCGGTTGGTTCGTTTCCGTATTACGTCAACATCTGTCGTACTGTCAAGATTTGTCGCGCATCTGACAAAAAGCGAAGGCAGTGACTTCGGATAGCAGAATTTTGCTGAAAAACCGTTTACCTGGTGTTTATCATTCTTGTAGTATTTTACTTATCCATCATACGTAGTATAGGGTAAGTCTTGTAATCGTTTTGAAAATCGATTTTTTTTTTTACGGATTTACACGTTTCAGACACTGGAGATTCCGAAAAACATATTTTTAGAAAAAAAAATTGCCGTCCGTCTGTGTGTCTGCAAACGCTCTATCTCCCGAACAAATCGAGATAGAGACTTGAAATTTGGTATGTACTTTGTATGTAATAATGGGAAGAAGCCTTTTGAATTTCAGTAACCTCGATTAGCCGGAACTATTTTTTTCGGACTCTCGAAATATTCGTTCTGATAAAAAGTATATAAAAATTTTCGAAATAGTTTTCTTTTAAGGAGTGAATATAAAAGACAATAAAAAACATAAATTTTGCTTAAAGCATGAAGTCGATCGGATAATTAGTTACCGAGATATTTGTAATCCTATTTTCCACACTCTTCGATTTTTCATGACCCTGTATTTCATCCAAATTTCAATTCAAACATATATTTTAATTGGAAATGAGACGCTTAATCAGATGCAATAAACCGGTAGTTAGTAGAATTATTGTTTTTGGAGTTATAAGGATTTTTCTTTTAAGCAATTGAGTAATCCAGTCTTCAAAGTTTATGACGTCATCAAGCCACGATTTTATTCGAATTGCAATGCATTTTATAAGTAGTTTACACATTTTTAATTTTAATATTTTACATTATGCATATCCATGATGGGTAAGTATTACGGTGGCCCCCAACGACTAGTTTAATTTTGTTGTTAAGATCAATTAGTGTGATGTAATGATTTATATTCAAGACTGAGAGCTTGAGGAACATCTCGTCACGTGGGAGATGTTTTTCGTTTTTTCTGTGGATAAATAAACGCCTTATTTGGAAAACTTGCTTTTTCTTTCTGGAGAAATTGCCAATGGGTAAATTCTTTGCCTTAGTACATCTCGTCATGATTATCTAGATCTATCGACTGCAATTTATCACCCTCGTTCACAAGCTGCCATTTTCTCATGAATTTTTAATACATCCATATCAAACCTTTCATATATATATTTAAAAAAAAAAACACTTTATTCAATTAATAGTTTAATGCTAATTAAATTACGATTATACACCGAGAACACAGCTTAAAAATCCTGAATAGATAGTTTAAAAAATGCTTTTATTTTCTGTTACCATATGTTGAATAAAAGAGCATAAATTGTATTTATTTTTTAATGCACTATTTCACACTTATTATCAAACGTAAAAAACACTGTGAATTTTTCATAATGGGCTACTTTCTCATGGTAGCTTACGTCACATTAAGGTATTATAACGGAAATATTGTGGAAAAATATAAATTGCATTCAAGAACCTCGGTGCTATTTTTAAGATAAACAACGAATTCTGATAAAAGGTGGGTATTTTTAATTATTTTTATTTTTATAATTATTTTTAGACACACTTTCACTTTCGTTTTTATTTGTATCACCCTATCCTTAAATCTAAAAATTGAACACATGATATTTGACAATATTTTATTGCCAATTTTTTTTTTAATCTTATATTCATGAACTTCTTATTATAAACACTTATAAAATCGAATTTTTTTTATCAGTCAAAAAATATTTAGAAAGTACATTAAGTAGAGAAAAAAAATATCAAATTAAATCACCGGGAGAACTTTCGGGAGATTTTTCGGGAGAACTTACTCGAAAAATATAGTGGGTAAGCCTTAGATGCTTTGGTAAAGATTTGAAGATTTTTACAGAAGGTAACTTAAGAACATTACAGATTCCATAAGAAAATTTACATGCATATTTCATGATTTTTCTTTCTTGATATCTGTTTATCTTGTTACTAATGTTTTATGCAGTTACATTTTTGTTTAGTTATTCGTTTTATTTATTTAATTATATCTTTATTTCCATTCAGTTCGGCTGTGGCGATTGAGATTCACCAAGCAACTTCAAGGATGAACAATACAAAATCCGATACATATATACTACCTGAATCGTCCACCGTTTCCCGGGCCCGTAATAATAAAATTAAACAAACCTAAAGTTTCTATGATTATATATCTTTAACCGGATTTTGTATGAAAATAATTTTTTTAAAGTGATGCGCACGCTCCGAAAATCCTTAATTTCCACCTTCCGCTGATAGGGGGCATATTGTGATGTAAATTAACCTCCTACACGTGTGCCCGCTGGCTACAGCACCGTATAGCCAGCGTGCTGCGCTCGCACTGCAAAATCTTTTAGTTCCTGCTTTCGCCGACAGGGTGAACACGCTTCTCTGAACAAACCGCCTTCCAAACGAAAAACCGACACGTGTCCCCGCTTCTTCCAGCACCGTATAGCAGGCGTGCCGCACACGCGCAACCAAATCCTTTAGTTTCACCTTTCACCGCTAGGGGGCGCACTCTGTTTTATACGAACATCGGACACGGTACCCGTTGTATCAAAGTGTTGAATGAACCAATTCCCTTCGAATTCGAGCCCATAGAACCCGAGAAAAAAAATGTAGAACTAAAATCTGTAACATAATCGAAAACTAAGTTGAATACAAATCCCATTGTCATCGGGCCCATAGAACCCTAGATATGAATGCGCTCCCTGGTGGTGGAAGGAAAAACTAAAATCTCTAAGCCGATCGAAAGCCAAATCGAATCAGCCAAACCCCGTCGTGATCGGGTCCATAGAATCCGAGATAGGAATGGATCTCCTGGTGGTGTTAAGTAGAACTAAAATCTGTAAGGCTATCGAAAATCAAGTTGAATGAACGATAAGCCAACCCCCTTTGTGATCGGGCCCATAGAACCTGAGAAAAAAAATCTCACCCCTGGAGATTAATATTCTGATATAGTGGTAACCAAGGACTGAAGAGGTGAAAATTTAAATGTCAATTTGCTCCCCGCCTCACCTTTTAAGGTCTGTGGATTCTGGATAGGATAAAAGCACAATAAATTTCTTTTTCTATAAGAAAAAATCATGTTTTTGATAAAATAAAAATTTATCCGTTGATTTTTTTCATTTTTTGATTTATTAGAATATGATTTTCTGTAAATACGGACTTTCAAATCCCTATCTTATATTGTTGTAAAATTTTTAATATGCTTTAAAATTTGTGAGTGCGGTTTTTAATTATTCAAAGTATTTTAAATTTTTGTTTCTTTTGTATCTGAAAGTAAGTGAAAAAAAAAGGTTTGCTAAATTAAAAACTTACCTGCCGATTTTTTGGATTTTCAAATTTTTTTAATCAGAACATGATTTTGCGTATACATACTAATTTTCAAATCCGTATAGTATATAATTTTAATTATTTTATAGAGCCCGAAAATTCTGTAGTGCTGCATTTTATTTTGTGGTTTGTTTCACTTTGAGTGGAAAAATGTTAACCTTTAAAATAAAAGCCGGTAATTATCTGTTCAAGACAAAATTATTTTAATTTTAAAAGGAAAGTTAATTATCTGTTAATTAATATCTGAAAAAGTTACCGGTGATTTTTTTTTTTAATGTTTGTTTTTCGGAATCGGATTTTTTTTTACATAGTTTTGCAAATTTTCGTGTAGATAGACCTAATAGTTTTTGGTATTTCGACGTACTTCGAAAAGGCGTAGTTAGAAATCAGTCTGGTTCTCCAATATTTTTCGTGTAAATCAAAAATCTTTCTTGACTCTCGCAACGCAGATTGAGCCCTCGTAACTAAGGTTTTGATATTTTTTTTGCACCATTTTCAGATAAAGATGACATTTTGGAATCGATGTAACGAGGTTTTAATTAATACTTGGGCTAATTATCAAAATATTAAAATTCTGATTCTCAGATGCAGCAGGACAGACCTTGGACTATCCTCATTTAAATTTTTAAAGTTTTAGGTGCACTAGATTTTCCTAGTCACAGCACACACAAACACAAACACAGACACACAGAGCGAAATTTTCTTTTATTAGTATTGATATATTTAAAACAAATTTTTATTTAGATAATTAAGATTTATTTAATATTATTATATTCAATAACAAATGCATTAATTATTTAATTATATTTTATTGTAGTATTCATCTATTCAGTGTCATTTATATTTATCTTGATGTCGTGTGCCGGTACGTTCTCTGGAGCCATTAACATATTTTACGACCATTTAAGGCATTCTGACAGTAACGTACAATTGAACGAACGTAGGATTTAAACAAATTGTCTTAAAATTATATGGATATGAGACCTGTTAAAAACAGGTCTTTAAGTCACCAGCCCAAGTTTTTCTCCAGACATCACTCGCGTCCAGTTTGTTTTGCATATAAAATTTTGGTACTGATGGTGGTCCAATGTGCATCATTTTCGACGGTAATGTATGCATTGTTAAGTTAGCCCTTCAGAGATCAATTCCATCAATAAGCACCCAGAAAAAGGAATTGATTAAAACTACAAAACATGTTTTGTTGAGTACATTTTGGTTGTTTTAGCAAAATTCAAGTAAAATTGAACCATTTTACTTGAATTAACAAAACATTTTTTGCTGACGATACAAATTTTGTTTTGGAATTGCAAAAAAAAAAAAAAAAAAAAAAAAAAGAAAGAAAAAAAATTTGTTGATTCAAACAAAATTTCCATTGGCCTATATTTAAACAAAAATTTTGTTTAAATATAGGTCAATGGAAATTTTGTTTGAATCAACAAATTTTTTTTTTTTTTTCAATTCCAAAAATTTTTTTTGTATCTTCAGCAAAAAATGTTTTGTTAATTCAAGTAAAATGGTTCAATTTTACTTGAATTTTTCGAAAACAACCAAAATGTACTCAACAAAACATGTTTTGTAGTTTTCGTAGTACACGATCGCTGCTTATGCAAGGACTTTGCATAATATTTGTTTTTAAGAAACATACATTATTCTGTTTTAGTCTTCCGATAAAGCAGCAACATTTTTTTAGCTTTAGCTAAGAGATTTTTTTTTAAATATCTTAATGAAACGGTATGAGCTATGACGAAGATCAGTACTGCTGACTAAAATAGTTAGCATGCAATAATATAATTGGATGTATTCGACTTAATTCAATTCAACATGGAGCCTGTCCTGATCTCACATAATGTTGCGGATTCTCAAAGGTATTTTGATTACAGTTTTTGTAACACCCAATTGCTCAATACTCTGCTATATTATATTTTAAAACATTAGTAATTTTGAAAAGTGAATGTACCTATTGTCATTCTTTTTTAAATAATCATTTTACTCATAAGTGGCAGTAATTAAAACTAATTATGAAACAAATATATACACGATGAAGTATCCTAATTTTTATAAAATTTTCGTTAAATATGTATTTAAGTAATATTGTTTATAATAAATGTTTTTTTTTCTTAATTTTCAGTAATAATTATTCATTAATTTTGTCAGTGTCATATTGTTTAGTTTAATCTCCAGAACTCGCTACATAATAGAGCATGTATTCCTATGATAAGGATTACAGATTATTTATGCTTTAATGTTCATAACAAGCTGTGATAATAATAGACCCAAGGGACAGAATTCACGCAAATCCCACAACACAGTTTTATTTATTTAATATTAGAAGTTTTTTTTATATTTTTCATTTTAATTATTAACTAAACTTCATATTCTTTAAAGGTTTCTTTAAAAATTCTATACGATCATATTTTAAATAAAGTCTCTTGCTATACCCCTTTCCTGTCTGAACGTAAAGCTTTAAGCTGGATTGAATTATGCTATTAAAGGAACAGAAGATTAATTATGAAGGAAGTAACTCACTATGTGGAATTCTTTCCAGCAAGTTCTTAAAAGAAATACTTAAAGTATTTCATTTTTTAATTCTCTCTTTCAGTGGGATGTTTTAAAACTGTAGGTAAGCCAATAGATTAAAATTGATAGTTTTAAAGTAGTAAATACATAAATTACCAGATTTATCAACTGAAATGCCCAACATTATATGACTCCGCAAGTTATTATACAATCGTGACGAAAACATATATTTAGGCTGATTCAAGGGTTCGATTTATACTTAAGAAGTCACAGAGCTAAAATTATCATATTTGTAGACCCAAAATTAATAAATTCAAAATAACATGTTAGTATTGCAAATGTTATAAATTATTTGTCTTTTAATGTGGAGACGACCATTTAAGCATTTTTATTTTTTAACATAAATTGAAAAAAGTATATAATTCGTAATTGATTGCTATTTTTGTTTTTTTCCTTTAAAAAAAAATATATATATATACGAATTGAAAGATTGAAATCCGAAATGCAGTGATTTAAATGATTTAATAAAAAGTAAATTATAAAAAAGTTCTTTTTGGAAGTAATGTTTTCGTCAAATATTTAAAAATACTGCTAAAAATGTACTTATTTTACATTGCATATTTTCATGCTCATAAATAATTTTTGGTGCTTTTTAGAGATTAATCATGAAAAATAAAATCAGAATTCTGTAAATATTCAATTTAATTTACCTCCTACTTAAATAATGAATGCCGATAACTCTGCAAATATTAACTTAAAATACCAGACGAACTGACTAGGCCGAGATTTGAACCCAAGACTCTGGCATAACTTGCCAATATTCTGCCTTCTGAACTACCCAGACCGACAATCGGCTGACACATTTATTTTTCTTTGCATGAATTGTTATCTGTGCACTCTTACAAGATATTTCCGCCCATGAGTAGATTATTCTATCCGCTAGAAAATCTTATCTTTTTTAAATTAATATTTTAAGCTGTAGAGTCTAAGGAACGATAGTGTATAGTTACATTTTTGGCTTTACACGTTAATGTATGGATTTTTTTATTTATTTGGTATTTTAATACAATATTAAATTTAATCAGAAATTTACTATATTATCAATTCAATATGGGCTTCCATAAAAGAAAATTGATAGAAGATATGGAAATGTATAGGTGATTTTATTTTGTCAAAGAACATAGAATAAATAAGGTTTTTTTTAGTTTAATTCAATATTATAGTAAAATAGCAAATAAAATTGAAAATCCATAAGTTATCACGTAAATCTGGAATACATCAGAAAATGTTTATAATGTTAAAATAATATCAGAAAACCACGAAAACATTTTGCCTCATTTGATTTATGTTCTTTAAGAAAGTAAAATAATTCATTTTAACATAATCATATTTTCCTTCGAAAACTCTTTTACTGGATACACATCATTTCCTTCAATGAAGAAAGAATAAAATGAAACTAAAGTTACTTATTTTATTTGTTTTTCCGAGATCATAGAGATACATCAAAACAGACTTTTTTGCCAAGTCTAGATAAATGATTACTGATGAAACATCAAGAGCAGCAATGACAAATGACCCAAGAAGGTTCTTTTTAAACGAAAAACAAATGCAATGACAAGCGCTGAAAGAATGTTACGGTGAAAATGTGTAGTAAAAGAAAATACCTAAGTTTTATTCTTGATATATTCTTATGAAAAAACATTTCAAAGTCAAGAAGAAATAATTTTAAGGATATCTTTGTCTTTTACCGTCTTTGATGCTCATAAATTACTGTCACACAGATCTTTCATCGATCTTGAAGCAGTTAAAATTAAGCATTCATGTAAAAATGTAAAAATAATTCAAATAAAAAAGTTTATATAATTTAAAATTAAAGAATTTATTATATGATTTAAAATTCACGATAAACATACTTACTAAACTATTTTAAAGAAACGAAAATTTTTGAAGCTGTTTGCTACTTTAAGTGTAAAAATATCGAGACAATTGAACACATTTTCGATATCAATTTAAATATTAAACGAAAATTGTATTTTTTTATTTTTCTGATTCTTTACTTTGAATAATACTTTTAACACATCATTACTCTTTAAATAAATACGGGTGTCCACAAAGTATCTTTACAATTGCTTTTATTACAAACACATATCAACTGAAAAAAATTTCGTAGGTGTATTTCTGAGTGTAACATTAGACTCCCCAGAAGATAATGGTTAACAAATGCGTGTAGCTGATGTAATGGGATGCGAGGATAGGTCTAGAATATGAGAAGTTTGGGTTTCAGTGTTTGTAACGAGTATAGTTTTTGAAATGGATTGATGTGGACTTTGGTGATAATGGCATGCATGGAAAGGTGTGCCATATTAGGGGTATATATTGAAGATTTCTTTTGCATCAATTAATAAAAGTACATATGTGCACCATTGGTTGCACGAACCATGTCACGGAGATAATCGTCGATGTTTATCTCTGATAATCTTTCATGTCCACTCCTTGCTTTATTCAATGCTGAGCCGGTAAACATGAATTTATTGTGCCATTCACGAAATGACGGACGTGGGCAAAAGAAATTCATGAGACCGGCTCAGTAGCAAGGAGTGGACCAAAACGAGTATGGTAAAGCCAGGAGAGATGGCGCGGTCAGAGAGATTGCGCATAAAGATGTTAAGGGGGAACAGGTAGAGTGAGCGTGCAGCGACTCAAGGTAGTTGTACACCAGCAGTACTGTAGTATATACTTGAATGTGCACGTTGATTGTTTCAAGCGTCTAGAATAAATCATTGCTATTTGTTTTTTCCCAAGGTAGGTGCTTGAATTTTCATAACTATTCGTCAGAATTTCTATAGCATGTCAGTAGTACAAAATATTTTTAACTTAAACGATTCCTCATAAGCTACTAGACAAACGGTGCGAACACCAATGGTTAGCTTTAGAAGCGGTATGTGTAAATAAAAGACCGCTCAAACTCTCCTAACGAAATTGGTGAGTTTGCGTATCTGATACTTATGAGAGATGGCGCATAGTTCACATTAGTTTCCATTCTAGGAGAGATTACGCAGCTTGTAGGTAAATTTGCATAAATTGCAAATTACATGTAAAACATATGAATGAATCAATTTTGAAATAAGTTTCGAAAAACACATAATTATCGAAACCTGGAATTTACTGTTTAAATATTGAAGTGAGTCTAGAACACGCATATTTGCTAGGCTGTGATCAAGGTATGAATCAAACTGTCCCTGAAATCGTTGAGTTACCACCAAAGTCCACACCAATCCATTTCAAAAACTATACTCGTTACAAACACTGAAACCCAAACTTCCCATATTCTAGGCCTATCCTCGTATCCCATTGTAGCAGCTACATGCTTTGTTAACAATTAACTTCTGGGGAGTCTAATGTTACTTTCAGAAATACACCTACGAAAGTTTTGGAAAAGCTTCCACCTACTATTCAAAGTAGTTTAATGCTATCGAAATCAAACACAAAACAGAGTGCAACGGATGTTACCGATTCACAAAATTCATGAAAAAACACTTAAGAAGGAAGCAGCTACAAAAAAAGTAAACAGATGAAGATAAGATGCTTCCAGAAATTGTGCGATAAAAAAACTGAAGGAAAGAAAACGAAGGACAATGAAGATGAGTGCACTGAATGGCGAGAAATGTACCAGGATACAACTTCGATCAGTGACTGGATTCGATGTATTATTTGTGGCAGATATTTGCACGAAAGCTGCAACATTTGCAACAATAAGTGCATCGATTGTGGACGACGACAACTTCGGTCAGCAAACAAGAAAACATGGAAATTGTGGAAACGAAAATGGACTAAATTTAAGATTAACGTGTTATCATGTAACTGAATGTTATTTTCTAATCTGATTTTTCTGATTCTTTAATTTTTTAATATTAAAATTATATAATTGTAACTTCTTTCCGTTTTCTGATTCTTTAATCATTAAATTGAAATATTCACTCCTAATACAACAATATTTCTTCACAAAATCCTCACAACAATGTCATATAAGTGTAATTATTATTGTTAACAATTTAATTGTAGTTATTATTAATAACAATCTCTCCTACCCATGTGCACAACCACATCAACCTTGTAAGCGCAGATTGCGCAAAATAGCTTTCTTGGTTTTATTACAACTGTTCTGTTAAATTACAGTATAACAACAAAATAGCAATGGAAATGCATAAAAAACAAATGAAGTCAAAATTATTCATCGATAGCTTAGTTAGTGTAATTATTATTGTTAACAATTTAATTGTAGTTATTAATAACAATCTCTCCTACCCATGTGCACAATCACACCAACCTTGTAAGCGCAGATTGCGCAAAATAGCTTTCTTGGTTTTATTACAACTGTTCTGTTAAATTACAGTATAACAACAAAATAGCAATGGAAATGCATAAAAAACAAATGAAGTCAAAATTATTCATCGATAGCTTAGTTAGTGTAATTATTATTGTTAACAATTTAATTGTAGTTATTATTAATAACAATCTCTCCTACCCATGTGCACAATCACACCAACCTTGTAAGCGCAGATTGCGCAAAATAGCTTTCTTGGTTTTATTACAACTGTTCTGTTAAATTACAGTATAACAACAAAATAACAATGGAAATGCATAAAAAACAAATGAAGTCAAAATTATTCATCGATAGTTTAGCAAAAAATTAATATTTAGATTTTTTATTAGTATTCTATTGAATTGTGCGCAGACTCTCCTAGCTTTACCTTATCATAAGAAATCGTCGACGATTATCCCCTTGACGACATTCGTGAAACCAATGGTGCGCACATTATTAACTGATGCAAAAACCTTTGATATATACTTCTAATATTGTATTACCTTCTATACATGTATCTGCTCTTTTGGTTTGTAATAAAAACTTGAAATTGTAAAGAGACTTTATGCACTCAACTATATATAAAAGAGTGAAATTCTATAAAAAGTAAAAATCAGTTTTTATCATTTATTTAAGAGTTTCTACTTTTTCTACAGTTACTTAATTTATATGTAGAAAAGAAGAACGAAAAATCAAGCATCAAGCATAGATTATGAAATACTTTCCAACAGAGCCAGAAAACTGTAACTAAACGTCACCGTTAAATAAGATGAAAGAAAACATGTAAGTAAACAGTTTAGAAAACATATACCACATTTAAAAATACAGTTTTCTAAATTACCTTCCAGTGTCAAAAATGTAGTCGAATGATTTTGTGCAGTCCTGTGTATGATCAATAGATGTGGATATATACCATAATAAAATTTCGTTCAGTTAGGATATTTACATTTAGCAATTTTCTCCGATCGATGGAAATGCACTCGAAATTCTTTGTACAGCCCTGTATATTATCTGAATACTTTTGTACAGCCCTGTATATTATCTGAATACTTTTGTACACACCACATATTAAGCTAAAAGACAACTTAAAACTCACTCGCAGCAATTAACAACCGTAAACGACAATGTATCTTTTTCTTTGCGTATATGAATTTATTTATATTCCACAAACTTATATTAGTATACTAAATATATTATTGTTCAGCAAGAAAATGCGTAACACAATAAACTACCCTTAAGAAATTCACTCACGAAGTCTTTAATACTTACGGATTCCTTTGTGTAGCCCTGTATGTGAACAACCGAGTTTATAAACACACACGTACTATGAAAAAATGTAGTTCAACTTAAAAACGCAAACCAAAGGTGAAAACGCACTTATCACACATAGACTAAATATCGCACATGTACTGTAACCGATATCTTTTGTCTGTCCCTGTAAATAAACGCAATGCACACCACACTTTTAAGAGAGCAATTTATAGTGAACCTCAGTAATGCACATAATTTTCATTATGTGTGAAATAGTGAAATATCACTAAATTACACTGCAAATGAATTTTCCCCATTGAACAATGTGTAACAGAATCCTTTTGTTTGACCCTGTAATAGAATAATGAATGCTTTGCATCTCATATTCTACAAAAAGTGTGTTTTAACGCGTTTCATAATTATATATCAATTTCATCATGTTTTAAATGACGTAGCATCATCAAAATGCACTTGAAACGATTATTTCCCATTGACTGTAATGTAACGGTATACTTTTGACTGTCCCTGTAAAAGAAATTTTAAGTGATACACACTTCAGTTGAAATAGGGAACATGCTATAGTAAACGACAATAACATACAAAAATTTCAGGGCGATCCAAGTATTTTTAGGTGAGTTAGAGCACGGCAAACGGCAGACGGCCAGACGGCAGACAAACCGAAGTCATAAACACTTTTCAACCGGGTTGGAATGTGTTAACAATCAAAGGAGTTTGGTTTGATATAAAAAAATATGAGGAAAAAATTACATGGCTGGTTGTGATGTACAGTCCTGGAAAAAAAACTAACGACCCCTATTAACTTTGCCACAAATCATCGTATAAAAGAGGAATTGGTACGGATCGATTAGTAATAACGTCAACTAATTATAGCTAAATTTAAATTTTGCTTAGGGGTGGTATACATTTAAAAATTGTGAGAATCTCGATATTTTCAATACTTATAAGTAATTTTAACATTATATTTTGATTATTTGGTAAATTTTACTTTCGGATACCAAACTGAAAGTCATTCAATCAAATAGTTTGGGAATTGTGTAAGTTTAAAATTTGTAACTCCTAATGTTAAACTCATTTTTAACCATTTCAAAAATTGCAATGCATGTAATTTTTGAAGAATAAATTAAAAACAACTTTGTGGGATTGTAACCTATAAAAAGTTTACACAAATCGATTTCAAAGAGCTTTAAATACTTTAATTTAAAATTTAATTTCACTCAGTCAAGTAGTTTATTTAGTTTTGCTTAAATCACTGTCACCATTGCAGTTTGTTCTGCTACGAAAAGTATGAATTTAATTTTTTTTTCAAAGCTTTACATAACAAAAACTATTTCAGGATTTTTCTACAAAACTCATAAACTACTTCCCCGACGGGTTTTTCTGTTTGGTGTTCAAAGTTTAAAATTACCACAGAATTGAAATATGATGTCAAATTGTATGTTCGTATTGAAAATTTCAATATTAGATACAATTTCTGTTTGAAGATGTATCTCTGAGCTTATTTTTTCAATACACCTTTAAAGAAGACATAATGCCCAATGGAATAGCTATTTTAGTTTTTTCGCCGTCTATTTGGCAATAAAATATAATGTAATTTATTTTTAACCGACTGTACGTTTGTTTACTATAAAGGTGAGAAATAACAGAACTATCGGCTAAACAACGAAATAATATTAAAAATGTTTTTTTTTTTTTTTTCGGAATATAAAATTCATATTATTTTTTTAGATTTGACGGGACGAAAGTTTGTTGGAAAAAACAGAATCTCTTAGCGGAATACTGTATGTGAGTCTCAAGAAATTTAATCGGGAGCATTATTTGAAAGTAAAAATTTAGAATAAGTTTTTTTTAAGTTTTACAAGTTAAAATGTAATTAATGTGAGTGAATATAAAGACATTTTTTTAGGAATTTCAAGGTTGGAATGGAAAGTTTGAGTAACTAAAGCAATTATATAGCCTAGATATTATTTTTTTCAGAGCAAAAAATAGTTAGTAACAGAAGAAAAACTGAATTTGAAAAATATATATGATATAAATGTGTAGAAATATAAATTCTCACAATTTTTCAGAAGAAATTCATTGGATGCTTTCTTCCTCAGGTGAATCAGATAACTAGTTACTTCAGGAAAAGGTAAAATCAACGAATCTCGTATAGTTTAAGTGATTTCACATTATTTTCTTCAAATAAAATATTGCTTTATTTAACGTGTATTACCGTCTATTTTATTCCGTTGGAAAAACAAACCGTACTATTAATAACGCTGTCTTTTTTTGCGAGAGATCATTTGATTACGGATATCTTCACTTATAGAAATAGTTATAATAAGAGTATAGTGAAACAGATCTATTGGCGGTTGAAACAATAAGATCCGATTGATTTCATAAATTATTGTTATCGCAATGCGCTGGATAAAAGTTTTGGACTTTGTCTTTCCTTTTGAACTATTTTTTTAAGTTACGTAGCTCAAAAGAAAAAAAAGAACCTTTATCCCATCCGTCTGTCTGCAAAGAATTTTTTTTTCAATAACGGCTGAAGGTATCACGTTGAAATGAATATCAAATAACAAGGTCTGCGATCCTATTATTTTGGAAAACTTTCGAGATTCCAACTCAATGCAATAAAATGTTAAAACCTTAAAACAACTGTATCCAATATTTGAATTTTCCATAACCGATAACCTCGCCAAATTAACGTATTGTAGACGAAATATAATTATATTTGAATATTTCTTGAATAAGCATGCAGTCATTAATAAGCGAAAGTAATACTAAGAGTAACACAAATAAATGCAATGTTATTTCAATCCTTGACATGCAATGTAGTGTAATCCATTTTTTCGTCAATCATCACAAACAAATCGGGTTTAGCTTTAATAGATAATTAAATAAATTACAGATTGATAATGCAACAATTACATGAAGCATCTAGGTATATGTAGGCCGTTCGTATTTTTCCATATTTGAAAAGAAACTTGGTAATTATTTATATATAATATAATATGACGTAACGGGACGGAACCCTCAGGGTGCGAGTATTTGCATTTTATTTGTTTTTTCGTATCATATTATTATTTTTTTTTTTTTGTCATTTTGAATTCATGTTGACTCATAATCTAAATTGTTTTGTGTTAAATAGATGCTTCTAATATGCAAGAATAACATAAAAATACTTGCATACTGTATTAATTACAATATTGTAGTTTTATTCTTGATCTAAATGATGTTTTCGTCTAATGCTGTATGTAGTATTTTAATATTCATTAAAATATAAAATTTTTAAACATGAACACGAAGAAACCTTACGAATGAATTTCTAGAAGAAAGACAGATGTTACAAAAGTGACTGTAATAGCATGTTACAGTTTATTTAATTATAGCTTACCAGAAAAACTCCATGTATTTGTGAACAAAAATTATTACCTTTTTGATGAACAGAATAAATGTATACTGTAACAATCGAGATGAATGTTGACTCATATAAAATAATATTGTGTACTCTCCATTAATCAAAATTAGTATAAATTGTAATTGTGTTATACGCAACATAATTAATTCAGAATTATTTTCGCGGATGTAAAAAAAAAAAAAAAAAAATGCAGATGGTTACAAATTAGCAGAAATGAGTAAAAGTGAAGTTTTGGGGATAGATTAAAGTTTATTGTTTCTCTTTGTGTAAGTTATTATGGACTATATAGTGTGTTCATTTGCGCTTTGACAATTTAAATATTACAAAATATAAAGCAAATAATGAAAAAAAAGTTTAGAAGTATAAAAATAATTCAGAATTCCAGCTAAACATAAGCCAATGATGAAGAATATTTTGAAATTTTATATTACGAACTGTACATGTTTAAAAATTTTCATTACGAGGCAAACTCTAATAAGTTATTTATATGCAATTGTAAGTTCATTTAGTCTTTTAATTATCTTTATGGATATTCATACTCATATAACTATAGTCAACTTACTGGTATTTTACAAATTCTGAAGTTGCCATATCCCATAAGAACGCTCTAGTAGATATGCAATGCATACAGAAAACACATTAACCATTTACATTCTTTTTAGAAAAGCTTATGTATGTTGTGGTCGAACGCAAGAGTGAATGCAACTTTTACCTTGGTTTTATTCGGGTTGTCCATATCATTTAAATGTCTAACAAATGTCGTAGAAAAATTATTCACAGGACGTCTATACGTGTGAAAATTTTGACATACAGAGGATATCTATGGTGTTACTTTTTACAGGAAAATTTCAGAGAACACAGGGTCATCGGTTATCCTAAATATGATATACTAAGGTTGATTTAAGATCTCGCTTTGTTGTCCAGAAATGTATACAAGATTGACATGGCTATTTAAGTGTTATATCATATAATCTAGAAATAAAAAATTTCTTTAATTATACAATATTTTGATAAGTAGTTAATTAAAGTAAATGAAGAAGAATATTAAAAACGGGAAATTTTATTGAAATAGCAAAATACTGAAGTAAATTTCAGTCTATTCCTTTATATGCAGAAAATAACTTCTATTCCTGAACAAAAAAGAAATGTACAATATATATATTTGAATATAAATTGCGTGCTTGGTTGTTGAACTGTGTCAAGTAGTAATTGTATGTCCACTAAAATAAAGTGGATATTACACTGACACGGATGATTTAAGTATTACTCATTAAGTTACGTTTTGATGAAACACCATTCAACACCATTTTTCTATCGACATAAGATTAGCGTATCTTTTTAAAATGCTTGTATTAATGAGAAAATCTTTATTCCAACCGATTTGCAATCACCCCCTTAAAAAAAAAAAAAAAAAAAAAAAAAAAAAAAAAAAAAAAAACGCATAAAATGTATTTTATTTGAATATTCCGTCCATCACCTATCTTGCAGTAAAAAAAAAAATTTGTTTGTTTGATAGTTTCTAAGAATACTTTCTAAGAATACTTTCTACAAACAAACATTTTTTTCACATATTATTAGTGTATCTTGATTCACTATAAAGTACAAAAACACTAAGTTTCTAAACATCGATTCAATATACACTGCTCAAAACAATTAGGGGAGCACATGGTTTTAACGAAATTACGCAAATATTTACTCCGATAAGTATACTTTAAATTAAAACATCCATAATTTAAAGCGTAGCAGAAAGCAGAAAAATAAAACGTCATATGCAAATCAAAATTCATGACGTCAAAACCCGAAATAGGAGATAAGTGCAGAAATCAGGATTTCGCAGAAACGTGTGTTTCACTGTCTCAGTTGTGAAATTCAATTGCTCAGCTTTTGTTTTGATGAAACGTGACTTGAAAATGTCCCAACAACGTGATTTAACGTAATCCATGACTTGTCATATTAGTGGGAGACTTGAATCCGAGCAAACACAACGAAGTGTAGTGAATGCTGTTCGAGTCACAAAAAATGTTATTGCAAATCTGTGGAATTGATCGCAAGAAACAGGATATGTTAGACGTTGACCAGAGCTGCGCACATGGCATCACAGCAATTGATGACCGATATATCCTGTTAACAGCTCGTCGAGACAGAATAGGCAATGCTACTCAGCTGCAAAAACAGTTGCTCTTGGTAACAGGACGAACGGTGTCCAGCCAAACAGTCCGGAAACAGCTTCATCAGGGTGGTCTCTATGCACGTAGGCCAATGGTCGGTATTCCGTTGACTCCCAGCCACCGTGCGGTCCAAATAAAATGGGCTGCTGAACATCGAGATTGGAAGCAACAAGATTGGAGTAATGTGCTGTTTACAGATGAGTCCGATTCAGACACCCGACGTGTTTTGGTATGGAGGGAAAGGGGAACTTGAAATAACCCAACATTCGTTCGTAAAAGATCACATTAGAGAGGAGATGGGTTGTAGGCATGGGTTGGAATCAGCATAGGTGGACGTACGGACCTGCATATAATTAGGAATGCCACTTTGACGGCTCAAAGCTAAGCAGACGAGAAACTGAGACCTCATGTCATAACTTACGCTGCAGCCATGGTGATTCCTTTTTTATGCATGGTAATGCCAGATCGTATACAGCTCGTCTGGTGGAGAACATGCTTGAAGCTGAAACAATACAGCATATGGAACGACCAGCATGCTCTCCTGACATGAATCCAATCTAGCATGTTTAAGACACACTCGGACGATGCATTGCAGTGTGAGCAAGGCTTTCTTTTACTGTTCGAAATTTGGAGATTGCAATTCTTGAAGAGTCGAACAGTATTCCCCAAAGTCTTATCGAAAACCTCATCGAATCCATAGAAATCAGATGTGCAGCTTCTTAGCTGTTCGAGTGGACCACACGCCAACTTAAACATCTTGCATCATTTCAAAACAATACTTTTTTTTGGCATTTACATGTAACCAAATTGTTGCCTGAAATCTTCTTTTCATTATCTTTCCATTGTTTCAAAGAATTAAAGCTACCTTACAAATTTTTTGAGTCTTTTGTTATTTATTGTACATTTATACACATGTACTCTCCATTTTATGCCCAAGCATGGCTGTTTCGCATGGTTCTCTTCACTTCATTGCTTGCTCCCCTAATTGTTTTGAGCAGTGTATTTAACCGTCAGTTTTTTTATAGCAGAAGGCTAAGTATTTACTTCTTTACCTAGTTAACAATCCTATTCCTTTATTTCCATTCCTCTAAATAACTGAAAGCTGGCGCTATTCCTGGCGAGATTGTATATAATATTTGCATGAAAAAAATAATTTATCTGCTCTTTTGAAATTTTTAAAGTATAGTAGAGTCTCGATAATTCGAGTCTCGATTGTTCGAGTTTCCCATAAGTCCGAATTAGTGAAAAAAAACAGTTTAGCTCCCAAATAATTACCAACACATACATAACACGTGAAAGAAGTATTTCGCACCAAAAAATTCAAGTATTTGGTTTTCATTGTTGTTTGACGGGTCATATTTCAATAGCACATCCCGAAGCCGTACTAATGACCAGCTTTATATTTTTTCAAAGAAAAATACCTGCCTTGCAAAGCCATCTGAACGATATATAACGCGGGTTCGCATCCAAATGAGGATGATCTAAATTGTGATGAGATCCGTGCAATGTTTCTAACACCAAACGTAATATCTGCCTTATTGCAAAATCTTCCACAAAATTAAAAAACATTGTATGTAGAAAAACAGATCCAGTAGAACCTGATCAAATTTCCGGTGTTTATGAAATCCCATTCACCAAGGCAGATGGAACAGTACAATACTATATAGGAATGACAAACAGAAAATTTAAAACAAGAATAAAAGAACGTATGGCAGATATCAAATATGACAGAACTACTGCCTTAGCCAGGCAATATAGAAAGGAGCCGTTGCAGATTGATTTTAAGAATAGTAAAATAATTTTTCAATCAAGAGCTTATTTCCCATCCATTATCCGTCTATCAATTGAAATATATTTAAATAGATAAGCCGCTTCTTTTGAAGTAGCTAAAATTTGGCACGCGATGATCGACAGATTGAAGTGCAATAAAAAAAAATAATAATTTTCACGTTTCCCAGTTTGTCCAATTTAAGCACCTGCTTGCCTTGGACATGCGATCTCGTGGTTTATGTTTACCATTTTCAAAAATATGCGAGAATATTGTATTTATCATTTAGATCTGAAGATGTCGCCGATAGACAGAACGAAACATATGTAATCTACATTCAAAAGGTATTTTTAAATAGTTCGTGTTATGTTTTTATCACTTTAAGCATTATTAGACTTTATTACAAATACTTTCATTTTTATGAAAAAGTCCTTTTTTACACTAAAAATATTTAATGCTTTGAGTTTTTTTTTTTTTCAATAAAAGGGTAGTCTTAATATTTTTTAAATTAATAACAATTTAAAATTCATGCCTTTTTCTGTGAATTAAAATAAATTAATAAAGTTTTCTTACATTCGAAAATAAATATTTTAAAATCGAAACGAAAATTTGAAGTTAAGTTATCGATGCTGCAGGAGAGTATTTTAAGAAGAAACAAAACATATATTCTTGGTATGAAATCATTTTTTGTATTATTTTCTAAAAACTTAAGTACTACCCCTCGTATCGTTACAATACCTTCATTATTGTTCAAGTAACAAGCAAAAATCCAAGTTCGGCCTGGAGTGAGCTATACTTTATTTTTGACAAAGTAAGCTCCAATACGACCTTTACTGGACAAATGTTGTCTGTCTGGATGCATAATATCATCCCTGAAAGTTTGTTCTATTTTATTTAGAAACACCCTCTTTGTAAAAAAACTAGAAACAGATTATTATGAAATAATATTCGGAAACTTTTATTTGTATCTCTTTAATTCCGATGAAGGTCATCATTAAAGTTTAATTTTCTTAAATATCACTTTTAAAACAATAAATAAATAATATAAAATCATTTTCTTTTATTTAAATATGATACGGTTTCTTAATTATTGTGAATAACTTTATTAAATCACAGTAAAAAGTAGAAGTTGTGTAAGATTTTAGAAATATTTTTAAAAGGTTTTTTAAGTATTCCGTTTGGCCGAATGCTTTAATATTCGGTCAAACCGAATATTTGGCAAACCAAATATATTGACATTTAGACTAACCTAATATTCGGTAGTATGGCTGAATAGGCCGAATACCGAATAGATACCGCATATTTGGCCCATTCTTAGAAGTAATCGTGATTTTTGAAACTTTTCGGCTCATGTTTCCTTCTGAATTTAAAATTATTTGGAAAGTTTTGTTACCATTTACATCTTACAAACAACTGCATGTCATATTTTAAATTTCCAGTCGTAACATTTCCAAAAAATCGCAATTGTTGAACACAATTTGCTCTTGCACTCCTTCGGAGCAGTTGTACTGATATTTTAAAAAGAATATGCCTATTAACATTATTATATTGAAAGAAATTTGGAAATCTGCTAGGTGCTCAGAATAGTAGAGATTTTAGAACATTTTTGGTTCATTTTACCGTTTTAAATTTTGATTTTTTTAAAAGCTGTTCTTATCCAGTATTTACATCTTAAAAATAACTACCATGCCAGATTTCAAGTTTCTGGACCCAAATGTTTAAGAGAAATTTTAGAACGTTATTTGCTCGTCCACTCCTTTTGGAGTAGTGATTCAGGAAAAAAAAGTAGCTCACGTTTGAGAAGAGACAGTGACACTGTGATTAGTTTCATACTGAAAGCATTTTTTAAATCAGTTTGGCAGTTCTAGAGCAATTACTATTTTAAGATGTTTTCCTTAAATTTCCAATTTTTATAAACCTTTGTTATAGAGTATTGACATCTTAAAAATACCTAAAACTAAGCCTTTTTTTATTCCCCAACTGTATCAAAGAAATCTAAATGTTAGACATGCTTTGCTCCTCTAACCTTTGGGGGTAATAGTAAAGCGATATAAAGTAGTCTATGTTTGAATTGAGAGTGTCACCAATATTTTGATACAATTTTAGAATTAATTCGATAATTCTAGAGATTGCATCCGACAAACAAAATATCAAACAACACTGTAAAACATTTGTGTAACATTACTCTATAAAACTGGAGGCAGCATTGCTGCCTCCAGCCTTACGGTGGTATTTAACTGATATAACTGGTGTAACATTACACATGTGTAATGTTACACCAGTTATATCAGTTAAATATCACCGTAAAACTGGAGGCAGCAATGCTGCCTCCAGTTTTATGGAGTAACGTTACACCAAATGTTTTACAGTGAACAAACGTTCTTTCCGTATAATATTAGTATAGATCAAAATACCAATATAATATATACAGGAGAAAATACGGATTTTTGTATTATTTTCTAGTCATTACAATTAAATAATTGGGGTTGAGAATATTTTGACAGAACTTTGAGTACTAAAGGACTTTTCTAATGATACTGCTTAAGCTTTATAAAGAGGCAATGAAACACACACACTCAAAATAAAATACTGGTGAGTTGTAAAAACACATATAAAAAATAACAATTTATCTCATACAATGCAATCGAAAAAGCGATTATTTCGTTCGAAGATAAATCTGTGTTTGTCCTAATGTTACATTTGGATTATCTGAAACGTGTTGGCAGCTGTCACTTGAGAACCTCCACAAACAAATAGTTGTGATCAATAAGAAATCCCTGAAGTAAGACACCTGATATGAGAAGTTTCGCAATTAGAGGAGATACGTTAAAACTAAGTTTAGATATTAAGTATACGTATTTTGACATTATTTGATTACGTAGCAACAAAAGTTTTTAATCAGATTTATTTTTTATCAATTGAAGATTTATAGTTTGTAATATAATATAATCAAATTTTTTATGTAAACTATATACTGTGTGAAGAAATGTGAAGAAAGTTTAATTTTAATAAAAACATGAATTTTGAACTCATAGAAAGGAGTAAACGTTAAAAAATAACTTCATACTTAATTTCAATTGAATGAAGTAATTTATATATAGGACAAAAGAAAGCCAATTATATAAACTCATATGTTCTTAACGCGGGTTAACTTATAAACTCATAACATTAATCTATAAAAACGTTTTTAATGCCTGAAAATATTCTTTAAAATTTGTGTTAGCTCATTTATTTAGAGAATGTTTTCTTATAATTCTTTATATTTTAAACATACCACTATTTTGTTTGTAATATGTTATTAATCCTGGAAGATATATTTGACATTTATTATTAAATTAAATATTGTTTCTTGACTGACAAGAAAACTACCAGTGGAAAACAACAGTCAAATGAAGTGAAAATTCATGGAACAACACTAAAACTAATAATAGTAGTTAACAAATTTTAACTTTTTTTTCTGTTTCTGGGTCCATGTAATTAATTTTAGGGTGCTTTATCAGATTCTCTCCATCACGTCACGTTTATTAGATACACAGCAGTTACGTAAAGTCAACAGTGAAATATTTGATAAAAACTGACCGTTTGAAATACAAACAAAACATAATATTTTTCCGCAAAAATGTTTTCTTGATTACTTAACAAAAAAAAAACTAAGAATTAACACGAGCACGAAAATGTTGCACAATAGCCCATAATGTTAATATTAACAATGTTATTTTTTAAAGAAGGATGGCGTATTTCTTGGTGTCAGAATGCATCCAAATAAAGGTTGTAACCCACCTAATCATTCATCTCTTCATTAATGGACCACAAAATGTAAATTATAATTTACATTTTACCACGTATTTTACAATGTATGTAAAAATTAAATTCTAAAACTTTGTAAAATTCTTACGTGATATAATATTTCTGATAGCAGATTCCTATTCTACAAGCAAAAATACATAAAATATATTTTTTTTTATTACAAATCAGGTAGGAAAATGTTTTTGACTAGTGTAATTAGACGCTATGCAGAAAATAACAAGGTCGAAAAATCATGCGTCAAACATATTTTATGAAACACTTAAACACATTCTGAATATTTTGACAAAACTTTACCGATTAATAAAGGGGAATTGTTCTCTAAGCAAACAAAGTCAAAGTCAAACCGAGCGGGAAGGCCTACCTTTCGGCATAAGCTCGACTAGCCCCGCCCAGTGTCTAAGTAAACAATTTGGAAAACCCGATTTCCGCAATTACCCCCAATAGTCGAAAAATATGAAATTTCTTTCGTGAAACCCTGTATATGATCTACATAGTTGTATATATACTACATAGTATGCTAAAATTTAGTTCAGTTATAGAAACACATAGTACAGTTAACAAATTCCTATTCAGTAAATTCTGTCAATAAACCGAAATAAATTCGATATATTTTTTGCTGCCGTGTATAAGATCTATAGCATTTATGAAATATTATCGTATATGAAAACTTAGTTAAATTTAAAAGCGCGTACCAACTGAAAAAGCACTTCCAGCAATTATTGTATATAGACAATGCTGTAAAAAAATTCTTTTGTGTGTCCCTGTAAATGGACGATGAATGCTATGCCCACGCTATTTTATTATAAGTCTCTTGTAGTGCATCTCCGTGATACATATCAATTTCTATATGTTTGAAATAGTGTAACATGATTAAAATACACCGCAACCGATTTTTCTTCATTGACCGTAATGTAGCGGAAGTCTTTTGATTCTCCCTGTAAAGAAACTATAAATGCTATATGCACACCATATTCTATAGTAAGCCTCTTGTAGTGCACCTCCGTGATATATATCAATTTCAACATGTTTAAAATAGTGTAATATGATTAAAATTCACCGCAATCAATTTTTCCCCCATAGACCGTAATGTAGCGGAAGTCTTTGAGTGACCCTGTAAAGGAACTATAAGCACCTCCGTGCTATATATCAATTTCAATATGTTTGAAATAGTGTAATATGATTAAAATTCACCGCAACCGAGTTTTCCCCATAGACCGTAATGTAGCGGAAAACTTTTGAGTTTCCCTGTAAACGGACTATGCACACCATGTTCTATAGTAAGCCTCTTGAAGTGCACGTCAGTGATACATATCAATAGAAATAGAAATAGTATAATATCATTAAAATAAACCGAAAATGATTTTCCCCATAGATCGTAATGTAATGGAATTATTTTGAGTGTTCCTGTAAAGGCACTATACGTGATACACACTTCATTTTCAATACCAAGTATGCTATACTAAACTTCAATAATATATATCAATTGCATGACAACCCGAGTATATTTACGCGAATTAGAGCACGCACAGACAGATAGACAGACAGACAAACCGAATTCATAAACACTTTTCAATTATGTTGAAAAGTGTTAAAAGCGATATAAATGATGGATAGTTACAAACAAAAAACAAAATGAATTTCCGTTGCTTTTACATTATGTGTATCTAGCATATGTGTAAAGCGTATAAAACATTACGTGTAAAACAGGATACGTACAGTTTTAATCTTTCAGTACCACTATTTTAAAATAGTAATGCTAAAAATAGTAATGCTAATAAAAATAATTTGTTAATAGATAATATTCATGTTATCTATTAGCAAATTTCTGTCATTAAATGCAGCAAATATTTTTCGAAAATAGTGGTACAAGTCTTTTAACAAACTTGCTTCATTAGTGCGTGTATGCGTGTAATTAAGGGATTTCTTTTTTTATTCGGAAATTTCGAAAATTTACCAGAAATGCTGAATAGTAAATTTTGCTTTATTTAATGACTGCTGTTTCATGATTACATTAAGTAAACATTCTTCTTTCGGAATTTCCCGTATGGATTCTGAATTGCTGAATAATAAGGAAATTTCTGAAATGCACTCATATATGCGCTAATGATGGAAATGGTTAATTATACCGGCTGGTTATAATATAAGTATTTCTATTTGGAGCTGTCTGTAGCTTGAAGGAATAACCCGAACAAATCAAAATCGGTACACTTACTATTCGAGAAGGAGAAGAGATTAAACAGTAAAAAAAAAAAAAAAAAAAAAAAAAAAAAAGTTTTAATATTCGTCAACCGATGGCGCTACTGGGCCCGTCGGTGCAAACGCCATTGTGTACCGTGGAGGTGTCCAAAACCTCAACGACTTAAAAGATCACATATCACAACATGTGGGAAACATCACTCCTGATGCGTTACATTCTGCAGTTGAGCACGTTGTGTAACGCCTAGATTGTGTCCTCCAGCACAATGGTCATGTGGAACTTGAACTTGATAGGCACCGCCATGCGAAAGCGTAACCATGTTCACTGCGACACTTTCCAATAAAATACGTTTGTCATCCGGTTTTACGCCTTAATTTTTTGTCCTTGTATTGCACATTACATTTCACAGCCAAAAGTGCCATCTGTCGGCGATTATTACAATATATATATATTTTTTAAATTCCATTCTTTTACCCCCTTCTCGAATAGTAAGTGTACCGATTTTGGTTTTATTGGGTTTATTCCTTCAAGCTACAGACATCTCCAAACCGAGATACTAATATTATAACCACCTGGTATATCGACAAGAAATACCACCAAGCAGAATAAATAAGTTAATATGCATTTTTTTGTGATTTGCTATGATGCTTCTTAAAGAGTACACGGATATTTTTTTCTCTCGTCGTTTGTATATGCATTTGAATAGTACTGATATCAGACTAAATATTCGTGTTTAAATTCAGTATCTACCAACCCTTAAATTATAGTCAATAAAACAATTATTTTTTTTTCTCGTTGAATAAATAATAATTTAAATGATTAAAATTTATAAAATAAGAATTCTAAATATTCGATGTGAAAATTTATGGTTAATTACATGAGGGGAAAAACTAATAGACAGAACCTGTCTAGTTTGTCTTTTATGATATTCAATTTTAATAATTTATTGGATATATGAAAGCTAATTACTACAACAGTATTCACACGTCTGATTAATTATAGTGTAAGATGATTAATTTTACAGGGTTTTCTACATACAAACAAATTATTTATAAATATTTGATGTCATTATTCAAAAATCTTTAATGCTCCAAATGTGTATAATTGAAAATTAGATGTAGTATTTTATAAAATTAATTAACTTTATGCATTTTTTTGTTTTTGCTGTATTAACAAAAGGATTTTTGTTATTTTAAACGTCCAATATAGTGTTTTGAAAGCCAATGAAGATTTATAGTCAGTAATTGTATAATTTAGATTTTTATTAATATATAAGATGATTATATTGATATATATCCTGTCGACTAAAAAAATTCAATATGTGACGATTTAACTGGAGTCACCATACTTTTGTAGACTCCTATTCAAGGCAAGGGAGGTTTCTCCGAGGAAATTTTCAGTCGAGCACCGAGACTTACTTCATTGTGTACGTATAAGCTACAGAGAAGAGGCAGTTCGTTCCAGTTCACACTTTATTCGAAAAATTTAAAGATTAATTGATTAAGCTTTACTCTATTGAAAACTCACTCCATGCACTGCTAAATTTAGGGTCGTGGCTAAACTTGATGATTTAAATTTAAATATAAGAAGACATCTTAGTTAGTACAGGCAGGTATTCTTTTAAAAATTAATCGGCGGCCAAGGAGAACCTTCGAAGATTAGGAAGTACATGAAAAAAAAAAAAAAAAAAAAAAAAAAAAAAAAAAAAAAAAAATTTTTTTCGTCGTTGACTTCATTAAGACTATAATTCTGTGTAAATCCCATTATTCTAAATTATTTTCTCGCTCCAGTATTCGATTGTCAAAATTACATCTAGCGAAATATATAGTTTATTCCAAATTCATTCTCTTAAAAAATGGCACTGATAGAATGTTCTATTAAATTTACGCACTTTTATTTTCTTTAAATAAAAAGCATCCTAGAATCTAATAATTCAAAAAATACCCATTTCCCAGCTAAAAATATTTTACTTTTAAGAAATAACAACCTATGAATTTCTTTTCTTTATTTTTTATTTCCCTACGATTCCTGACAAAATATTACTTTTCAAATTCTGAAAGATTTTAATCTCAATGTAAAAATTATTTTGGCATATTGCCATACTTGATAAAAACATATGTACTCCTTTTCTCTCTGCTTTTATTTATTCGAAGGAAGTAGAAGGCACGAGATTGTTCTAGAACATTTTTTGGCGCGCTTTTGCCAGTTTCGGTAAGTTCACTTCGATATTAATTCGCCGAAGAAGTTAAGCCGTGAGCGTTGATTGGCCTAGAGGCTTTTTAGATAGAATGTATTCTGGCGCGCTCGGAAAATGATATACGGATTTTTCCCGCGTTTAGAGCAGAATGTTCCGGGATTTCGGTGGTGGATGCAACTAGTCATGTATATGATGTTTACTAATAAATTAATGGTGATTGCATAACTTTGAAAAAAAAAAAAAAAAAAAAAAAAAAAGGGTTTTCACTTTAAATTATATTTGTTCAAGTGATAATTTTAGTGGCAGAAGGAATACGGTCGCAATTTAGAAACATGGAACAATTCGCGACAATATTATTTTCCAGATGACTTCAAATTATTTCATGAAGATACACAAAAACCAGCACAAACAACTTCACATACAGGTTCACAAAATCAAACTAAAGTAAAAACAATAGATTAAACTCAAATTCTTTTAAATATCGCTTATTACCATAATTTCAACATTACCAGGTATGTTCTTGGGTCGACACAGGAATATTACTTGTTTTTGAAAGTTTTTGAGGTTAGGTAGACAACTTATGCAGGCATAAGATGTGTATTATGATTTTAGGAATTTTCAAATTGATGTTGAAAAATGAAATTAAAATTTATATATAATTACAGGTTTTAGTAAATATAAGTTATATTATTTAATGGATTCACAGAAGCTATATTTATTTTGTTTAATACAATAAAGGTCTTGAATTATTCTTGAATGCTGATATTCTGTATTAGTCAGAGTTGATATTGTGATGTTGTAGTAAAATGTTAAGAGAGATTAGTTGAAATTTAAGGATTGCAATAGTATAAATAATAGTTTTATATTCCAATTCTCTGTCACCTATCTATCTAACAATTATTATTATTATTATTATTTTTGCTTATTACTTAAAAAGTGTAAAAAGAAGTAGAGGATTCTACACTTAAATTTTGGTAATTAGCTATATCCGATTATGTCATAGATTTTTTAGTAGTCAAAAGAAGAGTATCAGAAAGGGATATTATTGTTCACAATTGTTGGTTGAGTGAATCCTATCTAAATATTTGGGCATCTAAATTATTTAGTATTGGAAAATAATGTAGAGTTAAATTTTTTTTATATATAGATTTCGGCTAGCAAAAAATTATTTCCTTATCCTTTCAAGTAAGGAAACAAACATATTTTGCTATGTATTTTTTTTTTCCTCAACCAAGAATTTTATATTGAATGTAATATTTACTGTGATATATTATATTGTTAGAGTAGTTATTGAAGTCTGTTGATATTATTTATTTTGAAAAGATTTATTAATGTTATTATTTATTAAGAGAAAATATTAGAAAAAATGTTGAGAGAGATTTAGAGTTAATATTAGAGTTATTAGAGTATTAGAGTTTTATTTACAAATTGAGTAAACTGCTTACAATGAAATGTAGTTATAAAATATATGATGAATTAGAATTTTTGTACCAAGGTTGTGATATTTCAAAGTAGTATGTATACCATGTTGTGCAATATGGACATTTATTAATTCAAAAATTTTACTGATTGCGACAAAAAGGATAGCTATCGAATGAAATGAATTAGCTCTGGTCTTCAGTGTGACCACAAAAAGAGTGGCACCACAGATTAGAGTGGGGGTAATCCCAAAACCACAATGGAGAAAGACTGAAATTTAGTCAGAACTGTTTTGAGACTGTTGTTTACTGCTGTTGTTGTTCAAACAGTGACTGTTTAAGACTATTGAAACTTCAGTATTCAGTTATTCAGTATTAGTATGATTAAGTTTTTCAATAGTATTCTGAAGAATACAGTTTTTTCAATTGGTAATATTCTTCAGTTTTCAATGTAACTAATTTCCAACTTTATTATTTATTATATTATTTATTATATTGATTTATTATTTATTATTATTATATTATGTTGGTAATATTATTTATTATATTAGTTATTTCTTGGTTTATCTTGATGTATCCCATTTATTTACACTTGCAAAAAGTAAGTGTTGCTGTAAACTTATGTATTTGAGGTTATGCTTTACTCTATAAATATTTTAATTTCCATTCTTCCAAAATTTAAGACAATTACTTTGTTTGTGATTCTTGATGATTTAAAATTTTTAGAATTTTATATTTTAGGAAAATTCTCTATTTTTTTTTAATCTGAACTGCTGTTAGGGAACTGCTATTCAGATAAGCTTGTTTTTTTGGGGGGGGGATATATATAAGACTATAATTCTGTGTAAATCCCATTATTCTAAATTATTTTCTCGCTCCAGTATTCGATTGTCAAAATTACATCTAGCGAAATATATAGTTTATTCCAAATTCATTCTCTTAAAAAATGGCACTGATAGAATGTTCTATTAAATTTACGCACTTTTATTTTCTTTAAATAAAAAGCATCCTAGAATCTAATAATTCAAAAAATACCCATTTTCCAGCTAAAAATATTTTACTTTTAAGAAATAACAACCTATGAATTTCTTTTCTTTATTTTTTATTTCCCTACGATTCCTGACAAAATATTACTTTTCAAATTCTGAAAGATTTTAATCTCAATGTAAAAATTATTTTGGCATATTGCCATACTTGATAAAAACATATGTACTCCTTTTCTCTCTGCTTTTATTTATTCGAAGGAAGTAGAAGGCACGAGATTGTTCTAGAACATTTTTTGGCGCGCTTTTGCCAGCTTCGGTAAGTTCACTTCGATATTAATTCGCCGAAGAAGTTAAGCCGTGAGCGTTGATTGGCCTAGAGGCTTTTTAGATAGAATGTATTCTGGCGCGCTCGGAAAATGATATACGGATTTTTCCCGCGTTTAGAGCAGAATGTTCCGGGATTTCGGTGGTGGATGCAACTAGTCATGTACTTCCTAAATCTTCGAAGGTTCTCCTTGGCCGCCGATTGATTTTTAAAAGAATACCTGCCTGTACTAACTAAGATGTCTTCTTATATTTAAATTTAAATCATCAAGTTTCGCCACGACCCTAAATTTAGCAGTGCATGGAGTGAATTTTCAATAGAGTAAAGCTTAATCAATTAATCTTTAAATTTTTCGAATAAAGTGTGAACTGGAACGAACTGCCTCTTCTCTGTAGCTTATACGTACACAATGAAGTAAGTCTCGGTGCTCGACTGAAAATCTCCTCGGAGAAACCTCCCTTGCCTTGAATAGGAGTCTACAAAAGTATGGTGACTCCAGTTAAATCGTCACATATTGAATTTTTTAGTCGACAGGATGTTGACAGTATTCTTACATTAGACGAACATGATTTTGAGACATTTTTTGGAGTCTAGCGAATATGCTACAAGTTGTGCTTTTGTTCAAACATTTTGCCGGTGCGTGCAGACAGCAACTGTCGCGACGGATGGAACGATGTTTTGGTATGATGTAATCAAGATTGAAATATGTGTGTATAGCGGATTTGAAGTGTGTATCATCGAATTAAATGGAAATTTGAAAAGACTTATTTTATGAGTTGCGGCCAAGTAAATAAAAAAAAGAAGACGTGGCAGTGTAAGTTATTTTTTCATGATTGATATTTTATTTTGTGACTTTATGATATTTGAATATTTTTATGTGTTTTATTTTTACTGTTTATGATTATTTAAAATTCTATTGTTATTTAAATGATACTTAAAGTCGGGGCTTTGTAAAGAAAATGAAATACATTCTTATATTGATAAAAGTAATTGAAAGATAAATATAATTAATTACATTTTTCGTTCTAAACAGACTATATTTCTCTTATTTCCACTCTAAAGCAATTTGACTGGAAACCATTTGCGTAATTTACTATTTTTGCTTCCTTTTTATTCTGTGTTTATGTTTTCACTAAAAAGATGTAATATGATTGAAATTTATTATGCTGTTGAAGTTATTTCCAACTATTTGGAAAGAATTGATGGTTTGTAATTTAAATAACAGAATATTAGATCCTTTACGTAATTTGATGTGTAAGTGTATACTGATATTACTTGTTGTTCTTATGTTGTTTATTATTTTGAATTTTAGAGTCAGATAATTTTATAATTGATGTTAAGTTAAAGATTAATATATTATGAATTGATATTAGATATTATTATTATTATTATAAGTTATAAGATTATATTATTAGGTTTTAAAAAATTTAAATTCAAGTAATTACTAAGATGAACTGTTGGAGTAGTACAAATACCTTAATGAAGATCAGAGCAAAATATGAACGTGATTTCGATCAATCTGGGAAACAGTATGTCCATTATCTGTCAGTTGAGCATAGGAATATAATGGGTTCTTTAATCAATCGCCAATACACGGGTAGACTTTCGGGTACTTTAAATTTTTCGGGTCCCAATAGAGATATCACACAAAATGATATTCGGACAATTCTTATTGATGAAATATACAAATTTGAAGGAAAGTCAGGTGAGCTCACGACAAGTGATATAGCGGAACATGAAATCGATTTTGATATTTATGACAAAAGTGTAGACAATAGAAAAATTGACAAGTGTTGTAAATGCTTAGTGAAATTTGTGGAGCAAAAAATAATGTGTAACTATTGCCACGAATTCTTTATGTACCCTAAAAGTAAAATTAAATTAGATTAAACTCAAAATTTTTATGTGAATATTATATTTGTACTGACACATTTACTGTGTAGAATGTTTTCTGTTGCAAATTCCTATAATTAATAGAATTCAGTAGGGAAGCTTATCAGAAATGTCTATCAGTATTTTGGGGTTGAAATATGATGTTTACTAATAAATTAATGGTGATTGGATAACTTTGAAAAAAAAAAAAAAAAAAAAAAAAAAAAAAAAAAAAAGGGTTTTCACTTTAAATTATATTTGTTCAAGTGATAATTTTAGTGGCAGAAGGAATACGGTCGCAATTTAGAAACATGGAACAATTCGCGACAATATTATTTTCCAGATGACTTCAAATTATTTCATGAAGATACACAAAAACCAGCACAAACGACTTCACATACAGGTTCACAAAATCAAACTAAAGTAAAAACAATAGATTAAACTCAAATTCTTTTAATATCGCTTATTACCATAATTTCAACATTATCAGGTATGTTCTTGGGTCGACACAGGAATATTACTTGTTTTTGAAAGTTTTTGAGGTTAGGTAGACAACTTATGCAGGCATAAGATGTGTATTATGATTTTAGGAATTTTCAAATTGATGTTGAAAAATGAAATTAAAATTTATATATAATTACAGGTTTTAGTAAATATAAGTTATATTATTTAATGGATTCACAGAAGCTATATTTATTTTGTTTAATACAATAAAGGTCTTGAATTATTCTTGAATGCTGATATTCTGTATTAGTCAGAGTTGATATTGTGATGTTGTAGTAAAATGTTAAGAGAGATTAGTTGAAATTTAAGGATTGCAATAGTATAAATAATAGTTTTATATTCCAATTCTCTGTCACCTATCTATCTAACAATTATTATTATTATTATTATTTTTGCTTATTACTTAAAAAGTGTAAAAAGAAGTAGAGGATTCTACACTTAAATTTTGGTAATTAGCTATATCCGATTATGTCATAGATTTTTTAGTAGTCAAAAGAAGAGTATCAGAAAGGGATATTATTGTTCACAATTGTTGGTTGAGTGAATCCTATCTAAATATTTGGGCATCTAAATTATTTAGTATTGGAAAATAATGTAGAGTTAAATTTTTTTTATATAGATTTCGGCTAGCAAAAAATTATTTCCTTATCCTTTCAAGTAAGGAAACAAACATATTTTGCTATGTATTTTTTTTTCCTCAACCAAGAATTTTATATTGAATGTAATATTTACTGTGATATATTATATTGTTAGAGTAGTTATTGAAGTCTGTTGATATTATTTATTTTGAAAAGATTTATTAATGTTATTATTTATTAAGAGAAAATATTAGAAAAAATGTTGAGAGAGATTTAGAGTTAATATTAGAGTTATTAGAGTATTAGAGTTTTATTTACAAATTGAGTAAACTGCTTACAATGAAATGTAGTTATAAAATATATGATGAATTAGAATTTTTGTACCAAGGTTGTGATATTTCAAAGTAGTATGTATACCATGTTGTGCAATATGGACATTTATTAATTCAAAAATTTTACTGATTGCGACAAAAAGGATAGCTATCGAATGAAATGAATTAGCTCTGGTCTTCAGTGTGACCACAAAAAGAGTGGCACCACAGATTAGAGTGGGGGTAATCCCAAAACCACAATGGAGAAAGACTGAAATTTAGTCAGAACTGTTTTGAGACTGTTGTTGACTGCTGTTGTTGTTCAAACAGTGACTGTTTAAGACTATTGAAACTTCAGTATTCAGTTATTCAGTATTAGTATGATTAAGTTTTTCAATAGTATTCTGAAGAATACAGTTTTTTCAATTGGTAATATTCTTCAGTTTTCAATGTAACTAATTTCCAACTTTATTATTTATTATATTATTTATTATATTGATTTATTATTTATTATTATTATATTATGTTGGTAATATTATTTATTATATTAGTTATTTCTTGGTTTATCTTGATGTATCCCATTTATTTACACTTGCAAAAAGTAAGTGTTGCTGTAAACTTATGTATTTGAGGTTATGCTTTACTCTATAAATATTTTAATTTCCATTCTTCCAAAATTTAAGACAATTACTTTGTTTGTGATTCTTGATGATTTAAAATTTTTAGAATTTTATATTTTAGGAAAATTCTCTATTTTTTTTTTATCTGAACTGCTGTTAGGGAACTGCTATTCAGATAAGCTTGTTTTTTTTTTTTTTTTTTGGGGGGGGGGGGGGGGATATTGAAACAAATAAAAAAAAAAAAAAAAAAAAAATTTTTTTTTCGTCGTTGACTTTATTAAGACTATAATTCTGTGTAAATCCCATTATTCTAAATTATTTTCTCGCTCCAGTATTCGATTGTCAAAATTACATCTAGCGAAATATGTAGTTTATTCCAAATTCATTCTCTTAAAAAATGGCACTGATAGAATGTTCTATTAAATTTACGCACTTTTATTTTCTTTAAATAAAAAGCATCCTAGAATCTAATAATTCAAAAAATACCCATTTCCCAGCTAAAAATATTTTACTTTTAAGAAATAACAACCTATGAATTTCTTTTCTTTATTTTTTATTTCCCTACGATTCCTGACAAAATATTACTTTTCAAATTCTGAAAGATTTTAATCTCAATGTAAAAATTATTTTGGCATATTGCCATACTTGATAAAAACATATGTACTCCTTTTCTCTCTGCTTTTATTTATTCGAAGGAAGTAGAAGGCACGAGATTGTTCTAGAACATTTTTTGGCGCGCTTTTGCCAGCTTCGGTAAGTTCACTTCGATATTAATTCGCCGAAGAAGTTAAGCCGTGAGCGTTGATTGGCCTAGAGGCTTTTTAGATAGAATGTATTCTGGCGCGCTCGGAAAATGATATACGGATTTTTCCCGCGTTTAGAGCAGAATGTTCCGGGATTTCGGTGGTGGATGCAACTAGTCATGTACTTCCTAAATCTTCGAAGGTTCTCCTTGGCCGCCGATTGATTTTTAAAAGAATACCTGCCTGTACTAACTAAGATGTCTTCTTATATTTAAATTTAAATCATCAAGTTTCGCCACGACCCTAAATTTAGCAGTGCATGGAGTGAATTTTCAATAGAGTAAAGCTTAATCAATTAATCTTTAAATTTTTCGAATAAAGTGTGAACTGGAACGAACTGCCTCTTCTCTGTAGCTTATACGTACACAATGAAGTAAGTCTCGGTGCTCGACTGAAAATCTCCTCGGAGAAACCTCCCTTGCCTTGAATAGGAGTCTACAAAAGTATGGTGACTCCAGTTAAATCGTCACATATATATATATATATCAGACAAAAACAGTGCAATTAACTAAATTCATAAATTAATAACTCGTCTGACGTTTTAAATTAACGTGACATTATTCTTTTTACAACCTAAAACTGTTCTTAATAACTTTCCTGCATTTTAATAGAATGCTTCTTTAAAAACAAGAAATCAAATTTATTTTAGCATCTTTATATCCAGAATTGAAGATTATTAAAATCCAATTACGTATTTGTAATCAACTTCGTCATCTACCCACATTAAAATTAAAGTCAATAAAACAATTTTTTACGTTAGTAAGTAATAATTTAATGATTAACAATAAGACGAATAGAATTCAAATATTGGAGATGAAAGTTGATGGTTATTATGGGAAGAAAAAGCATACTAGAAAGAGCTAATATAATTTGTCATGTATGGTATTCCATTTTAATAAATATATTGGATAAGTCAAAGCTAATTGTTATAACATTATTTTCACATCAAATTAATTACACTTTAACATGATAATTTTTATAATGAGTTTTCAAATACGTTCATACTATTAATAAATATTTGATAAATTACTAGTCAAAAGGCTTCAACGCTCCAAATAAACATAATTAAAAACTTGTTTCAGCACGCTATAAAATAATAATAATAATAATTTGCGTTACTATATTAACAAAAAGTATTTTATTGCTTTTATTGAATAATTGAGTTTTTTGTTATTTTTTCAAATCAATTGAGAATTTATTTGTAGTAATAGCGTGACATATTATTTTTGTGTATTGTTCGATATGTAATAGCAAGAGGAAAATATAATTTTAATACAAAAATGAATTTAAATCGTGTCAATTAATTCATAAATTCAGAGCTCGGATGAACTTATAACTGTAATAACGTAAAAAAGTCATTAGAAAAAAAAAAACATTTTTTTTCCAAATATTTTGTCGTGTGAATTGTTTTTTTGCTTTGTATTAAAAAAACTAAATTATAGTCTCCATATGCATTTGAAGAATATTGAAACACCATTAAGTATTCTTAAAATTATTCAACATCTACCTCCTATAAATTTATACTCATGAAACAAATGTTCTTTTATTGGTTAGAAAATAATACTTTAACAATTAAAAATTACAGTATAAGAATTCAATTATTGAAGTTGACAGTTGATGGTTGAATATAGGATGAAAAAATTAAGAGAAAAGGATTATATAATTTGTCATGTATGGTATTCCATTATTAAAAAATATTGTATAAATAAATAACCAGAACAATACACATACATCTAATCTAATTAATTCATAACAATACCAATTTTAATTTAAAGTGAATGTGGATTCAAGATATACACTGCTCAAAACAATTAAAGGATATTTGAAGTTTTATATAAAATAAAGATATAAACGAATTTTTTTTGCCGAAAATAGAAGAAGAGAATCACAAATGCAAATTTTTCTGGTTTTCAAACTGTGGAGTTTGCAAATTTTGAGTTCGACGTCAAAAACGTCGCTTCAGCGCCAGCGAATGAAATTTGACTTTCAACTGGATAAAAGAGAATGAAGACAAGGATGATCGGCATTCAGTGATTGCTTTGTTTCGATGAGTACGATGTCTCAGCGAAGTCATTTGACAGATTCAGAAGCTTGGAGAATTGTTGGTAGGTTAGAAGGGGGCCAAACTCAAGCCGAAGTAGCGCAAGCCATTGGAGTGTCACAAAGTGTCATTTCCAGGATCTGGAACCATTCTTTGGAGAGTGGATGTGCAGGCCGAAGACCAGGGCAAGGTCGTAGACGGGCAACAACGCCCAATGAAGATCGGTATTTAGCGTTAACAGCTCGGAGACACCGAAACATGAACGCTACTCTTCTCCAACAACACCTTCGCTCGGCTACAGGCACCACGATTTCAACTCAGACTGTCCGAAACCGGCTCCATGCTGTAGGTCTGTATGCTCGCCGACCGATGGTATGTGTTAGATTAACATCAAGGCATCGTCGCGACCGCAGGGAGTGGGCAACCGAGCATGTCAACTGGAGGAGAAATGAATGGAGCAATTTTCTGTTTTCTGACGAGTCCCGTTTTTCTGTGCATCCGGATAATAGGCGTATTTTCATCTGGAGGGACCGTGGCAGTAGGAATAATCCTGCGTTCGTGCACGAAAGTGTCAGATTTGGCGGTGGAGGAGTGTTGGTGTATGGTGGCATCTCCATTGACGGGCGCACTGACCTCTACATCATTCGAGATGGAGCTCTGACTGGTCGCCGATATAGGGATGAGATCCTCAGACCTATTGTAGTCCCTTACGCTGCAGCAATCGGAGATAACTTCATTTTAATGGACGATAACTGCAGGCCACATCGTGCAAACCTGGTGGAGGATTTCCTTTTCGAGGAAGGAATCGTTCGAATGGAATGACCAGCGTGTTCTCCAGACATGAATCCAATCGAGCACGTTTGGGACGCTCTAGGAAGACGAGTTTCTGGCCGCCAACAACCCCCACAAACTCTCCAAGAACTGGAAAGAGCTCTTCTGAAAGAGTGGAACAGAATACCCCAACTCGTCATTAATAGCCTCATTGAGTCCATGCCTCAAAGGTGTTCAACGTTGCTGGCCGCCCTTGGAAACCATACTCCCTACTGAAAATAATTTTCTTTGAAGAAAACACCTTTTCTTATTCTTTTTTTCTCATATGCACAAATTGTGTTTTTTTCCTTTTGTACACAAATGCGCAATAAAATGCATTTTTTTCTGCCAAACATGTGTAAATTATTCGCATATAACCTACTATGTCTGTCGACCATGTATCAATCAGCTAAAAAGTTTCCCAGATACAAAATCCACCTAAAACTGCAATTTCCTTTAATTGTTTTGAGCAGTGAATATATATATAGTGTTTTATTTATATATATTAATTTTATAATTTAATTAATTATTGTTTATAATGTATATACACGGCCAAACTCGATTCTCCCATCCGTCATACGGCCTTCACAATCACCCCTTAGTTTCGGAATCGTTAAAAGGCTGCTTCGCCGGTAGATGTCGCGATATACTTACCATAAATAATGCTTAGTAAATGTTACTTCTATACATAAAAATACAAGAATCTTTGCAATATATTCATTATAAAAGGTATATATAACATATGTATCTTTTGTTTCGGCATTTTCTTTACTACAAACAGGAAAAACTAAAAGATTTAGAAATAAAATAAATAAATACAATGCTTTCAGCAATTAAAAACAGTTTAAATAACACGCTACTATAAAATGCAAAACAAATATTATAAGTAAATTTCTATATTTATATACATTTAAATTCTTGATTACTTGAAACATTGATAATTCTGAGCGTAAAATGCACAATAAAAAATTTAAAAAATAATTACTAGTTTCATAATAGTAGTAAGAAAATTAAGCAAGTTCGCCAATATCCGGCAATGAACTCATATCGATTTTTTTTCTCAAAACATGGATTATTTTTACATGATTCTTAATTATTTAAAATATGTATATCTATATATGTATATTCAAAACAATTTTCAATAAATTTAATCATTATAGGTACTGATCTGAAATATATAAGCATTATATGTAACATATCTATCTTTTACTTCGGCGTTTTCTTTACTACAAACAGGAAAAACTAAAAGGAAAAAACTAAACAAAACAAACAGGAAAAACTAAAAGATTTAGAGATAAAATAACTAAATACAATGCTTTAAGCAATTAAAAATAGTTTAAATAACATCCTACTACAAAATGTAAAACAAACATTATAAGTAAATTTCAATACATTAAAATTCTGGATTACTTGAAACATTGATAATTCTGAGCGTAAAATGCACAATAAAAAATTTAAAAAATAATTACTAGTTTCATAATAGTAAGAAAATTAAGCAAGTTCGCCAATATCCGGCAATGAACTCATATCGATTTTTTTTTCTCAAAACATGGATTATTTTTACACGATTCTTAATTATTTAAAATATGTATATCTATATATGTATATTCAAAACAATTTTCAATAAATTTAATCATTATAGGTACTGATCTGAAATATATAAGCATTATATGTAACATATCTATCTTTTACTTCGGCGTTTTCTTTACTACAAACAGGAAAAACTAAAAGGAAAAAACTAAACAAAACAAACAGGAAAAACTAAAAGATTTAGAGATAAAATAACTAAATACAATGCTTTAAGCAATTAAAAATAGTTTAAATAACATCCTACTACAAAATGTAAAACAAACATTATAAGTAAATTCCAATACATTAAAATTCTGGATTACTTGAAACATTGATAATTCTGAGCGTAAAATGCACAATAAAAAATTTAAAAAATAATTACTAGTTTCATAATAGTAGTAAGAAAATTAAACAAGTTCGCCAATATCCGGCAATGAACTCATATCGATTTTTTTTTCTCAAAACATGGATTATTTTTACACGATTCTTAATTATTTAAAATATGTATATCTATATATGTATATTCAAAACAATTTTCAATAAATTTAATCATTATAGGTACTGATCTGAAATATATAAGCATTATATGTAACATATCTATCTTTTACTTCGGCGTTTTTCTCTACTAGAAACAGGAAAAACTAAAAGGAAAAAACTAAACAAAACAAACAGGACAAACAGGAAAAACTAAAAGATTTAGAGATAAAATAACTAAATACAATGCTTTAAGCAATTAAAAATAGTTTAAATAACATCCTACTACAAAATGTAAAACAAACATTATAAGTAAATTTCAATACATTAAAATTCTGGATTACTTGAAACATTGATAATTCTGAGCGTAAAATACACAGCAAAAAATTAAAAAAATAATTACTAGTTTCATAATAGTAGTACGAAAATTAAGCAACTTCGCCAATATCCGGCAATAAACTCATATCGAATTTTTTTTTCTCAAAACATGGATTATTTTTACACGATTCTGAATTATTTAAAATATATGTATATATGTGTACATTCAAAACAATTTTTAATAAATTTAACCATTATAGGTACTGATCTGAAATATATAAGCATATAGAAATATAATAGAATTACATATAAAATTAAATATTATATTCTAGTTCTGGAAAGTCATGGTATAAAAGTATGTATATAAAAATAAAAATATACTTTCATGTTTCATAATATCAACAGAATAAGAAAACATATTTCGCCAATATCCGGCAATCAACTCACATCGCTTTTTTTTTCTCAAAACATGGATTATTTAACAAATTCATAATAATTTTTACAGGTTTTATTATTTTAGAGAATGAACAAGTTTTTTTTTTTTTTTGCTGTAGCATTATGTACTCCATTTATGAGAGAATAGTTTTTGTGGAAATTTTAGAATATTGTGTGGTTACAGAAATTACAGAATATTTTTTCAGATTTTTAAAATATTAATTCATAAATCTATCCACCCTACTTGTATATATATATGTATCTATAGGTATATGCAGATTCTATTTCTTGATTAGACTTTAAACATTGATAATTTTTACAGTGAAATATACATTAAATATTATAAAATTAAAATTAAGTAAACTTTAAAATTTTTCTTGATAAAGAGTTCTTACATGCAGATAAATTGGTTTCATTTGTAAAATACCTTGCCATATTTTTTTTAATGATGGGCAAGAATTTTGCACATATTAATGAGCATATATTTATTTTATGCTTGTTTAAGTCACGTTCCCCTAAAGGGTTTTTTATTTATATCAATTCATAAATAGTTTTGACGAACGAAACGCAAAGATAAGGAAATTCTCCATTAGTAATGGTAAGTAATAGCGCCCCCTACGTTCTTCCGGGGAGAAACTCTTACTCCTCTTGAACAAAGGGAAAATGACTTTTTGTTACGGCCGTATAAAGGGAAGGAGAAAATCGAGTTAGGCCGTGGTATATATTTATAATTTGTTTTCCAAATACGTTCACAGCACTCATAAATCTTCAAAAGGTTTTGGTGCAGAAAATAAGTTAAATTAAATACTTGATCTAACGTATTGTAATATTAATTAATTTTAGATAGTTTTTATTATAATTAAAAAGGGATTTTGTTGACTAATTTAATGTTTTAAAAACCAATTGATTATTTATAACCACTAACTATGTATTTAACTTTTATGTAAATAATTTACTGTGTAATACGAAGGTGGTTTAATTTTAATAAATTAATTAAACTCGATAGAGAGGAAAAATGTTTAAAAATGACTGCATATCTACCCCAAATTAAAGCATAAATTAGATATGTCGACTAAAACTGCTGCATTCTTTAAATTTGTATGTTTATAAATTCATAGTTTGGGTTGAACGTATATTTGTAATTACAAGAAAGTAGTCCATTGTGTCCCCTTTTATAAAATCTAAAAAGTTCTTTATATTTTTTCCGAAAGTATTTGTTTTTCTATATATTATTTTGATGCTTCTCTAAAAAACTGAAATATTATTTTCCTTCTATAGTCTAAATATACCTTTGAAATAGGCCTTTAAAATAAATAGAATAAATAGCTATATCAGATATATATATATTTTTAATTTCTCTCTCCCACATTGATTTTAAAAATCCCATTACATATTAGTAATCAAATTCAGTGTTTACCTACTCTGAAAACATAGCTATTAACAATGTTTTTTTTTTTTTTTAATGATGAGTAAATAGTACTTTAATGATTAATAATTATAAGGTAAAAATTTGGTACGGTTTTTAAATCTTGTGAAGATTTATAGGAACAATATAATATAAGGTTTATGTAAATAATTCATTGTATAATTATACAATTAAAGTTTAATTTTAATAAAATAAATAAGTTTGAACTCATAAAATTTATAGAGTGTTAAAAAACGATTTCATATCTAACATTAATTAATTGAAGAAGATAATACATCCCACAGAAGCAAATAAAGTACGTTAATTTATAACTCGTATAATACATAGATATATAAGTCGTACATTTGTAATAACATTAAACTAACCGATAAAGTACTTTTTAAATCTAAAAGTATTATTTATAATTTTTCTGTATATTTTTATGACACATGTTCAAACCAAGTAAATATTGATTTTCTCTTATAACCGCTGTATTCTTTTGAAAATTATTAAAATTCCATTAAGTTTTCGTAATCAAATTTGTATCTACCCACCATAAAACTATAGTCAATAGAACAAGTGGTTTTCGTTAGTATATAAATAATATATTAATGATTAATAGTTATAGGATAGGAATGTAAATATTGAAGAGAACAATTGATGGTTAATTATAGAAGGGGAAAAACCAAAAAAAATGTGCGTCTGTAGTTTGTAATTTATGTTATTTCACTTTAATAAATTTATTGGAACATTCAAAACTAATTACTACAAAAATATTTATTTACACATCTAATTAATTTTATATTTAAGATGATAATTTTTTAAATAAGTTTTCAAAATAAATTTAAATCGTTCAAAGTTTTTTCAATAAACTGAAGTTCAAAACGATTATATTTAGATTTATTTTGGTTTCATTATATATTAACAGAAATGTTTTGATTGATTTTAGTGACAAAATTAATGTTTTTAAATCAACTAAAGATTTATAGTCAGAAACAGTACATCATAAGATTTGTATAAATACTTCACTGTGTTATTATGCAAATAACGTTTAATTTATATAAAAAAAATAATTATATATGTATGAAAGTAGAGAGGGTGTCAAAACACGATTTCACATCTAACCTCTATTAAATGAAGAAACCGATGTATCGCAAAAACAGCTCTAATATTTGAATTCATAAATTTATAATGAGATGAACTTATAATGGAAATAACATTAAATTTTTCCACAAAAATCATTTTTAGGACAAAGAAATATTCTTTATAATTTTGCTGAATGTGCTGTTTTATCTGTATATTATTACGATATTTGTTAAAGTACTGTTTCTATCGTATCATTTGCATATGCGTTTGAAGATTATTGAAATCCCATTACGTATTAATAATCCAATTCAAAATCTACCCACCATAAAATTATAGTCTATAAATCTAATCTGTTTTGTTTGTGAGTAATAATATTTCAATGATTATTATTTAGGCGATAAAAATTCAAGTATTGGAAATGAAAGTTGCTGATTAATTAATAGGAGTAAAAAAGTAAAAGAAAGAGCTTCTATAATTTTTGTATGGTATTTAATTTTAATAAATTCATTAGATAAATCTAAGCTACTACAATAATATTCACATACCTAATTAATTATTCTGTAGCATGATCAATTTTACAATGCGTTTTCATAATACGTTCAAATCACTCATAACTTTCTCATAAGGTTCTGTTAAAAAGCTTTTCAATGCCCCTAATAAATGTCATTAAATCTTGATCTAGCGTGTTGTAAAATTAACGAATTTCAAACATTTCATTTTGCTTTTAATATATTAATAAAATGGGTTTTAATAATTTTATTGACTAGTTTATCTTTCTTTAAACAGTTGATGATTTGTAGTTTGTAATAATATAATCTATTTTTATGTAAATAATTCACTTTTCAATTATAATAAAAAATATGTAATTTTAAAAAAGTCCTTCCGGCCTGTACCGGGAGGAAAAGGTAGCTTTCCTATATCTTCGTTTTAAAATTTTAGCTAATGTTACACGAAAACAGCAAGTTAAAATGCAAAGAAACGTTTACAAAAGATTCTTTAATACTGAATTTGAATAAGAAATTCGCCAAATTATTGAGCAATAGCCAAATTGGCTTCATTTATGAAGACTTATTTTGGTCGCCAAATTTGGCGATATTTCGCCAAATGTCGCCAATTTTGCCAATTTTGTCGCCAATGTCGCCAATTTTGGCGCTAACGGATATGAATATATAGTTTTATGCGTATGATTGGGAAAATTATTACAACAATGAAAGAAAATAATTTGCAAGTACTAAATAAACGAAAGGTTTTGGGGTTAATGTGCTGTTTTGTTTCAAAATGTCGGCCACCCTAGAATTTCAAACTACTCTATCTCAGCCATTTTTTAAGATAGAGGTAAACCAAAAAATGCTCTGGAACCCTTGTATCAAGGCCTAAAACGTAATTAAAAAATAAATTTCAATGTTTAATTTTTTTGTATATTTATTTTAGTTTTAAATTTTTAAATGGCCGCCATCTTGAAACAAAATGGCGGACCAAGCTGGCCAACGAACTCGGTCGAGACATTGGTGAACTTAATACACACAATTAGTTTCATCAAAATTGATTTATAAATACGAGCGTTATCGTATGACATAGGTCAGATATATATATATATATATATATATATATATATATATATATATATGGATATATCTATATATATATAAATCAACATTTGAGCGGAGGGTGGTTTTGGGGTCTGGGGGTCATGATCGGTGAAAATATTGAAAATATATCGAAATTTTCCGGAACTGCTTTCCTCCGAACGGCTGCAATAGGTAGCTTTATACTTTTTAGTATTGAAAGCTATCTAATATAGAAATTAATTTTAAACACGTTAAATAATGTCATAGCTCTGGCGAACTATCATGATTTTAAATCAATTTATAAGACATTTTATAAAACTAAAAATATTCTTAAAAATTGTTTAATATGGTAATTTTTAAGAGCATTATTATGACTCTTCTTTAAAAACACAAAAGTTTTGTTGTTTACGTCCTCCCAAGATATACAACTGAAGATTATTAAAATTCCTATGAACATTCAGTATCTACACGTTGAAACTATAGTCAATAGAATAAATATTTTCCTTTGGTGAGAAAATAATACTAAGACAGAAACTCAAATATTGTAGATGGAAATTGATGGTTATTATAGGAGGAAAAAATTAACATGGCGATCTGACATAAGTAAATAAATTGTTCTGTATGGCATTCAGTATTAATAAATTTATCAGACAAGTCAAAACCAAAACAATACACACATATCGAATTAATTGCATTTTTTAATTTATACATTTGTAAGGAGTTTTTAAAATAAGATAATTACTACAAACGTACTCGCATATATAATAAATTATACATTAATAAGTTTATTTTTATAATGAGTTTTCAAAGTAGTACGTTGAAATCAGTAATAAATCATTAACAAATTGCTGTCAATGTATAATAAATTATACATTCATATGTTTATTTCTATAATGAGTTTTCAAAGTAATTCGTTGAAATCAGTCATAAATCATTAGCGAATTGCTGTCCAAAAAGGCTTTAACGTACCAAATAAATTTAATTAAAACCTTGATCTAGCATACTGTAAAATAAATTAAACATACTAATTTGTCTTTACTCTATCAATATAAAGAGATTTGTTTTTTAGCACCTAATATAGTGTTTTTAAATGCATTTATCATTTATAGTCAATAATAATATAAAATACATTTAAGTAAATAATTCAACATGCAATTAGAAAAATTAAATTGTATTTTAGTTATAAAATTAATCTTAAAATCCAAAGCATTGAAGAAAGTGTTTAAAAATTGGATACATGTATAAATTAAATAAAATACAGAAATTGATACAATGAACAAACCCATCGGAAATCATAATTATAATAATGTTTACATGACCCTTTATTAGATAAACTTCTCAATTATATTCGAAAAAAAAACATCTGACATTTTGACATCTGTTGACTGCTTTATAAAATTAATCGTTACTTTATGTATTCTGTGTATCCAGAGGATTCATTGTGTTCTGAAGACACTTTACTTGATTAAAACCATAATTTCGCTGGGCCTCTAGGGAGCATTATATGGAATGTATATATATATATATATTTACATACATACATAGAATGACAAACCTATTACCCATGCTGAAAAAAATGGGCAAAAAATAAAATAATCTAAATAATTTACAGTCAGCTCTTCGTTTTATAATAAAATCAATGAAAGCTTGGTATTATGTTTCAGTATTCATAAACTAACATTAGACAAAATAAAACTGATATTTAAAATGATCGACTCTTATTCTAAGGAATGGCAATCGAAAAAATTGTTGACTTGTGTACTTTTATATTTGAAAAACTGATTATTTCTTAGGAGTAATATTCTCATGCTTTTCTTTAATTAGCATTCTTTCGCTATCTTTTATACAACTAATATAATATATTTCTCTAGAAATAATAATTAAAAAAACAGACAATTAATAAAATAATCTGAAAAGAAAACTTGAAAAGGATAAAGTGCGATTTCTTTTATATTATAATGTTTATTTTATTCTCTTTTATAAAAACGATATTTTTTGTATAAACACAACATTTTAAAATAATTTTCGTGTTTCAATGAAAAAAGAATAAAAAAGATGTGCACGTACCTTATTGTGGTTTTTAAGCTAATTTATGATAAATAAAAATCAACTCCCATGAAAAATTTTAGACATAAATAACTGGAATAGAAAATTCTAATATCATATTGCACTTAATCAATTAATGCCACAATATTTTCCTGATTGCATAACTCCTATTTTTTTTAAATCTTGTTTAGCATGTTACCATTTTTTAACAATGTACATCTAAATTATGCATGCTGTCTTAAATCTGAAAATTGAGGCTTTACATGAATATAAGACTTGTCAACTTAAATATGTCATACGCTAATTTATTTTTCAGCAGAGCTGAAAATACGCTGTAAATTAATCAAATACCAAGGATGTGAATTATCACTTTACTAAACAGCGTACATCCATTAGATTGAAAAAATAAAACTGATACTTAAAACGATCGACCCTTATTCTAAGAAATGGCAATCGAAAAAATTGCTGACTAGTGTACTTTTATATTTGAAAAACTAATTATTTCTTAGGAGTAATATTCTCATGCTACATTACATTTTTTCACTCTAATGGTTGTTCGCTGTTTAGTAAAGTGATAATTAACATCCTTGGTATTTGATTAAATATGTCATTTGACTGTACAGTACATGTACTCCGTGTGTACTGTATACTGTATATGTGCACGATATTATAGTACTGATGATATAGAAACAAGTACGTAAAATTTATCAAATAGCAAATGATTGAGTCTTCGGGCTTCCAACCGCTCTAGAGAGGCAGGGTTAGACAATACTGTAATGTTGCAAAAGTTTTTTATGGCATTGATTGAATGGTTAGTGTTGTATCACAGCCTTCGAGGGGTTTTGTTGCACTCATTGAATGGTTTTGGTTGTATCACAGCCTTCGAGGGGTTTTTATGGAATTTATTGAATGGTTTAGGTTGTATCACAGCTTACAAGGGATTTTAAAGATATCAACAAATTTGTAGCTTTTTGGCATAATTGCCATCTATTCAATATCTATTTAATTACATTTGGTTAAAATTTCCCAGTAAACTACCCTTCTCGCCAAATTATCCAACTTAGAAGGATTGACACCAATCTTTTTAATTTGAATTAAATCCGATACATGTTCTTTAAAATAAAGAAAAATAAATGAATCAATCTACTGTTTCGATTGACCCGGGAAGAACATTTCTTTAATTTGGAATTTAGGGGAATTTATAGATGAAAAACTTATTGCTGTAATTTTTCCCCATTTAAAGCATTCCGTTCTCTTTTCTTAATTTTAATAAAAGACAAAAACGCTCATTAAATTCTAAAAATGGGACAATAATTAAAATTAGTTTACTTTAATCACACTAAAATTATCGGTTAACAAAATAAGGCGAATATAAATAGAAATAATTCCGAAACAAACATTACATCCATTATATAATTTTTTTTGTTTTACTATTAATTTGTTGTATTTTATTTTTTAATTAAATAAAAGAAAACTCTTATTCAAGTTATATATAATATTTTTCACTAATTTGGTAGTTTTCATATAATTTCGAATAATAAATTTCATAATAAAAATAAAGATGATTTTTCTAAATAAAAATGCAAAAATCACTACAATATTATGACAAAAAAAAAACAATCATTTTAAATAATTTTTATTTTTTTCATTTAATTTTTTTGGGGGGAGGAGATATTTTATACAAAGCATTATGATAATAGTTATTGTTATAAACTTTTTTATGAAAATTAATGAGAGAAAATTCTTTCTTTTGTCAACTTTATCCTTTGTTGTGTACAAATTCTTTGACAGAATAAAATAGCATGGCGAAAAAATATTTTGCTTAATTGTACTTCGGGGTATCGTTAATCATTATTTAGGGACCTACACTGACGATAATTTAAATAAAATGAAAAGATGAAGATAATATATATTTCATAAGAAATTCGGATTTGCAATATAAAATTACTAAGTCAATAAATGAAATTAATGCTTTCTCAGGAACGATGGTTGTCTATTTAGGTGGCATTTTGTTTTTAAAATTCATCAGACGAAAATAATTTTGTTTCATTTATTTTTTTTTCTTAGTTTAATTTTGTCAACATGCTTTTTAATGAATTGTTTGAAAAATCTTGACGGTATGTAGAATTATCTGTTTCGTAAATTAAACACCACTTTGACTTGTTCAAAATTTCGAATTTTTTGTGGCATTTAGTTTTCTTTATACATACAAAAGTTTTATTTTATTAATTGTAAATCGATATCGACAGTTTAAAGACATTTTTGAGCTATAGAAGTAGAGTTGTTATCCAACAGCCTTTATCCAATAGCGAATAAACAGTAACAAAAACTTTAAGCACTTATTTTTCAGGGCAACTGTGAAGTGGAATCACATATATTTTTCTTAGAAAATCTTTTGATTTAAATGTCAGTTAAAACTAACTTTTAATTACTTATTTTATCCTAACTTTCATTTCAGTTCCCGTCGTAATTTTCCTACCTTAAAAAAAAAAAAAAAAAAAGCGAGAGAGAGAAAGAGAGAGAGAGATATTTAACGTAAGCCTTTATCAATAAAACGGCTCTTATATAGATAGAATTCATCTATAAGATTAATCATCCTCACTAGATATCTAACAAAAAATAAAAAAATAAAAGATATAAATGTTGACATTGTATTTGGTCTGCATTTTATTCTCATTCCGTTAAACAATAGTTAGAAATATGTCTTTTGTCTGCTTAATTTTTAAGTTTAACTTCCTTCTTAAATCATAAACATTTCCAGTAGATGAGATTTGTTTTGTCTCTTTCATGCTAGATTCTCAAAAATTTGCTCTCAACGTACATTTGGCGTTCCAATTCTTACTGGTTTACTTTTAAGGACTGCCATTTATATTACCTTGCCATGCAATCAAAAATCTTTGAAATGTCTAAACGGTAACAAATAATTTTAGCTTGTACGACATCATTCATTTCGCCAATTTTGTGATGCTAATATGAGTATTAGAAAAATCACCATGCGGCGGAGTTGACTCAATCTCTCGCACGATTCCACACGATGAGACCACAGACACGGTAGACATAATAGCTAAAAATGCTATCAGGCACCATCCCAATTCCTTTATGTACCTACTGTCAGGAATCATTCTCCACGATGATATAAATGAGAATATATCTTTATTTACTTTTTTTCATTAGATTTTTATACAATTTTCTCAGGTTATCAGGCATACGAAGTTATTTGATCACTCATTTTAAAGCGAACTCCACACGGTTTCATTTGATATGCAAGTTGACTAGCTGATTGAAAAATATAACATTTTTAAAATTTAAACGTATTAAATCAAGTTTTTTTAAAAGAATTATATATATATATTGTCTAATTTATGACTTGAATTAATATTTTTCTAAACATTAAATCATCATTAATTCATTAATGTTTCATTGACATTATATTTACTATTTTAAATAGATTGGGTAATTTATAAATAATAAATGACAAAACTGCATATTTTTTGCAATATTTATTTTTTGCTCCCCCGTCATATTGAATCCGATTTTATCAAGATTTATATAGCAAATTTCACAATAATTCTAACGATAATATTTCAAAAATATATATATAAATTACATATTGAAACAAACAACAACAACAACAACAAAAAACATTAATTTCATAAATTGTAAAATTATTATTTTTTGTATGCAAAAGACATTAAAAAGTGTGCCATCATAAAAAGTTGTTTTGTTAACCTCTTTTTATGTAAATAAATGAGCGAAAACTCTTTCCTTTATCAAATATACCTTTCTATGTGTACAAATATTTGACAGTCTAGCATAGAAAGGCTTTAAAACAATTTGCCTAAATATACCCAAGAGTAAAGTCAATCATTATTTGGCATGTTTCTTTGACAGTAATCTAAGTAGAATGAAAATATACATATCAAAATAATAATTTTAAAATAAATTCAGATGCTCTCTACAAAGTTATTAAGTTCATAATTTAAAGTAATTGCTTTTACAGTATCAATGGTTATGTTTTCAAACAATTATGTTTTTCAATATTGATTACGTGAAAATAATTCAGTTTAATTTATTTTCGCTTTAGTTTTATTTAGTTAAAATATATTTTTAATCAATTCATTATGAAACAGCGCACTGATGGGAAACTTCTTTTCCTATGAACATCAAGTGGTGTGGTATAAATAAACATGTATGCACACATGCGTACTTGTTTTATTATACATTGGAAGGGTTATGTGTTCAAGTATATACATCTATTAACCTATCTGACCGAAATTTAAATTTATAAATTGTAACGTGGTTTACTTACTCTCGTCAAAGGTAATTATACGAATTATGTTCCAAAGACTTAAAATTTACAGTTATAAAAGAATTAAGAATATGTATAAATAATAAAGGAAATAATGGCACATTTTATATGCAAATACATGCGTTTTTCTTTTTTAAAAGGCGTTAACCTTTTAAAACCAAAAGGTAGAACAAAACATTGAAATATATCTTTCAAATCCCTAATTTAAAATTGTTGTGGTAAGATAAATTTGCATCATTTTATGAATTATTTTTTAAAATATCTATATATAGTTTTTTCAAGAGCTTTATATTAACATTATTTAACTTTCAATACCATTTATAACCCAAATCTATGTCAAAAACTACATCAGTATGTATGCACACAAGATCAGGATACAATATCACAACTTTATTAATTTGCTAATCTACAATTCTGATATACCAAAGACAGCCAATGTACAGTTGTATACGACTCAATACTGACAAGGGAACTAATTTTGGTGCAGCTCGCACCTAGCATCTAGCATAAACCTGGTGCATTTTGTAGCACTATACATAAAAATTAGAGAACAGATAAAAATTCTCTGTTAGAATAATATTTTATATATTTCTTAAATTTTAAATTTTTTATTACTGGATTTTTAATTGTTAATTTTACGCTAAAAGCGAGTTAAATAGCCAAATATGGTGCTACAAATTCAACTACTGCTCTACACATATCACACAACAGACAACTATGACATTTGTCCAGGGTTGGCGAGAAAAATTCCACGGTAACAAATAAAGCAAATTTCGCACCCCAAAAAATGCAATAATAATGTAGTAATTTTTCAAAATCAAATTCATGCGCTCTTGGAAGAATTCCTAAACTTTTTTCAATATTTTATATTTATTATTCACTAATTTAAATTTTTAACCTCTTCTTTAAAAAAAGCTTCTATGTTCATAGTCCGAATTATACGAATTATGTTCGTAAACGTGATCTCGAAATTTGCATTTTCGGAAAGTTATGCTGCTGTAAAATCAAAAAATATGATTTTAACAGAAAAAAATTATCGATTCTCAAACTTCGTAATATAGCACTTTAAAATGCACCAGGTCTCAATGTTAGGTGCCAGCTTCACCAAAAGTGGTTCCTTGTGAATAAACTAAATCATCACAATCTACTGGTTATAGTAAATCTAGAAGGTTGTATAAGAGAACAACAGGAATTAAGCGTTTGTTATTGTAACTCTAACCAAAACTTACAACTCCACAACTTGTGTGAAATAAATATGATAAATGATAATACTTTATCATTTCTTGAAGTGCGTTTGTAATCATTCTAAATTGTATCTGAAGATGTTATAAAACAAATCGTTTTTGGCATAGCTGTCGCAGACGTTACGGACTATCTTTATGTACCAAAATGACGATTTTATGTCTGGGCAACCCGGGAATTTTGGCGAGATTTTGCTTCGTATGGCAATGTGGTAGAGCAGATTCCGTGTGTTTTATAATAAATTAAATGTTATGTGATTTATAATTACTTAATCATTGTATGTTTTATAATAAAATAATTTCTGTGTGTTTAGAATAAAAATTGTATGTGTTTTATAATAAAATAAATTGTTTCATACTAAAATAAAACTAACAAGCTGTTTTAACAAGCTAACCCTAACCTGAAACTGGGTTTTCTTGCCAAAATGGAGCAAAACATAAATCGCGCCAAACCCGGTGCTTCTGCTACAGCTGTTCCTCGTTTTTTAATAAACAGAAAAATAATTATAGAAAGCATTCAGATATTAAAATGTTCATGTAAACCATGAGGCAAATAACAGTAAAGCAAAAGTTGAAGAATATCAATGTCCAAATTAAATCCAATTTATATTTACATAGAGAGGAAAATATATGTATAACTGATGCTAACAAACGATTGTACTCAAATGATAATTATATTAATGGTCGAAAACATGATAAAGATTTAGCAAAAGTATAGTTAAAGTTTCCGTTTGATTCAATGCGTATACACAAATATGCCTATCTTGCTTTACATTTAAAAAAGTCTTTCCAGCCTGTACCGGGAGGAAAAGGTAGCTTTCGTAGTCCATGTTTTTAAAAATTCAACTAATTTTACTCAAACACCCGAAGCTAAAATGCTTGGAACCCGATTACAAAAGATTCAATTCCGGTTTTCGTTAATACTGAGTTTGAATGCAAATTTCAGCATGAGAGTTCCAGCATAATAAAAATTAGATTGTTTCAAAATGTCAGCCAACCTAGAATTTCAAACTATCATATCTCAGCCATTTTTTAAGATAAAGCCTAAACAAAAAATGTTCCGGAATCCCTGTATCACGCTGTAACACTTACCGGAAACAACTTTTTCTGTTTATATAATTTTATACATTTTTTTAAATTTTTTTTTAAAAAAATAAAAAAATTCACTGGTTGCCATTTTGAAACAAGATGGCGCATGATGCTGGCCAACGAACTCGGTCGAGACCTTGATATGTTCTGTACACATAATCAGTCACATTCATATCGGTTCATAAAAACGAGAGTTACAGCATAACAAATATCAGATTGTTTCAAAATCTCAGCCACCCTAGAATTTCAAACTTGCCATATCTCAGCACTTTTTTAAAATATAGCCAAAACAAAAATGTTCCAGAATTCTTGTATCACGAACTAATACTGAACGGAAACAATTGTTTCAATTTATAATTTTTTTGTACATATTTTGGAATTTTTTAAAAATTTAAAATTTTTAATTGGCCGCCATACTGTTATATACTTTTTAATTTCCATAATTTTAAATATTTCCCCCCTAAGCTATGTACGTATTGCAATATTATAACTTTTCATGCGATTAAAAAAATCACAACAATTTAATTGCTTTTCAATTTATAATTAGCTACTTATTGAAAAGAAGACTCCCAGTTCATCATCAAATCTTAAGCAATTTGAGGAAAGTACACGATTAATATTACACTACTTGATTTCAAATATCAATTTTATCGAAAAACTTAATTAAAATCAGTCATGACATTTGTAATTAACAGAAGGAATTTTCAAATAATTACGAATTTATTAAGCGTTTCGTAATATGAACTGTATTCTTAAGTTTCAGATAAAAATATAATATAGCGATGAAAGCACTAATACAAAAAATTTCGTTATAAAAAAACGAAATATTATTGGTTAATTAAGAAATGTCGACACGCAAATGGAATGGAAAACGTTTGGATAACTAATGGAAAATAAACGTCTTCCTGAACATCCTTTATATTTTGTAGATGCAAGTTCATTATTTCTTTTTTTAGATGAAGTCCGTTAGAATAATATTAATTTTGAGAATTTACAAGTAACATATTCTATTTTCTAATTGTGTAATCATGATTTGCTTTCAAATAATAACGCTGGTTTAATTATAATTTTTGTTGCAGTTACCATGCTAAATTTCATCTTTTTGAGCAAAAGTTCTAATTAATTTTTTTCTACATTTTCAAAAGTGTAGGAGATTGTTAATTACAGAAAATCAATACTCCCACCAATTAATTTACGATTAAAATTTTAAGAATAATGATTAAGAGAAAATAATAATACTTTTAAAGAAACGTCAAATTAAGTTTTAATTCAGTTATACTTTTTATCGATATTATAACAAGATTTGAATTAATCACAAAGATACATTCTGCAAAACATTGAAATAGAATATTTAATTTTTTAAACAATTTTTATGTATTCATTTCTAAATTATGTATTTTAAGTATGTGTACAAGAAAATATATTCAGTAATTTATATTTATAATATGAGACTACCATGTAAGAATAAACAATTTATTTATTACGTCACTTAAAGAAATATATTTTTATCGAATTCCACGAAAAAGTATTCTGTTTTTATTATTTTTTCACCTAAAATAATATAACACAAGAAAAACACATTATCTTGAATTGATATTTAGAAATATGTGTATAAATTTTCGATTCTTTCAAATGAATATATCGATTTTTACATATTAAACGAGTCATTACGTAACAAAAAACAGACACCCTACATCATGCATACATTTCGAAGCATTTTCTAACACTACTAGAATAAGGATATGATAAATTTATCCTTTAGAATTATGAAAGCAGATCTCTTAATAAAAAAGTTGATTCGTCTTCAAAGTACGTGTGTGTTATTCCGAGAATTTGGAACAGTCGCGTCACACTGATTACAATTTGCACGACGAATTTTGCGAAAATACGACAATAAAATAATAAAAATAGAAAGAATTACAGAAAAAAGATTCTTTCAAAAGAACAGCAACTTTTGCATACTAAACAAGTCACTATTTAACAAGAAACAGAAATTATTATAGTTGCAAAGACTAGAAAAAACCCGGCTTAAACCTGGCAATAAACCGGTTGTTTTGGGAATAAACTCGGATGTTTTCGGAATTAACCCGTTTTTTGCAACTCTGGAAATTATACAGTATGCACAGATTTCGAAATACTTTCTAACATTGCTAGAATAGTGATATGTTAAATTTATACTTTAGTATTATGAAAGCAGATCTCTTAATAAAACAGTTGATTCATCTTCAAAGTACGCATGTTAATCCGCGAATTCGGAACAGTCGCGTCACACTGATAACAATTTGCATGACGAGATTCACGAAAATACTTTAATAAATTAATAAAAATACAAAGAATCGCTGAAAACAAAATTAAATTTTTTATTGTTTCAAATGAATTCAAATTTTTACATACTAAACAAGTCATTATTTAACAATAAATAGAAATCATACGATGTGCATAGATTTCGAAACACATTCTAACATTGCAACACCCAGAAAAAAAGTTTTGTTGAATCAACAAAAATTTGGTTGACCCAACAAATCTTTTTGTTTAAATATTGGTCAATGGAAATGTTGTTTGAATCAAATTTTTTTTTTTTTTTTTTTTTTTTTTTTTTTTTTTTTTTTTTTTTCAATTCTAACAAAATTTTTTGTATCGTCAGTAAAAAAGTTTTGTTAATTCAAGTAAAAAGGTTCAATTTTACTTGAATTTTGCTAAAAAAACCAAAATGTACTCAACAACACATGTTTTGTAGTTTTAATCAATTCCTTTTTCTGGGTGCAGAATAGTGATATGCTAAATTTATACTTTAGCACTATGGAAAGACATGTCTTAATAAAAACGTTAATTCATCTTCAAAGTATGCGTGTTATTTCGTGAATATAAAACAGTCGCTACGCAATTATTAACATTTACGTTGCAAAATTCACGAACAGACTAAATTATAATAATGATAACAGAAGTAATCGTAGAAAAAAAATTGAATTCTTGATTCTTTGAAATGAATACAAACGTTTACCTACTAAACAAAATATTATTGAACAAGAAACAGAAATCATACATCATGCATAGATTTCCAAACACCTTCTAACATTACTAGATTAGTGTTATTCTAAAATTATCTTTCAGTAATGTAAAAGGATATCTATAAATAAAAAGTTGATCCATCTTCTAGAACCATTATATAAGAATAGAAATACTCGCTTTATATAAACGCAGAATTCTGTGATTAAATAAAGATAATATTTCTATTCAAAAATGCGGGTGTTCTAAAATGGTTAAATTTTGTAACTATCATACAGTTATTGATAGAATAATAGTTTTAAAAATATATTTTTTTTTAAATGTGATATATTTTAAACTGAAACTTAATTTTTCAAAAGTGTTAATATAATCTGAAAAACAGAAAATTTATTCCATATTTGCAATATATTTCTACCACAGGCAAAATGTGTTACGTCATACTTACATCCAAATTTTAACTTAAGAAAATATAATATTATTTAATGTGCGAGCTAGATAACAAAAAGCCTACATTTTTTTTAATAAAAATTTCAAAGCTATATTAGAAATTTTTTTATGTATATAATCTCTGAATTTCTGCGATTATTTTAAGATACATACAAAAGCCTGCGGTGCTGGGAAATAGTGTGAACAAAGCTCCACATGAATTATTCATTACCTTAATTCAACCATCCATCAATCTTTATACTAAATAAAATAGACCCGTTCGTGAGCAGTGCAATTCCTCCACGACTTTTTTAAAAGAATGATGAGATACTCTCTTACAGAATTTTTTCCCTTTCTTTTACTTAAAAAAAAAAAAAAAAAAAAAAAAGATGATATATACATCGGCAATAATTTGTTTTTTCAGACAATTTCAGAAAAAAATATTTAAAGTATTGGAAAATCGGATTTTTATGGAAGGGTGTGATAAGTCTGCATTTAACTGTAACTTAAACTTGAAAAAGACGGACAGTTTGTAATAGCATAAATACACGAGCGAAAACACAAAAACTAATTTCACAAATGTTCTGTTTTCACAAAAACTAATTTAATTAAGAAAGAAAATGGAATAAATTACACAAATACACGTACGGTATAATCCGTGCGCCAGTGGCTACATACCAATGAAAAAAAAAAAGAAAGAGGGCAAAAAAAATGCAAACTTCAACTTTAAACATTGGTTGAACACTGAAAGGTTTTTGGGAAGAAGGTAAATGAGGTGCAATTGTTCATTTTGGAATCAGTTGGGTTTTTTTTTCACTGAGTGGGCACTCTGTATACAGTCAGTGTTTTTAAGTGCTAAAGAGAAAACGATGATATTATTATTTTATTATTTTTTTTTTGTAGACTTCTACATGTATTCATTGCATTAATAGAAAAGGTTATTACATTTTTTTAAACAGAACAACAATTTTCTAAATCCATTAAAACCTTCATAGAGAAAAAAAATATTTTGTACCGACAAAATTCCTATTGACTCATACAGTAACTTTTATTGAACCAAACAATCCCCGAGTAGATAAAGACTATTTTTTTTTTTTTTTTTTTTTTTTTTTTTTGTTTATCTGGCAAAAAACAATGTTTGCTGCGCAAAATTTTATCTTTAATTATGGTCCAACAGGATTTTATGTTTTGCATAACAATCTTTCAAATTTCAACCTAGCATTGCTATATCAGTTTAACAGTACTAAAATTTTCAGTTTAAGTTTACAGCCTGGAATACAAGTGCCAATTTAGCTTGATTTAGTTTTCAATTTCAGTTTTAAACTTATAATTCATTTACAAATTTTAAATGAGTCTGATGTTTTATTACAAATTGTTTTTCAAGTTTTCATTTAATAGGAATTCTGTTTTCAACCTAGCATTAATGTATCAATTTAAGTTTTCAACCTAGATGAACAATTTAATAGATTTCAGTTTTTTGTTTTAGTTTTTAACCCTGCATTCATGTATTAATTTAATAGGACGCAGCTGAATGTCATTGCTAAATGCCATTACTGTAAGAATTCTCTAATCTATACTATTAAAAGAAAGTTTCGCTCGATAATTAGCGAAATCTACCGCAAATAGAAATGTGAAAATTTCGGTGAGAATTGTCGAAAGCATGTCCTGATGAATCTGGGACTCAGAATTTTAATATTTTCATAATCAGGCCAGCTAATAATTAAAAACTCATTAAATATCACAAAAATCCGATCTTTTTTTTTAAAGAAAGGGTGCTAACAGCAGAAGTAATAAATGAAACCAAGTGCAGATGTTTGAGCTTGACAGGAAAAAAGTTGTCACTATACAGGGTTTACCAGATAAAGATTCCAGTCAGAAATTTTAAGGTAAAAACAAATTTTTAAAACTATATAAAATACGGATTTGAAAACTGTTATATACGCAAAACCATATGTCGATAAAGAAATTCTAAAAATCGAAAAAATTGGCCAGTAATTTCTTTTTTCAAAAAAAAAAAAAATAAATAAATAAAAATATTTCATTTACTTTCAAATACAAAAGATTAAAAATAATAATGCTTAGAAAAATTAAAAAACGCACTCACGAATTTTAACATATGTTCTTAATTTTAAAACTACATCAGATAGAGGTTGGAAGATTGGTTTAAATACGCAAAGCCATATTTTATTTAAGAAAATCGAAAAAATCGACCTGTAAATTTTTATTTTATCAAAAGTGTGAATTTTTTATGTGAAAAGAAAAGTATTCTGCTTTCATCATATCTTGAATCCACAGACCTCAGATGGAGAGGCGCGGGGGTGGGAAGCAAATTGACATTTTAATTTTCATCTTTTCAGCCCTTGGTAACCACTATTTCAGAATATTTATCTCCAGAAGGGGGGGGGGGCATTTTCTTTTCGGGTTCTATGGGCCTGATCACAACGTGGTTTGGCTCATTCAACTAGAATTTCAATAGCTTTAGAGATTTTAGTTCCAATTTCCAGCACAAGGGGGTGCAGTCTGGGGACACAGCTCAGGTTAGATGGTACCGATCACAACGGTATTTGTCTCATTGTGTTTTCGATCGCCTTAGAGATTTTAGTTCCTCGTTCTACTGCCAGGTGGTGCATTCTTATTTCGGGCTTTATGACCTGGATCACAACTGGATTTGATTCTTTCAACTTGGTTTTCGATTGTGTTACAAATAGAAAACTACCTTCCACCGCCAGGAGGAGCGTTTTTTTCTCTAGGGTTTTATAGGCCATATTTGATTTATCCAACTTCCTTGATACAACGGGTACGCGTGTCGGGTATTCGAATAGAACAGATTGCGACCCCTGGCGGTGGAAGATGGAACAAAGAATTTTGCTGCGCACAACTGCTATACGATGCCGGAGGCAGCGGGGACACGTGTCGAAGTCCCGTTCGGAAGGAAGTTTGTTTAGAAAAGAGTGCGCCCCTTGGCAGCGGAAGGTGGAACTAAAAGATTTTGATGCAGCACGCATGCTGTACGATGCATCAGACAGATGAGACACGTGTTGGAGGTTCGCTTAGATCAGAATTTTTAAAAAATCATTTCACTTAAAAAATATTTATACAAAATCATTTTTAGATATAAAATCTTACAAACATGAGGTTTGCTTTAATTTATTATCACGGTCCCGGACAACGCTGAGCGGATCAGTTAGTAATTGATAATTCAAACTTATTTTAAGAAAAAAAATTGAGTAAAATTAAATAGTGCATTATGCTAACTTGCTTACTTAAATTATGCAAAAAGCTAGTACAGTTACGCACATAACACACTATAATTAATGTTTTCATTAAATTTTTAGTTTATCGTGAGTTAAAAGCATTGGTGTTCTGACCATTTACATTCTGACATTCTCAAAAAATGTTAGATGTTAAATAACACATGGGCTGATAAGTTCCCGGTCTGGCACACAGATGGCGTTGCAATCGCCGAACCGATGTTTTTTTAGTAAATACTAACCTTTAAAAGGTAGTAGAAAAAATGCCATGATGATTCGCCGTGTGGATAAAACGTTAGAGTGGTTTTATTTGAACGACTTTGTTGATAAACAAAAAAATGGATAACAAGAATTTCAAGAATTGTTATTTGATGGGGGGAAAAATACCGTTTAAACAAAAGCTTGGCTAGATAAGCGTTATCCGGACACTGCACCAGGTAAATCAACCATTATTGACTGGTTTGCTGAATTTAAACGTGGTCGTACGGACACCAGTGATGCACCACGCAAAAAAGGTGGTTACTCCGGAAAACATAAAAAAAGTCCACAAAATCGTTTTGGGGAACCGTAAAGTGAAATTGCAGGAGATAGCTCAGACTCTGAAGATATCCAAGGAACGTGTAGGTTTTATTTTGAATGAACATTTGTCTATGAAAAAGCTGTTGTCAAAGTGGCTGCCGCGCGTGTTGACTTTTGACCAAAAACAATAACGAGTTCTGAGCACTGTTTGGAGCTTTTTCGTTATAAAATTATGTTATTTATTATTAAATTATTATTATTAATCATTTATTAAATTATTATTATAAAATTATTATTATTAAATTATTTTTTAAATTATTTTTATTAAATTATTATTATGTATTATTAAAGTTATGTTATTTATTAAAGTTATAAAGTTATAAAGTCATAAAGTTATAAAGCTTTGTTAAAAAGTTGTGTTTTCTTTATTAGACCGGGAACTTATCAGCCCATGTGTTAATGAGCATTTTAACGTATAATATGCTAATAAAATTATATAGAAATTTATCATTGGAAAAAAATTTCGTGTTAGCTTAACAAAAGTTAATCTCAAATGTACCGTAAGAAGCATTCTTAAAATGTTTTTGATTAATATTCTAGTTAAAATAAGAGTTTAACATAATATCGATCCAAGTTGTGATGCATATGTTGATATATTTTAGCATCATGGCATTTGTGACCTCTAAACAATGCATTATATACTCATGAAATCTTATTAAGGAGCTTCAAGCTAATGATTGGAGATTTAGTTATTAGAGAATCTATGATTTACATTCCGTTGCATGTTTACTATACAAATTTATGTTTTTATTCAAAGAATATATATTCGTTATATATATACTTTACTATGTGGTATAGATGTTAAATTATAAACTGTTAATCAATGCTAATTTAGTGTTTTCTAACTATTACTTCTTTTATGTCTGTTTTGATTCTATTAAGAAAAAAAAAGTAGAATGCATTTTCAGCGTATTTTACGCATTATTAGACTGTGCTGCCCCACAAAATGAATAGATTTTTATAAATGAGTGTTTGGGTTTTGTCTAAACACTGGAGTATCATAGGTTAAGTGACGTCTTCACAAATCAGATATGCTGGACATAGAACAAAATTCCAAATGTAAAAAATAAAAATTAAAAAAACCCCATAATGTTAAAGAATTCATTATTGAGTATTTTTTCCTTAAACCTTCTTGCACCGTAAATCACATCTGGCATATATTTTTTTTCGATTTTAATGGATCTGATATCTGTTAAAGGACCTCAATTTATTATACCACCTTCAGTAATAGAGAAAGCTGAGAAATATCTTATTATCACATAATTAAAGGGAGTGGAAAGCATTTGCATTTTGTTTGAATGTGAACTACTTCTATAAAAAGCTGAGAAATATCTTATTATCACATAATTAAAGGGAGTGGAAAGCATTTGCATTTTGTTTGAATGGGAACTACTTCTATAAAAGCTGAGAAATATCTTATTATCACATAATTAAAGGGAGTGGAAAGCATTTGCATTTTGTTTGAATGTGAACTACTTCCATAAAAAGAATTACAGCTGAGCTGTCTTAAGGAATAATCGTTTCCCCCAAAATAAATTAGTCTAATGAGATAGGTATAAGATTATCGGGGATCTCACTATTTTCTTAGAAATCAGTAAAACCAGAGGATTCGATCTAGCGTTTTTTAGACTGCTACACAATGAGGGAGATCGATCCAGTGATTTTTTTCATGGGTGCGAAGTGCTCATACATGTGTTGGTGATCACAGATTTAACGAATTTCATGATTTTTAAGATTGCTACAAAACAAAGTTGTTAAATTATTTTTTTTTTTTTTGGGGGGGGGGGGGGCATGAAGTGCAAATACATGCGTTGGTGATCTTTAACAAATTTCATGCATCTTTGAGATTACTACATGAACAGATTGATGAATGCCATTATTTTTTTTGTTTTCATCTGCGCGAAGCTCTCATACATCCATTAGTTATCGGTTACATGATAAAAAAATACTAATTTTCAAAGTTTAGTAAAGCTTCCAAAAACAATATTGATATAATTAAAAGCGCGCGAGGCACTAGACAATTTCCTTTATTGCTTTTGAAACTGAAAAAAAAATATTTGATAAATGCGCGTCAATAATTGATGTACGTATCTTTTAAATTATTCGGAATCATTATTAAATTGTGTTATAATTAAATTATGTATATCAAAAAATTTTGTTTCATGCAGTCAATCACCACTTCCAAAACATTAAAAGTCACTATGGTCTGGATATCTGAATCTGGAGAGCCAATCAGAACTGCTTCTACGTACGCTAGATCTGAACCAAGTAGGTACTGTGAATATGCGTGCAGCATGTACGCTAAAGTAACAAACTGAGTTTTCAAATTAAAAAAAATATATATATTTTGGCCAGCAGCCCCTGTATACTTTGCATTTTGCTTATACATGGGGAAAAAAGAGATTTGAGAGATTTTGAATGAAATATGATTGTGGGCGGCAGAATGGCCGATTATTGTATATCAGAAATCGTTAATTTTCTTGTTTTTTCTCACTCCTTCAAATAATTCCGTCTAATCCGAAATAAATCTAGCGAAATGTGGAATGGTAAGCGAAAACTGTTTGTGAAAAATAGAGGTTCTAGGTGACTGACCCACAGTGTTTGTAGCAGCAGAAGAGCTATCGCACAAGAAATTGTTGTACAATATAGTTCAGATTCATCGCAAAGTATACATGTCTGCTCTATTAGATGGATTATGAAACGGATATAAAGAATATAAGGTTGAGTAAGGAGTGTTCATATTATTTTGGCTACTCAGTTTATAAATTTAATGGCTGTCAACGTTTGCTTGTTATTCACTCTACAAACGTTCAGCCCATTTTAGAGCACGGTGTATAAACATAAAAAAAACTTAGTGATTAATTAAAATGCAGGGTATATATATATACAGTATGCTCACTAAAGACCCTTGCCACCATCTTTACTTCGGAACGGCTGCTGCTATATTCATAAAAGTGGTGTCTTGGTATAGTAAAGTAGTCATGAGCTAATCAATGAAACCACCTACGGCACCACCCTGGTGGAAAACTGCGGAGTTAGCATTTATATCTCGAAAACGGAAAGAGATATAAAAAAGTGATTTACAAAGTTGTAGAGCATCATCGATTTAGTACGAAAAGACACCTTGTGGACATTAATGCGAAGAATAGAACGGTTAAAACGTGCATTTATTTTTTCGTGATTTCCTACACTGTGACATGACAAAACGATCTTAGAAAGAAAAAAACTACTAGTTATAATAATGTACCTTTAATTTAGATGTTCAAACATCTCACCGTCAGCTGCAATGCATATTTGGATCCTTGCTTGAATTTTACGTTGCGCACATTGGAGCAAGATGGTGACATAGATGGTGACAAGTTGTCACAAGCATCCGTAATGCGTCATTTAATGTCCTGCAATGTTTCAGGAGGGGTCGCATACACCTGCTGTTTCATAACTGGTTGTTTTTTCCTTTCTACGATTGTTTTGTCACGTGACAGTGTAAGAAATCACGAAAACACAATTGCGCGTTTTAACCGTTTTATTCTTCGCATTAATGTCCACAAAGTGTATTTTTGTACTAAATCGATTATGCTCTACAACTTTGTAAATCACTTTTTTTACCTATCTCTTTCCGTTTTCGAGATAGGAATGCTAACTCCGCAGTTTTCCACCAGGTGGTGCCGTAGGTGGTTTCATTGAGTAGCGCATGACTACTTTACTATACCTAGATACCACTTTTATGAATATAGCAGCAGCCGTTCCGAAGTTAAGAGGGTGGCAAGGGACTTTAGTTGGCATACTGTATACAGGGTGCCCCAAAAACATTGACCTCGGTTTTTATTCCTTAAATATTTACTTATTCCTTAAATAATATATTAATAGACATATATTATAATTTAAGTAATACGTAAAAAATGGTATAGAATTTTATGAAATCGTTTATAATTTTCAAGGGATTAAACTTAAAGAAATACAAAATTAAAATTTTTATAAGACAACCCTACAAAAAAATTTCCCAATGCGTAAATCGTGCCTCATTCACTAATAAGATCAAGTGCAAAATTTCCGCATTTTTTCATAAAAGTCGCAGAGATAGAAAAATACATATATTCTGACTTAAAAAGCTTTTGGATGTCTAGATATGAGTTCGCAAATGGGAAAAATCGTGTCGGATTATGGCCCATCACGGGGCGTACAAAGATTATGAAAGAAAACAATGAATGTGTAAATAAATAATAATTGTATTTATTTGTACACTGTACAATTTTACATGATGAATTACAGAATAAAACTTGGAAAATTTTCAGGATAAGAAGTATGTAAACTGTGTAGAAATAATAACTTTACGGAAAGATTACAAAGTTTGCGATTATGAGACGAACTGATCAGATGCAGATATTTCCATATGCAAACATTTCTAAGCTGTTTTAATGTTCATTGACTGTGTCATTTTCAAGCTTTATACTGTAATTCGTTGTGAAAAATTTTAAGGTATTTTTGAGAAAGTATAGTTTTGTAAATCTGCAAATAAAACTAAAAATAAAAGCCATATTTTATTTGCTTATGATGCATTACTGCATCGCGTCATCTGTACTCTAGCTGTAAACATTAACATTTTAATTTATTATTGACCCCTTACCAACTTTGTTTAAGCATATCTCTGCGACTTTTTATAATAAAATGCTGAAATTTTGTACATAGATTATTAGTGTATGAGACACACTTTACTCATTGGAAAATTTTTGTACGGGGCTGTATGAGAATTAAAATTTTGTATTTCTTCAAATTTAATCCCCTGAAATTTTTAATCTATTTCACTAAATACTGCAGCTTGTTTACATAATTTTATAATTTATAATATATGTCTATGCCCAATATTTAAGGAATAAATGTGGAGGTAAATGTTTTTTTAATAATAATACATTTATTTTAAAAAACATTTTAATAATTACAATAAAATTATTGTAATATATATATATATATATTACAATAATTATTTAATAAAATTGAGTCACCAGATCTCATATTCAGAAATGCCGCAGATAACTTTTTTTTATTATATTTGTACCATTAATTACAAAGATTTACTTTGTAAATTCCTCTTCAAATTTGTATAGACATGTATGTTAAAAAATGCATTCTTTTGAAAAAATAGTAACCCTGTGGCAACACTGCATATTTCGAAATTTAACAATTTAACCGACTTTCAGACGATTATTCTACAACCGTCGATATAACTTAACATCTGTAATTTCATCTTAGTAAAATGTCAAAGCCCCGCAAAATAAGCATCTACATTTGTTTCTACAGACTATCTTAGTTATTTGAAAAAATGGGTGAAAGTTTTTAACCCAGTTATTATATATTTGCGCATTTTTTAAAACAAAATATATGTTCTAAATAGTAAAACTTTGTCACATATTTTATAAAACTCTTATTTTTTTCTATTTATTACACTAAATCCCATGTCAGACATTTGAACTAAATTTGCAAAATATTGACTCTTTTTAATGTTATTATGTTTTTCCGATTTTTTCCAAGATATAAACTGCGTTATTTGGATCATTATTTGGATCATTATTTCAATCATCATTTGAATCATTATCTAATATTATTAAATAATTTTTACTCATTAACGGAAATACTTCATTTGTTTACTATTTTACTAATGAAAACTTTGAAGAGCCAGGATAAAAACTATAACAGTGCACGTTTTGTGAAATTCGAGATGACAATGCCATCTATTAACTTCAGAGACTTACTATAATATGAAACCTTGGATTGAGGCTAAAATAAAGGTGTTTCTTTGGAAAACGCAGTTGAAGTTAGGTATAACGGGTAAACAACGATGAAAGCACTTTGAAAACATGGTGGATGATAGGTATAAACGGGAAACAACGACGAAAGTACGCTGAAAACATAATTCAAGATAGGCATAAAACAGAAAGAACGATGAAGGTCGATGCTTGTGAAGAAAAGAACCATGGATATCTACCATCTATCTATTTGTGACTGTTATAATGTTTTCCTAAGACCCATCATATAAGAAAATCAATACAAAATTTAAATATATATATATATATATATATAATAACTGTTGTACTTTTTTGAAAACTTATTTATAAATATATATATATATATATATATATATATATATATATATATATATATATATATATAACTATATATATATATATATATATATTTGCAAAAATATTACAAATTGTTGCTTATTTTCGTTAACTTAAAATTCTATTACAATTCATTTAATAACCAACTCAATAGCAGTCAAGAATTAAAGATAAATAATTTGAAATAAAATCACTGAGTACTCTTAAGTCAAATAATATAAATTAAATCCGATATTTAGAAAATAATATCTGAAATATTTCTGTCTTACCATAAAATTTATGTTCCATAAAACAAACATGTTATCATGTTCATTTTAATTAATAGGAAAGAATAAATGTAATTCGATTCACTTAACAGACTTCTCTCTACTAGAACTATTGGTAAAATGTTAAAGATTCTCCAAACTTACGTAAGTAGCCAAAGAGCGGTTTTAATTGTAAGTAATCGATATGATTCCTACGGCCAACTTCATTAAAGTTATTGTTAATGTAATTTAATTAAAACAACCTTTTTCAAATTCTAGTTTGTATTGTATATGTAAACTATATAATTATTAAATAAAATTTATTCTCTTTGGAATTAAATGCGTAATCAAATGAACTTGCAGTCACCTTCTCAAAATGTTTTTCTCCTTAAAATAAAATGGAATGCGCAATTACAATATAGTAAAAAATATCAGTTCAATGGCAGAACTTATATCTTAATTTCCAAATATATTATTTCTGAACTTATTTGAAAGATATTTTAAAAAAATATTTCATAAATGTTAAAACTCAGTTATTCGATATAGACTATAAAACTAAAAACAAATTATAATAAAATTAATAGATTAATTATTTTTTTTTAAATATAAGATTACAATTAATTTATTAAAGATTTGGATTTATATAGGGTGCCTCCATTATAATTACATTAGAATTGTCTGCATTGACACTTCTCACTGATAAGTTGTATTAAAAAAACACCGTGTGTTGACTGAAAAAAAAAAACCTCACTCAGTTATAATTTTTTTAAAATTTTTATTAAAAGTTGGCGACATAAAGATGCGAAGAATGATTGACTGCCAACCGCAATCTTGGTGCGTGTTACGTTTAGGGTAGGGAGATGGTTAATACCCTCTCATAGGCCATACAAAAACGCGTTGTAGTTATGAATAAAATTGTTTCATTTAACAGAATTCCATTAGCATTTTAAAATGAAGTGTGATATTTTGGAGAGTTTCGATGACAGATCAAAAGTGGTATATTTATAGGCTCGTTTCTACTCATCCAGGTAAAAGATAAACTTAAATGAAAGTTAAAGCTAAAACCTTATATTTCGGTTTTTTGATTTGCCAGCTCACAACCTGTAAAAATTCCTTCTCATAAACCAAATTTACACTGATGTCCAGAAATTAAGGGGCAATGACCGGACACTTTAGATTTCAGACCTTTTGTCGAATATCTACTGAAATTCGTGAGGAAATGCCCAAAATGTCCTTGAACTTTGAAGATGTAAAGAACATGTTTGACTTCATGTTTTTCAGTGAAAATTGAGTCCCAAGAACAATTAAGGGCGTAATAATAAATTTAATAATAAAATAATATTTGCGTTTCTCTAAGAAACAGAAAATGCTCAAAATGATCTGTCACTGTAGCAGATGACTAATGTCGGTCTTGTTCAACTTTTTTTTTTTTTTTTTTTTTTTTTTTTGTGTGTGTGTGTGTGTGTGTGTGTGTGTGTGTGTGTGTGTGTAAGAACAGCACGCATATTCTTGAAGATGTTAACGTTTCTGGACAAATTCAAATGTTTTTTATAGCATGCAGCAGAGTTTTCAAGCGAATTCAACCTCGCTTTCCAAAAACTTGACAAAGATCAGTAGAAATAGTATAATGCAATTAAAATATGAATATATTGAATATTTGATGACTTATGGTTATTTGTATGAAATTAATTTTAACTGCGCATGCGCGTACTATACCAAAGATTTTTTTTTTCATAATTTGGTAGTCAATTTTAAAGAGCAACTTATATAAAAAGTCCATTCAAATATCGTAAAAATTCAGATAAATACAGGCAATACAGTGACCTAATTGATAAATTGGGGAGGAAAATTCGTAGAATTATATGGGATTTCCTTCCCAGTTTATCAATTAGCTCACTGTATTGCTTGTATCTTTTTGAGTATTTTTTATTTATTTCAGAATTTTCAGAAATCAGTTTTCAATAAAATATTGTGCTTGTTGTCAAAAAGTACATCTTAGTGTCCCATGTTCGATTATGTTTTTAACTTTTATATTTTATGATACGCAGAATTTCGTAGAGTCAACTATATAAACACTTTCCTTTCACGGGGTCTTTCATTAGATCATTTTTCGAATCTCGCTGCTTCTGTTTTATAATTTTTCAATAACTAAAGCATTTCTTTTTCTTCTATGTATGTCTTAAAAGAGAGGCCTTACTACTGAAGAAGCTTTAGCGATATTAGAATATTTACCTTCTGATAATAGTTACACATCAGTAGAAGATTCTTCCTCGGATAAAGAAGTTTCAGACGATGACGTACCGTTACTTTCACCAGAAGCTCTAAGTGACTGTTAGTTAAACAGTGAAAACAGTTCAGATGAACACGAAGTTAAAAGAGTTATGGAGAGTGATTTTGCTAAGAAATAATCGTATTATATAACACAAATTTTAATGAATTTCTGCAAATCATCTTATTGATTTTAACCGTCTAAGCCCGTATTTTTCCGTTTCACAAAAACAAATTTTATCGGTTCTTGACAACATTTTTTTTTAACAAAATTGAATTTTAAGATTTATCTGTAAAATAAAGAGATATGAAGTGCATTTTAGAAACAAATGGGGAAGGAAAATTTAAATTATTTTAAGTTTTATGAATATGTTTATGAAAATGCAGGAAAGCCCTCAGACGCTCAGAGGTTCATAATAAATAAATGGTTAAAATAAGAATTTTTATCTAGAATTAAATGTTGCAATTTGGAATTAAAATTGCAAAACATATTAAATGATGATAAAAAATTGTATTATTCAAATAATTTCATATTAAAAATAATGATTTTCTAAATTTTTAATTCTTCTTCAAAACCTGAATATTTTTGCATATGTTTAACACTGGCAATACTTAAATGTACCATTTCATTTAAATATACGTATTTAATGACATTTTCAGAAGGGTTTTTTTCCTCATTTACCTTTAAGGAACTTTTAAGAAGTATTTGCTTAAAATGTACAGTACACATAAAGCCTTTTATATGTACTGTTGTCACTTTAAGCAATTACATTTTTTCTTTAATGATTACTAGTTTGGAAGACTGAGCTATGCTTGGTTACAATTTTGTATACTCTGACTGTTTGAATTCTGTTTTCGAGAACGTAACTGGAACGGACTCTGGTTGGTTGAATCATGTATCTCGGCTTCTATTGGGAATTTCTAAAAAAATCCCTGATATTCTAAAAGCCAATTTTTTCGCCAAATGTCACCCATATCGCTAACCTTTCTCCAAATATCACCAAATTTGGCGACATTCTTTATTTTGGTGCCAAACTTATGTTTTGAATTAGTAATCTTGAAAGTCAATTTTCCGTCCAAATCTAGCCAATGTTGTCAACTTTGCGACTTCGTTTACAGCCATCAATTTCACCAAGCCATCATTTTCAGTTCAACAACATAATAACTGTTTCAACTTTTATTCCCATCGAAATGCCTCGACCCGTAGTGACCCTAAAATTACCCACTAATCGAATTTTCTCGAAAAGGTGACCAATTCAATGATTTTCTTGTATTCCAAAATGGTAGAATACAAAATTTAGTCAAAATCGTTAGAGCCGTTTTTAGATATAATTAGCTTAACTCGTAGTTTCCCTACTAATCAATTTTTTTCGAACATACGATGTGACCCAGTGGCCTTCTCATACCCCAAACTGTAGAATACAAAATTTAGTCAAAATCATTAGAACTGTTTTTTAGATGAAATTTTCACATATATATATATACACACAAACACACAGATAGACAGAATATTTGCTCATATTATATGTGATAAAGTTATACATGTGACTTTTTTATACAATTATTTATCTTTCTTTTCAACACTATATTAAGATGAAATAAAATTTACATTTAATTCCTTCTATTAATTCGTAATATTAAGTTATATAAAGGGCTATTTTGTTATATAAAGCGTTGAAGTGCATTTGTTCCATGCTAAACAAGATAATGAAATTTATATAAGTAATCCGGGTGACTCTTGTATTATTTAATGTTTTTGTATCAGATCATACAATGATAAAGCTTCTCAACAATACTCTGGTAACTTTGAAATTTGTTTCACTTCTATTTGTGTAGGCTGATTTTACCATATTATCTGTGTGTTTTTTATTAATAATTCAAATTCTTTTTTTTCTAGTACTATTTTGCTTTTTATTAAAAAAGCGGTTTTGGGTGTTGTTTTATAAGTCAAAGTCCAACTGACGAGTTTCCCACCATAAACAAGTAAAACATTAGATATTCTTTTTCTAATATTAATTAAAATTATAATTTTTTTAAAACAAATCGATAATAAAATAATTATATTATATAATAAAAATTTTAATGAATTTCCACAAATCATCTTATTGATTTTAGATAATAAATGAATAAACAATATTTTTTATCTACAATTAAATTTTGCAATTCGCAATTAAAATTGCAAAACGTTTTAAATGATGATAAAAAATTGTATTATTCAAATAATTATTATGAAAATGAGTTTTGGCAATTTTATTGAAGTTTAAAATAATTCTAATTGATTTAATTATAACGTAAAAATTTTTTAAGGATTTATTCCGTACTATTAAATATCTAAACCGCTTTAACTTATTTTAAATAGCGAAAAATGAAAAAAATAGGAGTTTTTAAAGTTTGAAACTACATAGTAGTTAAATAATGAAAATCATTAGTATAGATAACGAATATATATATACATTTCTAAATATATATATATATATATATATATATATATATATATATATATTAGGAGAGAGAAACGATTTGAATTACATTATCATTAAATGCAGACAATTTATAAAATTAGCAAATATTGGCTTTAATAGATATTCAGTTGCGCTTCATTTATTTATTTTAATTATTTTGCGCAGTAATCAATGTTACTTATTGGTAAAAGAAATCTGTAAAAATATGTACTGTCAAAGAAAAGGATTACTTTACTTAACATGTTTTAGATACAGTATTTCGTAAGCATTAAAAAATATTACAAATAATTGCATAGACTTGAAAATGTACTATACTTGAGATGGACGTAATCGTATTCTAAAGAGAGAACTCACCAAATTAGAAACTAAATAGTAATTTTAACAGATTGGGGTATATATAAAGTAATTAAACTCTAGTTTTATACAGGAAAGGAATCTGTTTTCTTTCACTTCAATTACGCTCATTGTTAACAGAACGTTTTGCAGTCAATTTGTTACCTTTTCTTTTCAGTGAATGTCTTTGTTTTACAAATTACTACGATAATTCAAGCTTATTTTATCAGTGAATCCATCAATATAAAGAAACATATTTTTAACCAACTTAAAAAAAAGAACCTATATTCGTTTGTGTACATAAATTAATTTGTATACTACATAAATGTGGCTTAAACATTTGTCCACGCATAATTTTTGAATGGATGTTTTGGTTTTCATAATTCTTTTTTCTTCTTTCTTTTTTGAAAGAAGTCGTTCTATTAGTGATCTCAATTCAATTTATTTAGGGTATAAAATAGTATGTTTGTCTTTCTATCAATTTTCTTGTCTTTGTTTTACTGTATAGGCTATATTTTTTGTAAAAATTGGCCAAACATCTTGAATTTTTTAAATATGGTTTTAAAGTGCACAAGGCTCCTTTGTCTTTAAATGGCGTCATATTCTGTACATTGATTTACAATCATAATCTAAGGAATTTAATAAATCAGTGTCTATTGCGCATCAAAATGCGCGATATTGGCAGCTGTGTTGTTTAAAGTTAATGTGGAAAATAATAAACGGTTTCTGCAAAACACTCATTTGTACCAATGCACGCTCACTAAAATATGAGTACAACCTTGCACTAAGTAAATATCAATGCAATACAGATGTGATAGTATGCCTAGCTACTTCTTTATGAAGTAACTCTGCTGGCTAAATGAGTTTTGTGATTTTGCGTGCAATTGTACTGTCTCGTATCAGTTATAATGACTATTTTGTAAATACATTTTAATTAAGTGATTGTGGTTGCGCAGGGACTATTTATAATGCGTTTTTAGCAGAAAACATCGGATATTCAGCTCTACGATCTTGACTATAAGGTACTCTATCTGTGACCAAAACATGTCATGCAGGTGTCCCAGAGCTTGATGTTTCTTTTCTTTAACACGTGGAAAGAACAATTACTACAATGTTGTGAATGTTGGTAAGAACTAGTGTTTTGGAGACCGGCTAACTGTGCTTAAGATAATCCCTGTTTTTTTTTTTAAGAAGTGCATGATCTGCGTTCAAATCCGCTGATTTCATTGTCACAACCTTTATTTTACTCATGGGCATAAACTGATAGTATATTTTGTTAAAATGAAGATAATCTTTTATCTCTCCGATAGAGAAAATAGTAAAGATTGGTGAACTTTTTATTCACTTGGCGTTAAATTTTGCAGAATTGGGTACCTGACAATAATTTCGGCTATCGAAAATCGCATTTTTATTGAATTTACGAAAATCAAATATTTTTTGTAAAATCAAGGTTTTTTTCATGATTATTTCATATTAAATAAGTAAAACACTTAATTATTTACATAAGATCTATCATGTATGTATATTACTTCAACTTGGATAAAATGTAATTTTCAATTTTCTAACAAGAAATTTACACATTAAAGAAAATTTTTAAATTATTTTGAAAGAGAAAATTCTGGAAAGAAAAAACACTCGAAATAACCTAATGTACCTACAAGCTTAAATAATAAATTGTTATTCTTTTAATCTAGAATTAAATGTTTCAATGCGCAATTAAACTTTCAAAACCTTTTAAATGATGATAAAAAAGTGCATTATTAAAATAACTAGCAGGCTACCCTGGTCGGTTTTCCAAAATATGCCGTGAATTTGATATTTTGTTTTAAAGCATTATGAACTTTTACCTTGATTGTCCATCCGCAATGCTGTAAAACGGAACAAACGCCATTTCGTTGTTATATTTTCTAATTTTAGCACAAAGTTTGGGCTATTAAAGACAAACTTGTTTATTTAATCATTTACAGTAGGATTTGCTATAGAACGATATAACAATATGCAATATACTAAAACTATCCCTGGAAAATAGACAATGCAAATTCGATCGAAATCCACACTGTAGTTTTTTTTTAAACTAATACTTCATGGGTTTAACTGATTACCGAACTTACCCCCTAATTCTATAAGTAAGCAACGTAAAACGATTATACGATGCTACAGAATATGCAATATCTCACGAACTATCGAACTTAGAAGAACGTACTTGGTACCATTCGATGCAGTATATAAAAATACATTAAAATATGTTATCATTTGTCACATAACTATAATACCCGATTTTTAAGGACTTTTTTAAAAGTCTGTTCCCCTTTTTTCTTAGTAGTTTTGGCTGTGCGTTGATCATCTCCACAGAAAGGACTTTCTTTTATATATATAGATAACAGGTTGAGGGAATAGATTTCGACACATTATCTTATAACAATGAAAAGAAGTCCTTCGCCTTTTATCGACAGTTTGAATTTCTCCATTTGCTGTAATAACGCATGTATTTTTAGAAATAAGCAATTGTATTGTTAGAATTTTGATGTTTTAGCGCCAAACACATCGCCAAATTAGAAAAAATGCAGTATATCATGAACTATCGGACTTAGAAGAACGTACTTGGTACCATTCGATGCAGCATACAAATACACATTAAAATATGTTATAATTTGACACATAACTATAATACCCGATTTTTAAGGATTTTTTTAAAAGTTTGTTCCCCTTTTTACCCCCTTTAGGGGTGGAGTTTTTGAAAATCCCTTTTTAGTGCGCCTCTACATCCCAAAAAGTATTTTCTCCCCAATTTTCGTGTTATTAGGTTCTGTAGTTTTGGCTGTTGATCATCTCCACAGGACTTTCTTTTATATATATAGATAACAGGTTGCGGGAATAGATTTCGACACATTATCTTATAATAATGAAAAAAAGTCCCTCGCTTTTTATAAACAGTTTGAAATTCTCCATTTGCTGCAATAACGCATGTATTTTTAGAAATAAGCAAGTGTATTGTTAGAATTTTGATGTTTTGGCTCCAAACACGTCGCCAAATTAGAAAAAAAAATGCAATATATCACGAACTATCCGACTTAGAAGAGCGTACTTGGTACCATTCGATGCAGCATACAAAAATACATTAAAATAAGTTATCATTTGACACATAACAATAATAGCCGATTTTTAAGGATTTTTTTTAATTCGCTCCCCTTTTTACCCCCCTTAGGGGTGGAGTTTTTGAAAATCCCTTCTTAGTGCGTCTCTACATCCCAAAAAGTATGTTTTCCCCAATTTTCGTGTTATTAGGTTCTGTAGTTCTGTCTGTGCGTTGATCATCTCCACAGAAAGGACTTTATTTTTTATATATAGATTTCCAACATTTATTTATTCAAAAATTTTCAACCCCCATTTAACCCCTTAAGGCTGTGAATTTTCTAAAATCCTTTCTTAGTGGGTGCCTACATTGTGTAAGGAACATGTCTTCCAAATTACTTTGCCTTAGGACCAACGGTTTAGGCTCCGCGTTGATTATGAATTATTCAGGACTTGTTATTTTATAATATAGTAGATATATCTTTCATAAATGCATTCACATTTCCCAATCACTTTCCCATTAGCTCTATCCCTAAGCAACTTAGAATGATATGTTATAGGGTCATTAACCATACCTGAAAAATCACTTCTATCAAAATTTGTTCAGTAGAATTTTTTTAAAGGTAATCATTAATAATCGGGTTCACTTAATTTTAGAGCTTTCCTCTGTAGCTCTATAACAAAGAAACGTAGAACAGCTATACACTAAAACCTTTCAAAAAATATTACCTAACTAACAGTGGTAAAACTTACCAAAACATCATGAATATGTGGTTTATACTAATTTTAGATGACGATATGATTTTCTGTAATAGGATTCATCATGAAGGTTTCGCTTCAAACATAAACGATGCTTTCAACATTGTAGCTAATACGCCAATTGGCGAGGTATCCAATTGCAGAAAATTAGACCGAAATCGTATTAATAACGACCGAAAGAACAGACGAAACGTGGCTGAAGAATGAAAATAAATAAAGAAGTAATATATTATACTAAACAGATCTTCGAAACTTTATTTTACCAAGCACGTTTTATTTTAAATCGTGTCATTTGTAGAAATAATAATAATATGCAATTACATAAATATCCGTAAGAATAATATTCAATTCCCAATTGAGTAGTTAATGTTTCTATCTGTAAAAATAAACAAAAAGATTTAATTTGAATTTCTTCCATTGCTATAGAAACGAATGTATTTTTAGAAATTATCACTTGTATTGTTAGAAGTTTTGAGATTTCGACGCCAAAGACATCGCCAACTTAGAAAAACGTGCAATATCTCACGAACCATTGACTTAGGAGTATTTAATTGGTACCATTCGATTCAGCTTACAAAAATACATTCAAATATGTTATCATTTGACACATAACTGTAATACCCGATTTTTAAGGAATTTTTTAAAAATGTGTTCCTTTTTTTACGCCTTTTAGGGGTGGAGTTTTTGAAAATCCCGTCTCAGTGCTCCTCTACATACTAAGAAGTATTTTCCCTCCAACTTTCGTGTTTGTACATTGTTAAAAATAGCCGTTGCTTTACGGTGATTTACTGCATAATTTACTGTACATTACCGTATTACTGTAAATATTGCCCTTACCCGTTAAAAATCAGTTATTGGCTGTAAAATTCTGTCATTGACCGTAACTGATCATTTTTACAGGATTATCCCTGGTCCAACAGTCATTTACGGCAAAGAGAGAAAGAAATACAGGTTGTTACAGTCTTTTACGGCAGATCACGGGCAATTTTAGTAAATCACCGTTATTCGCTACCGCAAACCGTAAAGGAACAGTGGATTACAGCCATCTCATCTGAGTAGTTTGATTTTGGAAAATGGCAACGAACGCGTCGCGCCATGTTTGTTTATTTTCGCACGAGGAAAGAGGAAAACGCCATGAGGAAGCACGCCTGGCCTGGCTGTACCAATACCGGATTTATTCAGGTATTTATTTATCTGGTTATCTAACCTTATTAATTTAAAAATGAATTTTAATATCAAAGTTTATGTAGAGTAGACAGTGTTCGAAATTTGCAGTCGTTAGTCGTCAAATGCAACTAATTACATTATAGCATTTGACAACTACAAAATTATTCCTGGATGTGAAATTTGACGCCTAGGCCTAGCTTTTTTAACACTTAGTTTTTGCCAATCACCCGCTTTTGAAAATTTGGTCTCACACCAAACATAAATTCTAATGTGAGACATGTTAGACAGTGAATTTTAGCAGAGTGTAAAAATCCAAATGAATTTATTAATTTATGCAAACTTCTAAACTTTATAGTGAACCTGCCATTTAGCACTGCTGAATGTGAAAAGGGATTTAGTCTGTTTAATTTAATAAAAAACTATCTGACCCCCGCCCGGCGTTGCCCGGCCCGTGATAATAAATAAATAAATAATAATAATAATAATCAAGTTTTTATTATTTTACATCTTTAACCCGATTTTGTATGAAATTATATTTTAAGAAGAAAAATTCGCGAAAAAATATTGATATTTAGTGATTAGCACTCATTTTCTTGTTTTTTTTTTTTTTTTTTTTTTTTTTTTTTTTTTTTACGCAGTATCGTTTCATAGTTTTAAAATAAAGTTATTTTTGTCCTAACTCTTTAAAATCTTTATGGGTGATAAATAAAACGGTTTTACAGCGCGTGTACAAATTTCGGGAAAAAATATTGTTATCCAGTTGTAAAAGAGATGCTTTCTTCTCGCTTTTTTGTTTGTTTGTTTTCTCGTCGGCTCCTTTAACATAGCAATAAAAAATAGTCCTCATCTTGCGAACTCTTTGACATTTCAATCAGTTATAAATACAACCATCTCCAAGCTCTCTTTAAAATTTTGTGAAAAATATGCATATTTAGTAGTGAAAACATGAGTTCTTAAAAAAAAAAAAAGCTTTAGCCTTTAACCTCAGAGCAAAAATATATTTCCATCCATTTTTAATCAACCCTTTTCCATCCCCCTAGGCTAAACAGGTTAATCAATCAGTCTTATCGTTTTTGAGGGGAGAATCCTTCAAAAAAAGTTGACGCATGCGTAAAGAGACGATATTCGTGTGAAATTTTGACAAAATGCGCTTTCTGTTTTAAATATATAGATGATACACGTAACCATTTATCCACTGATACTGTTAATGATTTATTAATGGCAAAATTGTACGTACCCAATTTAATAGATTTTTATCCAGATAAAGCTATAAATCCCTGTGAAATGATGCAGCTGAAGGACGGTTAGACGTCCTGATTTTAGTATCTAACTTATTAAAATTAGTGGGTATTGTTTGAGATTCGGCCAAACAATACCATGATGTAGAAAAATTATTCTCCAGTCAGACAACACACGAAGTTACGAATCATAGTAAAAGCGAATTCGTTTCAAAAACCAATAAAGCGAACGATCTAGAAAATGAAAATCGTTGGTTTAAAAATTCTCTAAAATGTCGCAGGAACGATAAAATGTTGTCACAATATATGGCTCTTCATTTTTATCGCCGCCTCAAGCTAGATCATTTAGAAACGACGGGCCAGAAAATGCAAGTCCTCATAAATGATATTATTCAAGTCTACCCAGGGTACGGAAATGAGGGGCTAAAGCTTTTGGATTTTCAAAGACCAACGGCAGAGTCTGAAAACATCGAGGGTGCATTACCAAAAGTCTCTCAAAATTTAAATTCTTTTCAGTTAGAAGGTGAAGGGCCTTACATTGACGATGTTTCAGACCCTGAGTGGGATCCCTTTTGGTAAACATTAAATTATTTTTAATTAATTAATTAATTTTTTTTTGTAAACATTAACTTTTTTTATGTGTAATTATTTATATATTTTTTGTATGCAATTTCCCTTTTTTCTGAATCGCAGTCTCATTTATTGGCATTTGTTATATTTATCCTTTTACTTTTACTTAAAAAAAAAAAAAAAAAAAAAAAAAAAAATTGGGGGCAGTTGTGAGCGAGATTATAAGTTAACATTGTTTTGAATTTAGTGTAATCAAGATTGACAAAAGATTTCTGGTCAGTTTTTTTTCTCTTTTTCATTGTCCAAAATATTTTTAAAACGGGCGTTCAGGGGGGCAGAGCCCCCCTGACAATAACAAATATTCATCTGAAAAATCACATTTCTTTAGCTTTTTAATCGTTAGTTTATTTAGAATGTTGTTAAAATTTGCGTAATTGGATCGTGATAAATTTTTCAAGATGGCGGAAAAACTTAGTTTTTAAATCTTTGTTATTTATAAATCCATGTTTTTGCATCATTTTCTACTTTTAAAAATGTTGCAAAATCATTGATTTATAAATAACATACAGATTTAAAAATGATGTTTTTCTGCAATCTTTGAAAATTTTTTCATGTCGCCAAAACGACATTTTGGCGCAATTTTTTCTGCCAAGCAGCACAGGATACAGATCTCTTCCCACAAAATTCACTATCGCAGAAAAATAAAAATGTCATTTAATGTAACACCACACTTCATTCATCATGCAGAAACTCTTAAGAATGATTTTTGTTCAGTATTATACCTTTACTATAAATAATATTTGCAATGTCAACAAACTTAGATACTTTTGAGGTAAATATATATTCAATGTTTGATACTGTAATTTTGAGTAAAAAAAATTACACTAAGTAAGTAAAAAAAGGATTAATTTTCATCTAAGTCATATGTGAAACTTTTATTTTACAATATTGTTATGTCTGTGCATTTTTTAAGCACTCTTTTTTAAAATACTCAAAAAAATACCAAATGACAAAATACATAATCGCAGAAAAATGAAAATTTACTTAATGTAACATCTGTGCTTCATTTATCCTTCAGAAACTCTAAAAATGATTTTTGTTCAGTATTAATAGCTTTAGTACTATAAATAATTGTTATGTACAGCAATGTTAGGCCCTTTTGAGGTAAATATTTAATGTTTGATACTTTAATTGTGAGTAAAAAAAAAGTTGTAAATAATTTCTTGTTAAGCAAATATATATATATTTTAATCATACCAAATATTAGAAAACAAGAAATATAATAATTTAAAATGAATTTTTTCGAACTTATATATAAATATAAAACTATTTAAATCTACAAAACACGGTAATATGTGGCCGTTAACTTAATAGAAGTGGATACTAAACATACAGTGTCTACCGACCAGCCACTGCATACTAATGCAAATATTGAAATTTAACCTTTAATTGACATTATTCAAATAAATATTTCCTGGTATATATATAGATATATTGTATCATTTTAGGTAGAACCACTCTTTCCATGAACATCGTAGCATCGCTGTACATTTTGATCATCAATTGAAGACTAATATCCGGATTGGGGTAAGCTGGAAACCTGTTCTACATGTCTATCTCTTCCTTATTAAATTTTGTTTAATTTGACTACTCATACCAGGGGTTGATACAGACAAAATTTGGGGCCTATTTAGGTCCACTTCACAAAAATCAATTTAATAAAATGGGTCCCTTTACAAAAACCAATTTGATAAAATGGGGCCCTTCACAAAATTCTTTTTACTAAAATAGGCCTTTTCACAAAATTTTATTCCATAAAAACTCACTATTTATTATTTAATTATTATTTTGTGATGTTCTAAAATGTGTAATTTGTAAACAACTTCACCAGAGAGAAAAACTTCAGCAAAAGGATTTTAAAAAGTTTTTGTTATTAAATGCTTGACTCGAATTTGAGTAACTGGATTTCAACTTTCATTAGAAAATGTTATTTTTCACAAAAATATAATAAATTTCACAAAAATAACCTTTATTTTTCACAAAATGGGCCCCAAGGGAAAAAACCCTACATCGGCCCCTGCATTCATCTCATTCGGTTCAGGAGTTATGACTCAAAAACCATCCTCTACTTTAGATTCTCATATCTCTAACGAATTAGACTTTTGTCAACTGAACCAGCCCCTCCCATGTAGAAATCTACAATTTTTTGTACATTCTTGCCTTAATATAAATAGCTTGTACTTTAATGAACAATTTAAGACCTTTTTTATGTAATTATGTCAATTACTTAATGAGTTATTCACATTTTAGCATATGCTGTTTTAGTTTCTGTTTTATACCATTTTCTAAATTTTGAAAAATTCCATGTTCTTTGCATATATTTTTAATACTTTTAACTTATTGAAAACTATGTAAAACATAAAAAAATTAATGAGGATTAATTTAGTATCATTGTTTTTAAGTTTTGTACATGTATTGATTATAGGTGCAGATTCACGGCTGCCAGTCGCCACGTGGTGACTAAATTTTTTGCTGTGGCCACTAACTTTCGGTGTTTAAATCGCCATGTGATTTAAAAGTAATCCATTTCTGGTATTCCCAGTCCCCATCGTGAAATTTTGATATTTTTTTTAAGATTAAGACCAAAACACACACATTATTGTTATCTTTTAATAACATTTCAGAATGATCTGTTTAACACAGCAAACTATTAAATATATTCGAATAGCAATGTTATTCGTAACATCTGATAATTTTATTTTACATAGACTGTGATTTAAATATATATATATATATATATATATATATATAAACAAATGTTTAAAGTGTGTTTTTATTTTTATAGTGCAAAATATTCTCACAAATTCAGATTTTCTTTCATATGTACTTTTGTCTGGCAAAATCAAAATAAGAAATATTGTTTTTCTGATATTCCCCGCTATCATGATTGCTTAGCTTATCTGCATATTGTTTTTTAAACCGTATCTTGCCCAACTTTAGCTTCTGACTGTACATGATTTAAGGTTTAATTAATATTCAAATTTTGTTGTACACGTGTTTATATTAAATAAATTACTTTACACTTTGAATTTTTGATAATTCAAAAAGGGCAACTTAGTTCATTTCTGCAATAACCAGGAGTCGAGGCAGGTTTTTTTTCTTGGGGCCCATTTTGTGAAAAGTAAAGGTTATTTTTGTGAAATTTATTATATTTTTCTGAAAAATAACATTTTGTAACGAAATTTGAAATCCAGTTATACTCAAATTTGAACCAAGCATTTATAAACAAAAACTTTTTAAAATCCTTTTACTGAAGTTTTCTTCTCTGGGGAACTTGTTTGTTTACAAATTACACATTTTAAAACATCACAAAATAATAAATAAATATTAAATGGTCAGTTTTTATGGAACTGAATTTTGTGAAAGGACCTATTTTAGTAAAAGGAATTTTGTGAAGAGGTCCATTTTATCAGATTGATTTTTGTGAAGGGATCCATTTTATTAAATTGATTTTTGTGACGGGGCCTTAAAAAGGCCCCAAATTTTGCCTGGATCGACCCCTGATAACATATATCTCCAGTCAGATAGTTTAGTTGTTTTTTGCAGCAAATATTAATAAATATTCTATTTAAAAGAACCCGATATGTATCCAAGCGCTTTTGACAGATAGAGGAAAACTTTTAAGAATCTTTCCTGACCAATAGTATTCCATCTTTTCATTATTTGGGTTTTAAAGCTGATTTTTAATTGGTCATTGATAGTAATAATTTATAATATGAGTTTTAGTACAATTAGCGCTTGGACAATGGAAAATTGGGATGCATATGGTAGACATGGTAAAAAAGAGAATGTTATTTATGAGTCACAAGTAAAGTTACAGTTTAAATAGATCTTAATTTCTTTTGTTTGTTTATCCTGTATTAAATGTCAATTTTATGTAAAGTTATGGGCACATAATTTAATTATCTTTTATACTGGTTTGTAAGCATTCATATAGAGTATTAATATCCTTGATATAATTTACAGAGTTATAATACCTTTAAATTCAATTTAATTTTAATTTGCTTTTAATTAAACTCATTGTATAATTATTGCTTTCCTCCCAGCATATAAACAAACATTTTACAGGGCTTGAAATTGCAATTTTAACAAGGGGGGAGCCTCTCTACCAATATTTTTAAATGGAGGGGAGTTGTAATGTTTGGGAGTTAGAAAAAAAATCTTTAAACCCCACTGTTATTTTACGTTCTATTTAAAGAATTACATTAATGCAGACATGACAAAATACCATTGAAAAATTAAGCCAACTGAGAATGATTATGTAAAATGTTTATTTTTATTATAAAAAAGGGAAGAAAGTTAAGTTTTATATATGCAGTGTATTTTTCAAATTCCATTAAATGTGTTAAGGACCCTTAACAATTAGGTTGTTAAATAAATTTCTGAATTTAGATTTTATTTGATTGAGATTCACCTATCGATCGCGGAAAAGAAGCAAAGTTTGTCGATCTGTCACCAAAAAATGCAAAGTTCCTCGATCAGTCATGGGAAAAAAAGCAAATTTTGTCGATCGATTGTGGAATAAACGCAAAGTTCGTCGATCTGTCCCCAAAAAACGCAATGTTCGTCGATCTGTCGCAGAAAAAACACAAGGTTCGTTGATCAGTCATTTAAAAAACGCAAAGTTTGTTGATCAGTCATTTAAAAAACGCAAGGTTCGTCGATCAGTCGCTTAAAAATTGCAATGTTCGTCGATCTGTCGCAGAAAAAACGCAATGTTCGTCGATCTGTCGCAGAAAAAACGCAAAGTTCGTTGATCAGTCACTTAAAAAATGAAAAGTTCGTTGATCAGTCGTTTAAAAACCAAAAAGTTCGTCGATAAGTTGCTTAAAAAACTTTAAGTTCGTCGATCAGTCGTGAAAAAAAAATGCAAAGTTCGTCGATCTGTGGTTGAAAAAACGAAAGTTTGTGGATCTGTCGCAGAAAAAATGCAAAGTTTGTCGATCTGTCGCGGAAAAACCCCACAAAGTTCATCGATCTGTCGCGGAAAAAATGCAAAGTTCGTTGATCTGTCACCATAAAATGCAAAGTTCGTCGATCTGTCACCAAAAAATGCAAAGTTCGTCGATCTGTCACCAGAAATGCAAAGTTCGTCAATCTGTCACCAAAAAATGCAAAGTTCGTTGATCTGTCACCAAAAAATGCAAACTTTGTCGATCAGTTGCGGGGAAAAAAAGCAAATTTCGTCGGTCGATTGTGGAATAAACGCAAAGTTCGTCGATCTGTCACCAAAAAACGCAAGGTTCGTCGATCAGTCGCTTAAAAAACACAATGTTCGTCGATCTGTCGCAGAAAAAACGCAAAGTCCGTTGATCAGTTGTTTAAAAAACGAAAAGTTCATCGATCTGTCCCCAAAAAGTGCAAGGTTCGTCGATCAGTCGCTTAAAAAATGCAATGTACGTCAATCTGTCGCAGCAAAAACGCAAAGTTCGTTGATCAGTCATTTAAAAAATGCAAAGTTCGTTGATCAGTCGTTTAAATAACGAAAAGTTCGTCGACCAGTCGCTTAAGAAACGAAAAGTTCGTCGATCAGTCGCTTAAAAAACCTTAAGTTCGTGAATCAGTCGCTTAAAAAACCTTAAGTTCGTCGATCAATCGTGAAAAAAAATGCAAAGTTCGTCGATCTGTGGTTGAAAAAACGAAAGTTCATAGATCTGTCGCAGAAAAAATGTAAAGTTTGTCGATCTGTCGCGGAAAAAACCCCACAAAGTTCGTCGATCTGTCGCGGAAAAAACGCAAAGTTCGTTGATCTGTCACCAAAAAATGCAAAGTTCGTCGATCAGTCGTGGGAAAAAAGCAAATTTCGTCGATCGTTTGCGGAATTAACGCAAAATTCGTCGATCAGTCGCTTAAAAAACACAATGTTCGTCGATCTGTCGCAGAAAAACGCAAAGTTCGTTGATCAGTCGCTTAAAAAGCGAAAAGTTCGTCGACCAGTCGCTTAAAAAGCGAAAAGTTCGTCGACCAGTCGCTTAAAAAGCGAAAAGTTCGTCGACCAGTCGCTTAAAAAGCGAAAAGTTCGTCGATCTGTCACCAAAAAAAGCAAAGTTCGTCGATCAGTCGCGGAAAAAAAGCAAATTTCGTCGATCGATTGCGGAATAAACGCAAAGATCGTCGATCTGTCCCCAAAAAACGCAAGGTTCCTCGATCAGTCGCTTAAAAAACCCAATGTTCGTTGATCTGTCGCAGAAAAAACGCAAAGTTCGTTGATCAGTCGTTTAAAAAATGCAAAGTTCGTCGACCAGTCGCTTAAAAAGCGAAAAGTTCGTCGACCAGTCGCTTAAAAAGCGAAAAGTTCGTCGACCAGTCGCTTAAAAAGCGAAAAGTTCGTCGACCAGTCGCTTAAAAAGCGAAAAGTTCGTGGACCAGTCGCTTAAAAAGCGAAAAGTTCGTCGACCAGTCGCTTAAAAAGCGAAAAGTTCGTCGACCAGTTGCTTAAAAAGCGAAAAGTTCGTCGACCAGTCGCTTAAAAAGCGAAAAGTTCGTCGATCAGTCGTGAAAAAAAATGCAAAGTTCGTCGATCTGTGGTTGAAAAAACACAAAGTTCATGGATCTGTCGCGGAAAAAATGCAAAGTTTGTCGATCTGTCACGGAAAAAATGCAAATTTTGTCGATCTGTCACGGAAAAAACCACAAAGTTCGTCGATCTGTCGTGAAATTCGTTAATCGATAGTCGATAAATCACGAAATTCAACAATTAATAGCAGAAAACTCGCAAAATTCATCAAATTGTCTCGGGGCGGGGGGGGGTGCGAATATCGTCGAATGGCTTCGAGAAAAAAGAATCTCAATTCGTCAAATGGTTTCAGGGGAAAAATCGTGAAATTCGCCAAATGGTTTCGATATTCGACGAGCGACAGCAGGAAAAAAAATCTGTTTCCATTCAATCATCGCAGTTGGTGAGTGTGGCTATTAAGTTTGGCCAGTGGTAATAATAAAGTCAGTCGCCAAATTTTCAGTATTACTCGCCGCATGGCGAGTGCTAATTTTGTCCTATATTACTTTACAGCTCTATATACTTTATATTTGGCATAATAGTGTTTAAGATACTAAGACAAACTAAAAACTTTGGAAAATTCCAACAAATCAAAAACTTTAATTTTTCTTTTTTTTTTTTTATGACCAGATCAGTTGATGGAAAATATCTCAAAATTTGCCAATCAGTTGAGGGTAAAAAGGCATGATTATGGCGGAAAAAATTTCGAAATTCCTCGATTGGTACGACAAATTATCGGAAAAATTGCTAGTTAATTGAGGAGAAAATCTAAAAAATGTTGCAAAATTCGTCAATTGAATGCAAGGAAAAATCACGAAATTCTTAAATCAGTCGCATGGAAAAAATACAAAAATTGTCGATTTATCGTGAGAGAAAATCACGAAATTCGTCAGTTGATTGTGGGGAAAAATCATGAAATCCTTTAGCCAGTTGCAAAAAAAAAATGCAAAGTTTGTTGATCAGTTGCAGAAAAAAATGCAAAATTTGTCGATCAGTTAAAGAAAAAAATGCAAAATTTGTCGATCAGTTAAAAGAACTTTTGGTCTAGTGTCAACATTATTTTCTTCACATACTTTGCAGATCTTGGTAATCAAATCAAAAATTTTAAATTCATGGTGCAGTGTAGTTGCCTACAACAAATGTTACTTATAACCTGTTAGATAACATGTATTCAGTAATGAATGAGCTCAAATGAAATTTCTTACCACTCATTGACACTAGTGGGCTATTTAGTTCTGTCATATATGCTAATTAATCCATTTTGTTCTGGCTTTAAAGATAAGAAAAACAATAAAGGGTTTATAAAGCACAAAAAGTTTTTCTTCATGAATGTTATTTTGTAGACATTCTATGCACGTGTTATTGAGGAGTTTAATATCTGTTATAATTTGATAATTACGAGATTAGTTGTTCATTCGATTATGGCTTGATGTATTTACAGTAATGTTATTTTTTAAAAGATGTGATACTATTAATATTTTTTTCTTTATTTTCAGAGCTTTTTTGGACATCAATCCTGAAAAAAGTTCAAAAGCAAAGAAAAATCCAAAATCATGTAATATAAATAAAGTCAGGAAGTTGATGACAAAATTAGCAGCATTTAGATGTCGTATTGTTTCAAACCTGTCGTATCTTATGTAAAATATGTACAGAATAAATAATTTCAGAGTTCCTGAATTAAAATTTTTATTTTTGTCTGTGAATTTTTTTAAATTATTTAAAAAAATGCTTGTTTTTAATATGTGTGATGACATATTTTAAAGATTTTTCTTGAACAGTTCTTAGAAGATCATTCCTTGTTATATTAAAATTTTTCCTGAAATTAGGATTTAGTTTTTTTAGTTTTTGAAAATTGATGAAATGTTCATTATTTCAGGGTGTTCTGGACATTTATAAATTAGTCATAGAACAAAAGGCAGGATGTTACTGAAATTGATGACTCAGCATTCTATCCTGTCCTTCCCAAAACACGAAAATCTGTATAGTACTTCCCAGTATGTAAACATTCATTATTTAACCACATTAGCTGACCCGAGTTAAATAACACTGTTTCCCTATCTAAACAGCCGTTGAAGTGGTTAAGTTATTTGCATTTTTACAAATAGTTTATTTTGGCTGTAATATTTTCAACCAAGAATTTTTTTTTCTCCGATGATCCTGAACAATTTCCCATTTTTACAGATAAATCCATGTTTTATACTATCTCCAAGTAAAATGTTTAACACAAAACTGAAGTGTTTTTGTGATTTTTTAAAAAGGCAAATATTATACTCTATTCCTGCATTATTAGCTAAAACGACATTAATCTCACTTGGGTTTGGGTAGAAACCAAAAGAACCCAGACATCAAAATGCAAAAGAATGTGCAAGTAGATAAATACCAAAATGATTCTCAAAAAATTTAAACGAAAGTTATATTGAAAGAAATAGAAATAATTTTAACATTTTGATATTCATTAAATTGTGTCTTTGATACATTATTATGCAAAAGTTTATTATAATCACCTTCCTCATTACATTAAAGAAAAAATCATGAATAAGTTAATTTGTTGTTACGAATACATAATCGTAAATATTCAGAGTATGATATTAAATAAGAGATAAGTACTAAAAAAATTTCTGTTTTTTTCTATATTTTTCAAAGGTGTGCATTGTTGAGCTAAGAGTTATACTTGATATTGTGTTAGGGTTTGGACAAATTTAGCCTGTGATTTGTAACAAATTTGATAAGTGTTTGTTACTCTGCCTGGTTAATATTGCTTAAGTGTCTGTTAATTTTTATTTTACTTAGATGTTGGCAAAAATTACTACACTTGTATATGAAGTTTTACGTAATTTTTTTTTTCGGAAATATGAAACAATCACGTTTAATGAAACTTATACACATGTCATTTTTCAATGCTAAATATAATTGTATTTTGTAAGCTGTATAGTGTTGCAAATAGAAAAAGTATGTAATATTGAGAAAGTCGCTAATTGTTTTAAAAAATTATATGCAAACCACCATATATATGTAGTGGTAGAATAATCTTAGAAATATTATCAAGTTTTAAATATACAGGGTGTCTAAAAAAAGCTATACAGTTTATTTTTGTATCTATATGAGATGGATAAATAATGTAATCTGCAAAAATGTGGATTGGTTTTAATCATCTCCAAACATTATGAAGTTGCAGAGTGTCAAAAATTGCGACTTGCTTCACTTTGCATGCAATTTGAAAAGTGAAATCTGTTCAAGCTTGGCGAATGTTTACAAACTAAGATTTAATGTGCCATCAATTACATCAACACATTATTATTAATTAATACAATTAAATATCAGATTTGTAGACATTATTCTCCAATAATGATTAGATGCCATGTTTCGAATTGCATGGCAAAGTGAGATAATTCCTGATTTTTGGAGGTACTGAAGCCACCTGTTTGGTTACAAAGAATGTATAAAAACTAATTTTGGAAATATCTCCACAGAGATGAAAAGTATAGAATTGAAATTTTGTACCTTATGGACATTTTTGCAATTTATACAATTTATCTCTTATACAGAAATAAAATGTTGCATTTCTTGACATCCTATGCATAAATATACAGTTACTGTTGGAAGTAATCATGCGAATTCTTGAAATAACTATTTCATGGTCATTTACAGTTCTGAAAACTACTGCAATTTACAGCGATATATGTAAATGAGTAGAAAATGATGGGCATTTATGCTTATTTACAATCTTGATATTACAGTCATATACGATAATTTATAATCTACAGGGTGTCCCAAAAGTCTCCGTACAACTTCAGAAATTTATTTTTAAAAAAGTAATAGGCCTACAGCAAAAATAATTACAACAGTGCATAGAGTAACTTAAAAAGTTTTTTTTTACAGCCTTAGTAAACTTCAAAATGAGATACTTGCGTAGCACAAAGAATATCAAGACGGTATTTCAATTCAATCCACAAACGTTTTTCATGCTAACATCAACAGTAGCTACTGCTGTTTGGATCTTTTGTTTCAACATTTTATTTCATCAAACAGTTGTAACTACTGTTGATGTTAGCATGCTGAAACGCACGTGAAGGGAATTGGAATATCGACTTGATATTCTTCATGCAACGAAAGGATCTCATGTACAAGTATACTAAGGTAGTAGAAAAAAACTTTTTAAGTTACTCTGTGTACTGTTGTAAATATTTTTGCGGTAGGCCTATTATTTTTTTAATCAATTTTTGAAGTTGTATGGAGGTTTTTGGGACACCCTGTATATTACTGTGATTTACAGTCAGACACATTCTTGAAAGTAACGGTTATTTACGGTCAGATACATTCTTGAAAGTAACGGTTATTTACGGTCAGATACATTCTTGAAAGTAACGGTTATTTACGGTCAGATACGTTTTTGAAAGTTACTGTGGTTTACGGTCAGATACGTTCTTGAAATTTACTGCCATTTACGGTCTAATACAGTCTAAATAGATTACGGTACAAACTGTAATATTACAGGAAAATCTTGGAGTCTGTGCTGCCAAGCTTTTCCCGTAATCCAACGGTGAAATTTTTATCAGTGTAGGTTCCGCAGTTTGGGCTGAGCGTTGATCATCTACCCAGAAAAGATTTTCTTTTATAAATGTAGATTATTGTGAAATTGAGTTTTAGCAATTTTATTAAAGTTTAAAATATTTAATTCTACTTGATCTAATTATAACTTAAGAATTTTTTAAGAAGACTTATTCCCTACCATTAAACATCTAAACTACTTTAGCTTATTTTAAGTAGCAAAAAAATAAAAAATAGGAGTTTTTAAAGTTTGAATCTACACAGTAGTTGAAGACTGAAAATCATCTTTATATACAGTGGGACCCAGTTAAGACGATCACGGTTAATACGGGATCCCGCTTAATACGCGGTTTTTTACAGTTCCTTGAACAAGGGCCATAAGACTATTGCAAAAATACCCCGTTTAATACGCGAACGGTTATTAATCGATTCCGCTTAATACGGTCTTTCGGTCATTACTCTTTTCGGTCTTACGGTTTCGGTTTACGGCATTTTCGGTCTATTGGGGCAAAAAATCTTGCTTAATACGCGAATTCATAGATTAAGATACGAATTTTTTCTCTTTTCTCCAGTGTTACAAATTTAGTGAGATATTTTTAATACATATATAAATAGAGCCCTACATGTTTGTTCAACAGAAAAATCACTAAAAGAAGAATTAAAAATCATTGAAAACATAGGTTTAAAGGCGGAACATCCGAGAAAAACTATACTTAAACTAATTGAAAGAGTAAGAGAAAGAATTGACCATATACAACCAGCACTGAAGAATCTAACATACACTCCTCCTATTCCATATATAAAAGGTGTATCTTTGAAAATAAAACGAGAATTAGAAAAATTAGGAAAAATAGTCCCACTAACCCCCAATCCATCTCTCTTCAAATCAATAAGAAATGAAATAGAAAAATATGAGGAAATACAAACAGCAGGAATATACAAAATAAATTGTCTAAACAACAAAAATGAAAATCTATCTTACATAGGAATGACGAAGAGAAAAATAGAAGAATGAATAAAAGAACATATCAGAGATATAAAACTAAATAAACAGTCAACAGCTCTTGCAAGATTTAACACTAAAACCCCAATAAAATTTGAAACCCTACAAAAACAGAAAATAGCGAACTACGAAAATTTACATAATGCTTTAATAAGAGAATCAATTGAAACCGATATATCCAAAGACGGATGCAATGATATAGTTCACTCATTGCTTGATTGCCGCTGGAAAAAAATGTTAGAAGAGGGGGAGAGAAAGAGAGAGAGAGAATTGTATGCCGATAGGGGGAGCTCTTCAACCAGCAGTCATATATATAGCGGAAAGGCAGAGAATTGAAGATCACAACTGATGATGCTCTAGCTAGGGCGAAAGCGCTTTTGTGGAGTGGTGAAGATTTATTATTCGAAACTGTTTTTACGTTTTTTAAATGGGGGACGTTTTTAGTGAAAATTTTTGACCATGTTTTTTAAATAATGTCTGAATGAAAATTGGTAAAATGGACAATAAATAATACTTATAGCTATTTCAATAAGAAATCTGGCTATATTAACAACAATGGAACTTGTCTTTGACCACGTGTCCTAATACTCTTTGTCTTTCACTCCGTGTATGTTTTTACAGAAGTAGAGAAAGATAGACGAATTTTTATTATTTAAACTTCATTCTTTGCGCAGTGTATGTTATTAATTTTTGTTTTTTCCTCTCGTACACTGCAGTAAATAAAGCGATCCTAGTCCTGTGCGCTTTTAAACGTGTTTGAAGAGAAATTTAAATGTTTTTTTTTCTATTCTATTTCATTTTTTCGTTACTTTTTCCAGATTTCTGACTTCTCCTGTTTTATTAATGGTGAGTTACTTGCACCACGAGTTTCATGGAATCAATTCGGCTCTGATTTTGTGTGTTGAGTTTTAGCAAATTTTCTCTTAATATGCAGAATACTATCAAAAGGGAAGCGTTACTCATTATCACAAGTAATAAATATAATTTTAATAACTGGGTTGTTTAGCAAAAATTTAATACTTTTAGTTGGGTAGAAAATAAATAAAATAAATAAAATAAATAAAATAAATAAAATAAAGGCTAGTAGAATTACTTTGTTTTATTTTTGTTTGTAACCTACCCGTCAAAATCCTATTTGAATCCATATTTTTTTTTTTTTTAGTCTGTCTAGAAAAACAAAATGAATTAAATTTGAATACAGTTAAATTTTAATTTAAATATGCGTAAAACACACTATTTTCGGCTGGAAACATATAAGGGAAAACTTTAAATTTAATTTCGACGATTAGATGCGTAAATTGTCTCAGTTCTTTGTAACATTATACAAATCACGTTTAATACGCAAATTCGCTTAATACGCGACTTTTGTCCAGTTCCTTGAAACGCGTCTTAACCGGGTTCGACTGTATAACGAATATATATATTGTATCTTATATATATATATATATATAAGATATTTAGTACATTACTAATTTGTAATGTACCTAATAATAATATGCTAATTTCGTATAAAAATAAACTTTTTATTTATTTATTTATTTGTTTTGTCAGGTTTAAATTGGTTTTTGGTGTGTGTATGTTCATATTTTGCGTTCTAAGGATCTTCGAAAACCTTAAACATCTACAGTATATTCAACATTTATATATAGAACTTTCGTGTTTCTAAATAATATGTAGGAAGTAAAAATAAATATTTCACTTCAAAATTGATTTTCTCCAGTACTTAAAAAAAAAAGACGTTGAAAGAGAAATAACATTTGTAACAAGAAGAATGCTGGATCATAATTCTATAAATTCTAATTACTATTATTATTATTATTATTATTTTGTTTTTGGCATTAAAATATTAATTTATAATTTTTTTTTCGCTGTAACTTAATATACTTTGTTTTACAAACATTAAAATTCGAAAGGACTTGTTATATGTTTTATTTCTTAAACTTAATTAGAATGTTATTTTCAGATAAAATTCTTATAATAAAGCATGAGTCATACAAGCACAAATTTAGAGAAATAAGTAAGCTAACTAACTCTTTATAAATTCGATAAAATGAATTACATTATCATTTAAATAACATGTCACCAGAAGTAAATTTAATTTCTGAAACTCTAGTGAAATTTTAAATCATGACCCACGGGTGAAGAAATGTCTTTTATCCATCGGCAGAAGATTAAAATCGTCAGATATCAAATTGAAGCTCCTCAAGTTAACTATAAGGCTTTGTTTATTTTAAAAAAATAAAATACTCTTTTAATAATAATGACATTTCATAAAAATAAAAATATATATATTTTTAATAATATACGACTGTTGATTTTTTATGATTTTGACTATCAAAAAATTTTTAAATACAAATTTTGCTAATTTGCTTTTGAGAAAATTCCTCTTCCTGTCAATCTTCAATCCAATGGTGGATTTCTGTTTGACACTGTCCGAATATGGCTTGCTTATTCCCCTTGGGCGCACTTCGCATAGGTGAGGTTTGAAAATGTCAGTGCAGCTGATGATTACCACCCGTGACTTAACAAAGTTCATGTATACACAATGTTTTTATCTATTTAGAATAAAGTGAAATTTAGGCTCATGGGTCTCTTCAGTTCTTTAACATTATGTGAGAACATTTGTTAAAAGAAAATTGTTATTGTAATATTGTGAATTTAGCGTAGGACTTGAATTTTAAAGATATGGAGCACGATTTCTTCCAATGTTTGATATTCCCCTTTTATTTCGCCTGCTAAATTAAATTTGTTGCTCCGTTGCTCTTCCTCTTTTTAAAGTGAATTAATCAACTGTTATTTTCGTTGTTAAATTTGTATCATGTCCTTCTCATTTAAAGCTTACAGTCCTGAGAGGTCTTTTATAAGGTATCCCTGGAAATAGTTTAATAAAATAATTAAAACAATGAAAAAAATATTATTTTAATTTGTAATTAAAATATTTATACAAAGTTATTCATCGTTTGAAATCTGTATATCGTATATTTAAATGTTTCATAATTATAATATTTTAAAACAGAAGAATGATAATGAAAATTAAGACTTTGTACCCACGTTTTAGACACGTTTTCTTACCTTCTCATTTATTAATTTTATTTTCTAATTTACTTTTAAAAGCAAAAAAAAAAAAAAAAAAAAAAGTCATTGTTTTTGAAAAGAATTGCGTTTTTTTTGGTTTTTTTTGGATGATTTTGTAAAGTTTTTTGATGAACTTATTTTTATTTATCTAACATAATAGAAACAAAAATGAAAACGAAAGAAAATTCCACAAATCAGCAACATCTACATATTGCTCATAAGTAAATCCAGATATTATAATATAAATAATTCCATACTTTGAAAATAAAACAAATACCAGTAACTGAAAAATCTTCAATTAAATAGTCATTAAATTCTCTTCACACATTTTTATTTACAGAGAAAGTTCAGAAAATATTATTTTCCTATTAAAAAATACTCATAGAAAATGACTTTTTCCTTTACAAAAAATATCAAATTTTTTGAACAAATATTTATGTTTAATATTATGTTATAATTTATAACAAATATTTATGTTATAATTTATATTTATTCTTGTTTTCACTCAAAATTAAAAAAATATATATATGCAAAGCGTTACTTTTTCAGGACATGCATCAAACTTTAAATATGGCTAAAAATAAGAATTTTTTATTTATTTTTAAAAAAATATTAATTTTTAAAATAATATTTTAATTTTTTAAAGAAATTACATATAAAAATTAATGTATATATAAATATACATTTCAGAAAATCAAACGTGTAAAAAAATTATACATAAGAATCAAAATTTTGTGTCTTGGACCATTTTAAGAAATTATACATAGATATTTTTCTGACAGGAAAATAAAGTTATACAGATATTATGTGTGAACATTCAATTGTAATGTATTTGTACCTTCGCGAAAAATATTTTAAAATGCATTATTCATTTTTCCCCCTTACGAACTTAATATACCTGGAAGTCACGTAAAACCATCACAAACGTAAAGTTATTTTATTGAATAACTTTTCAAAATATTCTGAAAAACTAAAAGAAAAAAATATATAACTAATTATGCACGCAATATTGGATTTGTGAAGTTAAAGTATTTTAATAGCATTATCTACAAGATTCGGTTTACACATTCAGTATGTTTTTAATATATAAATTATTTGTTGATTAGATGTGTTTTCGTTCTATAAAAAAGATAAATTAATTAATTTTAAAAATTCTTAGCAAATATTTACTATATTACAGCTCTACAAACAAACTAATTTCGGTATTGCTATTTTTAACAAAATAAAACAAAATTATATATGAAAATTATTTTTTATTTTATTCAAAAACATAATCTAAAAGTTTTATCAAAGTTTTTTTTTTTCATTATTTTTCTATTATCCCTTTAAAATGCTGTGATAGCATGAAATATTTCTATGTAATATTAGGTTTGTACAGAATAGGGCACTAATATATATTTCTTTAAAGTTTTGCATGAAAATCAAGTAATATACTGATTTACAATTTATTTAATCTTGATTTTCGTGCTCTTAAAAACGTCTCATTCATATTAAATGCTTAAATTTTCGCTTATATTATACATTAAATTATTTATATTAAAAATTCACTTTGAAAAAATAGTCAAAAACTAATAAAACCCCATACGACATAATCACAAGATTTTTGTCTTCTTTTTAAAGTAATTTAATCAACGTTTATTCTTTAATAATATTTTTAAGATTACATGATGTAAATAAATCTGACATAAAGAAGAAAGATAGCTATTGAAACATATTTTATTTCCTTAAAATATTTGTTGCATTAAAAGAACAAAGAAACAATTTTAAAAAGGAAATGTTTAAGATGAAATTGTTTTGATTCTAATTTTAGAAACGAATTTCATGCTGTGTCTTTTAACAATGCCGTTTTCAAAATAATATTTTCGGTTTACAAATTAAATTTTAACCATTTGATTTAATTTTTTCCTACTCTTCTTACAAGTTTTCACCCTTGAAATCACTAAAGAAAAAAGTTTTCTAGAAATAGAAAGTTTTCTCTTTATATATACATGCATATATGGATATCTATATCCATATATATATATATATATATATATATATATATATATATATATATATATATATATATATATATATAATGATAAATTGTTGCACAACAGGACCAGAAGCAGCACATAACATATGCAACAAGAATATAATTTCTCAAAATATGAAATATTTAAACTTTATGAAAGAAGGTGTATATAAAGCCTTTTTATAACAATGCATTATAAAAACTTATAACAATTAACTATAAATATTTATAACTTTAAAACATAAAAACTGCATAGGCTACAGACTGTATCTCATCAGTGGACGAACAAACGGACAGAAGGTGATAGTTAATTCTGTCTGTCCGTTCACTGATGAGAAACAGACAGTCTTTCGCCTGTGTAGTTTTTATGTTTTAAAGTTATAAATATTTATAGTTAATTGTTATAAAAATTTTATATACACCTTCTTTCATAAAGTTTAAATATTTAATAATTTGAGAATTATATATATATATATATATATATATATATATATATATATATATATATATATATACTAATAAACGAAATTTCGCTCTGTGTGTCTCTGTGTGAGTGTGTCTGTCTGTGTGTCCGTTTGTCTTCGATGGCCAGCGAAAACTGGCGCACATAGAAGTCTGAAAATGTATATCTAGGTAGTCCAAAGCCTAATTTGTTGCCCCTGAGACTGAAAATTTTTATATTTTGATAATTACCTAAGATATTAATTAGAATCCCATTAAACATTTCATTGAAAATGCCATATTATTTATCGAAATGGCTAACGAAAAGAAGATCTGTTCTCGATTTGCAAAACAGAAATGAACGAATTTGGAATTCATATATCAATTAGCGAATTTTAAGAAAACTAGTTAAGATATCAATTTGAAATTTTCTGAGCATATGTAGAACAATTTTCTGCATTCGACAATGTAATTTTTGTAAAATTTGGCCGGTAATTGTTTCAATCTAGTGGCGCCAATCCAAAAAATCCGAAAAAGTTTCAGACAGGGATCTGCTTTCATTAAAAAGTAAACTACAAAGGGATCTGTTTCTCTGGCCGACCCCTCCATTTAGTTTGTGAAAATGATAGGAAATAACTGCCAATTTTTACTTATGAACAAAAATTAATATAACTAATTAAGATATAGATTTCAAACTGAGGAGAGGGAGGGGTGACATATGGGGGCTATTTTAGCGTAGCATCTTCGTTATGTTATAATTATCAGAAAAATATAACTCTTTTTTAATGATCGCGTTAATGGAGAAGAAGGTGTTTTTCTTCAACAAATTATTCGTTATATTTGTGGGTATAGGGAGGGAGGTGGTTAACGCCTTGCTCTGATTTATACGAAACAAATTTAATTTAAGAAATTTAACATTTTTAGCTTCTACCGTAGCGTTTTATAAATGTTTTATATAGAAAATGCCGGAAATTTCAAATAAAGATTTTTATAAAAATTAAATTTATGTTCCTAATAAAAGTACCGTATTTACTTGATGTATACCAACAATCAAAGTAAATGACTTGCTGTTGAGCATTCGTATCTCGGGTCTTACGGATACGATCGCAACAGGGTTTTGATGATTCGACATGGTTTTTCATCGCGTTATAGTTTTTAGTTCCACCTTCCACCATCAGAGGGCGCATAATTTTCTCGAGCTCTATGGGCCCTATTTCAACGAGAATTGGTTCATTCAACTCTATTGATACAACTGGTACTCATATCGGATATTCGTATAGAAGAAATTGCCCTCCCTGGCGGTGGAAAGTGGAACTAAAGGATTTTGCAGCGCGTGCACAGCACGCCTGCTATACTTTTCCGGAGACAGGGGGGGGGGGGGGGGCACGTGCCGGAATTTCGTTTGGAAGGTAATTTGTTTGGAACAGCGTGTGCCCCCTGGCGGCTGAAGGAGGAACTTAAATATTTTGCAAAGTGAGCGTTGCACGCCTACCATACGGTGCTTCAGGCAGTGGGAACAGGCAGCGGAGGTTTTTCCCCCCCTTGGAATGCACCCCTTATGGGCTGTAAGTGGAAATAAAGGATTTTCCTCGCGTGCGAAGCACTTTTAAATAAATAATTTCATACTAAATCGGGTTAAAGCTATACAATCATACAAACTTTAAGTTTGTTTAATTTTATCACGGGCCCGGGCAACGCCGGTCGGCTCAGCTAGTATATGTATAAATTATAAACAACTTAATTACTAACAAAACAATTACACACTCATGTGAATAGCGCTAAAATGCTACAGTGAAACACACAAATTGAATATAAACTAGCAAAAAAAAAAGTATTCCGTCTGAGCTAGCATCCGCCCCACCCTCATCAAACAAGATAAACACGAAATATACAAAGTAAAATATAAAAAAACTACAAGAATAAAAACAAAAATGTGTGTTCGTGTGTGCGTGTGTTTGTATAAGAATACATATTTGTAGCTTTAAATAATGTTTGAATTAACTAATTTTAGTATAAAATCGCCCTTCATCTATGTTTGCTATTTTTCAATATATATTGATTTAAGGTTTGTCCATTATTTAAATTGTAATGAAAGATGAAATTCGACTGTTTTTCTGAAAGAGAAATGAAATATTATTCTTATATATTATTATCTTATATATGATATCATCTGAATTGAATTTCGAAATTTTATGTGTTTGAGTATGTTTTGTGAATTTAATGAAAAATCTTAATTTTCCATGCGTGACATTGGGCGTAAAAAAAACGAAAGCTCCAAAAAAGTACAGATGTAATTGAAAAAATAACATTTTTTTTCAAGAATTTTTATATATTTATTTCTGCATATTGAAAACGTGTGATTTTTTAATTTAAAAAAGGACTACAAAGGGATAATTTGATTATAGAATATATATTTTTTTAATTACATTCATCCTTCGCAAACTGTTGAAAATGTTGTGCTGCGTTGAACCAGCTTTTGGTGCTGCAGTAGCTGCAACCGTAAAATCGTGAAATTACGTTCAACATTTGAATGTCCAAAAATTTTGAAGGACATTTCAACATCTTACGGTTGCAGCTGTTGCAGCACCAAAATTCGGTTCAACACAACACAAAAATTTTAAGGGTGAAGAATAAACATTTATCATTCCAGTTTATCTTAAACATTATTTAATTTTGCGGCTTATTTACATAAAAAAATTACAGCTCTATGTTTTATAAATGAATTCTGGTTCATGAAATGAAAGATTGCAAATTCATTTTCGTAAAATATGAAAGTTATGCAGTATTTCGAGGAATGTTAGTTACGTTAAATCTCTTTTGAGTTCGTAAATATGCACATAAAATTTTCAGTGGTTTCGTCAATTTCACCAATTTTGTTTCTGCATGAAAACAATTAAGAGGAAATCTGAAATTCAGTTTAAATTTCAAAATTCCATTTTATTGGAATTGTGAAAGTGAAGAAAATTATTTGATGCATTTATGTTTTTCTTTCTTTCTTTCTTTCTTTTTCTTGTCTTTTTTTTTTTTGGATGTTTTTTATTATTATTCACATAAAATACTTTGAATTTCAAGTAAAAAAATCATGTAAAAAACAACAGTTAAATTCTAACAGTTACGGTTAAAGTGACAAAATTTCGAAAATTTCAAATGGTAACACCTATTTTTTTTATTAGGATGTGATCTTCATACTGAAAAACCATCAAAAGCGTTGGAACGGTACCTGTAGCACGAAAATCGCCGGCGCTAGACAGACTTACGAAGAAAAGTGAAAACAACCAATAAAGGGCAGAGAAGCAACAGAGAGTAAAACATTTTATTGTTCAGTGGTATCCACCATCTGCCGCATGTAAAGTGTCGTCGTGTGTGAAATGGAAAATGTATGAAACACAATAAAAAATTTTGTTTTCCGTTGCTTCTCTGTCCTTATTTGTTGTTTTCACTATTCTTCTTAGTTTGTCTATAGCCTGCAACTTTCGTGATACAGGTACCGTTCCAACGCTTTTTATGGTTTTTCACTATAAAAATCACTTTCCAATATAAAAAATAGGTGTTGCCATTTAAAATTTTCGAAATTTTGTCACTGTAACCGAAACTGTTAGAATTTAACTGTTGTTTTTCACATGATTCTTGAGCGAATACCTAAAAATACTTTAAACCAAAATTTCATTCAGTTTCTGTGAACGATATGACAGTTAGGGGCTCATATATCGGGATAGTTTTTTATAATCACCCTGTATTTCATCCAAAAAATTGTCTCAAAGTATACCTGTAACACGGATAAGGTTTTTGATCTCATAATTTTTCGTTCTACGCTATATTTCAGAAATTTCATAAAAAAAAAAAAAAATTCAAAAATAATATAGGACAAATATTCTCACGAGAATATTTAATTATTTTACCATAAGATTGTGTTCTGTTTTACTTAATTTCTCTGTCTGTAAAAACGATTTCAAAATTATAATTGAAACAGATGCGAAATTTTAAACAGATTTAAACTCGGAATATTTTTAAAAGTGAAAATTTTAAATGTAATATGAGTAGTTTATGTATTTAAAAAAATATTTTTTAGTAATATTCCTGAAGGTAAGAAAAATATATCGATTTAAAAATAACTTATTGAAACGAATAATACAATTATATACATTCAGGAGCATTTCTCAATCATTTACGTCTTAGTAAATATTATTGTTCATTTTTATAATTAATTGTTTCAAAGTCTTAAACTATTCCGTTAAGGCGTTAACTTATTTGAAAAGAATTAGAAAAGAAATGATTATAGAAAAATTAATTTTTAAATCAAAATAATTATTTTGCTTATGAGAATGAAACCACATCATCAATGCAATTAATTTCTTAAAGGGATTTGTTAAGCATTTATTTAAAAGCATTGAACAGTTTTCATTGACATATTACTCGAACATGAACATAAATTAAAAAATATATGTCCGAAGTGAAATTGCATAAAATAGAAAATACATTTTATATGAATTGTTTTTAATACCTTTACATTTAAGGTTTTAAATAGTTTATTTAAAAAGCAAACTGTAAATCATTTACAGAAAATGTATTTGATAGAGCGAAAACGTTTACAAAAAACAGTGTAAGCTGAGAGTTACTGAAAATTACGGAAACATATCTATTTTCTTCGCAAACTATTTATAGCGGAACCAATCAAACACTGCAAATAAAAATAAAATCGAGATATTTATGGAAACGTTTATGAAATAAAAGAACCCTTATCCTTCCTGTGAATTTCATGCTTTTCTTAATTTCGAAAACCTGTTGATTCCTGACGTTTGTAAATGGTTATTCTCCTAAAAATTTCAGAATGTAAGGGAATTGTTTCGTTAATAGTAGGTAACTACTAGGTCACATTGAAATTTCGCTTTTCTTCATATTTGAAAAAGTTTCAGTATTTTTTGACGGATTTGGATGTTATTTATAAAACGAAAACTTATATTACAAATATTTTACAGATTTAATATTATGCTCTCGTCTGTAAATATATTAGTAGAAACGAATATGTTGAAAGTCAAATAAATATTAAAATAATTAATATGTTTTACTATTAAATTTATACCTCACATAAATATTCTTTAAAAACAGTGTATATTGTAAATTTAATTTTAAAATGCAATATATGATCAAAAGGATTTTATCATTTATATTTTTCTTTAAAAAAATGTAAATGATACTATTTATCTGAATATTAATTGTTTTTAAACATATTAATCATATTAAGTTTCTCATTTATTTTTTATAGTTTATTTCTCGTATCAGAAAATAATATGAAGAATTTTAAGATGAAGAGAATATTAAATTATCATTTTCTGCACGTGTTCTTATTAAAAGGAATGTTAATCAATTTGGCTTGATTTCAAATGTATAAAAAAATGTGACTTTTAATGCTATATCAAACATAAAATTGAATTATAATTCGTTTAAACTCCAGAATCTAAATAGAAATTAACCGATAAAAATATTCTTTCAAATTCTGATAATATCCACTTACACATAATGTCCTCAGTATTTAAAATCTTTTTTTTTTGCAACTGAAAAGAAATTCAAAAGTTGAATAATAGCTTTTAAAAACTAATTAATGGTTGCACATTTGTGGTTTGGAAAATGAACTCTAAAACCCTATACAAAAATTCAATCTCCAGCGTTAATTAATTATTTATTTATTTATTTATTTTAATAGATGTATTTTAAACATTAAGTTTTCTAAATCCGAATTATTGATCCGAATACTTTCTTTTCTGTTAATCATATGGTTGTTGAAATATTATGAACTAATATATGGAGTACTTTATTCATGATTCAACAACTAAGAACTGTTTGATACTATAAATCTCATGACTTATAAATTAATGAACTAGAAATTTACTTTTGTTTTCATTTTAGAAAAATGTGGCAACATAAGGATCGTTAAAAGTATTATTCAATATGAGTTTTCTTTAAATATCATTTTACTTTACAATTAGCGTTATGTAAAAATTTAAACGAATTTAAATGAAATCTGTTCCAGTAAAGTCATAATCAAAATATGATGAAATTAATTTAAACGTTTATATAATATTTACAACGGAAAGGAGTTCAAAATTGAAATGAGAACTGATAAGTGTACATTAATGGTTGGGTATTTGCTGCAAATTGTTTGAAAAATGAACTTGATAAGCGTATGTTTAAATGAGAACTGATAAGTACACATTAATGGTTGGGTATTTGCTGCAAATTGTTTGAAAAATGAGCTTGATAAGCCTATGTTTAAATTAAGAAACTCGTATGTTTGAAATTTAAAATCCTTAAACATGAGTTTTCTTTAAACATAATGTACCTCCCAGATTATTAGCGTTATGTAAAAATCTAAACAAAATAAATGAAATCTTTTCCACTGACATGTTATTCAAAATAAAGAGAAATTAATTTAAACGTTTATTTATTATTTACAACAAAAACAAGCTCAAAATTTAAATAAGAGATGATAAATAGCCATTAATGGATCCAAATTTGCTGCAAATGATTTTGAAAACGGTCTTATAACGTTTAAACGATGTTAAAATTGAAAAAAACCTTATGTTTAATTCATTTTTAATTGATACGTTTTAAGCAATAGTTATTCCAACTTTTATTTATGCATCAGTACATTTGGATTCCCTTTCATATAATTATTTTGCTGTTGCAATGCTTTAAATTCAAAGATGGAATAATTTGCACGTGATAAACATGTTACGTATGTTCCGTATTTTTTAGTACTACTATCTTCGTATTATTTAATCACCGAAAGATATTATAATTTCTCCGATTGTTAAAAGGATAGTTAAAACTACCATTCGTTAATAGTGGTAGTGTACTCACTGGTAATGTTAAAGAATGTACGCTCCTTGAATAAAGCAACAAGTAGTGGTGCTTTCATCGTATACGTGCTAGATAAAAATTTTACTTCGTGATATTCCTTTAAATTATTCTAAATTACGACATATTCATGATTTCCCTATTTCTTAATAATATCTATTATTTATTTCTATTTAATTTCCCTTTAAATTCAAAATGCGTATATTAATAATTATCTTATTCAAAATCTTAATCTAAAACATTAACATCAGACATTAAGAACAGACATAAACAAAGAGAAGTTTATGTTAAACAAAAAATTACGAGTAATTTCGTAAGGAGTTGGTCAAACATCCTAAACCTCCACTATTCTAACTTTTGACCGTCCTTTTGAGCAACTGACTATGTGAGGAAAAACATGAAATTTTATAAGTAAATTTTCAAACTCTTAACAAATCAAACAAATCTCTCAACTAATCGAATGTATAGAATTACCATGGATTATTTTGGAGATTTAAAAAAAAGTTACAAAGGGTTGGGGGCAATTTTAATATGACATGCAAGTACATATTCAAACATGATAATAGCAACATTTTCTGTAATTAACAAAGGGACAAAGGAAAAGTTTAAAACAAAGGGAAGTTTAATGGGTTTAAACGTATCCATATTAAAAAACTTAAAAAGCAAATAAAAATCTGTTTCTATAAGACTTGTAAAATCCAACATAAGGATAGCACAAGCAGTCAAAATTTAACTTGGCATATAGATATTTTAAGTCGTCATTATAGAGCCTCTTATTCAGACAAGAAAAGCTGAAAAGGCATACATGCATATGTGTTTTATTGTGTTTTATTTATTCTTTAAATTATTTTTCTTTTATTTATGTATTTTTTTATCTTTTAAGATTAAAACTGGTTCAAATGTCTTTCGGACAAGGTTTTTGGAGGCGTCTACTACTGGATTAACTCAGTACTCATACACACACACACACACACACACACACACACATATATATATATATATATATATATATATATATATATATATATATATATATATATATATATATATATATATATATATATAATGCGAAAACCACATACCATACTTTCAAACCCAAAACTACTGAAACGGCAGAGAAAACAAACAAATAACCTTAAAAATTCGAACTAACAATACTTTAAACAAAACTACAAACAGAAAAAACAGAAAAAACACAACCAATGGAGACAGGCTGCAGGGCTAAAGACCTGCATGCTGGGTTATACCGGCATTACACATGAAACTTCCCCCATGCCTGTCACAACCAAACTAACCGTAGGAAAAATTAAACCAAGATGAAAAGACGACTCAGCCGGACGAAGCTCCTTATAAAACCAACACTCACCTGGCGATATTTTTAATCGCCAAAAGGAGAGTATCACTGTATTCTTTACCTTTGACAAAACTATTCATCAAACTATTTAACAAAGCAATAGGATAACTCTGAACCAATGCACCGTGATAGAGATTTATTATGTCACTCATTATACTATCATGTTCAGAATTTAATTTTGCTATCCTAATTAAACTGTTGATAAATATATTTCTAAAAATTGAAATATGTACATTAGAATTAAAATTTAATATCTTGATTGTTTCAAATTTGTAATCATTTCTCTTATCGTAAATGCAAGTACGCAAGTCACCCCTCTCGATGTCGATAGCAAGGTCAAGATAATTTACATGTTTTGTGTTATATGAAGTTCTCTTTAATGTCAAACCTTGGGGGTAATAATCAAAATTTAATTCACTGTTGGAATCGTTAATCTTTACCAACAAGACATCATCAATATATCTGAAACTTAAAAAATCCTTGTTTAATGTATCATTAACTTCGTATAAAAATAAATAAATATCTGCAAGTACCGAGCTGCAACTACCCCCCATAGGTATACCCTTAATCTGCTGAAACACATGTTTACCGTCAAATAAGTAATTTTCATTAACTACAAAATTAAATAAATTTATTAAATGATCCAAATCTTTACCCAAAGTATTGTAACGCTTAAAAAAATCAAAAATTTTATTTTTAAGATCTATTAAATCAATGTTATTATATAAATCTTCAAAATCATAAACATATAAACCTTTGATATTACTCAAACCTTTCAATCTATTAAGTAACTCAATACTATTTTTTATAATACAAGTGTTATTATGTTTTAATGCCACATCAAATAAACTCTGCAAAATATCCAAAAACTTTTTATTAGCAACTTCTAAATAAGTTCCAAAACCACAAGTAATTGTACGAAAGGCAACAGGGTCCTTATGAAATTTAGGAATCAATACCATATAAGGTAATTCTTTACTACGTTGTGTATATTTTAACCTTTTATAAAATGCGCCAATTCTTCTTTCTGTCTCTTTTACATTGGTATTTAATAACCTGTAATTATGTTTTTTATTATAACTTTGTTTTAGTTGGTCACTGTATAACTTTTTGCAAATAATTGCAAAATTTGTATTAGCTTTATCTATATAAGTTATAACAAAATTACTCTGTAAATCCTTAATAGATTCTTTTAATGAATTATAATCTTCTATCGAAATCCCCCTCGTTTTACCGCAATAAATTGAACTCAAGTCCATCAATACATTATGTTTCCATTCCAAAAAAGCAATTTCCGGCAAGCAAAACTTGCTCATTAATTTATGTATAAACATGTCAACGTTGATTTTTAATCGTTTTTTTATAAAATCCCTTGTATTTATCCTTTTTAAGCGAAATTTTGTACCGTATTGCATATAATTCCTCAATGTTTTGTCCCCGACAATACCTAAATTACCAGTCAATACATGACCGTGATTCACATCCACGTAATTACTATACCTTGGATCATGACAATGATATAAATTGTTATCATTGTTTCTACCGATTTCTTTTGAAAAATTATTATAGTTAAAAACTGTACGTCCTAAAGGTTTATCATATTTAAAAACCCTGACAATTTCTATGTCTTTATCTGGAAGCAATTCATTGTATTTATTCAATACATGACCTATATTAATACCACGTTTTTTATGTTCCATGTAGTCCATTACAAAATACATACGATTGGCCAATTTATTGTTGTTATTGCATCTCCCCAAATATTGCTCCAAATGTTGTGATCTAATCCTTAACCTCAAAATATCCAATGCCAAATCAATAATACATACAATCAATAATAATACATATATATATATATATATATATATGTATATATATATATATATATATATATATATATATATATATATATATACATATATACAAAAGTAATTCTTTGAATTACGTTGTGAAGTTTGAATAAATTTATATATATTAATTTATTAATTCTAAAAAAAAAAAATCGGTTTTTAGACAATAATAGAAATTTAGACACCGAATACTTTCTTTTTTAATGGTGTTTAATTTTCGTTTTTTTTTTAAGACAAATTCTTATTTTAGCGAAAAGGTATAAAAAGTCATGATTTAGATGGTCTTAACAACTTTAGAGCATAAATGATCCAAGAGAAGAACAACAAAGGTATTTTCTGTTATTCTCGGGTTGGTGTTAGAGGCCTGGAAATACATTCTTTTTAGAAGAAACAGAATGCATGTACGGTTTAGTTAGTTTTAAAAAGCAACAATAATTTCTTTTCTGGTCCTCACAGTTTACCTTCCCCAATACTATCGTTCTGTAATTTCAAATAAAGTATGAGAGGAAAGGAGCCATTTTTTCCATCCAGCTTATTATCAGCGGTATTCCACCCCCATTGACACGTTAATCAAAGCATAATCAGGTTAGTCTGATTGTTTCACTAGTCAACAATGAAAATGCTTCTTGCACGAAAATAACTGTTTCTATATAATTCTGGCATGGGAAAACGAATAAGAAATTAAAAATGCTGATTTAGCTAAGTGTTATGAAATATGTTGAAATTTGAATGAAAAACAAAGGATTTTTACATCTTTTTGGGAAGTTTCAGGTAAATTTTGTTGTTGACACGAAATTTTTTTATTATAGGTGTCGCATGGTAAAAACATTTCTTATATTGTTTATTGTTTGTTTTGCTTATTTTTTTGTCATGACTTTGTTACTTTATTATTAATAAAACCTATATTGCCCTTTGTTTTAGGTTGTAATTTCTTAAAATAACACTAAACATGTCAAGTAGATGTATGAATAATGCTGACAGTTTCTGATATGTGTGTGGTTGTACGATATTTTCAAACCAGAAACGACCACTTACTTCACTTCTGAAGACTTCGTACTATCATTATTTTAGAATCAAGGTAGGATAAAACGTGGGCACCCCACATCACTAGTAATACTTGTTCTGTATACCTACGTCAATCTTTACATTAAAAAAGTGGTGCAGTTATGAAAGTGTGGAGATTATCCTCCAACCATGTAGATGATTGCTATTTTTGCATGACACCTCCTATTAAACATGGAGTATCCAACAAAAAGAAGAGAACTATGAAATACCCGAACATTCAATTAGCTATCCGGTTAGGTTTAGTACAATATGGAGACGATCTGCCTATACATGGATCTCAGAAAACTTTGTGAAAGGTGAGGACATTAATAGAGGAGTTTTCAAGTACCTGCGACGGAACCACGTCTCAGTTACGCTAAAGTGAAAGGAGGAATCTTCATTGGCCCTCAAATTCGTGACCTTCTTCAGAACGAACATTTTACTCAAGTCCTCGAGGGTAATGAAAAAACTGCTTGGCAAACATTCAGAGATGTTGTAAAAAGTTTCTTGGAGAACAGAAGAAATGGAAACTATGCTGTAAATAGCCTCTTACAGAAGTATAATGAATTAGACTGCAACATGTGAAAATTCTTTCTTGCACTCTGATTTGGACTTCTTTCCTCCAAATTATGATGCAGTAAGTGATGAGCAAGAAGAAAGATTTCACTAAGTTATATCAACCATGGAACGTAGATATTTGTGTAATTGTGACGCTTCAATGCTTGCGGACTACTGTTGGAAGGTAAGAAGCGATACTCCATAACAGCAGTAAAAAGACAAGTAAAACATAGCCTCACACATTAATAGCATAGGCCATCATATGAAACAGCTAGTTTTGTTGTTTTATCTTATAATAATTATGTATTATAATATATAAGATATAAGATAGTATATATTATATATTATAATGATAACTTAATTATAATTAACTTGTACATTTGGCGGATTAAAAGTAATGGTAATTCTGATTGTATCTATATTCGTACCGTACAGGGTTTTACTACATAAGTTTGTATACCAATAGTACTATATATCTTACAAAAGTAAAGCTAATAACTAAATTCTAATGTCATATTCGATGTTATCGACAAAAAATTGTAAAGATTGACTATAGACTAGAAACAGGAAAAACGGATTTTCAGCTATAATAATAACACCGTACAAGTTTTTGCTATATAATTTCGTATAACAGTAGTATACAGTATCTCAAAAACCAAAGCTAATAAAAAAATTAAGGTCGTATTCGGTTTTGTAGACCCCAATTTAATGCAGATTGAATACTCTCATTAAAGAAATAAACCAAAAAGATTTTTTTTTTGCTAGTGAATCTTCAAAATTAATATAAGTTTTACCTAAACAAATAAATATTTACCAGTGGATAAGTGCGAGAATTTCGCCCTACAGTTTAATATTTTTCAGCAATATCTAATATATTTTTATGCAGGTTGAAACTTCTAAAGAATAATTAAAGATAAAAATATCTGCAAACAACATTAGTCAGAATATCATATTATTTATTCCATCAAAGTTACAATAAAAACTGATGGAAGATAGCATAAGGAACGTACCAGAAAAAAAATAACAATCGTATATTAACTACATTAAAAGATGACGTCATCTGCTTCGAAAAAAGCATGGGACAATGAAAAATAAATTTAATACATATAAATAAAATTTAATCAAATATAACAAAGCAAACCTTTTAGGCTTTAAAAATATTTAGAAATATTAGACTTCGATCGATCGATTACGTCTTTTATTCTAAATATTTCGATTTCAATTTTGCTATTTAATTATATATATAAAAGAAACCCGTGCGGAGAAAACACACTTTGTATTTTTTGTACTATTTATTATTGTTTATAATCATTGTTGAGTACGATATAATACGGTATTTTATATTTGTGGCAACCTTTCATTTCATTTAGGAAAACAATGCTTATTTAATTTTAATGAACTACAATTTTTAATATTAATAAGGAAAAACATGTTTTAACGAAATGAGAAAGTGTTATATCATAAGTCGGTGCAAAAACCTTTCGAAAGATACCTCATTCATTGTTGTGTGTTTTGTAAATGCATAGAAAAAAGGATGTTGACAACAGAAATAATATATATGATTTCACAGAATACATTATTCCATAAAGCCTTATTATTAATTTTATAAACTAAAAACAAATACATCTTCTCTACGTCTTCTCTACATCAGATTCAAATGTTAAACTTTAATACAACAAAGATCTAACATTATTAAAATGTAAAATTCCCTTTGATATTTTATAAAAATAGAATGAAAATACGGATATGAATTTCTCATTCATAAAAAAGTATTTCACTCAATAAACTTAATTCTTTTTAATGACAATTATGCAAATATAATTACAATTTGAATAATGATATTATTCAATGAACTTTAAATATTTTAAATCATTTTTAAAGAAATAAAGTTAAGACTACATATTTTGTATCTAATTTGTATGAAGTGTTTCCACACTCATTACTATACAATGCAAATCTATTGAAATGTATTTCGACGCGTTTGATATACTGTTTAAGATTTTGTTATAAATCAGTCAAGCTGTGCGCGCTTACATCTATAATAAAGTATATAAGTTGTTTATTTCCTTTTTATTGTAATTTATTACAAAAAGAAAGACATTTATCTAATAAATTCATAAATAAATTCTAACTGCCAAAAAATTAAAAATAAGCTAACTCCAGGATAGATAGCCATAGTTTTTAAAGATTGGAATAAAAATTCTTAGAAAGCAAATCCAATAAATATTTATGCATATTTAAAATCCTTATACATATATGTATCATAATTTGGGCAAAACATAATTAAATATTGAGAACAAAATGTGGGAAACAAAATTGAAATTCAAATGGCAGATGGTCATCTCTCCTTCAAGCCTAGAAAGATAGTCATCCAATACAAGAAAGGAAAAGTGAAGTTAAAATAGCAAAATATAACACATTTCTTATAGTTAATCACGAAAAACATATAGCAATTTGTAAAGTGCCTTAAAAATCCGTATAGTAAAACAAAATGTAACATACATAATGCAAAATATTCAGATACCTAACTCAACAAAAATATTCAACCACTAAACTAAATAAACATTAAAATTTCACTTACTTTTTATAATGGAAAAACACAGCTGCACGTCACAATGAATGAACTCCTTGAACAATTTCCTACGGACAAATTTTATGCTGCGATCTGTGATCAAGTTTTGGAAATATTTATGTTGGGTAACTCTCTTCTATGGCCATATATCCTAGAATTATCCTATATATATATTATTAAAATAATTTAAAAAAAAACCTATCTAAATGCAATGAACGCATAGTATATGAGGATTAAACTTTCGGTAAATAAAAATGTTGTTTAATGAACATGATAAAATGTACTAATGTAAACCCGAACATTTAAAAAAAATGAATAGGATTATTTTTCAGCAAAATAAAATAATAAACTCTGTAATTAAGAGAGCGTTAAAATAAAGTTTCAAAAAAAGGTACATTTTATGAAATTTTTCCTTATTAATCTGTTAGGTACTCTTGTTAAATCATTTTACGTCATATAGTTAATGAGATTAGCGTAAGGAAAAAAGTTTTGAGAACAAACTACCGAAACAAAATGACAAAGAAAAAAGAGTCGTTAGATTCAATTATAGCACTTTACTTAATATTAATTTTTTTTTTTTAGTTCTTTTCATTTTTTTATCAATTTTTTGAGTATATGGATATATGTTTTGTTTGTGCATTTTTATAGCAAATGAAAAGAAAAAGTCAAAGATTATTATTTTTTCTTTATTGTAAACATTTCTCTAATTTCATTATTTTTCCTTGAAACCCGTAAAATTTGTCTTTTAATGAGAATTTTAAAATATTATTCAAAGAACACTTAAAAATAGACGTCATAGATTATTTTACTGTGTAACGACTTTCTGTTTTTAAACTTTTTTTAAAGAAATTAAATCCGGCAAATCTTCATAATTACTGTTTAATTTGGTTTGGATATTTTAACAGTCAATTTCCATAACCCGAATTAAATATGGCTAAATTCGTTTAGAATGATGTTAACCCTTTACGAACGATTACCGTCACATTCGCGACAACAAGTTTTTATTGTCCAAAAGTGCCGTTTCCAATTATTTATTTTTTTTCACCACTTTTTCTGACAAACTTTTTTTGCTTTATTTAATTGCTGAAATGTTGAGATTATATCGGCCGAATGCTTTTGTGCAAAAATATTGGTAGCCAAATTCATGGATTTTGCACTCATAGGCCTAGTATAGAGTGTGCAAAATTCTTGATTTTGGACACCAGTATTTTTGCACAGAAATTTTCGCCTTATCCAATCGTACAATTTCAGCAATTAAATAATGCAAAAAAGTTTGTGAGAAAAAGTGATGCCAATAAAAGGATTAGAAGCAGCACATTTGGGCAATAATTTTTTTTTTGTCTCAAATATTGCGGCATTCGTTGGTTAAGAGTTAATATACTATTGAAGAAATATTTAAAAACCTTTCAAAATGTTATTATGAATACAAAATGTAAATATGAATACAAAATATGAATACTTATTATTGCATGCAGTATAAGTTTTATATACAATATAATACATGAGAAAATTCCTTTATTTCCTTTTTATTGCAATAAGTTACTTAAAATTGATTTATCTGAAACATTACGAATATATTCAAACAAGTTACAAAAAATTTAATAAACAAAGTTCTGGAGTTTAAAAAAAATGTATCTAAGGCTGTAAATTAGATTGGTATTGGGGAAAAGTCTTGAGAATAAAATATCCACTCAAAGGGACAGAGAAAAAGAAATATATTTAATTAGATAACCTTTCTTTTATTTATTTATCTTTTTATTTATATTCAGTGTTTTAGCATTTTTGAGAATATGAATACATGTTATGTTCGTGCATTTTTATAACAAATGAAAAAAAAATGTAAATTATTAATTTTCTTTCCACTTATAAACAATGTCCTAATTTTATTTCTTTTCCTTGATAACTATAGGCTTTTTTCCCAATGAGAATTTTCTAAATACATTACACAAAAAACACGTAATGACAAAGGTTTTAAATCACGTTACTATTTAATGAATTTCCTTTTTTGAATTTTAACAAATGGAGGAACAGCTGTATATTTGCTTTTCAAAATGCAGAAGATTATTCAACTGTAATTCGCTTTGAAGAAAATTAAATGTAGTGAAGTCTATTTCGAATGATTTTGATGTAATAAAAATGAGATTGTTACGAACTATTTAAAGGTTTTCCATAGCGTAAAGTGCAAATCTGAAATAAATGTTAAAACACATAATAATTTTACCCTTTATATCCTGAAATAATTTTCCAGCTACTTTTTAGATGCTCAGAATCCTCGATTATTCCAACCAGTTATTTTATTTTTTGTAAATTTTTCCTTATCTAATCATAGCATTTTTGAGATTCAATTAGGTGAAAATTTCTCATTTGAAAAACCGGTGGTAACAGATTAAAAATTCTGTAAAAGTCGCGCGTCGCGAAGGGGTTAAAGTGGTACTTATAAGTACCGTCAGGATAAAAAGGGTTAAAAATAAAAAACAAGATTATATATTATTAAAAAATTGCAATAATAATTAATTATAAATTCTACTTTCCATAGATATATCAATTAAAATTATTTTTAAAACACAAATCTTAATTTTCAGATATTTTATAATAAAATATATATAAGCTATATATATGGTGTAATAAAATTTCCTGCAATCATCTATTTAAATCAAATCGATAAATGTATATGAGGTTTAAAAATAATTACAAATTAAAATTAACATAATTTTCTAATATTAAATTTATCGGTAAAAAATACATTAAATGAACTTATCGCAAGAAACTAAATTAAACACAAACACATAACTTTAATATTTATATAAATATTTTTTAGTGTATTTTTTAAAGAAATAAGTCATGCAGTGTTAAAATAACGATTCGAAAGAAAGTACATTTCATAAAAGTTTTCATTATTAATCTTTTAAGTAATCTTGTTAAAACATTTTATGTCTGACAGTAAATGGGATTAGTATAAAAAAAAAATAAGTTTTAGGAACAAAATATAAATTGAACGCATCAAAGAAAAATAAAATTCGTTAGATTCAGTTATACTACTTTTCTTTTCTTAACTTTTTTAGTTATGTTAGGTGTTTCTTTTCAATTTTTGAGTATAAAAATGCATGTTGTGTTCATGCATTTTTATGGCAAAGGAACAAAAAAAAAAGGTTAAAATTTAACTTTTTACTTTCATATAAATAATTCTCTGGAATTTTTTCTTATTTTCATGTTTAATCAGAATTATCCAAATGTAAGCCAAATGACACTTAACATCAAAAGTCCTAAATTACATTATCATTTAACGACTTTCTCTTTTGGAACGTTTTAAAATAAATAAATAGAGGTAAATCTGAATATTTTCTATTTTGTTTATAAATGACATTTCATACAGTCACATTCCCAAACACAAATTAAATCTATTAGAATACAATTAGTAGTATGTTAAAATACTGTAAAATCGTTCAAGATATAAATATAGCGGATTATCGCTCTTAAGACGTATATCCAGTTAATGAAGACAATTTGGTTTTCCCCATTTGTTTTCTATTTTCAATTAATATTAAAAACATCACTTAAAGCGACTACTCAGCGGATAACACAGACAATGTTTTCTTAAATTTAACGAGCAGGATCGAAATATTTTTTGTACATGATTTTTTCAAAAGCAACAGTCATGTAACTTTGGTTATTGAGTGATAAGTTATTTACATATAATCGAATTTGATTCTTAATTGATTCCTTTCCAAGATTCATCAGTGACAATGGCGAATAGAAAAGAAGCTTTCTATCACCAAAACATGAGAGTTTTAAAATCTACTAATGGCTGTTCGCCGATATTACCTATCAAAATGTGATATAACATACAAAATTTTACAGTGTTTCACAAATCTAGAATATGATGTGACCAGTGGGATCGTGCGAAGATTTTGCACTGCAGTCTAATATTTTTTTAGCAAAACACAATATTTTTTAGATGTAGGTGTAAACTTCTAAAGAAAAATTAGGGAATAAAATATCTGTAAACAACATTAGTGAAGCCAGAATATCATCTCATATACTCCATCAAAGTTACAGTAAACTCTGACCAAAAATGGCAAACGCAAAAAAAAAAATATATATATATATATATATATATATATATATGTTACATTCCTGTCGAAAATTGGCTCATTATAGACGATCGCTATTGCTGTCGACTTGAACGTTCTTTCCACCAGAAAATCGGAACATCTCAGTCCGAAACCACTAAAATTACCTGATAATCATATCGAGGTAGCCGCAGTCGAGATCGTTGAAATGTAGTCATGACACCCGGACAGGGCATCACTTCGAGTCGCTCTCCATGAAGACAAATCTCGAAGTATATCACATCGGAAATCGTAGTGTATTAGCAGTCGTAAAAATTGAGCAGAGGCAGTGAAATCCAGAAGAAATTTCCCAAAAACATTAAAAAGAAGACTTAATAACTTAATAGATGAGCAGTGGCTTTATTGTGATCACAGAGATGAAAGCAACTCCACCAACTTTCGCTTCATTAAAACTGAACACATTTGAAGATCTTGAAGAATTAGTAGAGCTTGAAGAACATACTACCGATGCATTAGTGTAGACTCCCCAGTGACGGCAATTAGATGACAACCACTAATTCGTGTAAATTCTGTCTCCGAAGCCAGTGTAACCGTATAAATACTTCAAAATTTGGCCCAAAGGTACAAAACGCGCGAACAAGCTGGTCCACTCGCATCCATGTTCGGAGGGCGCTAGGGGGATAAAGAAGGCGGAGCTTTCTCGCTAATGGATGAAAAAATGAGGCCACGAAGACGTGTCTCTGACGTATGATTAAAACTCTTTAACAGAAGCGGCAAATTAAAAAGGTAAAAAGGCCTTTGGGCGCGAAAACCGCTTGGAATCATGGGATGCCGAATGAATTAAACAGAAATAAAAATGGTATTATAAAAGTTCCAAAGAATAAAAATTAAATGTCTCAAAAGAAGAAATTAGGCAGGTGCGTTAGAGGCAGTGTTGCAATTTAAGAGAATAAGGTTTTAATAAATACGTGTAGCTTTTAACAGATTAAGATTTTTAGAATGATAAATAACAGAATATTTTGATTAAGTTATGGAATAAAATACAAAATAGATTTAAGAGGTATTTTAAAAAGAGAGGGAAAAAAGAATTGAAGTATTTGGAATAATTTAACTAAAGAAATAGGGCGAAAATTTTTTATTATTACATATCCCCCCACCCAAAAAGACGAATGAACCGGTAGGTCATATGACCTGCAAGTTCATTGAAGGGAAATGTTACACGGACTTGGATTACAATTTATCAACTGGAGGAAGTCAAAATAAGTACATTTCCAAAATTTATTCATTAATGCCCAATAACATTAAATTTAATAACTATAACGTGAATTGGTGGAGTTGTTAATAAAAATACAATTACAAGATATTAATCTTGTTAACAATGACATAAAAAGCTTTAGAAAATATTAAACAAAATAAGAAAAGAATTGTAACACTTTAAAATAATAGATAACATACTTCCAGAGTATCATCTTACAAAATTGGTTGCAAATTGCTTGTAGAATTGTTGCTTAATTTGTCGTTCAGTTCTCGTCTGAGTGATAGTCCATCCAAAAAGTTATTTGCATACCTCACAAACTGAACAGTTTACAAATTGAAAGAGAAAAATCCTTCAAATTTTAGATCTTACTGATCTTCCTTATGAAAGTTTATTTCAAAATTAAAGTTCATCTGGATGCTTTATATTTACTAGCAACAACTCGAAAATAGTACTAAGATTAATATTAACAACAATAAAACACAAATAATACAATAATAATAATAAGAAGAAGAAGAATAACATCAACAATAAAAATTTAAAATAATAATACTTAACAATAACAATAATCATAAGTTAATTTTCAAATATTAAACTTATGTTTGTCTGAAAAACTCAGTCCTGAATGGAATGCTAAGAAAAACTTAAGAGAAATGAGTATTTTGTTATGGTATAGTTTGTCTGACAAATGGTAATTACCTAAAAAGGCAAATAGGTAATGTAAGCAGTATAAGAGTTTTTTACTCAACATCAAAATTACTATTACCATTATTACCTTTATAACTTCCATTACCTTTACTACTTTATTACTTGCTTACTTCTAGAAGTAAAATTTATATATCTCAACATATTCAAATTCAAGTAGTATTCAAATTCAAGTAATATTTAATCTCAATATCAAATTATAAATAGTATAAATAATAATAATAATATTCAACAATAAGTTCAGCAATAACAAGCATTATAATTCAAAAATATCACACTCTTTCTTTAATTACTTTCTTAAGTATATAATTAATATCTCATCCATATAGTAGTGAATGAGGTATGAAATATACTCCATAAAATACATAATACAAAAAAAAGGAATAAATAAGAAAAATTCGTGAAAACAATCATTATTGTGTAGATGATGGTTATGTAACTATCTTGCTTTCAGTCAAACAAGAAAACATAAGTTGTGAAATGAAAAAATGGGACCTTGTACCTTGTAGCATTTAAGAAAGGTTGCACAATTCTCAATTAGTATTAAGATAGCATATTTGATTAGTTTAAGATATAATTTAATCCAGTTTATTTTATTAGTTTAGTTAATACTGTTTAATTTATTATTCTAATCTAATCCAATTCAGTATCAGAAACTCCTAACTTAAATCAACTAAATTACGCCAGCATAAAAAGTTGACTCAAGTGGAAACTTCAACAGTGACACTCTCGTGTGCACAATCAAGAACACCACGGTTATACAGAAGAGAATTGATTAGTTAATTATTAATTTATTTTATTTCGTTTATTTTTGGATTATATTAAAATCAAGACGAAACTATAAATTTAACATTAGTTTGTTGTTGGTTCTCATGGGATAATTTTAATTGATCAGGAGGATAATAAGGGCGTAATTTTGATACATGTACTATTTCAGTAGGTTTATTTTGAATTTGTCTATCAATTTCAAAATTGACATCAGATAACTTATTAAGGATTTGATAAGGACCACTAAAGACTTGTGAAAGTTTTCTGGTATTAGGATATTGGAACTCTTCATAAATTACAAGATCTCTAATCTCAAATTTTGGTTCTAGATAATTTTGATCATAATATTTTTTACTTCTCCAATAGAATTCATCAGTGCGTTTTTTAGCAAGTTTAAGGGCTTCTTGAACAGGAGGGTAATAATTTTGTTGAAGAGGAGAATCATAGTGTAATTGGCCAAAAAGTAAGTAAGCAGGAGGGAATTTAGTGATAGAATGAGAGGTATTGTTATACTCATTAACTACTTCTGTCAAAATTTTTGTCCAAGGAATTTTGGAGTTGGTAGAATTGAGTTTACACTTCAATCTAGTAACTATTGTCTGGTTCGCTCTCTCACATTTGCCATTCGTTTGAGGATGATGTGATGTGGTTAAACGTTGCTTAATATTGTGGTTTCGCAGAAATTTTTTAAATCTAGATGAAGTAAAGGCTGCATTTCTATCACTTAACACTTTTTGATGGGTCTGGACATTAAGAATTTTATTAAAACAGAATAATTGTTGTGGTGTTTGAATATTAAAAACTTGGTTTAGACAATTAGTATAAGTTTCTGTGGTAACACTTTTTGAGGGGAAAGCCCAAACATATCTAGTAGCATGATCGATGATGATGTGTAGATATTTTTTGGTGGAGTTATAATAATTGAATCCTCCCACAGTATCAATAGAAAGACATTCAAAAGGTTGATCTGTGGTGTGCATAGCTTGTAATAAGCCAAATTTTTTCTGTCTGGGTTTTTTATTCTTTTGACAAATATCACAATGTTTTACAAAATTGGTTATATCTTGCGTCATGTCAGGCCAATAATAATTAGGGGAGATTAAATTTAACATTTTTTGGATACCAGGATGACCAAATTTTTCATGAGCAACATTTAGTATTTTTCTCCTTAAAGACATGGGGACTACTATTTTTCTAAAACCTTTCTTTTTTACTATCATAAGTCCATTTTCCTTTAGATAATTTTTACCACACACATTATCTTTTTCCTGCCTCTCTATAATTTCTTTAACGTCCAGAAGAAAAGTAAGTGGTTGAATAAAATGTGAAATTGGGTTTCTCGAAACATGTCAGCTTCGACATTTGTGGATCCCTTTTCGTAAACTATATTATATTCAAACATGCTCAACTTCAAAGACCATCTAAATAACCTGCCTCTCAAATGTTTAGTATTTTTTAACCATACAAGAGATGCATGATCAGTATGAATGGTAAATTTTACACCATGAAAATAATGATAGAATTTGTCTAAGGTGTCAATGATGGCAAGACACTCTAACTCGGTAATAAAATAATTCTTCTCATAACTTCTCAATCCTCTAGAGTAATAAGCAATTGGATGTAAAAAATTATTACTATCAGGTTGTTTTAAGACTGCACCTACTGCCACCTGTGAGGCATCAACAAACATATGGAGGGGTAACTTAGGGTCATAAATTTTTAAGATAGGTTTGGCTATTAAGGCATCTTTTAATTTTTGAAAAGAATTTTGACAATCTGTATTCCATTCCCATAGTGTATTTTTTCTGAGTAATCTGTTAAGAGGGACTCGAATTTCGGCATATTTATCTATAAACTTGATAAACATTGATAGATCCTAAGAATCTCTGATGTTCCTTTACATTTGAAGGGGGTTTTAGTTTTTTTATTACTTCAATATTAGCATTAGCAGGAGTTAATGTGCCATTCTGGATGGTATATCCTAAGAAGTTAATTTTATTTTGGACAAAATTGCATTTAGAGAGTTTAAGTTTAATGTTTTCGCGTCTACATAATTCAAATATTTGGTTTAAATGTTGCATATGTTCTTCTAATGAGGAAGAAAAAATAATGATATCATCAAAATAATGGCAAGCAAAGTCTATTTTGTATTTAGTAAGTATTCTTCTAAGGGTTCTATTAAATATCGGGGGGCCTAATTTAATCCCGAAGGGCAGAACTAACCATTCAAAGAGCCCAAAGTTGGTAGCAAAAGCCAATTTTTCAGTATCGGATGGATGTATGGGTATGTGCCAGTAGCCAGAGGCTAAATCTAAAGTTGAAAAATACTGCGCACTACTCAGTTTATCTAAAATTCCATCGATACGAGGTAGGGGTTCTGCGTCATTTTTCATTATTGTATTTAATTTTCTATAGTCAACACATAATCTAGTTTTTTTACCTTCTTCTCTTTTCATTACTAATGTAACAGGGGCAGAATAGGGACTATTGCTCTCTTTAATTAAACCAGCATCTAATAGTGAATGAATTTGATCCGAAATCTCTTTTTCTTCTAAAGGGGAAGTTCTGTATGGCCTCAGAGATATTGGTAGGTCAGAATTAAGAAGAATACGTTGCGGTTCGATATTAATTCTCCCGACATCAAATTTATTTTTAGAAAATATATCTAAATAATCCCTTATACTTTCCCTTAAAGTTTCATTTTCTATAGAATTTATTTCCCCAATTAATTTAGAATTATCAACATTAGATGGAACAAAGGATTGAGGAGATATGATCTTTCCATAATCGGGTTGCACTCTCTGATAATCATAGTTAACATTAAAATGAAGTAACCTTAATTTATCACTGGATATGTTCTTAGATTCATTTAAAACAAGGTCTCCTTGTAATACTCTACATGTAGCACAGTCAATAATTAAATTAAACTTACAGCATTCTTTTAAACCTAGTATAGCATAATCTAAATTTGTATTACATATTAAAAATCTAATATTTTGTTGCACATTACCTAATTTAAACAATAAATTACAAGCTTTATCTATTACAACAGTTCCTTTGGCTTGGCCAATAATAACAGGTGGAATATTTATAACTTTAGCATTTAAGAATTTAACAAATTTAAAAGGCAAAATACTTATGGTTGAGCCAGAGTCAATCACACAAGGTAGTTCCCTGTTATTTACATATCCTGATACAATTAACTGTCATATATTATCAGTAGATGGTTGTGGTTGACTAAGAGGGGGTGCAGAAGATTGCAGAGGCCTAACATTGAATACACAATCCCTCTCCCAGTGATAAGCATTTTGGATACCTCTATTTAAACACATTCGACATGGTCGACTAGGAATCCTTCTTTGATAATGATTGACAGGCAATCTGGGACTAACGAACCTGGACGTTGAAGGGTTAAAATTAGTTGCTGCTTGGAAATTTGGATTCCTGTAATTAGGTTGAGGGCGAATCCAATGTCTAGGTGAATTAATTGGTTGAGAAAAAGGTCTGGAATTTTGAGACATATTTCTAACATTACTATTATTGTTACTGCTAGAATGAGATGGAATGACAACAAGTTGTTTAACTAATCTATACCAATCGGTAGTAGATTCAGGAGGATTTACTATTAAATAGTTCTGGTATTCAGGTTTTAAGCCATCTGTCAATCCTTGTAAAATAATAGTTTCACATAGTTTAAGTTGTCGACCTATCTCTATTTTCTGACGGAAATAATTTTCTAAGTTGTTTAGGTCATGCAATTTCAGCGAGGCGAAATCAGAAAAACGGGGGACTGTTACTTTCAGAAATTTTTCAGTTAATATCTCAGTAATTTTTTCATACTCTTTACAATCTAGACATTCATTAACATACACCTTTAATGCTTCGCCCTTCAAATATTTGGAAATATTGTTGATTTTCCACTCTTTTTTATCTGGAGGGGCTGATCCTTCAAAGTGTCTAAGCCAAGACACAACATTCATCCCACTTTCTGGGTCAAAAATAATAACATTAAGCTCGTTTTCAGCCATTTTGGTTTGAGTACCCTTACTTTCAACAATAGCTTTAACAAACCCTGACTTTAATAACATGTAAAAAAAAATAACAATGTATAAAGAATTCTTTAACTTAACAACAACTGTAAATATCTAACTCTTAATAATTTAAATAACAAACTAAATAATATTCAACAGTAAAAAAGTCCAATTCATATTAAAATTCATTTCACTTAAATAGTAAATGTAAACTACTACTATAATCTTTCTATAAATAGATCCACTATATATGAATATCACAATTTAGAATGAAATAAATAAAACACTTTTTTAAAATAAGTATCATTATTTCGTAAGAACAATTTTTTTGGCTCTTGAATTGTACTCTCAGAATATAGCATCAAAAAACAAAAGTAATAAAATAAACAAATAAATTAACTGCACAATAATTTTACCCTTTCAATGTTACTTAACTTTCTTTTGAGATAACTCATTTTTTTTTTTCACATTAATAAACTTCAAAAGCTATTTTTGAGATTATTATGCAATCAGTGAAGCTGTAATTTCAGATAATCTAATAAATTTTTATGCATTTTTAGAATGGCATAGAATATGTTCCAATACATGTTACTTGAAAAGAGATTACTCATATATTTTTTCAATAAATAGAAATTATTTCCTATGAATAAATATCACCGAATGAAAAGGGACTATAATTAAATGATAAAATAAGAACATAAAATGAAGTTACTCTTGTAAAATGAAGTAATATAGGAATAAATATCAGAGCAGTTCAAAACTTTCAGTAATATTTGTGAGCTTAACCAAATAAAATTAATTTTTTAACAATACATAAGAATAAATATTAAATTTCGTAAGTTCTAAATGTTCAGGATAAAAGGAACAAAATTCTTCTAAAGTATTCTAAGAACAATTTTTGTTCTATATAAGCCAATAATAACAAATCAATAAAATAAGAAATCAATAAAAATAAAAGAATAATTTAACTTACAGACGTCACTTCTGGGATAAATTTATAAACACTTATGAGTGATAATTTGACAACTAATCGGTAGTTGTTTTCCAATATCACTGGGAAGTCTCCAAAATGTTTTTATTACACATGTCATCAGTTATCCTGACCGGCTTTTTTGTTACATTCCTGTCGAAAATTGGCTCATTATAGACGATCGCTATTGCTGTCGACTTGAACGTTCTTTCCACCAGACAATCGGAACATCTGAGTCCGAAACCACTAAAATTACCTGATAATCATATCGAGGTAGCCGCAGTCGAGATCGTTGAAATGTAGTCATGACACCCGGACAGGGCATCACTTCGAGTCGCTCTCCATGAAGACAAATCTCGAAGTATATCACATCGGAAATCGTAGTGTATTAGCAGTCGTAAAAATTGAGCAGAGGCAGTGAAATCCAGAAGAAATTTCCCAAAAACATTAAAAAGAAGACTTAATAACTTAATAGATGAGCAGTGGCTTTATTGTGATCACAGAGATGAAAGCAACTCCACCAACTTTCGCTTCATTAAAACTGAACACATTTGAAGATCTTGAAGAATTAGTAGAGCTTGAAGAACATACTACCGATGTATTAGTGTAGACTCCCCAGTGACGGCAATTAGATGACAACCACTAATTCGTGTAAATTCTGTCTCCGAAGCCAGTGTAACCGTATAAATACTTCAAAATTTGGCCCAAAGGTACAAAACGCGCGAACAAGCTGGTCCACTCGCATCCATGTTCGGAGGGCGCTAGGGGGATAAAGAAGGCGGAGCTTTCTCGCTAATGGATGAAAAAATGAGGCCACGAAGACGTGTCTCTGACGTATGATTAAAACTCTTTAACAGAAGCGGCAAATTAAAAAGGTAAAAAGGCCTTTGGGCGCGAAAACCGCTTGGAATCATGGGATGCCGAATGAATTAAACAGAAATAAAAATGGTATTATAAAAGTTCCAAAGAATAAAAATTAAATGTCTCAAAAGAAGAAATTAGGCAGGTGCGTTAGAGGCAGTTTTGCAATTTAAGAGAATAAGGTTTTAATAAATACGTGTAGCTTTTAACAGATTAAGATTTTTAGAATGATAAATAACAGAATATTTTGATTAAGTTATGGAATAAAATACAAAATAGATTTAAGAGATATTTTAAAAAGAGAGGGAAAAAAGAATTGAAGTATTTGGAATAATTTAACTAAAGAAATAGGGCGAAAATTTTTTATTATTACATATATATATATATCGTATCTTAACTGCATTAGAGAGTAACATAATGTGTTTTGGAAAAAAAAAAACATGGGATAAAGAAAAAAAAATTGAGCATTTGAATTTAAATTTTCCTTTTTAATCATAAATATAAAATAAACCCGTAGAGCAAGTATGTCCCACTTTATATTTATTGAACATTTTAAATATGCATATATATACTAGATGGGCCCGGCGTTGCTCGGGTCCGTGATAATAAAATTAAACAAACCGAAAGTGTGTATGATTTTATATCTTTAACCCGTTTTTGTATAAAATTATTTATTTAAAAGTGTTTTGCACGGCGATTGAAAATTCTTTATTTCCACTTTCCGCCGATACAGGCGCATTCTGATAAAAACGAACCTCCGACACGTGTTCCCGCTGCCTACAGCACCGTATAGTAGGCATGCAGCGCACGCGCTGCAAACCCTTTTAGTCCCACCTTCCGCCGCAGGGAGCGCACCCTGTTCCAAAAAAAACCACATTCCGAACGAATCTCCAAATCGCGTCCCTGCCGCCTCCGGCACCGTATAGTAAGCGTGCTTTGCACGCGCTCAAAATCCTTTAGTTCCGCTTTTTACCGGCAGGAGTTGGATGTTCCATACGAACATCCAACACGGGTATTTGTTGTATGAAGGGAGTAGAATGAACCAATTCCCGTCGAAATCAGGCCCATACAACTCTAGAAAATAATGCGCCCCCTGGCGGTGGAGGGTGGAACTAAAATCTGTAACACGAACGAAAACCAAGTCGAATCATCTAAAGGCCGTTGTGATCGGGCCCATAGAATTCGAGATAAGAATGCACAGTTAGATACAGAAACTTGTAGGATTGCCCGCCAGGAGGCACTTGGTCAAGTGCTCAGCAACAATTCATTTACTTTGATTGTTGGTACCCATCAGGTATATACGGGTTGTGTACTTTTATTAGGTACATAAATTTAATTTTTACGAAAATCGTTATTTGAAATTTCCTGTATTCTCTATACATAATATTTATAACACGCTACGTTAAAAGCTAAAAATGTTAAATTTCTTAAATGGAATTTGTTTTGTGCAAATCAGAGTAAGGTGTTAACCTCCCTCCCTCCCCCTAGCCGCAAATATAACGGATGATTTTTTCAGGAAAACCATCTTCACCTATCATTAACGCGATCATTAAAAAAAGAATTAAACGTGTCTGATAATTAGAACATAACGAAGACGCAACGCTAAAATAGCCTGCTGATGACACCTCTTTCCATCCTCTATTTCAAATCTATATCTTAATTAGTTATCTGAATTTTTGTTCATTAGTAAAAATTGGCATTTATTTCCTTTCATTTTTGCAAACTAAATAGAGGGATCAGCCAGAGAAACGGATCTCTTTGTAGTTCAAGTTTTAATGAAAGCAGATCCCTGCCTGAAGAAAATTATTTTGTGAAACAGTCCATTAAGATAATTTCCATCTAAATAAAAAAGAGAAGAATGGTGCCTTGCAAGACCGCACATAGATGTACTTTGGAACCTTTTGTTGGGGCTGGTTAATTTACATGTCAAAAGGAAGGGTTGCTTTAAGATCGCTAAAATTGGCCTTTCTGTTTCAAACTTCATCAGTTGAATGTCATCGAAACAGAAAGCTACCTCTGTGTGATTTCTTTGAAAACAATAAAAATCCACTCATTGTGGAAATTTATAAGAAAATAATTAATAATGACAGTAAAAAGAATATAAATAATAAATTGTAATTTTTACAAAAAATGTTTTTTTTTTTTTTTTTTTTTTTTTTTTTACAAAACATCAAAAGTATTTAAATCTACAGTTTCTAAGTTAAGTAGCATCGATTTTTTTCTTTTATAAATTTCAACAATGTCTTTCTCAAAAATCTTTCAAACTATTTTTAATAACTCATTTTATTTTGTAAACAATAGTTTTACTGACTCTTTATGCGTATAGAAATTTTTAAATGTATATTATATCACAGCACTCTAATTAGCTTTTAATATGTTATGAAAGAATATCCTTTTTCTAAAATACATGTAAGTTAATTGACAGTTTTATATTAATGATACATCATTAATGTACTATCTCTTTCGATACTGTAACAAGATGTAAATCTGAACGTAAATATTTTGAACTTTGACTCTTTCTCTAATTAAAATTAGAATACATGAATATCTAGAATGCAATAAGGAACGCCTAACGGAATAAAATATGCTTGTAATATATGTTTAAAATCCATTATATTGTGTTTATCAGAGAACAAATTTGCTTCAATTAACTCATATTTTCTGGGACAATCTAAATACTAAAGTTATTGACAAGAAATGCTTTAGAGAAAGTTTAATAAAGTTTAATTTATCGAGACATTAATATAAACTAATGTTTTTTCCAGTTTTTTCATTTCGCATTTTTGAGAAGGGAAAGTTACTAAAAATAAATGCTACAAAATTCCGTGATAAGAAGATATTCAAAATTATATCTTGTAAACATTTTAAAATATTTTATAATGACGTCCCTAAGAACGTAATTATAAGTTAAAGGTAAGGAAAAATACTATTTACAGCATTGCGCATTAGATAAAGCCTTGAAAACTTCAATTTTAATATTAATTTAAGCATTGAGTGTTAATAAACATGTGGATTTTTACATTAACAAGCTTTGTGCGCTCAAAAAGACATTTCCAACTCGTACTACGATTGAATTTTAGTGGGCTCTATTTTTAAAACAATTATTACACAATCCAGGATCATATCATGTTAATATAAAATATATCCCGTAACAACTAAAATTTAAAATATTTCAGTTTGAGGAGGGAAATTTGCTGGGCATTATTGCAGCTTTAATTATATATTCTTTGAAAATAACTTATATTAAAAATATATATATTTGCAATCATAATTATCTTCAATCAAATCCGATTATGATTTAAATTAATCAACACGTACTTATTATTATATTACTATACTTAAAATGTTTGAAAGAACTTACTTACTTTTCTGCTTTCCTAAAAGAAGACAAATTTTACACTACTGTGGTAAAGGGTTAAAACCGGATTACTTTTACTAACGTACGAAAATCTTCGCAATACAAAATAACTAAAAAAACTCCCTAAAAATCGCATAAAAAATTGCTAAAAATTCAAAAATCGCAGAGGTCAAAATTTAGTACAATGGACATTGTAACAGGTATTCTTTCACGAATGTCAAAAATCAACGCGAAATGCTTTGAAAATCACGGGAAATGTAGTGTATTAGACTAAATGTTTGAAATAGAATTGCTTTTATGAACGTCCAAAATTTGCTGCGAAGCAGGAAAAAATCTTAGAAATCGCATCAAAAAGCAAAGAAAACTTTAAAAAATATGTAGGACAAAATTTGCTAGATAAGGCTACAATTTTTAAAACGGAATAATTTATACAAATGTCCAAAGAGCACAACAGAACGCAAAAAATCACATTAATAAATAGCTGAAATTCAAAAATCTCGTAGGACAAGTTTTACTGTATTAGGCTAAAAGTTTGATCAAAACTAATTGTCAAACTAGTTTGTCAAAACATCACCGCAGAACGCAAAAAACGCAAAAAGGCATTCAAAATCGCTAAAAATTCAAAATTCGCAGGGAAGAAAATTTACTATAGTGGGTTAAAATATTGTAACACTAATTATTTCACGAATTTAAAACTAATTATTTCACGAATTTAAAAAACTCGCCGCAAAACATTAAAATTGCTAAAAATCACAATAAAATTCGCTAAAAAACAATAGTCGTGGATAATAAAATTTACTATATTAGGCTAAAATTTTACGAATGTTGAAAAATCGCTGTAAAGCGCGAGAAAACTCGTATTAAAAATTCGCGATATATTCAACAATCGCTATACGAAAACCGAATATACTATTGAAAAGAAGACAAAATTTACTATATTGGGTTAAAAGAATGAAACAGCTTTTCATTTACTGTTGTGGAAAATCAGGTGCAAAAAGTGAAAAAAAAAAAAAAAAAAAAAAAAAAAAAAACGGTAAAAATCGGATATATATATATATTTTAATCTAACCAAAAAGTCCAATTTCGGGCTTTGAGATTGCATAACTAAATACATAGGAGATTCTTACCTTTCAATATACCTTTCCAATATACCTTCGTACCAAAGTTTGTAGCCCTGCGTGCAGCGGTCTTTTCAGACCTCACTCGACAAACACACTCACACACTCAAACACACGCGCCCACACAAACTTCTTTCCTTATTATTAGCACTTTCCAACCTATTTGAAAAGTGCTTATGACTTCGGTTTGTCTGGCCGTCTGGCCGTCTGCCGTCTGGCCGTCTGCCGTCTGCCGTCTGTCCGTGCTCTAACTCCCGTAAATATGCTCGGATTGCTCTGCAATTTTTATATGTTATTGTCGTTATCTATAGCATGTTCCCTATTTCAACTGAAGTGTGTAGCGCTTATAGTTTTTTTACAGGGACACTCAAAAGAATTCCGTTACATTGCGGTCTATGGGGAAAAATCATTTGCGGTTTATTTAAATAATGTTTCACTATTTTAAACGCATTGAAATTTTTATATATCACTAAGGTGCATTAGAAGAAGCTTAATATGGAACAGGGTGTGCATAGCACTTATAGTTACTTTACAGGGACAGTAAAAATAATTCCGTTACATTACGTCTATGGAGAAAAATAGTCTGCGGTTTATTTAAATAATGTTTCACTATTTTAAACGCATTGAAATTTATATAGATCACTAAGGTGCATTACAAGAGACTTACTACGGAATATTGTGTGTATAGCAGTCATCGTTCATTTACAGGGACACGCAAAAGAATTATCTACTGTCTGTCAACAATAATTCCTGGAAGTGCGTTTTAAGTTACTGAACGCGATTTTAATGTTAACTTGCTTTTTGTCTATTACGTGGTGTGTATAAATTCTGTAGATCCTATACAGGGCAGCACAAAAGTTCGCGAACACATTTCTGTTTATTGACAAACTCCAGACAGAGAATTTTAAAATGTGCTACGCGTTTCCTAACTGAACTAAAATTTAGCATCCTATGTAGTATATATACAATTCTATAGATCCTATACAGGGTTGAATAAAAGTATTCGGATATTTTTCCGAATATTGTATATGTTGGAAATTCCTGAAATTATGTTTTTAAATATGTTATGCGTTTTCCAAATTGTTTACTTAGAAGTTATCTTTTAGCTTATTAAACGGTATGATTTGTAAAATTATTTTGGAAGCGTTGGAAAGTGCTACATAATCTATGCTTGACGCATGATTTTTCGTTCTTGTTGTATATAGAATAGTGTTTTCCTTTTCAAATACAATAAAAATTGTTACTTGCTTCTTCTATCATAAAATAAATATAATAAAGAGTAGTTCTCTTAAATGTTTGTTTAAAAATATAAAATTGTCTCGAAAAAAAAGAAGAAAAGGAAGAAACTGAATCCACTCAAACATTTGTATGGTTAAATCAATAACTAGTAATATTTTTAATGACAATGTCCGTTCATAAAAATTAGTTGTAATGCTTATATTAGAAATTTATTAATAATTTTCTTTTCATATTGGATTTAAGTAAAAACAATTTTTAAAAACTATATATATCGCTTTTACAATTTTCAAATACTACTTGCGGGCGTTTTGTATATCATTGAAAAAAATCCCATTGACAAGTAGATGTAAAAAAAAACAATTACCGGCCGGAACTAACTACAAAAATATTGTCATCTACTAGCTAGTAGCTACTTAGGGTGACCCCCCCCCCCCCCAGTTATTGACACCTAACAAGTAACTAACACTTGAACAAAAGTTTAACTGAAATATGAATTTTGTTGTATAATTCTACAAAATATCTAGTGGTAAATGAGACATGTATTTTTGTTTTGGAGTCAATTTATTGTCCACTAGAAGGCCAAGAACACATTCAATAAGGATGAAACTTTTAAGAATACAGAAAGTGCCATTTTGAAGCAACCATCTTATTTCTAAAATTAAGGAAGTGTTTTTTGAATCTATTTGTAATGCAACCATCATAAAAAATTTCTTAAAGTTATAGTAGTAGAAATTTATTTAAAGATGCATATGATATATTAGGGTCATGATTTACAGTTATTTAATTTAGCTGAATGGGGGGTGCCAGTTATTGGTTCCTAGAATTTCATTTCACCAGTCTCTTACAGAGGTGTTAGTTAATGGTTAAATTAAAGAAAGTTGAATCTGTTATTTGAACTGTTTAAAAATGCATAATAATAAATTAAATTTATCTTGTAGTAAACCCCATTAAAATGTAAGTTTTTTTTACCAGTGTCGGAGACTAGATGTCAGTTACTGGTTCATAAATGTCAGTTATTGGATATTTGCATTACTAATAATGCAGTACTAAATATTACTCCTATATACTCTTTCTATGTACTATGCATTACTAATAATGCAGTACAGCTTACTAAATACCACGTTTTATAATAATTAATATATTTTGTTTTTATAATAAATAATAACGTTTTTTTAAAAGCATTTTAATCTTTTAAAATAAAGTGTCAGTCACTGGTTCACTTTGTGTCAGTTATTGGTGTTTCAAAATAGGAATGATGTCAGTTACTGGAGTTTTTGGCCATATTTATGAATAGAATAAATTTTTAATAATAAAATGTATCATTTTTAAAAAGTATGCCAACAATATTTTTTTAATATATCTCTACTATACTTTGAAAAACAAAGGTAAGTATAAAAGAGATTTAAATTTTTATAGTAGTGATTTGAACAAGAAAGAATACTTAACGTGTCAGTGACTGGTGGTTTACCCTACCAAAATTTCTTATTTTCATATTTATCCTACAGTTTCTACAAAGAATCTATTATATCAATGTCCATTTTTGCAATAGTTTTTAATTTTTTAGATTCTATATAAGCCAAACGCTTACAATATAGTGTTACTTTTAGAACACATAAGTGTAAGGAAAGCATTATAATCACGATTTGTGTGTGTGTGTGTGTGTGTTTGAGTGAGCACGATAACTCCCATACGGTACTTTCGATTGAGCTTCCGTTTGGTAAAAATTTTATAGACAAATTTTGCAGCTTTTCGTAACCGCCGACGTACGGATCAGGTACTTAATTCATTTTTCAAACCATTTTGCGAAATATACCTTACAGAAAATCACCAAAAAAATGCGGCATACAGAGTATAAATGATGAATACTGAGGCGATCTATTCAAGAATTAATGGTGGATAGGTAACATCTTAATTTTCAAAATGAAAGGAACAGCGTTCGAATCCAGCTGATTACATTATGTTAGAAATGCATAAAAAGTAAAGAACAAGAGTTTTCCAAAGATATATTACAAAGGGATCCAGAAAAATAAAAACAGAAAAAGCAGCCCCGTAGGGAGAAGAGGGGGGGGGGGGGGTAAGAAGGAAAAAACACTCCATGAAAAATAGTGAAGAAAAACCGGGGACGCTGATATCTATCCCCAGTATATCTGCCCCCATACGTCATTTTTCCGTCTAAGCAGAAAGGGATATATATCCAGCTTTTGAGTATTTCACTTTCTTCGAGAGTCGGATATCCGACCCCAGTATATCTGCCCCCATATCAGAAGGGGACATATATATATCCAAAACCAGACCATGTGACTTTCGTCGAGACCTGGATATCCATCCCCAGTATATCTGCCCCCATTCGTCATCTTCACGTCACAGCAGAGGGGACACTTATCCAGTGCTACAACATTTTCACGTTCGTCGAGAGTTCGATATCCGACCCCTGTATATGCATCCCCGTACGTCATCTTGACGTCATAGCAGAAGGGGACATATATCAAGATGTCACATATCCGATGCTTGGACCTTTTACTTTTGAGGAGAGCATTGGATATCGGACCCCTGGATATCTGCCCCCGTACGTCATTTTGACGTCAGAGCAAAGGGGATATATATCAAGGGGGTACATATCCAATGCTAGGACATTTTACTTTTGACAAGAGCATTAGATATCCGTCCCCTGTATATCTGCCCCCATACGTCATCTTGACGTCACAGCAGAGGGGATACATATCTAGTGCTAGAACATTTTCACTCTCGTCGAGAGTTGGATATCCTACCCCTGTATATGTATCCCCTTTTACGTACAGTTTTTATTTTTGCCGTGAACTAATATACGTCCTTATTTATGTAGAAATCTGTAAACGTCATTCGGATCATAACACACCAATTATATACATATATATACATAATTGAAACAGTACAAATATTGTTTGAATTATGTATTGTTACATTTAATATCAATACATAATTGAATTTTGTTATATATAATATATGTATTATGTTTCAATGTATTGAATACAATATACCTATTGAAATTTGTAATGTTAAAAGTATTTTTTTTTAATCATTTTTTCCCATTTTAAAATGAGTTATAGTTAGATGGCTAGAAATTATTTTCAAATGAAAAACTATATATATTATGGTTGATTTTCCATCTGTGCCTAATTCCTGTTGATAGCACATACGAACAAAACAATACCGAAAAATAATGTCGATTGCTTAGATTATAAAACACTGTCCAACTATTTTTACTTATTGCATTTATCCACCTTCAGTTTTTCGAAATATATTCTGTACTTTTATGCAATGCTAAAGATTAAATAAATTTCTTTGAATTTGTTCGAGAAAAACATGATCAAAATGTACTTCAAATAAATTCTGCCACTAGACCGTAATGTGTCCAAATTCTTTTGTGTACCCCGTGTTAAAACTATAAATGCTAGATATAGCATTTTTTTAAAATAAGGAATATGCTGTATAGTATTTCTTACGACCCTTCTCAAACCAAAGGGATGTGCTTACTGACACATTTCTGAAATCATTTTTGTCCAGAAACGCATGAAATTGGCAGGTGTTGTTATTGAGAAACTATGTAATCAAAAGAGGTTTTCCATTTTTTTGGTAAAGACAGAAGAAATTTCTTGAAATGCTGTCAAAGTTAGCGTTTTAAACCGAATTCCCTACGTGGAAGCGTGAGAAAGGGGAAATACTTGTCACGTGACAACAATCACTTATCACTCGATAGGTAATTTATTTGCCAAACGCTACTCGATTGCAAATCCTTTCAATAATCAGACTTGCCAATTTTATACCTTTAAATTTAAATATGAGTTAGAAATTGTCTCAGAAAGTTCCACATTGTTGAGCAACGAATTTGAAAACTACCTTAATGACATATATAAATTTTGTGGTTTTTATTTGTTAATATTTCCTGGAAAGTTAGAGCACGAACGGACAGACAGTAAAAAAAAAAATCATAAAGTCATGCCCAAGGGTCGGAAAAACTACTTTATGTTTGTAGCGAACTACAACTACAACTACTTTATAAAAAATGTAGTTAACTACAACTACAACTACTTGTTGTAAAAAGTAGCGACTACAAACTACTTTTCAAAAGTAGTCACTACTTCGCTACTTTTCGCTACTTTAGTTGTCATCGCTAATTAAATACACCGCAAACTATTTTTCCCTATAGACCATATTGCAACAGAATTCTTTTGAATGTCCCTGTAAGCGAGAAATAAATGCTACACACTTCATTTTCTATACTGAACATTCAATGGTAAACTTCAATAACATATAAAACTTTCATGGCAATCTGAGTATATTTACGAGAGTTAGAGCACGGTCAGACAGAAAAAGCGAATTCATAGATACTTTTTAATTATTTTGAAAAGTGTTAAAAAGAGGAAATTTGAAAACAAAAGTGTAATAATCTTACAAATGTATGATAGTGATATAGCCCAGTAACGCTTAAGGTGGTTATCAAATTCCTTACTCAACAACGCGAAACTTTCTGATACGTTATCCGACTTATTTTTAAACACAAAGGCATAAAATTGGCAGGTCTGACTATTGAGTTTTTCTTTTTTTGATAAATAAATTACTTATCGGGTTATAAGCGATTCGTGTCACGTTTTTTTTCCGTTTCCCCTGCTGCGGCATTGGAAATTCGGTTGAAAACGCCGAGTTTGACAGTGTTTTCTGAAAAATCTTCTGTCTTACCAAAAAATTAAATAAAATAAAGAAGAGTGGAAAACGTCTTTCGGTTACAAATTTTCTGAATAAGGACACCTGCATTTTCATACGTTTCCGAGCAAAAGTGAATTAAAGAATATGTCATAAAGTAGCCAGTTTGAATTTGAGAAAAACCTTAACCACTTCGCGACGAGCGTCCTTTACAGAATTTTTAATCTTTTGCCACCGGTTTTTCAAAACAGAAATTTTCGCCTAATTGAATCTCAGAAATGCTGTCATTAAATAAGGCAAAATTTACAGTAAAAAGTTACTGGTGGGAATAATCGAGGATTCTGAGGATTCATGCACTCAAAGCAGTTTTTCCAAAAAAGAAAAAAAAAAAAAAAAGGTTAACATAAGAAAGATTATTTTAAAACTAAAATAATTCTTAAAAAGTGATGGTTCAAAATGCAAGTAAAAAAAATCCCTAACGGCTTGGCCTATAGGCACAGGTAGATTTCGAAGACGCAGATCGAGGGGCGCCTATTTACTGGGAATTGCAGAAGAAAGACCTTTATGCCATGATGCGGCATTTGGGAGCACCCACTTCGAAATCTACCTGTGTCTGTTATCGGGGCCGGCAGGGATATATATATATATATATATATATATTTATTTATTTATTTTTTTATTTTTTTTTGTTGTTAAACTTGGTCTTATAAAAAACTTGTCAATATAAAAGTTTTAGATAATATTAAAAAGATTTATAATAAACTAGCAAAACCCACGGCTTTGCTCTTGTAATTCTTGAAAAATGTCAAGTGGTATTAGTTGGCTTATTTTCATTAGAGGAAATTTTGTTGCCATAGATAATTCAGAAATTATTTATTAAGCCACACTAATTAAGCAAATTTCTGGCACATTTTCTGACTAATTTGTAAGCATAAAAGCATGAGACTTACTGGTATGACATTTGAAGTGATATTTAACCGAATAGCTTTTAGATTTGCCATTAAAAGAATTGAATCTTGAGTTATATGTGATTTTTGTCCCAGCACAGCAGTTTTTTTTCCTTTCCTGTGCGCTGTCGCGTCTGGAAATTCGATTTAAGACTCCAACTTTGACAGCATTTTTTGAAAAATATGCTGCTTTTACCGAAAAACGGAAAATGAGTTTCGATTACATTAGTTTTTTAATAAAAGCATCTGCCAATTTGATACGCTTGGAGACAGAAATGATTTTTAAAAAATGTGTCACAAAGCAGCCAGTTTGGATTTTGGCTTAAATAACAAGTTTTAAAACAAACCTTCTCTCCCTCATCAGAAAAAGCTTCAAGAGTTCAGAATAGATTGAAAAAGCAATTTTAAATCATTGGTATGTTTCTTTAAAAAATATAAATATTAAAATTAATAAGATGAACGAACTGACCTCACAAAAATTTTCAAATGCATTGTTTTCTTCAATGTTAACGTTTAGCATACGGCAAACTATTTCTGAGATATCGCTTGACTACGGGAGAAAATGGCCATTGTAACCCACCCACCCCCCTTTTTTTTTCTTAAGAGGCTACTTCACTCAGACGAAAACACCCGCTCGCTAATGTTAATCTATGGAGGAAATATTTCAAGATATCTCGTTCGCATTTCAATGTTTTTAAATGATTTTTTTTAATCATTGGATGGTTGAGGTCAATCTCTATGCATGCTCCCTTGTACTTTTTCGATTTTGATTACAAGCTTTTTATTAAGATACTTTCACTTTCGGAACCGGTTTCGAAAGTAAAAGTATCCTCAATTAAAAAAACTGCAACAAAAATCGAAAAAGTACAAAGGAGAGTGCATAGAGATTGACCTCAACTATCCAACGCAAAAAAAAAAAAAAAAAAAGTTTAAAAAAATTGAAATGCGAACGAGATATCTTAAAATATTTCCACCATAGGATTAACATTAGCGAGCGGGTGTTTTCGTCTGAGTGAAGTAGTCTCTTAATGATCAGTCACTGCAGGTTATATGAGCAGAGCTCAATCGTTTAGACACATGTGGTTGTCATTAGTGGGTCGTGAGAACGCTAGGGATTTTCATTTCCCTAAAAGAAAACTATTTACCTGACAGAAGCAATCTCGTTAGTAAATAAGTTTTAAATGAATGTTATGAATGGTATGATGGAAATTGTTTTTTTTATGAAGTAAATGTCATTAAATTCAACTGATTACCTTTGGCAGTAAGTGTGTGTAAATCGAATAATAATAAATTGGTCTTATTTAGTAACTAAAAAGCAAAGTAAATTTACGAAGAGAATTTTACTAAGTTTCTAATAGCAGACTTGTTTTAAAAATTTTAAAATGTAATCATAAAATACATAATATTGAAATACGTAATCACCTTTGTCAAATATTTATTCATTATAACCTGTGAAAACGGAATCGAAAATTACAAAAAAGATTACCCTTTATATAGGTTTCTGTCTTAGCAGGTATACTTGTTGGTATTATTTTTGTTGGAACCGTGTAATTTTCTCATTTAAGACAAAATTCCATTAAAGAAATATTTCATTTTTCCAGATTTATCCTAGTTGTAGTATTACAAATTATTATAATTGAGGCATTTAAAGTCATAGTGGTACGAGTCACATTATCTTAAGAAATCAAAAACCAGGATTTACTGTAGACATAACAATGAATTTCAATACCGTAAATATTTCCGTGTACTATTAAGAGCAGTTTCATGGTAGTTATAGATTGATATGTCTAGATACTTTCCTGAATCTAACGTTAATTTCAAAATTATGTGTGACTCAAAACAAAAAAGAAATAAATGAGCTATCGCACTGTGAGTGGATTTTTTATCAAAGTTTGTGAGTTAAAATGAAATTGAAAATGAAATTTTAAAATTGTGTGATTTGGAGTTTGTCACAAGATAGTCAAGAGCAGTGTTGTAATAAGTTTAAAAAAAGTGGGTAAGCGTGATCGAAGATCGCACAAAGGGTTTTGCTTAATATTCCTTTCAAAACACTTTATCATTTCTTTAATAAATCCAAATAAATATCATTTAGCAACAAAAAAAAAGTCATGTTTATTATAAAGTAAAAATTTACCGGTTTATTTTTTCGTTTTTTTTTCGAATATCTACTCTGTCATAATACTATCTGTCATGTGGACTAAATGCGATATTTAAAAAAATAATAATTTTAAAATTAAACATGTTGTGCACCTTCAAAATGTTAAAATGTGCGAATATTTCCATAATCGGGTTTTTATCATGATTCAATACGTTCCTCAAACTCATATATTTACTATTCTCTATTTCTCATATTGATACTCGCTTTGTATTATTCTCAAACATTTGAGAAATACGTTAAACTTCCGATATGACATCAGATTAATTTTCTTTTTAATTCTCTGATGACGTAATATTAATCTGCTTTCTGTACATGCGCATACTCATACTCCTTGTATTATTGAGAAATCTGAAAATTTCCGTTTTATTACCAATATGCGTCAATAATTTTTATTTCATATTAATATTTTTTTCAATTGGTGGAACTTTTTATTTCATTTTCATCTTTCACGTGGAAATCTTTCAATAGAAAATTACTCATTGTAGAAGAAATTTTATTCTGGATTTTTAAATGTTAGCAACAGCTATAATGAAAAATATTTAAATTTAATAGGAAAAGGCTGTTAGAATTTTTTTTTAAATCTCTGTTTATTAAAATAATACGATTTTTTCAAATTTTAATATTTTGAGCTTCATAGCAGGTATTCAGTTATATATACACAAAGTTTCAACTCTGTAAGTAATATAGGTTCTGAGAACGGTTCTGTGACGGACAGACAACGGAGCGGGAGTAATAGGGTTTCGTGAGATGAACGAAATCCTAAAAACTATGAAGACTGTTCTCAAATACAAAAGAGCTACTTTCTGACACATTTTTCAATTCATTTTTGTTCGGAAACGCAGGAAATTGACAAGTGTTTTTATACAGAAACTATGTAATCGAATGACGTTTTACTTTTATTGCTAAAGATAGAAATTTCTTTCAGAATATACTTTCAAAGTTGGCGTTTTGAATCGAAATTCCGGATGCGGCAGAGACGGAAAGGGGAAAAAGTGGTTGTTACTTGGCAGCAATCATTTGTAACTTGATAAATAATTTATTTATCACAAATGGAATACTCAATTCAATTTCAAATCGTTTTTATAGCCAGTTTTGCATATTTTATGCGTCTAGGTTTAAAAATGTGTTAGAAGAAGTAGTCAGGAAGTTTCATGTTGTTCAGGAAGGAATTTGAGAACAACCGTAAGTTTTCATTAATAGTTAGTGAATTTCACACACCTTAGTTTTTCGTAAATAAAAACCACAAAATTTATATTTGTCATTAAGGTAGTTTTCAAATTCCTTCCTCAACAATGTGGAACTTTCTGAGTCATTTTCTAACTCATATTTAAATTTAAAGGTATAAAATTGGCAAGTCTGATTATTGAAGGGATTTGCAATCGAATAGCATTTGGCAAATAAATTACTTCTCGAGTGATAAGCGATTGTTGTCACGTGATAAGTATTTCCCCTTTCTCGCACTTCCCCGTAGGGAATTCGGTTTAAAAACGCCGACTTTGACAGCATTTCAAGGAATTTCTTCTGTCTTTACCAAAAAAATGGAAAACGTCTTTTGATTACATAGTTTCTGAATAGCAACCATAGCCGGATTAAGGGGGGGGGGGGCTACGGGGGCTGCAGCCCCGGGCCCATCATTGATTCAGGGGCCCTCGGCAATGGCTCAAGTTGTATCAAAATTTAGTTAAAAAAATACTTAATTTCTATTTTAAAAAAAATAATAATAATTTTGCTTCTAAAATGATAACAATACACTGAAATGATGAGAAAAAAGTCATGGTTCAAGTGTCAACATGCATCATTTTTTCCTTTTGCAGTTTTAAAAAGTTGCAAACCCGATATAACGCTCTGTTGCTAAGCTATTCTTTCAGCATTTTTACCCTGTTTTGCCTGAGAAAAGAAAACGGGAAAACTCCTTTATTCTAATTCTAACCTTTACCTTACAATCTCAACAAACATGTGCACTGCATATGTTTTCTAAGAAATTAGTAAAGAGGACCCCCCACTCTAGGACATCGGACACTTCTGGATGTTATGGACAGTACCTTTCAACCGTACTTTGTATAAGAATTCAAAGAAGCATTGGCAATTGCAAATCGTCTTTGTGACTTTATCTCCTGAATAAAGTGTATGTAACACAAACAAAAAATTGAAGGGTGCCTTTTTTTTTGTTATAAACTTTTAATTTAATATTGTAAGATTTTAGGAAGTGCGATTGCTTTACTTTTCTTTGATCTTTATAAATGTTTTTGTTTAATCTATACTAATATAAAAGAGTTGTTTGTCTGTCTGTGTGTGTGTCTGTGCGATGGATAGCGAAATCTACCGCACACAGAAGTTTGAAAATTTGGGTGTGGATAGTAAAAGGCAGGTCCTGATGCATCAGAGGCTCAGATTTTTAAGTTTTTTAGACCCCCACCCTCCACTTGGGGGAAGTTCCCTTGAAGTTTTTGTTTCCTATATTGTTAGTAACTTGCCTCTCTTAATCCGATCGCCTTCGTTTTTTGGGCCTTTTCTTCATTCAGTTCTTTCCCCATTCTTACATTCCAGCTAGGATCCTCCCCCCCTGGGACCCGCTCCGGGGCCCTTTAAATATTTTGTGCGCCATGCATTTTTCACCTCCTAATTGTGTCACCTTCTCAATGCATACCTTTAAAGTTGACTCTTGGACCCTTCTCACCGGGCTACCACACTCATATTTTTATTGGGACCCTAGGGGGCTTTTTAAAATATTTCTTTAAAATTTTGTTCGAATGATTAATTTTTACCCTATGCTTAATTTCGACTGATTGAAGATGTAAAGCGCTAAGTACTAGGACATTTTAAGATGTCTTCCTCTTGGGTCCCTGCTCAAAACTACCAGTTAGCCCATTTTGGGCCCTCTGCTATACCTCCCTTAAAAATCGTCCAATCCAATTTTTTTTCTAAGAACTTCTTTTAGGACTTCCAGCTATACAACTTGAACGACAAAAAAATTTCTCGGGCTTCAGTTACCACCAATTTTGAATATGAATCTTCTTCTTGGGGCCCTTGGTGCAGATTCTTAAAAAAAAAAAAAAAAAAAAAACATACAAACCTGAGTTCTGTTTAAGGTTATTATCACGGGCCCGGGCAACGACGGGTGGATCAGCTAGTTTTTAATAAAGAAAAGTGTGTAGGTAATTTGTTTATACTTGACCTTGAGTATGAATAAGTTTCGCTTGAATAAAACCAATGTTTTTACTGTTTGTTTTTATGTGGCTTAAAAAAAAAAAGAAAGAAAGAAAGAAATAATATTACACCTCTCATGTTAGTTCGATTGTTTACGAAATATTTTTACCGTCACGTCGTCTTGTTATCTTATTAATTTAAGTTAGTTGATTTACCATGAATTTCATTATTTAAATAGCTTTACATACATCCTTATCATATTAAAGTTTTCATACTCATATTAATTTTTTTTTCATGTATATATTTCTTCTTTTGTACAATTTTCTAAGAGCTGTATGGGATAAGTTGCTTAATATTTCCACATTAATTTATGTAATAATTTTTTTTTTCATATATTGCACAAAAATTTACTTATTTCAGCCAAATTAAAAACTTTTAGCATACATATTTAGAGCTTTTAGCTCACTGCTAAGATATGGACTGGATTAAAAAAGTAAATTTTCAAAAAAGTTTGAAGGGGTACATTTTTCCCCCTTAATTGGGAAAATATATATATATATATATTTCAATAAAAGTTCATTTCACAGTTACATTTTCTAACAAAACTAAGGCGCTCTGCTCCCGAGAGCTGCGCGCTCGCCAACTCCCGTCCAGACTTCACAGGCTCTGAAAACATTCTAATTTTCTGTGTTTTAAACGATTATCTGATTATGGAAGATCGAATGATATTATCACGACCAGTGGAGATCGTCTGTAATCGGATTGCCATTCATTTTCCTTTGACTGGGGGGTTACTTCAAAAGGCCGTATCCACCACTATCTCGGGCTGTTTTCGTGATTGATTGAGCAATGTCTATCACATATTTGAAAATCAGCTTGTATAAAATGGGTAAGTAAAAATGTTTCTGCCTCTTAGAACTTCTATATTATAAAAAACAAACATGTCCATGCGTAACGCTAACGTCATTTTGTTGTTGGCAACACCAGACGATTAAATTTCCCTTTTACTGCAATTTTACATTACAAATTTTCAATTTTTATACCGTCGAATAGGGAAAAAAAAATGTACTTTCAAACGCAATTTGTTTGAAAAGAGTATCGCAATTTACTCATTTAAAAAAAATAAGTTTCAAGCATGATTAAAAAAAAAAAATCTATCTCTATCTATATTTTATATATACATACATCGGCATGCAGAGACGATTACGAGAAATAAATCCGTTTGCACTTAAAATAATATATAAATTGCTCAGCATTTGTTTCCGGCTTCTATACCATGAAAGTATTGCTTTTAATAAATTTCAAAACTTTATTTGAAAACATAATCGTATTTTTCCTGTAAAAATGATTTTTGGTGTTATTAGTGGGCAATCTAAAAAAAATATATTAAATGTAACAAATCTATAAAAGTTTTCAATAATAATAATAATAATAATAATAATAATAATAATAATAATAATAATAACAAGATATATATATATATATATATATATATATATATATCGGGAGAGTGTGAACTAATAAAAGGTTTTCACCTATATTCTGTAACCCGGGAAGCCCGGTTGGATCCCTTACGGCAGGAAGAAACTTTTTTTTTAAATGTATATATATATATATATATATATATACGCTATAAGAAAATATTTTTAAATATGATGATTTAAATATATTATTTTATATATGACGTGATTTTCCCACGTAATAATTGAATTAATTTAAAGTTTTCTATCTCTTTTAATATTCACGTGAAAATATATTTTTTCAATTGGAAAGTGTTTAGAAATATTATTATTTGAGCTTTTTAATACTTTCCAACCTAGTTGAAAACTGTTTATGACTTCGTTGAAAAGTGTTTTATAACTTCGGTTTGTCTGCCGTATGGCCGTCTGTCCGTGCTCGAACTCCCTTAAATATGCTCGGATTACTCTGAAATTTATACATGTTATTGTCGCTATCTATAGCATGTTCCCTATTTCAACAGAAGTGTGTAGCACGTATAGTTTTTTTACAGGGACAGTCAAAAGTATTCTTTTACATTGCAGTCAATGGGGAATAATCGGTTCAAGCGCATTTTGATGACGCTACGTCATTTAAAACATAATGAAATTGATATATAATTATGAAGCGCATTAAAACATGTTTTTTGTAGAATATGGGCTGGAAAGCATTTATTATTCATTGATAGGGTCAAACAAAAGAATTCTTTTACACATCGTTATATGGGAAAAAATCGTCTGCAATGTCATTTAGTGATATTTCATTATTTCAAACATAATGAAAATTATATGCATTACTGAGGTGCACTATAAATTGCTCTCTTGTGTGCATTGCGTTTATTTACAGGGACACAAAAGGTACTGGTTACAGTACATGTGCGATATTTACAGTCTATGTGTGATAAGTGCGTTTTCAACTTTTGTTTGTATTTTTAACTTTTTTTTTCATAGTACGTGTGTGTTTATAAACTCGGTTGACTATATACAGGGCTACACAAGGAAATTCGCAAGTACTACAGACTATGGGAGTGAATTTCTTAAGGGTAGTTTTTAATTGTGTTTACGCATTTTCCTGCTTTAGTAGACTAATAGAAGTTTGTGGAATATAAATAAATTCATATACAGGGCTACGAAAACAAAGATACATTGTCGGTTACGTTTGGTGATTTCTGCAAGTGTGTTTTTAAATTGCTTTTTAGCTGGTGTATATAAAAATCCTTAGATAATATACAGAGCTGTACAAAAGATTTCGAGGGCATTTCCATCAATTGGCAAAAATTGCTAAACGTGAATATTCTAACTGAACTAAATTTTATCATACTATAAATCCACATCTATTGATCATGTACAGGGCTGCACAAAATAATTCGACTACTTTTTTGACACTGGAAAGTAATTTCTAAAACTGTATTTTTCAGTGTGTTATGTATTTTCTAAACTGTTTACTTACATATCTTCTTTCACCTTATTTAACGGTGAAGTTTCGTTACAGTTTTCTGGCTGTGTTGGGAAGTGTTTCATAATCTATGCTTGACGCATGATTTTTCTTTCTTGTTAAAAATTGGCAACAGTAGGTAAAAATTGGCTTTTTTGAAATATAAAATAAATCTCCATTCAGAAAATTAAAAAAAAAACTGAAAAAAGAATTCTCCAAAAAATAGACGATTAAAAAAAAATGATTGAACATGCACATCACAATCTAATCACGTATATTCCTACAAAATATGGTTAATTTGCTACGCATAATTTTTTATCCTATAAAACTTATGTAACTATCTTTTGAATCTTGACCGATTTCAACATTAAATAGCACTTTAAATAATTCCTAGGCTTAAAAACTGTCTGCTATATACTGTTTTATCACTTATTTCTCTACCAAACACTACTATTTTTCATGTTTTTATAGTCAATAGTTTTTTTTTTATATGTAAGCCGAGAAAGAGCTCCGGTCACAATACATTCAATTATGGCAACAACAGCGTCAGTTACTCTTTCTTTCTTTCTTTTTTTTTTTTAAGAATAGAGAGAGATATAAAATAAAACAAATAAAAAATTAATACACAATAGATTTTTTTTTTTTTGCTTTAAATGAATTTATTATTTAAATAAATAAATTATTTCCAGTAGTATCAATTTAACTTTTCATAGTATTTTTCGCTAATTGGTTTAACATTATTGTTAAAAACATTTCATTAAATCGTTAAAACAAAGATTTCAATTGCATTTTTTTTTCTTCATTTGAAACTACCATTAAAACTAATTCTGAAAATTAAAAAAAAATAATAAAATGTTACAACTGTTACATAAAAGAAACAATATAAATATATATAAGACAAATTTAAGAAACAAATTGTGTAATTACGTACTTTTTTATTATTATTATTTTTATTTATTTTTTATTTATTTATTTATTTATTTATTTTTGCCGTAGGTAAAAATAAGACAATTTTTCTAAAATATTGTGACATTTAGCAAAACCATATGCTACAAAAAATGCATTTTTCTGTTTTTAGTGCCAGTAAATACCGAAAATTATTAAAATTCAAAGTATCATAACTCAGTAAGTTTTGGCGTCAGGAATAAGGCCATAAGGGAAAATATTTATTTGGAGAAGTGAAAACTTTCCTAGATAGAAATTATATTCCTTTGATTCAATGCGGTGGACTATCCACAGATAATGTGGCGAATATGTCGAAGAATTCCAAGCCCAAATAAAGAAAGAAAATAATTTTGCACACTTTATACCTTGAGCAGTCCATGCCCTAAAATTAGTTGGTGTAAATTATGTGCTGTGTTACCTTGAAGCAACAAATTTCTTTTCTTATTTACAAGAAATTGCATTTTTGTTCCTTCTTTTTTTAGTTCATCTAGTAAATGGGCACTACTAATAATTGTTTGTGATGTCCTGCAATGATTTGCTAATCAGAAAAAGGCAATTTTTTTTTCAATTAGCTTGTTTTATATTAACAAAAAACTAAAATAAAAGTGCATAAAAATAATTAAAAATGGGCACCAGCAGCAAAAAACTTATATATCTTTAAAATATGTGTTGAACAAGATGGTGCTGTTATTACGAATCTGTAAAGTCATTGTATTTAAATTACGGCAATATATTGTGTGTTTTAGAAAGTATAAGAGCAGACTCTGAAGAAAACTTGAAGCAAGAAGGGATGCAACATATTAAAGAAGGTTTCAAAATTTAAATATATATTCATGCGTACACTTTGGCATGACATTTTTCAGCGGTTCGACAAAGTAAGTTCTTCACATCAAAAAACAACACTTGATCTGCAATGATTTGCTAATCAGAAAAAGGCAATTTTTTTTTTCAATTAGCTTGTTTTATATTAACAAAAAACTAAAATAAAAGTGCATAAAAATAATTAAAAATGGGCACCAGCAGCAAAAAACTTATATATCTTTAAAATATGTGTTGAACAAGATGGTGCTGTTATTACGAATCTGTAAAGTCATTGTATTTAAATTACGGCAATATATTGTGTGTTTTAGAAAGTATAAGAGCAGACTCTGAAGAAAACTTGAAGCAAGAAGGGATGCAACATATTAAAGAAGGTTTCAAAATTTAAATATATATTCATGCGTACACTTTGGCATGACATTTTTCAGCGGTTCGACAAAGTAAGTTCTTCACATCAAAAAACAACACTTGATCTGCTTGCTAGTTGCAACCATTTGGAATCGCTCTTAAAATATATTGAGAGCCAAACATATAATTTTGAAAAAATTAAAGTGAAAGCTTCCCCCCCTCCACCACCAGCAGAAAGCTTCGCGAAATTTCCGGAAGGTCGACTTCCATAAAAAGAAATATACTGATAATGATAAGCACAATGAAATTATATTGCAGTGTCAAACAAAATTTTCAAACAGAAACATTTATTGATATTTTTGTCAAGCTACGCATTTTTTTTAAAGATCGTGTGCTTTTATACAAAAGTTTCTTTCTTTCTTTTTTCTTTTTTTAAATATAAAACATATCCTCAACATAAATGACGTTTCTGTAGAAAATTGCTTAAAATTTTATAATGAGGTTCTTGATGTAAATTTAAGAACAGAAATTAAACATTTCTCATAACTTATTAGTAATGTAGGCGTACAATGCTGTGAAAGTACTGCGAAATATATTAATCTCAATAAATAATATATATTTTCCCAAATGTGTACACCGCATTGAAAATTATATTTAGCAATACCGCTTACAAATTGTGAAGCAGAACGGTAGTTTTCCAAACTCAAGTTAATAAAAGACAAACTATGATCATCTAATGCAAAGAGCCCAGACTCGGTGGTTCAAGATTAATATCTCTAGAACATGACATCACAGAACGCATTGCATTTGATGATGTTCTGCAATCATTTTCTATTAAACAAACGGCATTTCTTTTAAAAATGGGTTTGTTTTATAATAATAAAAAGTTATAAAATTGTAATTTGATTTATTCGTATAAATAAAAAGAAAATAAATATTTAAAATGTAGTCAGTTTTTATACGACTGGGGTATTCCTGTTTTTGTTTTTTTTTAATATTTGTAAAGTATTTTTGAATTGTATGTGTTTAAACAAACTAATTAAGAGCACCAATGAAGATAGCAATAGCAACAGAAAAAAGTTGTTGATTAACAATATACATATTCAATTTTTAATATCTGTATTTTAATGTAAATAAGACAAAAGTGTGTGTGAGGTAGGGGGGGGGGGGGGGCAAAAATTTCAAGTAGTGGGTTAGGGGGTGGGGGGGGGGCAAAATTTCCAGCAGCGCCGGGCCCCACAAATGCTTAATCCGGCTCTGATAACAACACCTGCCAATTTCATGCGTTTCTGGACAAAAATGATTTCAGAAATGTGTCAGTATAGATGTGCCAGAAATGTGTCATTGGTTTGAGAAGGGTCGAAAGAAATACTATACAGCATATTCCTTATTTTTAAAAAAATGCTATATCTAGCATTTATAGTTTTAACACGGGGTACACAAAAGAATTCGGACACATTACGGTCTAGTGGCAGAATTTATTTGAAGTACATTTTGATCATGTTTTTCTCGAACAAATTCAAAGAAATTTATTTAACCTTTAGCATTGCATGAAAGTACAGAATATATTTCGAAAAACTGAAGGTGGATAAATGCAATAAGTAAAAATAGTTGGAAAGTGTTTTATAATCTAAGCAATCAACATTATTTTTCGGTTTTGTTTTGTTCGTATGTTCTATCAACAGGAATTAGGCACAGATGGAAAATCAGCCATAATATATATAGTTTTTCATTTGAAAATAATTTCTAGCCATCTAACTATAACTCATTTTAAAATGGGAAAAAATGATTTAAAAAAAATACTTTTAACATTACAAATTTCAATAGATATATTGTATTCAATACATTGAAACATAATACATATATTATATATAACAAAATTCAATTATGTATTGATATTAAATGTAACAATACATAATTCAAACAATATTTATACTGTTTCAATCATGTATATATATGTATATAATTGGTGTGTTATGATCCGAATGACGTTTACAGATTTCTACATAAATAAGGACGTATATTAGTTAACGGCAAAAATAAAAACTGTACGTAAAAAGGGTACATATACAGGGGTCGGATATCCAACTCTCGACGAGCGTGAAAATGTTCTAGCACTAGATATGTATCCCCTCTGCTGTGACGTCAAGATGACGTATGGGGCAGATATACAGGGGACGGATATCCAATGCTCTTGTCAAAAGTAAAATGTCCTAGCATTGGATATGTACCCCCTTGATATATATCCCCTTTGTTCTGACGTCAAAATGACGTACTGGGGCAGATATCCAGGGGTCGGATATCAATGCTCTCCTGAAAAGTAAAAGGTCCAAGCATCGGATATGTGACCCCTTGATATATGTCCCCTTCTGCTATGACGTCAAGATGACGTACGGGGATGCATATACAGGGGTCGGATATAATACAAATCTCGACGAGCGTGAAAATGCTCGAAAACTGGATATCTATTCCCTTCTGCTGTGACGTCAAGAAGATGACGTATGGGGGCAGATATACTGGGGATGGATATCCAGGTCTCGACGAAAGTAACATGGTCTGGTTTTGGACATATGTCCCCTTCTGATATGGGGGCAGATATACTGGGGTCGGATATACGACTCTCGAAGAAAGTGAAATGCTCAAAAGCTGGATATGTATCCCCTACTGCTTAGACGGAAAAATGACGTATGGGGGCATATATACTGGGGATAGATATCAGGCGACTCCTTGGTCACCGTTCCTCTTAAATTATTTATATTTAATTAATTAAATTAATTAATTAATTAAACATAAATCTTCACCACACTTTATCTCATCTAGCTTAATACGCTCCGCGGATCCATTTTTACCTATTTCAATTAAGGGAAATTTCCAGCGGCGATCAATTTTTTTCATTTTTAATTCATTTGAGTTTTATATCAATGTTTAGGTCCGCGGAGCGTATTAAGCTAGATGAGATAAAGTGTGGTGAAGATTTATGTTTAATTAATTAATTAATTAAATTAATTAAATATAAATAATTTAAGAGGAACGGTGACCGAGAGTTGAATATTAGGAATTCAAATGATTATGACTCGGAAGTTTTTATAAAAATTCTTTCTTTTGAAGTTTCTGGATACGTGTTGGGAAAGTCGAGTAGAATCACTCCAGAATTTTGTTTGTTTGTATCTATTTGGTTGTTATTGTATATCACAATGCAATGTGTATTGGACACAGAAGCAATATTTCTGTGGAAACTTTCGTACAAAAGACTAACGATTATAATAATGATAAATCATGAAAAATATCCATACTCATTTTTTACATGTCATGGTAAACAAAATCTTGGGCATCATCAAAATGTCCAAAAGACACGCGAATGTTTGAAACGTTATTAAAAGCTTGTGGTAACAAGAGATCAGTACGTGCATTAGTTCCCCAGAATGTCAACAGATGTGGCTGAACTTGCCAGTGGCGTGTTTTTCAAGACTTACATTACGGAACAAATAAACGGCACAACCCAGAAGTTGCATCCGGAATCGTAGAGTTAAGAGCAATTGCACTAAAGGAATGTCCTACCTTTAGGAATAGACTTTTTATAGACATAATAACAGAATTTTCTCTACACACAGGGATATAAAAATTCATTTTTAATTCCGAAGAAATGATACCCAAGTCGTTTTATATCAAGGTCCACAGCTTTGTAAGAAAATTGACAAAAATGGGAAATTCGAAAAGCCTCTGTACGAATTCTGAATAAATTTATTTAAAAGAGAAGAAAATTTATAATATTGGGTCTTTCAATCTCTGTCAAAAACTCATTAGGTATTTTTAGGTACTTTTTAAATGCCTTTTTATAAATATTAAGAAGTTTAGTACATTTATTCTACTTCTGAATAAAAGACAATATTCTGATAATCTAGACAGATTAAATTAGACAAGTACAAAAAAAAAAAAAAAAAAAAAAAAAAAAAAAAAAAAAAAAAAAAGGAAAAACAAACAAACATTTCCCTTTGCATTCGTTTTGTATTTCATTGTATAATGAAGAAACATCATAAAGGTAAGATGATTATTTTAATGGCTTAAATTCAGATAAAATACGCGCGATAAATGATGTTTCTATATTATGACAGAGTAATGCATTTCTGGTATTAAAAAATTTCATAGATTTTAGTAGAGAAATTGTAATTTTGAAAATATCAGTGGGAATTACGAAGCACCATAATAAAATTCGTTTCCGATTCAGTTGTCTATTTTAAATTTAACGATCCACACAAACATCTAAAAATTAAAATTATGTTTTCTAGTTACGTTTTTATATTGCAATTACTCTGTTATGTCTCCAATAATAATAAGAAAATATCTAGAAAAATTGTTTTCTTAAGTAAAAATTTTATGTAATATTGTAATATTTTAAAATGATAAAATGTATATTTAATCATTTTATTTGTTTTAATGCTGTGTTATAAATATCTAAATTATAAATAAACAATTTGTAATTTTCATATTTATTTAATAAAATAAATTATTTCATATTTCTGAAAAGATAAAGGAAGACAAATATTTAAAGTAATAAAGTCTTAACACAAGTTTAGTAAATTTTGATAAATAAAAAAGCATTGCTAAATATATTAAGAGCTATCTTTTTCCTTCACTCTGTAACTCACTCATTTAAAAAAAAAAAAAGCCACATGAAAAATAAAAAATGATCGCCCATTAAAATAATAATAATAATAATATTATAATTAATATAATACTGTAATTATAATTAAAGTAATAATGTTATTATAATACAATTGATTATTTATTTTAATACATTATAATTATTTAATAGGAAAGGTGTTTATAAAATAGTTGCTTCATCGTCAACATCAACATCATTATTAACATAATCCTAACTATTGTTTTTAATGAAAGCATTAAAACTTTCAGCTTTCCTTGTCATTGTTATATGAAAATTATATTATTGATGTCTAATCATTTATTTATATTTATACGGATTTTAAAGCGTAATTTTTCCTGAAAATTTTTCAGATATGCTTTTTAATTTCGTGCAAGCTTTTTGCCGTTTTAAAATGTTGTTGCATATATTTGAAATTTAATATTGAAAACTAATTTCATTTTGCATTATTAAAAATTTTATTTTTATTTTGAGAGTATGTCATTTAAGTAACTGTTTTAATTATACGTGTATAATCATGTTTAATATTGTTCCTTTATATATTTTTGCTTCTTTTTAACCAAATAGACTATAAAAATTTAATCTAAGAGACTTAAAAAAGATTTATTCTGTAGAACGTCACCTTAAAAGAGAAGTATAAATCCCTTTATTAAGAAGCGTTTCAGATATAGTGATTAAATGCACGTCACATTAAACAACAATTAAAAAAAGAAATGTTGTTGTTGAGAGTCTGCTGAGGGTTAGTTTTATAACCTTATAGAGATTAATGATATTTTAGAGTTCTATCTCTTAAAAAAAAATTAAACTGCATGATGCCAGTACGAATATTTTTCGTAAAATTTTAAATACTACTTAGCTAAGCATTTTGTTTTTTGCGCTCCGTTTCATTAAAAAATATACAGGGTGATTTAAAAAAGATTGGGAAAATTTTAAAAAGTGGTATATTAGAATACAACAAACAATTTTTGTTCAGGATACACAAATTACGGTCTTTTCAGTCTAAAATATACATGGCATCTCATTCGATTCGAAATCTGACTTTTTATGTTTTGTTCATAAACTTTACAATATTGAACATTATTTATAGAAATATAGAATACACTGACTTTTCTTTCTGTGAAATTTAAGAACAGCACCAAAACTAGTAGAAGTGGTTGTGTTCTGTGTCAAATTGTTACTGACCTAGACGCTCCAAATTTCCGAATAAAATTAACAGTTTATAAGTTGAAGTACACTTTCAACAATTTTCCCGGCATCATTGCAAAACATTGAAAGGCTGTTGAAATATATTCTCAATATCTTTATTTTAGTTAAAGTTATAAATGAAAAATAGTTTCGGATTGAACTGAGACATCCTGTATTCATCGGAAAAAAAAAATTAAAACCCTTGTTTCCTATACAAAAACTATTTGTTTCGGTGTGCAGTACCACCTCTTAGAAATTGTTCTATCTGTTTTTAAGCACCATGTATTTAATATTTCTATACGTAAAATGTATTAACTCATGTTTAAAACACTAGTTTTCTGTCTATTATACATTTCTATAAATTTCGAAATATGTTTTATCTGTTCTTTAAAATATTTGAAAATATAAGAGCATCCAGACAGTCGGATTTTGCCCACCTGAACCAAAACGCATTACAGAAATGTGTGATGAATATTTTTCTTTTTCTTCCTTGTAGAATTTTTTATGCAGGTTTCAGAAAAAATCTGTAAATTTATTGTTTTGAGTAAAATGAAAAATAACTCCCTAATTGTTAAATTATAAATTTAATTATAAATAATCCTTAATTTTTAGTTTTTAAATTATGAATTTAGCCATGAAGCCACAAGCTACGAATCAACACGATAATAGACTGTAGCTGGTTTCTGCATAGGAAGCAGCCTTAAACAGTGCGCAAGATGAAAGGTTCTAAACGAAAATTCCACGGAAATATAAAATTTAGATAGAATTTTTACCTTTCATAGTGATGACAAAGATAAAAATAAAATCAGCAAGAATGTCATCTCTATATGCAGCTGCATTTACAATACCCCGAAGAAATATATCGAGATATGTGCGGCAGCCATCACCGATCCAGGCCCAAACAATCAAACCACCACCCCTATATACGGATTATAGGAATGTTCCTTAATTTTTAGAAATGTGTTATGTTCTTTATAAAATAGTTTTCCTGTGTTGTAGAGACAAAATTAATTTATTAAACTGTCTACCATAGATTTTGTTTGTCACATTTCTATTTACACTTAAAAGAGGTATAATTTGGATACAGCAAAAAAATGCGTTTAAAAATATTTTAACAAGTAGTTTATGCGGGAAAGTTACTGCTATTGAAAAATCCACTATTATAGAATGAATAAGCAGATAATTATGATAATGAAGGTATTGTAATTTCTTTTAATTAAAAATATACAATCACTAAATTTCTTTACTTAAAATTTTTTAAATGGAAATTATTCTATCTTTTTTTTCAACATATATGTATAAATTAAATAAAATTACTACTCAGGATTTATAATTACACTAATTTTTCTAAATCCTTTGGAATAAAAGATTTGCAATGAATTTGATTTGAATATGAATTATGTAAAACTATACTAGTTAGTAATAGACATTGTATTATAATAGACTAATTCATTCATCTTAAAAGCTTCGTAATTCGAATTAATTAATGAAAACACTGTAGATTGCACAGATGTCTCAGTATACTATATTTTTTTATATATTTGGTACCACTATTTCCATTCTACAATATATTGAAGATTATTTAATTAAAATAATTAAATACTTCAATGAGATGCACGTGTGAGACATTGTAACTAGAGGTTTAATATTTAAATATCAAGACATCACGTTCACAGTACAAATATTACAACATAAACATTACATTCAGAGACTATTTACATCTGCAATAAGAAAGATGCATATAGATAGCGTAAGCGTATGGACTTTCTTACAAATTTTAATGCTGCCATCTAGAGAATATTATATGAAATACCAACACTACAGTTCTCCCCTACTTAATATTTGGGTCGGGTACCAGCACTTCTAATTCTTGTAGCGTACTCTCTAGGTACATGTGGGGAGGAAAAAAAGAATTAGTTTTTAAAGATTCAGCAGCAGCATCAAATGTACTATTTGGAACAATAGGTTTTGAATTGAAGGTATCATATCAGAGCCATCTGGTTTAGAACATGGAGTATTTAGAACAAAAGAATCAGCTGTTTTAGAACTTGAAGTAGTTTGGTTGAAAATGTCAGCTGGTTTACGATTTGGAGTATTTGGGTCGAAATAGTCAGCTGGTTGAAGATCTGTGTCACTGGGATGTATTAGTTGAAAATCACCATTTTTAGCAACTGTATTTTCACTTTTGTAACTTTCTGTATAGCCTTCTTCGGAATTTGTATCATTAGTTAAATGTACTTTTGAACATACGTTCGTTATTTGATAAACATATATTTTTCAAATATTTGAACCAACTTGAATTCTATAATGTAACTTGCCCTGTCTTGCAATAATGCAACCAATTTTCCACTTTGCTTCTTGAGTACAATTTCTTACAGCGACTTTCTGGTTAATTTTAAATTATTTTACTTTAACATTAGAAATCCTGGCATTTTGCTTATCATGAACAAATTTATAACGTTTGGAAGTTCCAAATCTACTTTTGTTCTTATATATCGCTTTAGAAATAGAGATGCAGGACTCTCTCCCGTTGTAACATGAGGCATATTTACATACTGTAGAAGAAAGTTATTCATTTTCATTTGTAAAGTACCAGATTCTAAGCTTTTAATCACCTTTGAGAATTTGTACATATCTCTCAGACTAACCATTTGCATCTGGATGGTATGGAGCACTAAACCTGTGTTTAACACCATGATTATTTAATTATGTCTCAAGTTATGTAGAAGTAAATTCTATAGCATTATCAGATACCAAAAATATGGGATAAAAAGTGAAGAAAGACGAGTAATCGTATGTTCTGAAGTTGTATCAGGAACAATGAAAACTTCGGAGCATTTACTATGAATATCAACTGCAAGGAAAAGCATTTTACCCATAACTGGACCATAATAATCTGCATGAATTCTTTGCAATGGAGCTGTAGGCCATTCTCAATGATGTGTGTCTATCTGAGGAGGATTATTTTTTAAATTTACACAAGTAGTGAAATTCCATGTAAGATTTTCAATATATTGGTCAATTCCTGGACACCATACAAAACTGGGGGCTAATTACTCAATTTTCACTATACCAAAATGTCCAAAATGTAAATCACTTAAAATTTGTTTTCGATGAATTTCAGGGATAATTAATCTAGATCCTTTTAAAATACAACTATTGAAGAGTAAATTCTTCTTGCTTACCTACAAAAAGTAAATTTTTAGGAATTGGAAAACCACAGAAATTAGATGATAAAAAATCTGACGCATTAAAGAATCTGATTTGTAGCTGCGATAATTGTTTTTGAATTTAAAGGTATATTAGAAATTTGGTTAATTAGAAAAAATCATATTCATCAATTACATTTCTTGAGTTAAATTGTGGAGTTAAATTTTCACTACGTAATGGAAGACGTGAATATCGATATTTCCGTGTTCGTAGGTTTTCTAATAATGAATATCATACTTAAATGCTTGTAAATATAATACATAACTTTACATTGTAGCAGCTGAAAAATACCTGAAAACTCTTAGTAGGAGACAAAATAGACACGAAAGGTTTACTGTCTGTAAAAAAAAGTAAATCTGTTATCGTAAAAATATTGTTTACATCAAAGATCATAGTTAGTGGTTCTTTATCAACCTGGTTATACCTTTTTTCTGCATTGGTTAAGTTTCTTGATTAGAAAAGCAGAAGATTTTCTGCGTTATCTGGCATTATATGCAATAAAACTGCAGAGATAACATATGGAAAAGCATCGATTGCTAACACTGAAGTCAATTTAGGGTTCAAATGGGTAAGAACGCTTTAAGATATAATTTCATTTCCTTATACTTTTAAATGCTTGTTCACAAACAGCAGACCATATCAGATTTACATTCTTTCTGAGCAATTGGTTTAAAGAATGAGCAATTGTATATATATTCGGTACAAATTCAAAATAATTTATAACTAAGCCTAGAAAAGCTGTAAACTGTGATACATTAATGATTTACCGGTCTCGGAGCATTTAAAATCTTTTTTATATTGCGTTTTATGAATACCCTTTGTACCGACTTTATAACCAACGATATTTTTTTATTGTACTATATAAAAATATAGTGCAAATAAACAGTTATTAGAAACCTTTTTTTAAATGTAAACTAGTCGTTGGTGGCCACCGTAATACTTACCCATCATGGATATGCATAAAATAAAATATGAAAATTAAACATGTGTAAACTATTTATAAAATGCATTGCAATTTGAATAAAATTGTGGCTTGATGACGTCATAAACTTTAAATACTGTATTACTGAATTGTGTAAAAGAAACCTCCATATAACTCCAAAATTTATAATCAAATTTACTAACGGTTTACTGCGTTGGATTAAGCGTCTCATTTCCAATTAAAATATATCTTTGAATTGAAATTTGAATGAAATACAGGGTCATGAAAAATCTAAGAGTGTGGAAAGTATGATTACAAATATCTCAGCAACTAATTATCCGATCGACTTTATTCTTTATGCAAAATTTATGTTTTTATGGTATTTTATATTCACTCCATAAAATAAACAATTTCGAAAATTTTTATATACCTTTTATCAGAACGAATATTTCGAGAGTCCGAAAGGAATAGTTCCGGATAATCGATGTTACTGAAATTCAATAAGCTTCTTCCTATTATCACATACTAAGCACATACCAAATTTGAAGTCTCTATATCAATTTGTTCGGGAGATAGAGCATTTACACACACACAGACAAACGGACAGCATTATTTTTTCTTCTAAAAATATGTTTTTCGGAATCTCTAGTGTCGGTAAATCCGTCAAACTTTTTTTTTCGATTTTCAAAACGATTACAAGACTTACCCTATACTACGTATGATGGGTAAGTAAAAACAATTATAGGATTAAAAAATAAATATCATTAGCTTATTATCTTTAAAATAATTTATTGGATCGGCGAGTAACTTACACACAATCTGCTTATCACATAATGCTATATGCAATGTAAACTATTGTATATAACAGATCACTACTATTTATAGAAGAATGATTAAAATTCCTTAGCAACTGACCAATATAGGTGATATTGGGGTCAAATAATGCATCAATTATGCAATATTCAATAAAAGTAATACCAATATTGGTTAAATTATAGCTTTACAATGAAAATATTTGGAACGAAAATCGATTGTTATAAAATATTGGCTTTGTATGGGAAATACTTGCAATGAAATGGCGAAATCTCTCCGGCCATTATTTGTGCAATATGGACAAAATGTAAATAAACCAATGCTGGGAAAATATTCCAGTAGAAATACGCACAAGGTCTAGAAGGTCGAAAACTTGGTTTTTTTTTATTAGAGGGTCAACCTTTACAACATACCCAAAAATCAGAACTACCCGAATTTTTGTAAGGTAAAATGCTATTTCTACTGGACAGTCATTATCGCAGAATGTCAGTTTATCACTTTGAAGACACATGAAAAACGTTTCATAAGATTAACGAATTTCATTTTTATGCTTGAAATTCAATACCTTGAAGAACATATAAAAACGTCATTTTTTATAGATACATTGAGCTTCATCTCAGATTAAAAAAAATCACAGAAGAAATATTGAGAGTATGAATGGAGACGATTAAGAAGCTCTGTGACTTTTTATCATTAAATGGCCAATTAAAATTATTTTTATTATTATTATAAGTATACAAGTTTCTGTTACAATGTTAGACTTATACTAATGTTACACTTTCACTTTCAGTTTGATGCTATTGTATAAACTAACATGAAACAAACTTCTGTGTAGCTTTACTTGCAGTGTGCATGGAATTGAATATCTGAAATATTTAAACATTTCTATACTCTTTCGGTTAAAGTTTGAATGTTTAAAATTGATAGAAATTATTAATACACAAAATGAAAGATTTTGGTCTCTGAAAATTTTAAATATGTGTCCACTGAATTAGAACATGCGTTTTCGATAGACAGGCTCTCAATATTTTTACATTTCTTCAAATTAACTATTTTAAGGTGATGTTAGATTACTAATAATAATATGATACAAGCGTTTTTTTTTCCTTCATTGAAGCTCAAATTACCAAATTACTTTGTAATGGAATGGCGGCAAATTATTATCTAATCTCTAGTCGCATAAAAAGTTTACGATAATAAAGTTATTTGTTAAATTTATATTTTTACAAATATCCTCATATTATGTCGTTACCCCGTATTTTTATTGATTTTTTTATTAAATATAAGGTTCTATTAAATATGAACAATAAAATCTCTACTAAAAATACCTCTTATAAGCGTAAAGCGAAAGCATAAGAATATGTAAAGTTAGAAAACTGATTTTTATCTAGTAGAGACAACAAATATTGCTAGAAAAACGCATAGAAATATTATTATTTCCGCCTTTACAGTTTACAGTAATAAACATCTAAATATTGAAGAACTACCTATTTGTGAAATAGCAACAATTTGGAACATTAGGAAAATCCTGCGTTTATGTCATAAAAAGTCAGAATGAAATTCTATCCTCTGCGAGCAATTTTGTTCAAGTGACAACATGTTAAGAATCTTTCTTTACTTCTTTAAAATTCTACTCACAAAGGTCTGAATACGAAACATATTTCTAACACAATTCAGCTCCAAATATAAAACTGGATGAAATCCTCAAATATACGCAGCCATTATCGAATTCTCTTCGCAAAGGAAATAATAGAAAGTTCCAAAGCTTCAATGCAGCTGCGATATACATTGATTTGCGTTACAATGTATCTACTCCAACGAATAGTTTTATTTTCTGATCAAATGGACATAATTCAAATCTTTATAGCTATAACTGGGCTCAATAGAAAGAGTATTTTCTAAAATAAAAATAAGTAATGCTAGTAGCAGTGACTAATATTTTGACGCCTTTAATTTTGAGCACACGTATAAATAGTGTGTTTTTAATAAAATTTTGTAATGTTAAAAGAATGAACAAGAAGTAACGTTTAAAACATTATTTTATTAACCGAGAGAAATTAATTCGTATTATCAAAGTTTAATTTATAATGCTAACACGAGATTTATTTTTATTTTATTGCTAGTATAATTACAAAGTAAAATAATGCATTTCCATTGCTTTTTTTATATTAGTGTTATTGTATTACTAGTATAATCATAGAAATAAATTATTCTTTTGCATTATAGTCATACATTTACGATGATTTTTATGCTTATTTAATCGGAATTATTTATTCAATCTTTATGTTTTTCCGATGAAAATAATTTGAAAAAGAATGCAAATGATAACAGTAGGTAAATTTGTTTCAAATAACGTATGCTCCTTGTCTAAAGCTCAGTACCTGCAATTAGTAAAATAGAATGTTTCTTTCCCATTATTTCATTTTAATAAGAGTAATAATGCTAAATAAGCATAAAATAAAAATAGATAAAGAACCGTTATTTTAAATTATTGAAGTAATTTGATTTAGAATGAATTGATTAAGGTATAAGAATATATCAAATGAAACCGGAACAATGGTTAATATTATATTTATTTTTAGATGAGTGTGGTGTAACTTTGTGAAGAGATAGAGCAGTTTGTGTAGGTAGTCACGCACAAGCATGTGGCGGTCGGCTAAGAGCATACCGTCCGGCCGGGAATCTCCATATGCGGAATGTTTGCGAGTAAAAAAGGGAAACGCAGTGTTATTTTTATTTCGTAGCAGAAGGAGTTGGATTTCGTGAAATGCATCGGAGAATGAAGGCAGTGTACGGAACACCCACTGTCATTTACTCGTGTGAAGAACAGACACAAGCACATCTGCGAATTAATCTGGTGACGTTTCGGTGGACAGTGTTAAATACCAACCGTATAATCCAGATTTTTTGCAATATGACTTTTCCATCTTTGGTAAACTGAAAAATGCATTGAAAGGTCGCCGTTTTTACTCGGACAATGTTCGAAACTGGTTCCGTTATCAACCAAAGAACTTCTACGAGCAAGGTATTCACCACTTGATGAAACAATGCGGTACTTGTTTGTGTAGATTTTGAGATTATGTTTGAAATAATCTATGCAATTGCATTCCGCGACTCCTGTTCCGTTTTCATTTGATCCACCCTAATATATTACAGGGTAGTTATAAAATAACATTCACCGTTTGAAGTAATCCGCAGCTAAAACTGATGAACGGAAGGAGAACACGTTTTTACAGTTTTAATGGCGTGAGATAAGAACCAAAACCAAAAAAGTTTAAAAAAAAGAAAAGTCTAACCAAAAATAACTTTAACACGGCCTGAATTAAAAAAAGATAGATATATGCATTAATTACTTCTAAAATCGGTTATACTTGACTGTATATAGGTGACAACAGCGTCATTAATTTTAAATAAAAAATATTGGAAATGTTCAGACGAATCATTTAAACAAATGACTGAGTAATTGTGCTCTGTATGAATATAGCTGTATCCAGCTGTAGACATTTGATTGAAAAAAAGGGCGATTACTACGTGTGTAGCTATTTTATGTTGAGCTGTAGAAAATGTTCCCAAATTTAAAATAATATTATATTTTCAAAAAAATTTTACCAATTTTATACATTTAAAATTAGCACATACAATAAAATTCAAATATTTATAAGAAATATTTATATGATATTCAAAAGATTTATTATGAAGTTGTAATCTAGCAAGATAATTAGAAACGTAAGTTAAAATTATTTATATATTTTTCAACTATAAAGATTTTTTATTTTAAGAATTTGTTTTACTGTTGTTCATTAGTTGAAAACATATGATGAAATTCAGGCAAGATTAAAATCGAGAACTTTACGTTTTACAGTAAAATTAAGCGTGAGTTATTCGAAATGATATTTAAAAATATATTTCTTTGTTCTACTACAATAGCTTTATGATTATAATTATTGAATAATACATGACAACATATCCTATCATTTTGGACATAAAACATTTGGAATCTTTATTGCCAGAATTTCTTTTGCTTTCTTTCTTGCCATATTTTTTCTGCTTTCTTTCTTTTGTAGATGAAAACTTTTTTTCATAATAGTAAATAACATTAATATTCATTTCAACAGCATGCTGTGAAAAATAGTCTTAGTACAACACAAATATTTGCAAAAATTAAATGTAACCTTCCTCGCCTTATATAATTTTCCGAAAAAATCATTCCATTATCTGTTGCCTACTTTCAAAAACAATTTGGAAGACCTATTATAAAACTTAGGCTTTCGATTTTACAGAAACGTTTCTAAAATCAAAGGGCACTTTAAATGAGTAAATTACATAAAATTTGTTGATTTGCTTATTTTCTGATTGGTTATTTTCCTAAAGTTTCCAAAGATAAGAGATAATTTTCCAGAATGTTGGGTAATTGCGAAGTTATATTGGTTTATCATATCAGGCAAATTTTTCGTAATTAATAACAATATATACAATTTTGCGGCATAAATATTTTGTTAAATTATGCTTAAATTCAGATTCCGTGTTCGTATTCATATTCCATATCCAATATGAGACCATTCATTTTCTGAAAATCGCTCATTGACGCTATTTTACGAAACCAAAAAATAAAAGACAACTTTTATTTATTTGTTTCCGCTTTTTCAGTTTGCTCAACAGACGCAAGTCTGTTTTCAAAAAAAAAAAATCCTCCGAAACAAGTGTAAAATATGAAGTGTATTTCTGCTTCGTTGCATCTTGTTGTAGATATATCACTTTTACAGTGTGGTTTAAAAAAAGGTTTGCTTTAAGAGCAAGAAATATGTTATTTTTCAGAAAGACTTATGTTTGAAGAGAACTTTTGTCAGAAATGTTTCCAAATATTTATAAGAACTGTCTTCAAATTTCAGTTAAGTCGTAGTACAATATTCTTCTTCTTTTTTTTTCTTTTTTTGTGCAGCTATAACGGTCTAAATCGTAAACATTTCAACGGAGGAATAAAAAAGATGCTTTAATTAGCTTGCTCTAAATTAAAAGTGATAACGAATTTTAAAAGCATATTATTTTTCTTTTACGTTTATTTATAAATATCGTAACCAGATACAAAATAAAATAATTAGGTCAACTTTAAAATGTTATTTTTGCGGTAACATTTTTTAAGAAAAATTATTTTTTAAGTTATACACATTGACTTTAAAATTAGTAAATTGCTCTAATGTTCCTTCAGTTATGTCTCTTTTTTTATGTATTTCGACAAACCTCTTTTTTCTTACAGAGGAAAGGACTTCTTAAAAGTATCTTGAAAATGAAGAAAAATAACACAAAAATTATCAACATGCGAAAGAACGGCAATATTTAATCAAAAGGCAGTAAAAGAGATGTCACCACTTTGAGAGCACAAACAAAACTGAAAGAAAGTAGAATAAAAAGAGATCGAGAGAAGAAAATGTCCAGAAATGAGCCAATAAGAAAGATTGCGACAAAAAACTATCGCAAGTAGTTAATATGATCCGTGTTCAAATGAAACACATTGAACAGTTCTAGTAAGTGAAACATGAATAAAGGAAACACAAAACTATATGAAATAGAAAGAATAGTATATATTTAAACATCACACACATTTGTTTATAAAAAGTCCCCCATACGGTTAAGATTCGCAATCCCATTATTTGTGAAGACGTCGCACGCCGTCGGTGAAGAAAGATTTTGTTTGTTGCTTGAACGTTTAATTCACTTACCAAGTCACAAATGTTTCGCGAACGGTTTATCTTGACCGCAGTGTCGCATTCAGTGTATTGTTAACAACATTGCGCGCCTGACAAGGACACGGCAAATCCGTAGTTTTCTCGCTGCCGTTGCGGAACTTTCGCGACCAATCCGTAACTGTTGTCTTTGATAAACACTTTTCTCTCTATATAGCAACCATTCTCCGATGAAACTCAACAGGCTTGCATCCCTTTGCCGATAAAAACTGTATTACCGCGCAGTCTTATTTGGTCGCTCAGTCATATTTGGTATAAGTCTTGTTTGGACGGATTCGTAATCACTCCAGTCATCTTTAACGTACTGCCACCTTCAAACAACGAAAGCAGAATGACCGTTTTGCAACGCAATGCATGCTGCATACATATGACGTTACTTGCTCATGCAATTTTGCCACCTTAACCACCCAAAGCGCTTCAATTTGCACGCTTCAAACGGGTTTCATTTGAACGCGCCTAATACTAGTAATATCAGAACACAGGAATCACAGTAAGACGACAAAAGTTTACAGGGTGTCCCAGAGGTCTGGAAACGGTCGAATAACTCAAGGAATAAAAATGGGATTGAAAAACTTAAAATATGTGTTCAATATTTTTGAAAAATCTATTTAGGAACATCGAAGTTGTCCCCCTCCAACATCTGTCCCTGGGGGAAAGGGTGAGGGGGGCAACATTGAAATCTTAAAATATAACCCCCATTTCTTATTGAAGATTTGGATTCTACGGGAAAAAAATACGTAACTTTTGTATTTAACATTTTCTTCAGAAAATAGTAGATGGTGCTGTAATCAAGTAAAACGAAGTGAGAATCATTTCCATTGAAAAGTCTGGAAACGGTCGAATAATTCGAGAGATATACATCTGACTGAAACACGCAAAAATACGTGTTCAATATTTTAGAAAAAGGGCAACTTTGGTATACCTAAATAGATTTTTCTAAAATATTTAATGCGTATTTTTCCGTATTTCAATCCGATGTATATTTCTCGAGTTATTGGACCGTTTACAGGTTTTTTAATGGAAACGATTTTCACTCCATTTTACGCGATTACAGCGCCATCTACGATTTTCCAAAGAAAATGTTAACAAGTTACTTATTTTTTTCCCGTAGAATCCAAATCTGCAATAAAAAAGGGGTATTATTATTTAAGATTTCAAAGCTGCCCCCATTCCTCCCTAGGGGGTAGAGTTGGAAGGCAACTTTGATATCCCTAAATAGATCTTTCAAAAATGTTGAACTTATATTTTCCGTTTTTCAATCCGATGTATATTGCTCGAGATATTCAAACTTTTCGAACACTCTGTATAGAGAATAGGGCAAAATATAGAAATGAAAATTGGGGAGTAAATAAACAAAATAAATTGCAATTTTTGCAGCTAGTTCATCTGAACCAAAACATGGTATGTAAACCAAATAATTCAAAACTTTGTAAACCAAATAATTCAATTTGTATATTTGTAAAATATTTCCTTTAATAAATGTCCTTTACTTCGAAGAAATATTGTCAGGTTTCTCTCACAGGGGCAAGAGTTGAAAGCTATTCTTAAGGGATTAGCATGTTGTATGTATTGTATCTGTATCTATTGTGTACCGTTAGAGTCTGGTTTAAGAAAAATCTTAATCCGAAGGGTGGCGACTTGGACATAATGAAAGGTATTTCCATTGCAATGCGGTCTTTGATAGATAAGAAAGAGAGTGCACCCTTTTATTTAGGAAGACAGATCCGTCAAGAGGGAGGAAGGGTTGTCAAGGACCCTTGGAAACAGAGGAGAAACCCCGCAGAAAGGAGGGTGCTCTGGAGTTTACAAGAGAGAGAAAGATAGTTCTAACGTAGGAAGCGAAGGTGTAAGGTCGTTCAGAGTTGGAGCTCTGAGACCGGTGTTGAGTTCGGACGGAGCAGCGAAGTGTGAAGGTTGCTCGGGGAATGAGCGCTGAGAGCGGGTGTGAGATGAATAGAAATCTCAGTGTGGAATAAATGAACGTAGTATAACGGTACACGTAGAGCGTTTTCTGTAATTGTTTTGATTTAGTGTTAAACCGGATAATTTACATCCGAGTTTAAGTGTAAATAGTGTTAATAAATTGTTACTTTAACCTTAATTGAAAGAGTTAGGTTTTTCTTGAATATACATCAAGTATCGTGCCCGATATCACGTATTCATATCGGTGGTGGCAGCATATCAAAAGACCGGATTTATTTCAAAGTTGTGTGGACGGAGAAGTGGAATCCGACAATGTTGGCAGCGACGGGATTGAATCACCGAAGACCAGTGCCAGTTAACCGTGTTACAGAGAGTTTGTGCCGGATCGCCCAGCGGAAGTGTTCGTGCCCCATCGTTGTAGACTAGTGCCAGATAGCCGTGTTACAGAGAGTTTGTGCCGGATCGCCCAGCGGAAGTGTTTGTGCCCTATCATCGTAGACTAGTGCCAGCTAGCCTATCGTCATTACAGTGAAGTGAATTAGTGGTGGTGTTAGTGTAGTGTTGTGCGTAGTGTTTTTGTGCATTGTGAACCAAGGTGCAGTGATTGTGGCCCGAGAGTGCAAGATTTACCCTGTGGAAAAGTGAGCAGAGAATTGCAAAGCGAATAAAGTACGAGGTAAGGTGTGTTGATAATTTTACTCTACTGACATTCTCGAACCTACTTTTTTTTATTGTGTATAATTGACGATAATTTATGTGCAATATAATAATTGGTCTAAATCAAATGAGATATTAACAACCATTTTACACTATTGTTTTAAGAAAAGGATCTTATATTAATTACTAGAAGTGATTTTCTAATTGTTTTAAACGGATAAGATTAATGATTAAAATTAATGCATTGTGTTAATAGTTGGAAGGAATAATTGAAATTTCTTAAATTTAAATTATTATTAAAGTAATATTTAAATTAAGTGATATTGTTTGCTTTAAGTTTGAAATATTGATAGTAAATCAGGAAAGCAAATTTGTGTAGAATTTAAATTAAATTGAAATAACCTTCAAGGAAGAACTGAAGGCCCAGAGAAAAAAAAAGTGCTGTGATTTACTTTTTAATGTGAGAACTAATTTTGAAATTGAAATATTTTATTGAGATTAAATTTAGGAATTTATGTGTATTTCATGCAAATTTTTGTTAGGTGGATATTTTTATGTAGTGATTGGCATCAGTTTTTTATTCAAATTGCAACGTATCAGTATTATTGTGTAAATTGTATTTTATTATTTAATGGTATAAATTTAAAATCTGTATTGCATAATAGTAAAATTGAGATTATTGTTACTTTGTTATTGGAAGCAAATTGTGGGGTATCATTGTTTAAGGAAATTTATTATTGTATTATTACTTATTTGAAATATGTTATATAGTATAATATGTGGAGGTAACTTATGAGGGTAGGATTTGAGGAAGTATTAATTTGATATTGTGATTAAGCATTGTTGTAGGGTGGTGATAATTATCAGTAGAAGGTATGGCTTTCTTACTAAAAATAAAAAGGATGGATCTTCAGGCGATATGTGAAGAGTTAGGGATTGAAGTTTCGGAAGATGATACCAGGTTTAAGCTTAAGAAAAAGATAGTGGAGAGCGACGAATATGAAGAGGGAGCCGTTATGGAATTATCTAACACTATTGTTACGGAACGGTTAGAACAAGCAAAGTTAGAAAGGGAGTTAGACCGTGAGAAGTTAGATAGAGAAGAAAGGGCTGAAAAATTGAGATTGGAACATGAGTTAGAGTTGGAAAGGATAAAGATTCAAAGTTCGGCTAATAACGCTAATGGGACTAGAGAATCTAATCATGAGAGTAGCCTAGAGAAATTGATTAAAAGTGTTAAAACTTTGTCTATCAAAGTTCCAGAAGGGACTGAGGGATGGAATCTGTTTTTTTGCAGTTTAGAACGGGCATTCCAAACAAAAAATGTACCGGAAACCCATCAGGCCGAAATTCTGCTAAATATGTTAGGAGATAAGGCCGATAACTTGCTAATATACACTACTAGGGAACAAATTGAGAGTTATGAGAAGTTAAAGGAATTAGTTCTAAGGGAACACGAGCCGACACCGAAGGCGTGTTTGGAAAACTTTAAGAAGGCTAGAAGGAATCAAAATGAAACTCATGTATTATTTGTGTCATGTTTAATAGCAACGCGGGAAAATTACTGTAAGATTAGAGGTGCAGATACGTATGAGAATGTTAATCAGTTAATTGTCACGGATAAGCTGTTAACTACGTTAGACGAGGAAACCGCGACGCATGTTGGATTAACTCAGCACAGTAATTGGTTAGAAGTTTCTAAAATTGCTAAGGAATGTGATAATTTCTTCGATGCTAAACAAAAATCTTATGCGGTAACTTATAAGGGTTATAAAGGTAAAGAAAGGTATGTTAATAATGAAGATTCTAAAAGGGCAAAAGATGAGGGATTTAGTAGTAATTGGAGACAAAATGGGAATAATGAGGTTAGTCCATTTTTGGGTAGAAAACCGGAATATAAGAAGCCTAACGATGCGATGCCTACCTGCTTCAAGTGTGGTCAACGAGGACATGTTCAGCGATTTTGTACAAAAGGAAATAATGAGTGAAGTAATCAAATTAATAACCGACAAGAACCAAGGGCTAGTATCAATAATGTCTCAGTGCGAGGAATTAAAGAATTACCAAGGGGAGCGAGTATGGCAAGAATCGGAGCAAGAGGGAATTGGAGAACTAAAGTTATTGGAGAGAAGTTAAATAAGCTTGAGAAAGTGGAAGTTAGTGTAAATGGGAAGATAACAAAAGGATTAGTGGATTCTTGTTGCGAAATTAGCGTCGTTCATAAAGATTTAGTACCAGCAGAGAAACTAAGAGGGTCTGGTAGTATCTATTTACAAGGGATATTTGGTAAGGCAGTGAAATCGCCATTAATTCAGTTACCTTTAGCTATTCGAAAACGCGGAGAAACTAATGTAATTCATCAGGATGTACTTTGCGCGATAATTGATAATAGTAAGGAACAGGTAATTTTACATCCTGACGTGGCTAATGAATTGTCAGGGTTAAACAACGAGAAATCATTAAGAGAATCGGTAGAAAGGGAATGTAAGGAAGATAGTAGGAATAAAGTGAAAGAAGGGGAAAGGATTAGAAATGGTAATAATAACCGTTATGTCGTAGAAACAAGATCGGTAAAGTTGCAAAGTCATGAGAAGGAAAAAGACGAGATAGAGAAAAGTAAGATTAATCAAATTACGGTAAGTAGTTCAAATGTATTTCAGGAATCCCAAATGAGTTGTAAAGATTTAGAGAAAGCTTGGGAATTGGCTGAAAATGAGAAAGGGTCTTACTATGTTGTAAATGGGTTATTGTATCATAAAGAGAAATTAGTAGATGAAACTGTAGCGCAATTAGTATTACCTAAAGTTAGAAGGGAGTAAATTCTAAAACTAGCGCATACCTCCTTATATGGAGAACATCACGCGGTTAAGAAAATGTTAGAAAGAATCAAGCATTCATTTTATTGGGAAAATATGGTACAGGAAGCTAAAACGTTTTGCGAATCATGTGTAGAATGTCGTTTAACGAGGGAAATGAATGTGAGTAATAAGGAGAAAGAGGAAATATGTCGACCTGCGGTTATAGTTTAGTTAGGGGACGGAAGTAAGAAACTGGTGTATCAAGATGAAATGAGAGCATTTATGGCTAAAAATAAAGTAGTCGATATTGTCTTGGATAGTGACGGGGAGTTTGAAGACTGTAGGAAAGATCTGTTGTTAGACCGAGAACAACCGGAAAATAAAGACAGGAAGGGATTTGAGATAAAAGGGTTAACAAATATTCAAGTTGGGGACATAAAATCAATCGTAAGGAAAAATAAGGAATTATTTATGGGTCCTATCGAACTGGTAGAAATGGAGAAAAATCGGATTGGTCGCAAACCGGAGAGGGGTAAGATAAGGCAGAAATTGTACAATGTCTTTATTACGTACAAAGAGGACTTGGACAGGCAAGTGCCTGATTGGCTAGAGGAAAATTTAATTAGGACATCAGAGGGAGAAGTCAGCCATTCAAGCGGGTGCATTGCGGAAAGGGATGTACCAATTAAGTTAACGAGGAAGGACGGGAGGGAAAAGGTAGTTCCGCCTCCAGCAATCTCAGCCTAAGGACTGACATTGAAATGACATAATACTAGTGTAACTTTATTTTTTTTTGTGTATTTATAATTGTATGTGCATCCTGTGTTTATAAAAGTGTATTAGCATATTGTGTATTTTTTATGTAGTTATCACATTAGTATATGGTTCATTAGAGATGTCAGTAGTTAAATTTTCAGACACATTGAAATATTTATGTAATTGTAGTAATGAAGAAACCTATCAAGGAACTGTTGAACTCTTCTCAGACATTACATAGTTGGAGGAAAATTAGCCCCTAAAAGGCATATTTTCCGCTAAGGTGGGGGGTGTCAGGTTTCTCTCACAGGGGCAAGAGTTGAAAGCTCTTCTTAAGGGATTAGCATATTGTATGTATTGTATCTGTATCTATTGTGTACCGTTAGAGTCTGGTTTAAGAAAAATCTTAATCCGAAGGGTGGCGACTTGGACATAATGAAAGGTATTTCCATTGCAATGCGGTCTTTGATAGATAAGAAAGAAAGTGCACCCTTTTATTTAGGAAGACAGATCCGTCAAGAGGGAGGAAGGGTTGTCAAGTACCCTTGGAAACAGAGGAGAAACCCCGTAGAAAGGAGGGTGCTCTGGAGTTTACAAGAGAGAGAAAGATAGTTCTAACGTAGGAAGCGAAGGTGTAAGGTCGTTCAGAGTTGGAGCTCTGAGACCGGTGTTGAGTTCGGACGGAGCAGCGAAGTGTGAAGGTTGCTCGGGGAATGAGCGCTGAGAGCGGGTGTGAGATGAATATAAATCTCAGTGTGGAATAAATGAACGTAGTATAACGGTACACGTAGAGCGTTTTCTGTAATTGTTTTGATTTAGTGTTAAACCGGATAATTTACATCCGAGTTTAAGTGTAAATAGTGTTAATAAATTGTTACTTTAACCTTAATTGAAAGAGTTAGGTTTTTCTTGAATATACATCAAGTATCGTGCCCGATATCACGTATTCATATCGGTGGTGGCAGCATATCAAAAGACCGGATTTATTTCAAAGTTGTGTGGACGGAGAAGTGGAATCCGACAAATATGTTTATTGTAAAATAGATATGTTTTACTTATTTAAAAAAAAGTAATTTTCTTCTTTTTCTGCACTTTATATAAAGGTTCCTTAGTGAACGATTCCGTTTTGCTTGCGATCGCATATTTTGCAGTACTAATATTGTGGGAGAATGGGAAATCTATTTTATCTTTCTTTAACTTTCATATAGTTCAAGTGGATGTCCAGACTTTGGCTTTCAGGAGTATTTTGTGAAGATATATTAATTAGTTACTATTGTTGTATAGAATATATTGTGAGATATTAGCAAGTAACTTTGGATTTAGAACAGACCTCACCGAAGGGTATTTAGCGTCGGAAAAATATATACCATACTTTATTTCGCGCCATGTGGAGATTGTTTCGGAGATGACATTTTGAGTTGCAATTTCTTCAGATATAGAGTAAGAGGCTGCTAGTCTGGCCTATTTGGTAAGGTGAATACCTAAATTATAAGGCAAAATTATGTATGTGAGTATAGCTGACGTCATATAGAAGGTGGCAACAACTTGAATAAACAATTTATTTTATAGTCAAATTTTTAATTTTTTAATATCGCACAATTTCAATTTTTACACAGTCGGATAGAGAAGAAAAAAGTACACTTTCATGTGAATTTTCTTTTGAAAACTATCTCAATTTTCATATATATTATGATATTTTAAAGTAACTTTGAAGCATCAATTTATTTAAATCGTCTCAAAAATAAACTTGCGATCCAGTTACGTAAAGATTAAGTAATTTAAGTGCTTTTGCCGCTTCGATAAAAACAGTCATTTACGGCGCGCATTCTGTTCTAAACAAACTTATTTCCGAACGAATCTCCGGAACTTCTCCCAGCTGCCTATGGCATTCTATAGCAATGCCATAGACAGCGGGAATGGTCAGCGATATTTAAAAGCACTTAAACGTTTTTGTCGAAACCGCACTTAAACAATGTAAATAATTCTGCATTTGCTTATTTACGTGTAATATTCCGTAACTAAATTGCCAAACGAATTTAAAACAAAATCTATATATATATATATATATATACAGGGTGTCTCATAAATTGCGCCCAAACTCTGCACAGCCAGATTCCTCTTTGGGAGTACATAAAACATGCCCAAAGAACAGTACCTGTATGATCCATAGTTCACGATAAAAATACAAAAAAACAAAGTATGACGTCACAGCCGGTGCAAGGAAAAAACACCCTATTGGCTACATGAACAGCAGTATTTACATATCTTTCCAGACGGTAACGCTCAAAAAGTTCGCTGCGCATATCCCGTCATGCATGCGCGCGCGGTGGAATAACGTTAAACCGCCGTTGAAAAGGACTTAGCTGCTCGTCTGCATGCTGCTTGTACTTCGGTGGACATCGCGCTACTGCGACGTGTGCACTCATCCATATGCACAGCGGACACTTTGAACATCTGCCTTTATAATTTGCAAATACTACTGTTGATTTGTCAAATAAAGAGTTTTTAGTGTTTTGTTCATCTCACGAAACCCTATTACTCCCGCTCCGTTGTTTGTCTGATGTCACAGAGCTATTCTCAGAAACAATGTAACTTACAGAGTTGAAGCTTTGTGTATATAGCTGAATACCAGCTATGAAGAGCTCAAAACAATTAAAGGATATTTGAAGTTTTATATAAAATAAAGATATAAACGAATTTTTTTTTGCCGAAAATAGAAGAAGAGAATCACAAATGCAAATTTTTCTGGTTTTCAAACAGTGGAGTATGCAAATTTTGAGTTCGACGTCAAAAACGTCGCTTCAGCGGCAGCGAATGAAATTTGACTTTCAACTGGATAAAAGAGAATGAAGACAAGGATGATCGGCATTCAGTGATTGCTTTGTTTCGATGAGTACGATGTCTCAGCGAAGTCATTTTACAGATTCAGAAGCTTGGAGAATTGCTGGTAGGTTAGAAGGGGGCCAAACTCAAGCCGAAGTAGCGCAAGCCATTGGAGTGTCACAAAGTGTCATTTCCAGAATCTGGAACCGTTTTTTGGAGAGTGGATGTGCAGGCCGAAGACCAGGGCAAGGTCGTAGACGGGCAACAACGCCCAATGAAGATCGGTATTTAGCGTTAACAGCTCGGAGACACCGAAACATGAACGCTACTCTTCTCCAACAACACCTTCGCTCGGCTACAGGCACCACGATTTCAACTCAGACTCTCCGAAACCGGCTCCATGCTGTAGGTCTGTATGCTCGCCGACCGATGGTATGTGTTAGATTAACATCAAGGCATCGTCGCGACCGCAGGGAGTGGGCAACCGAGCATGTCAACTGGAGGAGAAATGAATGGAGCAATATTCTGTTTTCTGACGAGTCCCGTTTTTCTGTGCATCCGGATAATAGGCGTATTTTCATCTGGAGGGACCGTGGCAGTAGGAATAATCCTGCGTTCGTGCACGAAAGTGTCAGATTTGGCGGTGGATGAGTGTTGGTGTATGGTGGCATCTCCATTGACGGGCGCACTGACCTCTACATCATTCGAGATGGAGCTCTGACTGGTCGCCGATATAGGGATGAGATCCTCAGACCTATTGTAGTCCCTTACGCTGCAGCAATCGGAGATAACTTCATTTTAATGGACGATAACTGCAGGCCACGTCGTGCAAACCTGGTGGAGGATTTCCTTTTCGAGGAAGGAATCGTTCGAATGGAATGGCCAGCGTGTTCTCCAGACATGAATCCAATCGAGCACGTGTGGGACGCTCTAGGAAGACGAGTTTCTGGCCGCCAACAACCCCCACAAACTCTCCAAGAACTGGAAAGAGCTCTTCTGGAAGAGTGGGGCAGAATACCCCAACTCCTCATTAATAGCCTCATTGAGTCCATGGCTCAAAGGTGTTCAACGTTGCTGGCCGCCCGTGGAAACCATACCCCCTACTGAAAATGATTTTCTTTGAAGAAAACACCTTTTCTTATTCTTTTTTTCTCATATGCACAAATTGTGTTTTTTTCCTTTTGTACACAAATGCGCAATAAAATGCATTTTTTTCTGCCAAACATGTGTAATTTATTTTCATATAACCTACTATGTCTGTCGATCATGTATCAATCAGCTAAAAAGTTTCCCAGATACAAAATCCACCTAAAACTGCAATATCCTTCAATTGTTTTGAGCAGTGTATTACAATTTGAAAAATGTGTATTATTTTAATAAATAGAGATAAAAAACCGAAATTCTAACAGCCTTTTCCTATTAAATTTAAACTTTATTCGTTATAGCAGATGCCAAAAATTAAAAATCCACGATGAAATTCTTTTCACAATAATTAATTTTCTATCAGACGATTTCCACGTGAAAAATGAAAATTAAATAAAAAGTTTCACCAATTGAAAAAAAGATTATTATGAAATAAAAAGGATTGACGTCATAGTGGTAATAAAACGGAAATTTCAAAGATTTCTCAATAATACAAGGAGTATGAATATGTATTATGTACACAAAGCAGATTAATATCACGTCATTAGAGAATTAAAAAGAAAATCTGATGTCATATTGGAAGTTTAACGAATTTTTCAGATGTTTGAGAATAATACAAAGCGAGTATCAATATGAGTAATAGAGAATAGTAAATATATGAGTTTGAGAAACATATTGAATCATGATCAAAATCCGATTATCGAAATATTCGCATATTTTAACATTTTGAAGGTGTACAACATGTTTAATTTTGAAATTATTTTTTTATATCGCATTTAGTCTGCGTGACAGATGTTACGACAGAATATAATAGTCGGCTTCGCCCGTTTGGGTACTCGCTGATTTGGATACTCGAAAAAACGAAAAATAGACCAGTAAATTTTTACTTTATAAAAAAACAAAAAACATGAGGTTTTTTTTTTTTTTTTTTTGGTTGCTAAATGAAATTTATTTGGATTTATTAAAGAAAGGATAAAGTGTTTTGAAAGGAATATTAAACGAAATCCTTTGAGCGATCTTCGATCACACTTACCCACTTGTTTTTCTTGCACCGGCTGTGACGTCATACTTTGTTTTTCGTATTTTTTTCGTAAACTATGGATCGTACAGGTACAGTTCTTTGGGCATTTTTTATGTACTTCCAACGAGGAATCTGACTGTGCAGAGTTTGGCGATATTTATCGGACACCTTGTATAAATAGGTGTGTGTTGTGTCCCTATATTTCCCTTTGCAGTCACAAGTACCCAGCGCAGACCAGTTTTGTTTCTTTGTGGTAGGAGCCTTGAGTCCCCCATCGTGCACTATGGTGGTTGTATGTCGGTAGCTGTGCGGGTGTGGGAGATATGTTGCTTAAAAGTGGTCGACCTAGGGCATTTTCATATTTCGACCAAATTTTTATAAAAAATATTTGGAATCTTCTACAACGGAAATTGGTTCATTCAACTTAACATGAAGTAATTAAGATATAGATAACTAAGTAAGATGATTTCGCACCACCTACTCGTGGGAATTGTAACTGAACAATATTTAAATGCATGAGTAGCACGGGCTGCGATATCCTTTGCTGCCTACTTAGCTATATTCCCTTGTTGCCTGTTAAGTTATCCCTTGCTGCCCGTATCCGCTGCCTACGACGTTGCTATAGAATGTCATATGCAGCGGGGACAGGTGCCGCAGTTTCGTTCGGAAAGAGGTTTGTTTAGAACAGAATGCGCGCCGAAAATGAAATTTTTTATCGAAAACACAAAAGAAAGTTACTGATTTCCGGGCAATGCCGGACAGATCAGCTAGTACATTAATAAAACATGAATTTTACACACATTTTATCAAACTGCGTACTTAATTACTGAAATAATCAAAATAAAAATGTTTGCTATAAATGGTAAATTCTTTTGCGATTAACGACCGGCATGCAGCTGAAAGGGAAGTACCAAAATTACTTTTTATTGTAGTTGGTTGGTATTCTATGGAAATACACTAAATTAAAAAACAATATTCAAGTTTCAATTAAAGAATTTTCAATAAAAACTATCTTCACCTATTTTTTGTACAGCGGGTAGTATATCGGACAACTACCCGGGTTGCCCAAGTTACATTTCCCAGTTTCTATAATTCAGAATAAAGTGCCTTGATCTAAGTGATTCTATTAGGACTTTGAATTATCTTGTATTTGGAGTTTTAAGCTCAAATGAAAGAAACTGTAAGGACATTATGAGATGAATTAAGCACTTTATAAAACAAATTTGGGGAATATTCCCCCTCTTAGTTTTTCTTAATTGAGCTTAGTCTTCGAATTATCTGAATTAAGTCTATCCATTCCACTTTTTAAATTCCCTGATTATTCTTGAAATAAATATCTTGTGTTTGTTAAATCTTGTGACATTTCAGCGTCAAAGAGGCTATTAAGAATAATTAAATTAATATTTCGTAGCTGACCATTCACAGAGTTCCTATTTAAATATCAAAATAATTTTTATTTCGTTTATTTTATGAACTTGAATATATCAATAGATTTTGTTATAAAAACTGTTGTTTAAATCTCATTACTCTGTGAGAGTATGGGGGGAAGTGCAGAATTCGTGTACTGAAAGATTAATGTTATGAAATTTGTATTTTCATATCTTCTGTCATACATTCATAATCGCCTTTATGCCGTTAAAGATAATCGCAATTTTCCATGTATATATATCTTGTTGAGTTAAGAACGATGTTAATTTCTTTGTTAATTTTAATTATGAAATTTCGATCCACCGGAGAACAGTGAACAAAAAAATATATATTCAGTACATTCTTTAATACTTTTATACGTCTCATAAGAAACAAATATTACAAAGTATTCAAGTTTCTTAACTTTAAAACTTAAAATTGCATTCGATAGTAAAAAATGTATTCTCTAATACAGTTTTTTCAAATAAAAAATAGTACAAAATTTTACGGGCAAAATCATCAACATTTAAAAAAAAATTCTTTCGTATATTTATGAAATTCATACATAAATTTGTGATATTTATGTAAATGACTTATTGTCCTGCTCGTATTTTATTGGTATCAAATATATTTGAAACAATTAGTACCAAAATTGAAATAATTATTTTTGATTTCAACTAATGGAAATAAATCAAAAAGAGTTTCTTGAACGACTTGTCTGCCTCCCGATGAAAAAATAGTATATTTTAATTATAATATAGAAAATTTGAGTAGTTCGAAAATAAAAATTTCTATTTTTCTATTATAGTTTTCTTTATTAACAGAAGGCCTCAGGGAAAGATAATTTTTCTTTCAGATTTTCAAAGCATAGAAGAGTAAAAATCCAGTTTTGTTTACTCGAAGAACAAAATAAAATATTTAATTCCATATTTCTTGTTGAACTATTATTAAAAACACAAAAATCATATAATTGCATTATGAAAAAAAATGGTCCACTAAAAACGAAAAGGAAGGAAAAAATAACAAAAACTGACCAATTTTATAATTAAACAATAAGTAAAATAAAATTCAGTTAAAACGAGAAATTAGTCATTTTTCAACGAAAAAACATTCCTAATCAAATCCACATGTTTTAACAATCAGTTTTTTTTTTTTTTACGATTACTCTAATGTTATAAATTACAGCTGCTTGAAACAGAATCCTTAAAAGGAAAAACATAGTCATTTTTCTTTTACAAAATATAAAATATAATTCTAAATAACTATATTTTTAATATTTTACAAATAATAATGCATATCAAAGATTCTAGCATATCCAACTTACAAAAGAAATAAATTACACTTTTCATGAAAATAGCTTTCAGCATGTTTCCTCTTTTGTTTGTAATATCAGTTAGTTTGCATGTCTATTTACAGAATCTATTCTTTGAAGCATTTTTGAAGAATATTATTAATTTTCAAACACAAACAGACACACACACAAAAAGATCATGCTTTCATGAAAAGTGTTTTTAAGTTAATTTTTAAAGTCAGTTGTCTGTCTAATCAATTGTCCCTGTGCTCTCTAACAATTTTTAATTTAATTTAATTATTTTTATTTTTTTATGATTTAAAACCCCAATTTTAAATTTATTTCTTTGTTTGCTTATGCAATAATAATTTGCTTTGTCCTAGTTTAACACAAACAATTTATCATCAACACTAATGAAGAAGCTGTAATATATTTTACTTTCCTAAACGGTATTAAAATTATTTATTAGATTGTAAGAAAAACTGACCGATTTAATTTCCGTGTATTCAAAGAGAAAAAAATTTGGGAGAAAATAAACTTTGCTTCATATGGAAAAAAAGATAACTAATGCTCAAATTTCCAAATTAAAAATGCCGTAAATTATAAAAATAGCTAGATCAGATAGTATATAAAGAGTTTTTTTTTTTCAAATTTATTTTTTTATGGAATAAGAAATATGTTTCTTGAAGATTTATTGTAAAACTGTTTTCGCTTTAAAATTAGTATGTTATTCTTTGTTTGATTTGGAAAAGTAATTAATTACTTGAATTTCCTGTTAAAATGTTTACTTTTGGCAAAAACACCATTTCACAATAGTTAAGACAAAACTTTTTAATATTTATATCTAAAAAATCACGATTAGTTTTACTTTTTTTATTTTTTATTTGTATTTTCTTTACTATGCAAATATTGTTAATTGTGCATAGAATTGTCCGTGAAATTACTCTTATTTATTCTATTAAAGCAAGATTTTCCCCCTAGGATTCCTTATGGCTCCACTAGCGTCTGTGAGGTTTTCTTCTCAAAACTGTTAGACTGTAGTGCTGGGCTCGAACCCATGTCACGCACGTGGGACTAACCGTTCAGAGTTGTGATGACTTCCTAGTATGAAATCCAAATCTTGCCTCTAGTAGGGAAACAACCGTTTTCCATTCATGAATACCTTCTACATGATATACTTCAGAAAAGTGAAATCGGGAGGATTTACCAGCTATTTATAACAAAAGAGTTCCCTTTCTCTCCATAGATTACTACATATTTGTTCTCAAAGCTGGCAAAAGGACTCCGGATTGGAATGTTTCAAACGAAAGGACCCCCTTTTTTGTCAAGGATCAACTATTGTACATTTTTATAGAATAGTGGAACTGGAGCTATCACAGGAGATTTCCGTGTTTGTTTTTTCGGACCTTGCTTATCTTTCGTAAATATGGGATAAGAACCCCACGCAATGTACCCCCACCGCTTTACTCGGTATATATCCCACGTGCAAAGAATCAACCAAAAAAAACCTTATGTAAGTTTTAAAACAAACAAATTATAAATGGGTCATTCCATGCAAAATGAGCAAAATTTAAAAAAAAAAGTTGTGGCCACATAGTAACCGAGTTTAATATGGTACACAGATTCAATTCACATTTAAATAGAGCTATTCAAAATATCTTGACAAAAAATAAAATATTTTGGAAGTTCTGGACATTTTAAAAACTTGTGACATAGAATGGCTTGTATGGAATCGTTCAAAGTTGCAAGTTTAAAGTTCCGTATCTTGAAAATTATTTAACATAAATCAAATTTTTTCATAATATTGTAACCCATGGACAGTTATTATCATATTTATTTAGTAATAATAATTTCGTAACACCATGGTTAACCTTAAATTGGTTGTAAAAATTGAAATATTGAAAATTTTGAGAAAATTAAAAGCGTTAAAAAAAAATCGAAGAAATTTAAAAACATGTGTGAAATTGATGTACGATGTAATGTTACATATGAAAACCAAATTTCTCAAATTTGGAAGTTGCCATTTATTTTCTTCATCTTCAAAATAGCTTAGAAACTTTTAAAAAAAATTACAAAATCACAATTTTTCCTCTTATGTATACTTCAAAAATCAAATGAAGGAAAAACGTGACATTAACAATATTGCAAAAGCATAAAGTTCAAAAAGCCCATGATATGCTGAAAAAATTCAAGATTGCCTTTTGATTCCTTATATAAGAGAAATAAGTTCAAAAAGTTAATATTTGTTATGTGCTTTGGGCTATTTCACTTCAAATATCTGCGCCTTTCCATGCGTTTCTGCTATCTTGGAAAAAAAATATGTAGTGCTGCCTACTTATCCGGAGCCTTGATTAGTATTAATTGTTTGCCCCGTTTAAATCAATAATTTATTCTACTCTAATTTAAAATATTGTTGAGGAAAAATAAACTGAAGGTAAGAATGGAAATTTCTATATTTAAAATATACACTTTTATCTATAACGTCAAATAATTAAAAAAATTTAGGATGTTTCCTTCGTATTCAAACAAGTAATAGAAATGTTGAATTTTTTCCCTCAAAATTTTTCATTATTTATTTTTTTTCTCATTAAGGAATAAAAAGGCAAGAATCAAAGTTTCTATACTTAAAATATATACTTTTATCTATAACGTCAAACAATTTTAAAATTGTAAGACCTTTCCTTCTTGTTTAAACAAATAATAGAAATATTGCATTTTCCTCTCAATTTTTCATTATTTTTTTTCTCATTATGGAATAAAATGACAGTTACTAAATCACTCCAATCTGTTACTTATTATTCATTCTTAATTATAAATAATTTTTGATATAGTCTTTCCACTCCTACGGCTAATAATGAAAATTGAAATTTCAAGCATGTAGACACAACCTCGATCTTATATCAACTTTTAATGCAAGTTTTAATACTTAAATAAACAATCCTGAAATCTGTTATTTTACATTTACTCATAAATAAATATGATCTACTTATATGCTGATTTTCATTAAAATCTATGACATGTCAGCCACAGCTGATTTGCTCATTTTGCATGGAATGACCCAAAAAGCAGTAACTTTCGTGCCATATTCGTCCAAATAAGAGGACACAAAAAATAGCAGATGAAAGATAAGCAAACAAATCATGTTTTACATTCTAACAAAATTTGCAAGGTACCTCGAAAAAAAAAATTTCAAATAAAACAAAATTGTCAAAATCAATGAATCAAATTCAATGTTAAAAAATAACGGCATTAATATGTATACATGTCTATATTACACTGCTCAAAACAATTAAAGGATATTTGAAGTTTTATATAAAATAAAGATATAAACGAAATTTTTTTTGCCGAAAATAGAAGAGGAGAATCACAAATGCAAATTTTTCTGGTTTTCAAACTGTGGAGTATGCAAATTTTGAGTTCGACGTCAAAAACGTCGCTTCAGCGGCAGCGAATGAAATTTGACTTTCAACTCGATAAAAGAGAATGAAGACAAGGATGATCGGCATTCAGTGATTGCTTTGTTTCGATGAGTACGATGTCTCAGCGAAGTCATTTGACAGATTCAGAAGCTTGGAGAATTGTTGGTAGGTTAGAAGGGGGCCAAACTCAAGCCGAAGTAGCGCAAGCCATTGGAGTGTCACAAAGTGTCATTTCCAGGATCTGGAACCGTTTTTTGGAGAGTGGATGTGCAGGCCGAAGACCAGGGCAAGGTCGTAGACGGGCAACAACGCCCAATGAAGATCGGTATTTAGCGTTAACAGCTCGGAGACACCGAAACATGAACGCTACTCTTCTCCAACAACACCTTCGCTCGGCTACAGGCACCACGATTTCAACTCAGACTGTCCGAAACTGGCTCCATGCTGTAGGTCTGTATGCTCGCCGACCGATGGTGTGTGTTAGATTAACATCAAGGCATCGTCGCGACCGCAGGGAGTGGGCAACCGAGCATGTCAACTGGAGGAGAAATGAATGGAGCAATATTCTGTTTTCTGACGAGTCCCGTTTTTCTGTGCATCCGGATAATAGGCGTATTTTCATCTGGAGGGACCGTGGCAGTAGGAATAATCCTGCGTTCGTGCACGAAAGTGTCAGATTTGGCGGTGGATGAGTGTTGGTGTATGGTGGCATCTCCATTGACGGGCGCACTGACCTCTACATCATTCGAGATGGAGCTCTGACTGGTCGCCGATATAGGGATGAGATCCTCAGACCTATTGTAGTCCCTTACGCTGCAGCAATCGGAGATAACTTCATTTTAATGGACGATAACTGCAGGCCACATCGTGCAAACCTGGTGGAGGATTTCCTTTTCGAGGAAGGAATCATTCTAATGGAATGGCCAGCGTGTTCTCCAGACATGAATCCAATTGAGCACGTTTGGGACGCTCTAGGAAGACGAGTTTCTGGCCGCCAACAACCCCCACAAACTCTCCAAGAACTGGAAAGAGCTCTTCTGGAAGAGTGGGGCAGAATACCCCAACTCGTCATTAATAGCCTCATTGAGTCCATACCTCAAAGGTGTTCAACGTTGCTGGCCGCCCGTGGAAACCATACCCCCTACTGTAAATGATTTTCTTTGAAGAAAACACCTTTTCTTATTCTTTTTTTCTCATATGCACAAATTGTGTTTTTTTCCTTTTGTACACAAATGCGCAATAAAATGCATTTTTTTTCTGCCAAACATGTGTAATTTATTCTCATATAACCTACTATGTCTGTCGACCATGTATCAATCAGCTAAAAAGTTTCCCAGATACAAAATCCACCTAAAAGTGCAATATCCTATAATTGTTTTGAGCAGTGTATAAAGCAAAACATGTCCATGAATAACGCTGATGTCATATGGATGGTGGCAAAACCAAACAAATAAAATTTTGGATATACTGGATATTCTTTAACTTCTAAACAAAGCACAGTTTAAATTTTTATACAATCGAATAGGAATAAAAATATTCTTTCAAATGCAATATATTTTTTAATTCTGTATCTAAATTTACTATGTTTGTTTTGTTTTAAAATCATTTTCTAGCATGATTTTTTTTTAAATCTATCTCTATCGCGTGCAGCCCGAGTAGTAAAGATTAACCTGTTTGCAACTAAGACAACATAAATAATTCAGTGTTTGATTCCGGCTAATATTACATAACAAAATTAAAACTGCTTCAATAAATAAATAAATGTAATTAAAACGTAAATTCAACAGCCATATAAGTACGCGCTAATTTTTAATATAAAAATGTTTATTGGTGTTTTTAGTGTGCAGTCTAAAAACATGTTAAACATAAAAGATCTATTAGAGTTTACAATTTAAAAATGGTTTTTACTTATGTTCTGTAACCCAGGAATCCCGGGTTGGATTCCCCAAAAAATTCTAAATACGATACTTTGTCCTGTCTATTACATTTATTATTATTAAATTTCTATTATAATTATTAAATTTATAGAATAATTATATTTTTTATGCACTTCAAAGAAAGATTTTTTTTATAATGCATGTATACATATTAATGTTTATTTCCGCTTAACTTTAGTACGAATGCAGATCTTTTGAGATATTTTTTTTCCTTGAAAGGCCCTTTCATGTAAGTGGTATCTTGGAAATTTCATCAATATATATATATATAAAGAGATTTGTTCCTTTAATAATAAAAGGAACAAATCTCTTAATAAACATTTTTATATGAAAAATTAGCACGTAGTTACATGTTTGTTTAATTTACGTTTAATTTATATTTTTATTTATTGAATAATATTTAATTTTGGTATGGAATATTAGCTGGAACCAAACACTGAATTATTTATATTGTATTAGGTGCAAACGGGTTAATCTTTACTACTCGGGCTGCACGCGATAGAGATAGTTTTTTTCTTAAATCATGCTTGAAAATGGTTTTAAAACAAAACAAAAATAGTAAATTTAGATACAGTATTCAAAAACATTGCATTTAAATAACGCAATTTGAATTCCTGGTCCACGGCATAAAAATTTAAATTGTAGATATTCAGAAGTTAAAGAAATTCCAGTAAAAGCGAAAATTTTATTGGTTTTGTTTTGCCACTGTCCATATGACATCAACGTTATTGACGGACATGTTCTGCTTTATAATATAGACATGTATACATATTAATATTTGTTATTTTTTAACATTGAATTTGATTCACTGATTTTGAATTTTTTTTTTTAATTTAAAAGCGTTTTATTTATTTATTTATTTATTTATTTATTTATTTATTATTATTATTATTAAAGGAAGGGATCAATTTATATATATTTTGATGAAATTTTCATGATACCATTTGTAGAAAAGGGCCTTTCAAGGAAAAAAATATCTCAAAAGAGGTACATTCGTACTAAAGTTAAGCGGAAATAAACATTAATATGTATACATGAGTTATAAAAAAAATTCTTTCTTTGAAGTTCATAAAAAAATATAATTTTTGTAATGTTAACTATAATTTAATGAAAAGGTCAAAGTATTCAATTTAGAAAATGTTTGTTCATAGTTTCCAACCTCCCTATTTGTAAGTAACAGGATTTTTTTACTGAAATAGTCGCTTTGTATATTTTCAAAATTTTTGCGATTACATAAAATTAACATTTTTACGAAATATTCGTATAAAAATTTAGGAAGATAGCAACTATATATGTTACATTGTAAATGTAAGACATTTAAATAGTTTGCGAGCACAACAAAATCAGAAATGTCGTTGTAATCTCTTTTATTTATTTCCTTTTAACATGATTTTACAGAAAACACTCCTTTCAAAGATAAAACGTCCGTCTTTTCGTTTTCTTATTCGAGGTTTTTCACTTATTTATTTGAATCAGATATCTAGAATAGAAAATAGTTTTAACGTAGCAAACGACAGGATAAAGTATCAATCCTAGAAATGGTTCTGGATGCGAAATAATGCACCAAAATATATTTAGCTACATAAAATTCCACAATATATTTTCCTGATATATTTTTTATTTATCTATTGAGAGTTATTTTCTATTTCTGTAAAATGATGAACTAGGCATGTAAAATAAAATTGCAGAATATGAAATGAGTCGATATGTAAATACTAATCAACCTTATGCTTAGTTAAAAAAAGGATGCGTTTACATTTTCCTATTTTAATGCTCGCACATTTCTCACAAGTAACGTATGTGTAAATGTCTTCTAGTTCCTCAGTTTTTTAAGATTTTCAAAACAGAACTGAAAAGTGTTTATGGATTCGGTTTGTCTAGTCAACTATATGTGCTCTAACTGTCGTAACTATAATTTAATACTCGTGTTGCAATGTAATTTTTATATGTTATTGATGTTTAATATAGTATGTTCGGTATTGGAAATGAAGTTATTTATTGTTTGTTTATTTTTTTCATTTATTGTTCGTTTACATGGCTACGCAAAAAAATTACGTTACATTGTGGTGTATTAGGTAAAATCGTTTGCAATGCAAATTATTAATGTTACGTTAAGTCAAAGATAATGAGACTGATATGCGTCACTGAGATGGAATGCAACATGACTTCTCTGTGATATACAGAAAGTAGCATTAAGGTTACGTTTACAGGGCAGCTCAAAAAAATTCTTTAGGTAATTCTCTATTATCCCGTCGACCACTTTTCATAACAAAAAAATATCGCCAAACTATTAAACGCCAAAAATGCAGTTCCATTTACTTGATGTCAGAAGCATTATACGTGTTTGTTATGTCATCAAGTGGTTTTTAATTCGACATTTGCGTGTATTTTTCATTATGTTTTACTGATTTATTAGTTATTTCATTAATTAAAACAACAGTTGTGTCCTTAAATTCTTATATTTTATTTATTTATTTATTTTGATATTCCAATGACAACGTTCTCCCGTTTATTTGGCATTACAGTTTGGCGATAGTTTCTTGTTATGAAAAGTGGTCGACGGGATAATAGAGAAGTACCTTTCTTTACATTATAATCTGCGAGGAAAAATCTTTTGAAGTGCATTTTAATGATGTTATATAATCTCAAACAGGATAAATGAAAAATGATCACCATGGAGCGCTACAATATGTTTTCTGTGCCATGGTCCCGTTCTTTCGGTCGTAGGGGAAAGACGCGTTTAGTAGGTGCTCCCGCAATCCACAATGCAAGGCTAGGCGCCCTCCCTAGATCCGCAGGCCTGGATCCCTGTGTCATTCCTGAAAGATGAACATCTTAGCTACATTTAAGGAGGTAAGCAGCATGCTTCTCGGACAATTATTAATTGTTCTTTGAGGTTTTTTTTTTTTTTTTTTTTCTCCCTATTACATCTGTTTGCCGGTACTTGCAACTGCCATCTCTTAAAATTGCTACTAAGGCTTGTCAATCTTTGCTACTAAGGTTTGTCAATCTTAATTTTAAAGTTTGTTTAACTTTGTTTTCTGGCAAATAAATTTTTATTTATTCTTTTTTCTATTCAACAAATGCTTAATTATATGGTAAAAATGTTTACTTTTGCTAGGTTATATATATTTCTGGTGTTGCATAGTATTTACTTGTAAATTAGGGTACAGGGCTTTTCAGAAATATTTCTGTCATTACCTTTTTCAAATTTTTAATGTATGTTATTTGCATTGTTTAACTTTGATTTCTGGCAATAAATATTAATTTTTTTTTTCCAACAAATGCTTAATTTTATGATAAATGTTCACTTTTGCTAAGTTATATATATTTCTGGTGTTGCATAGTGTTTACTTGTAAATTAGAGTACAGGGCTTTTCAGAAATATCTCTGTCATTACCTTTTTCAAATTTTTAATGTGTGTTTTTTGCATTGTTTAACTTTGATTTCTGGGGGAAAAAAAAAAAAAAAATTTTTCAACAAATTCTTAATTCTATGGTAAAAATGCTCACTTTTGCTAAGTTATATATATTTCTGGTGTTGCATAGTGTTTATTTGTAAATTAGAGTGACAAGGACTCCGAGAAAATCTTTTTTTTTTCTGTTATGCAATGTTTACTTTACTAAATTCAGCGTTTAATGTCCTTTCTTCTTAAATAATTAACTTTTTTTTCAGTGTTTATTTATTCAAACTTGTAGTCTTTGTGTACCATTTTGTACGTACTTTTCAGAAATATTTCTGTCATTACCTTTTTTCAAATTTTTTATGTGTCTTATTTGCAATCAACAAAATATTTTTTATCTTTTTTTTTTTTTTTTTTTTTTTTTTTTTTTTTTTTAATACTCTCTGTTTACTCTTTCGGGCACATTTTGTCTGACTTTTTTCTCGGGTTCCAAGCACTCTCAAAGTTATTTCTAATGTCTATTAAAGCTTATCTCCTACATATGTGATAAAGTAACTAATAAGCTTACGGAAAATATAAGTTTCAAGTTCTTGCGATTATTTATTGACATTATATGATCTTTCAAACACATTTTCTGACATAATTTCTTACTATCAGTAATTTCAAAGCTTTAATCAGTCCCCGATTGGGGTCTCACGTATTGTTTGCTCTTATTTAGTCCTTTATTTGTATTTGTTTCTTTATTTACCTCTTTTTTGAGTCTGTTACCATTAATTTGCCTTTTATTTATTTATTTATTTGTTTTCTTTTTCCCTTTTCCTCTCTTGAACAAACATATACCCTCCCCGTCAAAACTGCTTTTCACTTTTGGCACGGTGCCAAGTTAATATTTGTCATTTTCTACAACGTGGGTAGTTTAAGCGGGGGGATTTTCAATGTAGGGGTCGAGGAATGCAGGCAGTGGGCAGGGTCTATAGATATATCTACTGACCTTGGGCAGTGGGTACTGTGTTAAGGCGTAACCCTCGAGACACAAGGCCGTGACACTCCCTAAAAGATAAAGGGGGTAGGCAATGTACCCGTCCGCGAAATTTTAGAATGGAGGGCCAAAAACACAGTCACGTCAAATGCAGCCATCTCATTGGTTACTGTAGTCACATGGTCTTCCGAGCTCAATATTCTTGGCGATAAATTGAGGTCGCCAAATCGTCTAATCTGTGGCCCAGTCCGCGTGCTAACGCAAAGAAGATTCAGTTCAACTTGTCATCTATTTACGTGAAGCGCAAGTTATTATAGATTTATAAAACATTTCTATCACACATTATACTAGTTATGAAAGAACCACAAACCTTCAAATTAGTTCTTAAAGTTTTGGCATGTTGTTCTGTAGCGTCTCTAGTGTTTACAGCTTATAATTGATATAGTTTTGCCATGTCGTACTTGATTTTGTTCCTGTCCGACATCACGATTCAAAAGTATTTCAGGGGATTCTCAATTAAAAGTAAGTAGATGAATTTTAACATTAATGAATAATATATTATTGGATTTTAAACGTATTTTGAGTTGTGATTTATTATCTGTTTTCGTAAAATGTATTCGTTTCCGTTTTTCAGGATCTTTTACCAGTGTCTTTTGATTATAATTTATGCGATATTGAAACAACTGAAGATGGATTCGTTGCTCGATTTCGAATAAGATTTCAAAAGAGATTGCTTTCTCTTCAAATACATCGTTTCGTACAGATAAAGTTTATAGTAGGCAGGGGTGTACAAAGTAAGCCAACACTTTTATATGTAATGTTCATTTCATTTAAAAAAAAATAATGTAAATGTATTTTAATTTTGAAATGCATGTATTTCTTTTTAAATGCATATTTCACATTTAAATTAAGAATATTTTAATAACTACCTCATCATTACATTTAACCTTGGTGGTACTGTTCATTGTTTAATAACTCATCTCAAAATTAACCCTTTTTTAGACATACAATTTTTTTTTTTCATATTCATTGATCTCAAAACGATAATTTTAAAAGTTTTATATCTTATTCACAGGGATAGTTGATTTCAATAGCCTTGATTCACTTAACTGAAAAATAATCATAAATACTTTATGCATATATTTGTGTATTGAGATTATTATTATTTTTTAAATTGTGTGGTTTAATCAAAATGTAAATAAAAAGTTGAAGCATTTATATCTTGTTCACAAGGGTAGTTGATTTGCATTACCTTGTTTCACTTCCTTAGAAAATAATCAATAATTTTACTCAATAATACTTATGTGTATATTTTTGTATTGTAATTTTTTTTTCTTAATTGTATGGTTTTATCAAGAGGTTTAAGTAAACAACAAGTAAGGGAACGGAATTTATTGATATTACTAATTTATACAAACAGAGTTAAATGGCATAAATAAAAAAGTTTAAGTTTATCCTGAAATGTATTTTATGCTATACAATAGATAAATAAGCTAGAAATGTGTTTTTACATACTTTAAATCCAATGTTTTTCTCATCATTACAACCAAGTCATCTTATCCAAAATTTTAAAATGGCTACCAAGTATAATAATATAGCAACAAATGTTTTGTTATTCATGGAAAGCACCTGAAACAAACTATTTTGGCAAAACAATTACAATATGTATGTATTTTATTTATATAAATTTATTTTTGAAACCTACCTGTTTTACATTATTACCTGACACTATAATAAAAAAAATAATTGAGAGGGGTTCTATCTTGTCTTTGCAATTAAAAAGATTTTTTTTGTTGTTGAGTATAAATAATAAAATCATGATTTCTCTTATTTTAATGCATAATTTAACATATATAAATTATAAATGCTAATATTATATATTTGAAATTAAGAAAAAGGTAGAATATTCAATAAAATATCCATTAATCATAATAAATTTATTTATTTACTTTCCCATTGATCATTTATAACATATAAAATTAGTTGCCAAACAATGTAATTTAATTTTTTAAATAAAATATCTAAATAATCAGTAACTTTGTTGGTAAGACTTTTAACAATGATTTAGTTATTTCTGGCTTATATATTTCTTTTTTTTTTTTTCTGTTACTTTTTTTTTTAATTTCTTGTATAACAATTGGTATAAAGTAAGCATAAAGCTGAAGGTTACATATTTTGCTTTTTTTTATCATTAATTTATCAAATTAAATTAATTGTTAATGAACTTAATATTATAAATAGTTTTATAGCACTATACTGTTTTAATGTCAAATGCTCCATGAAAAAAAATGCATATAAAGTTATCAAATAAAGTAAATAAAAGAATTGCTATTGGTTTGTTAAGCCTAACAGTGTAAATATACACTGTACTACACATAAGTTTTTTGGCTATAATATATTAATTTTATGCTATTTTGTATTAAAAAGAATGCAGAAAATCCATCCTGAAAAGTATTTTGTGCTATATAATAGATAAATAAGCTGAAAATGTGTTTTTACATACTTTAAATCCAATGTTTTTCTCATCATTACAACCAAATCATCTTGTCCAAAATTTTAAAATGGCTACCAAGTATAATAATATAGCAACAAATGTTTTGTTATTCATGGAAAGCTGATACCTGTAGCAAACTATTTTGGCAAAACAATTACAATATATATGTATTTTATTTATATAAATTTATTTTTGAAACCTACCTGTTTTACATAATTACCTGACACTATAATAAAAAAAATAATTGAGAGGGGTTCTGTCTTGTCTTTGCAATTTAAAAGATTTTTTTTTTGTTGAGTATAAATAATAAAATCATGATTTCTCTTATTTTAATGCGTAATTTAACATTTATAAATACTAATATTATATATTTGAAGTTAAGAAAAAAAGAGAGAATAATCAATAAATTATTCATTAATCATAATAAACTTACCGTATATACTCGTGTATAAGCCGACCCCCAAATTCGAGATGAAAAGAGATTTAATACCAATAATTTACAATGGTTTTCTCCGTCTTAAATAATTTAGAAATAAATGAGGTTAAACAAGTTGTAGAAAACCACTTTGGGAACAGATGTGTTACACTCGCGCTAAAATGTAAACAAAAGATTGGCGACTGTTTGGTTGGCGCGATTTCCAAGACTGCGCCAAACGAATAACTTAATACAATGGCTAGGTTGCCATTAAAGGAAAAATCCCCTAAATTTGCCGACTTTTTTCTTTTTTTTAACCAATTAATTTTTTTTTTTTTTTTTTTTTTTTTTTTTTTTTTTTTTAGCGTGAGTAAAGCATCTAAGCCCCACTTTGAATTATTGGTATTAAACGTGTTTTTGTCTCGAATTTGGGGGTCGGCTTATACACGAGTATATACGGTACTTATTTACTTTCCCATCAGTCATTTATATCAAATAAAATCAGTCTCCAAACAATGTAATTTAAATTTTTAAACAAAATATCTAAATAATCAATAACTTTGTTGGTAAGTCAGACTTTTAACTATGATTTAGTTATTATTATTTATGTACATATTTCTTTCTTGCTACTTTTTAAATTTCTTCTATAACAATAGGTATAAAGTTGTAAGCATAAATCTGAAGGTTGCATGGTTTGCTTTTTTTATTATTAATTGTTAATGAACTTAATGTAATATAAATAGTTTTATATTATATAAATATAAAACATATTTTATAAATATAAAACTTAATATAAAGCACTATACTGTTTTAATATCATTTGTTCCATGAAAAAATGCATATAAAGTTATCAAATAAAGTAAATAAAAGAAGGTACTTTTCGGTTAGCCGGGCGCCAGTGATATATATACATATATAAATACATATGTATATACACATATATGTATATTTCTACATACATATATGTATATATATGTGTATCTATATTTATGTATACGTAGATATGTGTGTGTGTGTATATATATTCATGTATATATATATCACTGGCGCCCGGCTAACCGAAAAGTACCTAAAAGAATTGCTATTGGTTTGTTAAGCCTAACAATGTAAATATTTTACCACACATTAGGTTTTTTAAAAACACCAATTAAAATAATTTAAGACAGACATGAGTACACATAAAATAAAAATTTATAAAAAAATATATTATATTTTCCTGAATCTTCTACAGTTGCATCAAATAGCGATAACTGGGTCTTGAATATTTCGTCTAAAAGTTTATCAGTGTCGGAATCTGCTTTGCTTAATAAAGGCTTGAACTACTCTCTGGGTTCTACGAAATTAGATACTCCCGATTTACTTGCTTCTGCTGAATCCGCTATTATGGGTTCTTGCCCATCGGTAAGGCATGATATTAGACGTGCTATTTCTGCATCGATCTTAAAGTCTAATTACTCCACTCCTGCTGGTGCTGATGATTCTTTGCGTATTATCAAGAGACTGAGATTGGACAATTCGATTGTAATTACGAGAGCTGATAAAGGTAGAACTACTGTTGTGATGGATAGGGATGCTTATGATTCAAAGGCTCATGAACTACTTGATGATGTTAATACATATTCGGTACTTAAGAAAGACAAAACTCCTTCCATTCAACGTAAGATGAACATTATCATTTCCAAATTTGAAAAACTTAAGAAAATCCCCCCTAACTCTGCTTCGAAATTGAAATGTTACACCGGTCTTGTCCCTCGCTTTTATGGGTTACCAAAGATTCATAAACCATCTATCCCACTCCGCCCCATTATTGATTTTTCTAAATCCCCTTTTTATAATCTTTCTCGTTACTTATCCGCGCTTCTTAAACCTCTTACGCTTAACTCCAGTTATAGTCTTAATTCACCTTACAAATTTCTCGATGATTTACAGAGTTTTGTTTTCCCTACCGGTTATATCATGGCTTCCCTTGATGTTGTTTCGCTGTTTACTTCAATCCCTTTCGATCTGGTTTGTAAAGTAATTAAAGATATCTGGCCCACTCCGACACAACCTACTGATTTTAATGTCGATGAGATTGTTGAATTAGTTAGTTTTTGTTTGACCTCAAACTGTTTTATATTTAATAATTGTTTTTATAGTCAAATTTCTGGTACCGCTATGGGGTCCCCCCTCTCTGTTGTAATTGCTGAACTTGTAATGCAGAATATTGAAAATAAGATTAATTCTGAACTTGGTTCACGTATTCTTTTTTGGAGACGTTATGTTGATGACATTTTTTTGATAGTGAAAGAAGCTGATTTAAATAATATTCTCACGATTTCTAACTCTATTGGTGACCCTATTAAGTTTACTGTTGAAATTGAAAATAATGCTGAATTACCATTTCTCGACATTCTAGTCCGTAGACACATTGCTGATACCTCTCAATCTATCACCACTACTGTTTACAGAAAACCTACATCTACTGGTCAATATACTAATTTCAATTCAATTTGCCCTTTCAGCCATAAAATAGCCGTTATTAAGACTTTAGCCTTCAGGGCCATTAGATATTGCAGTTCCAGTAATGATTTTGAAATTGAGAAGTGTAAAATTTATCGCGATTTGGTTAATAATAGCTATCCTATAGGTCTTGTTAAAAAAAAATCTTTAAAAATACTTTAAATTTTGTGAATTCTACTCCCCCCCCTTTTCAACGTAGTAAACCAAACTCTTTTATCTGTATCCCTTATTATAAGAACATTTCTGAAAAAATTTCTGGCATTCTAAAATCATTCAATATTGGGGTTTCTTTTAAACCAATTAATAAAGTGAGTTCCTTTTTCACTAAGCATAAATTTCAATATGATAAGTCTAAATTACCCGGTGTTGTTTATATTATTCCCTGTAAAGATTGCAATAGTGTCTACATTGGTGAAACAGGTAGATCATTGGAAATTCGCCTAAAAGAACATACTAGTGCTTTAAAAAATAGTAATTTGAATTCAAAAATTGTCCAGCATTCACTTCAAACGAATCACATCCCGCTAATTGCGAACGCCAGTATTTTGAAATCAGGTTGTAACAGCTACCATGGTCGATTACTCCTTGAGAGTTGGTTCACTCAATTGCGATCGCAGACGTTGAATGAAGCTCGTTCTGTCCCTAATGAATATTATCTGTTTTTAAAATAACTTCAACTTTCCTTGATTTCAAACCTTTTCTTTTTCCTTGTTCTGTGGTTTGTTATGCAATAGATTGTTTTTGTACTGATGATGCCTTGCGTGTCGCTTGGCGAAACGTCTACTATTTTGCATTTTTAACTGTTTTTATGTATATATTTTTTTATAAAAATTTTTATTTTATGTGTACTCATGTCTGTCTTAAATTATTTTAATTGGTGTTTTTAATATTTTTCACATTCAGACGTTAAAATGTATACATTTTGCAAATTAGGTTTTTTGGCTATAACATATTAATTATATGCTATTTTGTTTTAAAAGTATGTAGAAAGTCTATCCTGAAAAGTATTTAATGCTATACAATGGATAAATAAACTGAAAATATGTTCTTACATACTTTAAATCCAAATGTTTTTCTCATCATTATAACCAAGTCATCTCATCCAAAATTTTAAAATGGCTACCAAGTATAATAATGTAACAACAAATATTTTGTTATTCATTGAAAAATAACTGATAGTACCTGTAACACACTAATTTGACAAAACAAAATTGAGAGTGTTCGGTCTTATCAATTATTATTATTATTATTATTTTGAGAATGAATAATAAAATAATGATTTCCTGTATTTACTGTATAATTTAGCATACACAAATACTAATATTACATATTTGAAATTAAAGGGGGTAAAAAAGAATGTTCAATAAATTATTCATTAATCCGAAAAAGTTTATCATTAATCATTTGCAGTAAATAAAAGCAGTCGCCGAACAATGTAATTTACACTAAAAAAAAAATTATTTTAAGTTTTACAAAAAAAAAAAGTTTTAATTTTTTATATCATTTTTACTGACCCTGCTTGTTCAACGTCTTAATATTTCAATCTATTGTTCACCATACAAATTTAATAATATATGTTAAAGTAACAGTTACATCATTTGTATACAGGGGTCGATCCAGGCAAAATTTGGGGCCTATTTAGGGTCCTTTCACAAAAATCTATTTAATAAAACAGGCTCCTTCAAAAAAATCAATTTGATAAAATGGGCCCCTTCACAAAATTCCTTTTACTAAAATAGGCCTTTTCACAAAATTCTATTCCATAAAAACTTACTATTTATTATTTTCTGATGTTTTAAAATGTGTAATTTGTAAACAAACAAGTTCACCAGAGAGGAAAACTTCAGCAAAAGGATTTAAAAAAGTTTTTGTTTATAAATGCTTGGTTTGAATTTGATTAACTGGATTTAGACTTTCGTTACAAAATGGGCCCAAGAAAAAAAATCTGCATAGACCCCTGGTATATTTGCATTGCTCTATATGTTCTCATTTTGCACTGAAAACATTGTTTATTTTACATAAGCATACATTTTTATTTAGCTCTCAAAGTACTGCCATCATGAAAGTAAAATTACTAAAGAAATGAAGAAAGAGAGAATGAAATACTAAATGCTTTGCCAGAGTTGTAGTTACGGTAAAGAAAACTGACTTATACAGAAATAAGTATTATTTAAAAAAAATAAATGTTATATTTTTATGTGCATGTCTTTAACATTAGTTTGATAATATAACTATTATTTCCCTCATCTCCTGATTATAATGTTATTTTTTCAGGCCGCTTCTGAATTTTTATTTCCACAGACACCAACTTCTTTTGATATCTCTAAAGATTTGGTGCTGATAATCTTTTACATTTTTTTAAAATATAATTTCATCAAATTCCACCCCCCCCCCCCCTCTCTCTCTTTACTGTTTATTTCAGTATAGTAATTATAAAATCGGTCATCTAAATTCCTGCCTTTGCCACTTCTCAGAAAATGAAGTTATTTCTGTATGTTTGTGCAGAGGGGGGGGGGGGGGGGAGAGAGAAAAAATGTTTTTGCAGTCTGGCTGTTTTTACCACTTTGTAAATTGACTCTTTTGGTGATTTTGAAAGCATTGCTGCTTTGTAAAAATGTAGCTTTTCTCTTGAAAAAACTAACATTTCTATTTCCAACTCTGAGTATGTTGTCCATGCAATAGAGACCAGACCATATAGGGGTTCTACCTAGCAAAATTCATGGTAGTTATGGAAAAAGGCTTACTTTATGTTTTTTGGGTGGCTGAATCTAAATTTTTAACTTCCTACCAAAATTCCTCCCCCCCCCCCCCGAAACTTTGATAAAATACCCCACAAAAGAGTTTATTTTATTCAATTTTTTTATTGTTTTAGGGAAAAGGTGTCTAGAAATTCAGAAAGTAGACAAAATTTGTAATAAGATATGTGACATTATGACGTATGATGAACAGAGAGGGGGGGGGGAGGGCTTTAGAACATGCGCCACGTCACTTCATGCACTAAGTTAGGCAATTCTGCTTAACCACTCGCATCGTTTACGTTCACTCTCTCGTCTCCCCTCCAAACTTTCCCTACTAATGAAAAGTATTGAAAAATAATCACATCTGAGTCTTTTTTTTTTTTTAATTCGAGATAATTTTAAAATTCTTCTCTACTTGACTGCAGACGTGGACTCGAATTCATTTTTGTCAATTTGACATCTGTCAAATCTGTCTTGGGCTCTGTGGTTTTCGCCCAAGTCTGAAATGTACGGAAATATTTGTTATTCAAGTTGAAAATTAATTTCATGCATTGCAAATATATAATTTGTTTCAAGTCGTTTGTCTACTTTTTGAATTTTTAGGTATTTTTTTCCCAAAACAATTGCAAAATCCAGATTTTTTTTCAATCAATTTTTTATTAATCAAAATTTGGGAGGAGGGGGTTTCTGGGGGAAGTTACAACTTCGGATTCAGCGACCCAAAAACTACGTTACCAGTTCCAGGACTACTGTTAATTTTACCAGGTTAAATCCCCCTATTACTTGGACTAATGACCATGACCTTCTTTTCATGTTATTCTAGTCAGATTCCATTTCAGAACTTATACTTTGAGTTTTACAGTATTTCTTCAAGAATAGTATTGTCTTTGACATTTTAAAAAATGAAAAAGCACTTCTTCCATTACTGTATATTCTTGAGTGCTGTTTATAAATCATGATTTTTCGTTAAAAAAATTTAAGTTTGAAAAGGTGCTGTATATTGGATCTTATTAAATGTTTCATTTTTTTATTTAAATGCAATAAAATAAATTACAATTATATTTGTTGCCATTTTTTTTAGATATTTATTCAAATGAATTTATTTAGCTTTCTCATTATTGTTTTTCTTTGTTTTAAAATATTTGTACAAGTTTAAATTTGTTTTCTCTAAACCATATTTTCCAAACTGAATGACCATTTTTCTCGAACAGTTCGAGAAATTTCTTTTTTTTTATTGAAAAGAAAGCTAATCAAGCTAGAACTTATTCTACTCGCAAAAAATAAAAAAATGAATGGCTGTTCATGTTATTGCCACTTTGTCAAAAATCAACTTTTTAAACTAAATGTTCATATAAGCTCCAAAGTATTTAATGCCTTTTCATAATTTGGCAATCAAATTTGTTTCAGATGCTTGTGGCCGGGGGAAAAAAGTTTCCTGATCAGAGCGCATCTGCAGGTACTCCCCATTGCACAAGATGTATTAAACATATAATGAAAAAGAAATTTAAGAACAAGAAATTTAAATATATAATGAAATGTCATGCAATAACTCCAAAAGTTAAAGAAATAGAACATCCCCTTAATATTTTCATATTAAGTTTGCATTTAGAATTTGGAAAGTTATTTTACCTATATACATTTGGATAACAATAACATTATTGAATGTAATTTTACATTTTCTTAAATTGTAGATTGCAAGCTGTAGTGAGGTGGAATTTCCATCCATTAGCAAAGCAGATTCATGCCTTTTGCTGCAGTTATCTTCTTATTGAAAAAAAAAAATTATTGTATTTTAATGTTATTTGCCAAATTCTTCTTTAAGAGTTCAAGGTATAAATGCAATTTTATGTTGACTATTCTTTTTATTGTTAGTGACAGGAAGTTGTGAACTATGAAATTAACAGCGAGTTGTGAACTATGAGAATGAATTAAAAACTTTGGTACATTACATCACATTTGTTTTATTTCTTTGATTTGTTTTTAAAATTAGTTTTTTTTTTCGAAACATTTTTCTAGAAGATGTCATTGAGATTGATAAATTGACATAGCACAAGTGTATTTTTTTTGTTTGTTCTAAGTATTGGTTAACTATAAAAATTTTAATATAGACACGTTTTATGACAAAAATATTCAACTCTAATTAAATACTGCATGTTTTGTATTTCATAAAACCAAGATAGTAGTAATTGTGTATACACAAGAAAAAATAAAGTACTGGTTGAAGTATTTGTGATGTTTATAAATTTATAAACAATATGAAGAAAGAATTTGAAATGAGCAATTTAGAGACAGTTTTATACAATGGATCACGGGGTCCTTTTTGAATTGATCCCTGGTTGCAAGTTGTTTATTTTTGTTATATTGTATGTCGAACATGACTTTTTTTTCACCCCAAGGAGATTTCATTAGTGTTGCAAACTTCCATGACCTACATTGTTTTGAAAAATCTAAATTATAAGCCCTCGCCCCTTTTTAAATTTAACTGTTTTTGCTTTTGAAAAGAGGGGGTTTATAATTGAAATTTTATAGTATATGTATAACGCTTTAGAAAATGATCACAATTGGCTTTTCTTGAGTGACAAATTTCTCTTTTTTTTTTCAGGGGTAGAGATGTTCATCTGCAGGATTTCCTCACCACAATTGTACTCAGGCATGCTCATAATCACCTCCTGGAAGCAGCAGCAGCTGCTTTGAAATTCCGAAAAATATTTGAAGATTTTTAAAGCTGACATGACACCTGCTAAAATATTCCAAAGAGACAGGGGCATTAGAGCAATGCAGGGTACTCAATTCTGAATGGTACATGATCATTTGTTTGCCAGAGGTTTTCGGAGAATTTTTTAAAAAGCAGAACAGCAGGCGAATAATTCTTCATCATGACAATGCAAGCTCTCACACATCGGCTCAAATAAAGGAATTTCTGAAAAGCTAAAACATCAAATTGCTGGGTCTTCCACCATACAACCTTGATTTGGCACCCAATGACTTTTTATTCCCACACATCAAAAATAAATTACGTGGACAACGATTTTCGACACCCAAAGAAACAGTTGATGCATTCAAAGTGTGAGGAGGAACCCTAAATCTTCTATATGCTGTCTTATTTCTACCATTTTATCAAAGTTATTTTAATATTATAGTGCCCTTATTTATGAGTTTGCAAATAAAATTTCATATTGTGTCCATTTGTGCATTTTTTTTTCTTTTTTTTTTAATTGCAAAGTTCTATACCTTTTGAAAGTAATCTTTTCACTTCTACTTCAGTAGAAAGAAGATCCCCGATCCTTATCATATTTTCTCAAAATAAGAGATAAAGCAAAAAAATAGAAATCATCAAAAATTTTACATCCCCAAAATAATTAAAAATGGAATACATACATAATGTGTTAGCGTTTAATTTGAAATCAAACATGCCACTCTTTTTATTGGTTTTATAATATCCTAAATACTTTATCTTAGTTATCACTTTCAACTAATTGATAAATATTTGTGATGTTAATTGAATCTATTTTTTTCTATTTTAATATCACGATGTAATCGTTCTTACATAATTATTTTTTTATACATAACAAAAGAACAACTAAATTAGTAAAACATTAATAAAAATACAAATAAAACGTTTAATTAAAAATCACTTGATGTAACAACACGTGTTATATGATATTTATGATCATCCATTATGGCATTTAATCTTGTAGTCGGCGGGACAATCAAGTAGTAGCTATTTTTTATATGCTTATTAATTTATAATGCTGCAATTGCAAATATATATATATACTAAAGTTCATTAGAATATGTTACTGGCATAATATTTCAAATTATTGGGGGGTGGGTGGACTCTGATAATAACTTTTAATGCAAATGAAATATTGGAACAATTAAGTTTTAAAAGTTGTTAAATATATATATAGAACATTGTAATAAATCATTGCAAAATTATATGTTAATATTGTGTAAAAGATAAGCAAAATAGAATAAGAAACCAACCAAAATGAGTTATTTTATCCAGGTTGATATTACATCAGATCATTTTTAATGTAACTACATCAACTAATCCTTAATATTTAAAAAATGTTAAAATTCATAAAAAAAAACATTTATTCAACCCCCAAAAAGTTATTTTTGTGTAATCTATGTTGAGTAATAATAATAAATTATACATTTTACTCAAAGAAAATGTATTTAAAATCCTTTTAAGAATATTATTTGTAAATAAATACATTTGTGTTAATGAATAACTATTTTAGTTTACTTACATGGCTTAGTGCAAAAAAATTTAAGCAAACCATGAATATTACTTTAAATTACATACCTCTCTCTTAGAATATAATACTTTTAAAGAATGTAATTCATATTAATTGTATCTATGTTAATAAACGGAGCGGTGTGTACTGCAATCCAACTAAATAAAATGCCTTGTAATGTTTTTTGTGTCTCTCTTATAAATAATCATTTAACAATTGTTAAATACTAAGTCTACAGCAGAAGGAAGAAAAATTAGTTCATTTGTAGAGTGGATAACATTGATATTTACAGTTAAATACAGATTGCATTCATCATTTGTGCTACCTTTACACAGGGGGCTAGAACAGCATCTATCTCCAGATTTAGCATGTGTTTTTTGAGAGAACCCCTGTGAAAAGCCATTATAAGGTGAAAATACTATTGATTATGAAAGTAAATGCAACATTGTATTAAAATTATTTGTCCATAATGCATTCCCATAATGTGTTTGAAATAGTGAAACATTAAAATAAACTGCAAACAGTTTTTTTTCCATAGACCATAATGTAACACAATTCTTTTGAGTGTCCCTGCAAATTAACTATATGTGCTGTGTGCACTATATATCTCAGTAATGTATATCAATTTCAAAATGTTTGAAATAGTGTAACATCATTAAAATAAACTATTTTCTCATTGACCATAATGTAATGGAATTCTTTTGAGTGTCCTTGTAAAAGAATCTGTGAGTGTTACGCACTTCATTTTCAATATTGAACATACCATACTAAACTTCAATAACACATATCAATTGCATGGCAATCCGAGTATATTTATGCAATTTACAGCATGGACAGGCAGACAAACCAAATTCATAAACACTTTTTAACTATAAACATTTCAAATTTCATTTTGCATTTAATATAAACTCTGCATAAGAAGTCACTTCACTTAGTAAGTTATTTTTAAGTCGATCTGATAGTGACGTACTAACGAGGTTTGACTGTATTCAACTTTAAGGAAGACCTCGTCTGCTGAGAGCAGAACGCTTGATCTCATCTTTAAAAAAGTAAAGATATTCTCCATTTTTTTTTTGTTCTAGTAAAAAAAAAAAAAAAAGATTTGTGGATTAATATTTTGAGGAACATAATTTGCAAGATATTTAAAATATTCAACTTTGAGGTGGACTTCGCCTGTTGACAGTGAAATGTTCGATTTCATCTTTTGGAAAAACAAATTTTTCGTTTAATGAGTTCATATAAATTTCAGGAAAATATATAAATACAATAGGTCTTTACAACACAAGGTTGAGTGTTATATACAATTTTGCATTATAAAGATCACATTTCACATATCATTAAACTTACCCTATAAAGACAGTCAGATGTGGCTGAAACATTTTAATATACAGTACAGGATCTATATATTTCATTCATTAGGACCAGAAATTGTGAAGATTATAAATTTTTGTATACTATAAGACCATTTCACACATTGTTAAATTTACTTTATAAACCAAATATGCACGGACTAAATCCTTCATTATATTAGTCATTAAAAATATATATTGTAATAATAGGCATTTTTTTATTAAAAAGCGAGATAAGACAAAATAATGTATTAAATTCAGTCCTCTAGAGATTAGCCTTTCTTTTACAATGTGGAATGCAAGTGTATTTTAACAGCAAAATTCATTGTTTACATTTGAGAAGTTGTGCATTATATAGAGTTATATGTATATTACATAGAGTTACGGTATAAAAATTTTCTACTGTGTCAAATACTCAAATTTTTGGCAGGTTTTGCCTGGTATATGATGCCATAGTCAGTGGGGATATAAAGTGAAAGATCATTCAGAAGAGGTCTGAAGCACATTATATGCTGCTGAAGGCTGTGAGGGCCTCAAAATTAGGTTTATTCGTAAAGATTTTCTGGCACGTGCTGAGCATGCCAAGTATACTGCTGCATTAGAGAGAGGGTAGCATGTAGGGGAGACCGGTACACACTGGAATCTACAGGCACAGTGGACCACCCACTAATATTTTATTTATTTAATTTTTTTTAAGCTTCTCTAATATTTTAATAGACAACAGCACTACATTGATTATTTATAGCCTTCAGAAAATATGTTTAGCTCAGATTGAACTATTTTATCCTGATTGTTGTTTTGAGCTTCTAAAAGTAAAATTTTTCATAACCATATTTTAATTTTTTTAGTAATTAAAGGTTGTAGATAAATAAGATAAAACAGCTTTTTTGCAAAGCTAAGATACTTGTTTTTATTTAACTTTAAAATTAATATGTTTAAAAGAAAGCTATAAACAATATTAATATGATTATTTATTGAACTTCAACATGGGGCACAGTGGACCGCCCACTCTTGGGACACAGTGGTCCACAATCCACTCTGCTCTTGTAATGCAGAATGTTCAAAATATTTAATAATTGGCTTATTTTCTATAAAGAAATATTGTTTTAAAGTAGTTATTTAACTGTAAAATAAAGTAAACAAAGAAAAATAACAATTTATTTCACATAGTAAGAAATATTTTGTTTTGTATTTACTGCCTTTGATAAATATAACTGTAGTCTAATTGGTGATGATTCTATTCAAGTAAGATTCATGAGCTGCAAATTGATTGGAGATCAGTTTATTTTTCTCGAAACTGTAGAAGAATCTGTTGTTGATGTCAATGATTTCATAATGTTGCTCACAGACCCAAAAGTATTTCAGGAAAATTCCAGGCGAAATCTTCCTCATAAGTATTTTGGAATTTTATTTGTAAATTTTAATGTGTGCTGATTTTTTTGTACTTAAGTCATAACTTCCACTAAATTGCAATTGTTCCTGTATTAATCTGTTATTTTCAAAATATAATTAGTTTTTTTTTTTTTTTTTTTTTTTTTTTTCGTTTTAAAATGTTACTTCTAAATTTATATTACTATGTTATTTTGTGGGTAAAGGGGAAATTTAAAAGAATTAGATTAATAAAAAATAGGTTTATATTGTATTTCAGATAATACCTAATAGCAGCCCACTTTACAGGTGCACATAAATTTTTTTTTTTGAAAAATGTATTGAAAACTATGTTCGGAGAAAATTATGATGAATATATAAAGGTTTAAGGAATATTCAAAAATATTTTCATGCAGATCAGTTTGTCAGTTAAAGAGAAAAAAAATGTTAACTGAAAAAGTGGTCCACTGTGTACCAGTCTCCCCTACCCGAGCCACTTTCCAATTTTTTGGATCAGAACTTGCCATTCTGTATAACTGAAAAAAATGAAATTTCTGAAATAAAGAACCTAACTAAACTTACTATTTATATTTTTCAATAGGTTGTAACTGCCAGGGACAAGTTCATTTTTTACAGACAAGTGAAATATTTATAAAATAAATTATTCCCAGTGATGTTGAAAAATGTCCTAACTTATTTTCAAGCAATTGTAGGTGGGCTGTAATCCTATACTATATGAATGTAACTTAATCTATTAAAATCTTGGGTTACAGTGATATATTTGTCAATGATAATTAACTGGCTTATACACTTCTAAAAGCTCTGTATACAGAGTTTTGTAAAAATTATTAAACTCTTTTCCGTACTGTTTAAGAAATTATAAAAGTTTCATTTGTGTGACAATCACAATTTGACATACGTAATTGAAAAGAAAAGTTCTAGATGTTGGGACACAGTATATAAATTTATGCATACAACATGAAAGTTCACTAGGTTTGTTTTCATAGTTATTTGTATAATTTGGTACTAAATCTCTTTTTTGGAAGCATAAATTGTGCTAAACTTAATTAAAAAAAGAAAGAAATTAAGGTCTTTATAGTGGAAAAATACAACAATAATAATAATAATAATACACATCACAGATAGAGGATTTCAAGGAAAATGCTTTGAATAAATGTGGTAAAATAAATTTTATTCATTAACATAAATTGAATATTTATTCATTTTAATTATCAAAGGGCTTTTGATAAAGATTCATGATATTAAAGTTTATCTGTGTAGGCAGTTGATTCTTTGAGCTGTTACAATGCGTACAAATGCTGAGCATACAACTGTTATAATAATGTTTAAATAGTAAATTATTTGTATTTTCTACATACTAACTCCATTTATTTAATTTGAATTATTACCAGATGAAGTATTACTTAATTAAGGGCCAAGAATGTTAATTTTTATTAACATTAATGCATATGTGATAGGAAAATTGAAAATGATATTTTAGGAAACCTAATTTAAATGAAGTAAACGCTTTCTTTTTTTTAATAAAAGAATCTTGATATTTACAATTAAAAAAATATTTTAGAGTTATAAACAATTTAGAGTTATAGATTTAACTCAATTTTAAGTTGTATATTGTTGCACTATATAAGTGAGCTTGTTATAGCTTTGATGCATGTTTAAGTATTGTGTATTAAAACAAGTGTTACAATTTTGAATAATAAAATACTAAATATGCATCACATTTCACGTTTTAAATCAGGAGTGAATTTAACACAGACTTCTTGCAATAAAACTTTCTTGTACAACGGCTATTTCAGAAAATATCATAGCATTATGAGGAAATGTTATGTTAGTAATTTAGATTTAGTAATATTCTTGTTATTTTATCATAAAACAGTCGCCGTAAATGTACATAACTGCGTAATCGATCTGTTTGTACTGCAAACATAAACAAACGATTTGGCGACCTCAATTTATCGCCAAGAATATTGAGCTCGGAAGACCATGTGACTACAGTAACCAATGAGATGGCTTCATTTGACGTGACTGTGTTTTTGGCCCTCCATTCTAAAATTTCGCTGCCCGTCCAATGTCCAGCAAGAGGAGACACTATTTTTTTCTCTTTCTCCCTTTTCAGCATTCTCATTACCCAAGGTCAGTGGTCAGTGTTGTTAAGATACTGAGAGTGAAAGCACGCAGTAATTTTGTTGTCTTATATATTTTAAATATTGTTTTAATGTGAATATGCCAGATCGCTGCGCAGTGCCTAATTGTCGTTCGAATTATACTGGAACTAATGAATATGTCAGTGTTTACCAATTTCCCAAAAATGAAGAACGAAGCAAATTATGGTGCAAAAAAATTTGTCGAGATAATTTTACTCCTGGTAAGCGCGCAGTCGTTTGTGAGAAGCATTTCAGAAGTGATATGATTTTGAAAGAAGACAAATTCACAGATAGTGAAGGTAAAATTATACGAATTCCAAGGAAAAGGCCTATATTGAAGAATGACGCATATCCATGTATATTTGAAGGAAGCCCCTCTTATTTAACGGAAACGGCGCCTAAATTTCGACAAAGTAGAGAGAAAAAATTACAATCCAAGGAAAAAGAAATACTGGATAAATTCATGGAAGATGATAAAATAATGGATTTCAAAGATCTACTTATAAATATTGATAATAAATTAATTTGCAGTTCTGAAATCATTATTCATAAGCGAAATGATAAATTGTTTGTGTTATTTATTACATTTATGCCTGCTCCTGTCGTAGAAAAAAGTTTAGAAATCGATTCTAACATGAACATAAATATTTATCTTGGCGATAATCAAGTCGACTTAAAACAAGTTTCTTTCATACTAGATAACTTCAAAATTTCTCTCTCGAGTCAGCTTGAAAACATTGTGACATTTATTAAGAATATGAATGAAGAAATTTTACCTAAGGAAAATGATTTTGAAATAGCTTTGCGTTGTTGGAAGAATTTTGTAGAAGAAAAAAATAGCGATGTATATGACTCGGCGCAGTTCATATATGAACAGATGAAATTATATAAAAAAAAATGAAAAGGGTAGAAGGTACAGTAGTTTTTTAACTGCATTTGCTTTTTCTTTATTTATTAAATATGCATCAAGTTATGAAATGCTTATTGAAAGTAAATTGGTAATCATGCCTTCAATTAGACATTTAAAAAGATTAACAGGATTCCTGACACTTCATGAGTCTACAACAGATCCGTCGAATGCTGGATATATCAAAAGCAAGTCGAAAGAATTATCCCGAAAAGAAAAAACAGTTAATTTAATGATCGATGAAATTCATGTAAGAAAAGACATCATATATAAAGGAAATCAATTATCAGGCATTGCAGAAAATAAAAATTCCTCGACTGAAGCTACTACCATTCAAGCATTTATGATTTCGTCATTATATTCAAAATATAAAGAAGTAATCGGACTTGTTCATATATGTGAATCTGTAACAAGAGATTTACAAATATTAGCATCCTTATTTTTATATAATTTTACCTACTTAATAATAAAATTACATTTTAAAATATTTATACCTAACAAAATATTACAAAAATGCTTAAAAATCAGTAAATAAAAATCATCATTACAGAAGTAGTCACTAGAATTTATTTCTTTGAAATTGTTGGAAACTATATAATATATATATATCAATGTAAAACGCATACATGGAACTATTATTTTACTATTAATAAAATATTATAGTATTATATAGTATATAGTATTTATTTTACTATCATAACTTCATTAATATCCAAAAAGAAAAAGTCACCATTTTCAACTTTGTTTGCATACGACTCAGAGGAATGATATAAATTATTAAAATATGTCTAAAAAAATATGTTAACTAGTTACATTTGTATATAAAACTACACCAATATAGAAATAAAAATTAGAGTTTATTTCCTGAAATTTTAAAATAAAAATATATAAATAAATGTTTAAAAAAAAAAAACATGAAAGTCTTCTTATTATTATTATCATTTTATTTGCTTCATTAATATCTGAAAAATTCTTAAATTTCTAATTTTCTTGCTTAAAACTCAAAATGATGAAATAATCACCAGAATTTATTTCTTTGAAATGTTGCAAAAAATTACCTAAATAAATGTAAAAAGTATACATGGAATTATTTTATTATTATTATTATCATTTTTACTTACTGTATTAATGTCTGAAAAAAGGAAACTTTAACTTTCACTTTATTTACATAAGGTTCAATGAAATGATATGAAGCACAAATATTGTTATACATTATATATATTTATTATAATTATTTAGAGAATTTGTATATGAATGAATGTAAAAAGCACAAATGGAATTATTATTTTATTATTATCGTTTAACTTCCTTCATTAATAATCTGAAAAAAAAAAATGTCTATTTTTACTTTGATTGCTTATGATTCAAAGGAATGATATAAATCATTAAAAATTATTTGATGTAAAAAAGAATACATGGAATTATTAGTTTATTTTTATCATTATGTATAATATATTATTTGTATATAAAAAACATTGTGATAGAAATAAGCACTATAATTTATTTATTTCAAATTTTGGAAAATATGTATATATAAATGAATGTTAAATACATACATGGAATTATTTAATTATTATAATTTTATTTGCTTTATTAACATCTGGAAATAAAAAATTCAATTTATACTTTGCTTGCTTAAGGTTCAAAGCAATGATATAAAATATTTTAAAAATACTTCAAAATCTATAATATAGTTATTTAAAAGACTTATTATTCCAACAATCACAAGAAGTTATCTCTTTAAAATTTGGAGAAAGTATTTATAAAAAGTATCTTAAAAACACAGGAAATTATTTCAATATTACTTTTACCTGCTCAACTAATATCTGGAAAATAAATCTTTTTATTTATTCTTTGTTTGTATAAAATTTTAACCATTGATGGAAAAATGAATAAATTAAAAAGCATACATATAAATGTGAGTCTGCTGTTATTTTATTTATTGTAATAATGTGCTTAATTAATATTCTGATTTTTTTTTTTTTTTTTTTTTTCTTGAGACTAAAATTTTTACTTTTTTAAAAACATAAATACGAAATTTTTTTTATTATAAAATATCATCAACTAAAATAATTACAGCAGTGTTTAAAAAGTATCGATAATAAACTACCATTGAAACTAATTAATTGAATATATTAAATTAAAGTACACAAAATTAGCATACGAGAATATATTTGAAGATACTTATTATTATTACTGTGTGCTTTTTATAAGCTATTTTCATATAAAAGTTTACTTTTGTTTAGTTTTTGAGTTGGGTTGGGTTGATTATTGACGGCCAATTATCTACACTAGGGATATAGGCCCGGGGGGAGTGCTCTTCGTGGGGGTCTTTCTAAGGGAACCTAATCCGTATTTACGCATGGATACATCCACGGCTCGAAGAAAACCACGAAAACTCCGAAACGATTAGGCCGACGGGCGCGATTGGGATCGAACCCAGCACCTCCCGTCTACCAGCTTCGAGAGCACAACCTCTCAGCCACTGGTGGGGCCATTTAGTTTTTGAGAGAAATATTCGAGTCTTTCTGTAGGATAGTCCCTATCTTACGTCTGTTCATAGGACGGAAACGTGCGCCATGTTTATTTACTGTCACGGCCTTGTGTCTCGAGGGTTACGGTTAAGGAGTCTTCTTCTTTCTTTTCTTTTTCTTTTTTCTTTTTTTTTTTTTTTAGCTTCTTAAAATCTGTCGTTTTTTTTTTTTTTTTTTTTTTTTTTTTGTTGGTCAAGACTTGGTCCATTCTATTTATGGGGATAAGGTGAATGGCTTTTTACTTTTTCTTCCATCGTGTTTGTTGGCCGCAGCTTAGGCAGTTATTTCTCGGAATTCTATCAATTACAGGGTCTTGCTATTCATTTCTGGTCTTCGACCCTTGTTATCCTTTCTTTTCTTTTCTTTATTATTATATTGCTCTATTAATATCTTATATTCTAGTAATTATAGTTTTTTTTTCTTCTTTTTAACAATAATAATAATTTTCTTCGCTTAATAGTCGTTGTGGCCCATTCTCAAATAAAGGCTCGGCTACGCCCCTCCCATCTTTTGAATCACCCTATCAAGTGATCTGTCAAAAGCTTTTTTTTTTCTTTTTCCTTTCCAATGCTGCCTCCCCCCCCCTTACTTGTCCGTAGAAAGGGGTAGTCTAAAGGAGAGGGAGGGGGAGGGAAGGATTGGAGTGCATAAATGAAAATAACGTTGTTGTAATAGAGTTATGAAAGGATGAAATAAAGTAAATAACTCGCTTTCATTATATGTCTAGCCCATTCTCAGCATGGGGCACGAATGCGCCCCATTTGGTTCCCTTTCCATCATTTGCGACACCCAATCAAGTGTTTTACCTATAACTTGCTCTTTATTTCAATTATCTTTCTATTGTTCATTTTCCACCACCCCCTGTTTTATCCACACCAGGGGTCAGGACCCTATTTTCTGAAACTGATATACCTGGGCCCTTTTAATCCATTCTCTTTGTCTTTTTTTTTTTAAATTTAATTCTCTATTTAAGGTTGCTTTTCCATCTCCCCTCCCCCCCCCCCGTTTTGTCCGCACCAGGGCCCTATTTTCTTAAAATGTTGTACTTGGGCCCTTTTATTCTATTCTCTTTGTCTTATTTTTATATATTTATCTATTTATTTAATTTTGTCTTTACAAAATCTTCACTGTAGTCAGCCATTGTCCCATGGTTTTCTGAAGAAGGTCCGGCCCACTCTCAGCAAGGGGCAAGGTTGCACCCGATTTGGGCACCCTCCCTTCCTTTGAGGACACAGAGTGATATATCAATTACTTGCTTTTTTTTATATTCTATATCTAATGTTGACTTTCCATCTCCCCCTCCCTGTTTTGTCCGTACCAGGGCCCTATTTCCTTACAATGTTGTAATTGTGCCCCTTTAAATCTGTTCTGTTTTTTTTTAATTATTATTTTACTTTATTTTATTTCCTCAAATTAAAATCTTTACCGTAGTCTTTCTTTGCACGCAAGTGTTATCAGTAGTAAATCTTGCCACTCTCAGCATGGGGCAAGGTTGTGCCCCATTTGGGCCCTTCTCTTCATTTGTAACACCTCAAGTGATATATTAATATATTTTTTTTTCTTTAAATATCTTTCTATTCTTCCTTTTCCACCCCACCCCCTGTTTTGTTTGCATCAGGGCTCTATTTTCTTAAAATGATGTACTTGGGGCCCCCTTTTAATCCAATTCGTCTGTCCTTTTTTTTTTTTTTTTTTCCTCGTATTAAAATCTTCACCGTAGTTGTTCGTTGTCCAAAGTATTTTCAGATGAAGGTCCGGCCGGATCACTCTCAGCTAGGGGCAAGGTTGCTCCCCATTTGGGTCGTTACCCTTCATTTGCAACAGTCCTCAAAGTGATATATCAATTACTTTCATTTTTTATTCTCTATCTTATGTTTTCTTTCTATCTCCCCCTCCCCTGCCTGTTTTGGGACCAGGGCCCTATTTTGGGACCAGGGCCCTATTTTGGGCCCTTTTAATCCTTTCTGTTTGCCTTATCATTTTTGTTTTATTTATTTATATATATATATATATATTTTCTCTAATTAAAATCTTCACCGTAGTTACTCTTCGCCCGCAAGTGTTTTCAGTTGTAGGTCTGGCCGACTCTCAGCAATGGGCAAGGATATGCCCGATTTGGGCCACTTCCCTTCTTTTGCAACACCCCATCAAGCGCTATATCTCAATAACATGCTTTTTCTTTTAAATAATCTCTTTCTATTCTTCCCTTTACATCCCCCGCCCCTGTTTTGTCCGCACGAGGGCCCTACTTTCTTAAAATGATGTACTTGGGCACATCTAATCCATTCTGTTGTTTTTTTTTTTTTTTCCAATTTTCTCTTATTAAAATCTTTTCAATAGTTAATCTTTGTCCGAAGTATTTTCAGCAGAAGGTCCGACTCCCTGTCAGCAAGGGCCAAGATCGCGCCCTATGTTGAACACTTTCCTTCATTTGCAACCCTCCACATAGTAGTATGTCAATCACTTGAAGAAAAGAGGAAAAAAAAATCTTTTTTTAAAATTATTAATTTACTATCTAATGTTGTTTTTTTTCCCATCTCCCCCAACCCAGTTTTGTTCGCACCATGTCCCTGTTTTCTATAATGATTTATTTGGGCCCTTTTAAATCCGTTTTGTTTCACTTTTTATTTTAAGTTATTGTCCGTCCGCAAGAGTTTTCGTAGCAGTTTTAGCCTATTCTCTGTAAGGTACAAAGATGTGTCCCATTTTGGCCATTCCATTCATCACGTAATATTTTTAATAACTTCCTTCTCTTTTTTTTCTTTTTTTTAATTCTTTCTTTACGTTGTTTTTTCTTCTTTTCCCCTTGTTTTGTCTGCTTTGGGCTCTTAATTTTTTATTTTATTTCATTTTTTTTATTCACCCCTCCCCTTGTTTCTAGTCAATAATTGTAGCACTCATTGTTTTAGTTAGCTAGTAGGAATTTTGATAATTTCTTTTTTCTTTTATTAATTACTTTTACAGCTACCCCAATGGGGCATTTGGCTGTACCTCGCAATTGCTGGGCTTTAATTTGGGACTGATTGGTATCAAATCTAATTTCAACGCGGTCATACAACTTTTTTTTTTTTTTTTTTTTTTTTTTTTTTCAGAACTGCTATGTATTTTAATGTAGCTCAGTCCTTTATCTCAAATTCCTTACAATCCAATTTATTTTTAGTCTAACTCTCATTATTTTATATCCCTTATCTGGGCTACCAGAAATTGGAGATGGCAGTTGCAAGAAATGACAAACAGATTGTCGCGTCTCTTCCCCCTAGCTCTAGTTGTAATTCTATCCTCATGCTGCTTCACCCGTAGCGGTTGTCCTGACGTCCGGATGATCGGGGCGTTGGTGTCCAAAGATCTAATTATCCATACGATTGTATTTTTATCCATTCTTAGTCTTTATTTTTAAATCCTTAATTGAGTATTAAAACTTTATTGTGCAAGACTTAAGGGAGACCTGCAGTCAATATCAATCTATAATTTGCCTAAGTCGCAACACAGTTGCTTTGACATAATACAATGTCGTCTTCAGAGACTGACAGCGTACACTACCCCATCGCCTCTTCTCATCCAATTAATAAAAGGCAGACTAGAAATAATTCCAACATAAAACGCTCTGACAGCATGCTATCTGTCCATTCAGCTGCCTCCACCACGAAACTGCCAAAAACAGTAAGAGAACTAGTCCAGTATTGCAGAAAGCTGGTCAAAAGTTTTAAGGAGGACTCGGACAACGACCTAAGCAAAAACAGCGAGTATCTCCTGAACGACATGAGGAGTGCCTTCACAAAAATGATAAAGATAGACAATGAAGTTAAGGATCAGCTGTCAGCTCTAGAAATATCGTTAGAGGTACAAACCAAAAAAACTGAAGATTACAAGCACCTGCTTCACAATCTAACCAGTAATATACCACAGCCGGAAGAATTGAAAAGAACTATAAACACAACAATAGCAGCACAATTTGAGCTACTTGGTCAAAAGAGCGGGTCTTCTGTAGCAGAACAGCTTGGCGACGTAGCCAGAAGAGTTAAAGAGCTGGAAAACATTAAGACGAACCCCGTAAACGTAGCTTTTGCCAGCGAGGGACTTGATGACCTAGCCACTGAAGCGGAAAGCTCCACAGGAAACATCCCGCAGACCATGAAGAGTCACACAACACCAAAGCGCACCTTCACAACACCACTACAAGACGTACCTCCTCCACAGAACTCTTCACTAGAACCAACCCATCCACATAGGCGCACCATAATTATACGCCACTTGATCCCCGGTAAAATGACAGGGATCGAAATTCTACGTAAAGTAACGTCGGCGCATGTTTCCTGTCCAGCTTCATCAATCTATAAAAAAACTCCGTTCTGAAAACATGTAGAAATTGAATGTACAACTGAAAACTGCAAAAACCTCCTCATCAGTGATCTCGGACGCCATAAAGACCTACAAATGCATTTTACGTTCGTAACCAAATCCATACCAAAACAAAAAATGATCTTACTAGGCGTCCCAACTAACTACAAAAAAGAAGAAATCCTCGAGTGTATATTAGCAAAATACAAAGCGCACGAGGACGAATTCTATTTCATAAAAAAGATGGAGCACAGATCACCAAACCTTGTGAAATGGCTCATAGTCATGCCGATTCCACTGTCGCGTGTCATAATCAGTAATGGTGGTGTATTGATTGGGCTAAAACATTGCATTTTGCGTCCCCATACCCATATCCAGCGTTGCAGAAGATGCCAAGGATTAGATCACAGCAAAAACCATTGTCGTAACACTGTCGTCTGTGCTACCTGCGGGGAGGAACACGCAACAGAAGGCTGTACGTTAGCACCTACATGCATTAATTGTTACCTCCACAACAAACATATGAAGACCTGTTTCAGCACCAACCACAAGGCCTCAGATGCAAGATGCGATGCATACCGCTCGGCCTATGACGCGGAGAGGCGTCGGCTGGATGAAATATTCATGCCAAATCCTCCTCCACGCATGGCTACACTGCCTCCTGTTCCACAGCAAAATGCAGCTAATCAATTGTTATGTAACAGAGACATGCTCCGTCCGATGAACTTGCCATTCTTTGCAGCACAGCACTGGAATACAGAGAACGAACAGTTTCCAGGTTCAAATTTCTACAATAATTTTTATTAAATAACTTTTAATTTCAGAGCCACACACAGTGATGTCACTTCCTCATTCTAGTTCTCCCCCTCCCCTCCCTCTTGGTAAACTAAATTTTCTACAGATCAATCTAAATCATAGCACTGCGGCGAATGCCAATGCTAAACAATATATGATCGATAGTGATATTGATATTGGTCTGCTACAGGACGCCCACTGGAACAAAAATGGTACTCTCTCAATTTTTCCTAAGAACTGGAAAATTTTCCCTTCAAAACGCAACTCAGCCCATGTTGTCGTCCGGAACACTAATCTTGTCATCACTCATCTTTTCACTGGTGCTAACAGTGTGTTCATTTCTGTCACAGCGAAGGAAGGAGAGTTATTCATCGGCTCAACCTATGCCGCTCCCTCCGTTGACTTTGAGGACACCCTTATGGAATGGGAACACCTCATCACTCAGAGGAAGTCTTTCATCTGTGGCGGGGACTTTAATGCTAACTCCACACTATGGGGCTGTAGGCATGAAGATCTCCGGGGTGACTTCCTCACTGAACACCTCGTAGTGCACACACTGGCAATAGCAAATCTACACAACACGGATGCCACATTTGAAAGACTTGATTCCAAGGGCAAGGTAATTGCGACTGGCTGGCCGGACATCACCTTAGTCAACTCACTAACACTTCCCAAAATATCCACCTGGTTTGTCTCCGACATTTTCAGTGGCTCCGATCACAAGTACATTCGCTACACATATCAAACCACTCCACTCTATACTCAACGTAAACGTTTTAATACTACGAGAGGTAATTTTCGCAAATTTAACAACATCATAAAATCAAACAAACAGGCTTTACATAGCCAGCTTGCTGAGATTGATAACACAGACCAAATTAACGACTTTACAAGAAAATTAATTGAAACCATGCACACAGCTGCGAAAGCCTCTTTTCGACTGAAAGCAGTCCAAAAGACACGAACATTCTCATTCTGGACACCGGAGCTCAGCGCAGGGAGGAATCACCTTACCGCGCTTCGTCGCAAGTTAAAAGCACTGAGGCAGAATGATCCGTCATCTCCAGACATCAAAATTCTGGGCGCCAAGCGCACCAAGCTGGCTGCCCAGCACAAGCGCAATGTCCTGACAGCAAGGAAGCAGGCTTGGGAAAGGTTCTGTAGCAGCGAGAATAACTCTTTTGGTGCCTCTCAAAAATTCTTCTCCGGCAAGTACTTTACTCCAGATGAAATTAAGCTTGAACAACCTCCAAACACAACATCAAGACAAAATAACTTAGAATACCTAACACAACAACTCTTCGGCCCTTCGGCATATCCCACAACTGATAATACAGACATACATTTTACTGCTCCACCAGACAAAACATTCACGAATGTGGAAGTAAAGACAGCACTATATAAATTAAAAGATAAAAAAGCACCCGGACCTGATTCCATAGATTTCCGAATTCTTGAACTCACACACAAAATTTTTCCACAAATCTTCACGCGTTGGGCAAATCTTTGCCTAAGTTACAATTACTTCCCTGAAGTTTTGAGACAAGGAGAAGTAGTGTATTTCTTAAAGCAAGGGAAGTCACCCTCTGAACCGAAATCGTACCGCCCGATCTGCCTGCTACCCACATTAGGCAAATTGTTAGAGAAGATCATTGTTTTTCGGCTCTCTCATTATCTCGAATCAAATAATCTTCTACATCCAAGGCAATTCGGGTTCAGAGAGGGCAGATCATGTGAAAAGGCTTTGCATGCCATCATGACCTCCTGCACCGATAGCATAGCAAAAGGTAATTACACTTCACTGGTCTCACTCGATATTCAAGGGGCTTTCGACAACGTGGAATGGCGTGACATACTCACACAACTACAAGCACTTCACTGTGCCGGGAACATAGCTGGACTCATCAGCTCATACCTGTCTCAAAGGAGTGTCCTCATAAATTGGGGAGCTCGCACCTCATCCCACCGGCTACAGAAGGGTTGTCCTCAGGGCTCCTGCCTCGGACCAATCCTCTGGCTCTTGGTAGCAAATATACTTCTAAAAGAACTGAACCGCTTCGGATATACTCTTTATGCCTTTGCTGATGACTTTAGCTTCATTTTCTCGGGTCGCACTCGCCGTCATCTGGAGGAAGCATTTGCCGAAGCCCTTCGCATCTTCTGCCAGCTTCTGGACACACTACACCTCACACTATCTTCCAGGAAGTCCCAGGCATTGGTCTTCAATAAGCCACGTCGTCTAGATCCCAATAGACCACCAGTAATGAGGATTTATGGCGTTAGCATACATCACGTACAACAACTCAAAATTCTTGGTATAACAATCGATTCTAACATTAACTGGATCCCACATATTAATTACTTAAGATTGAAACTCATCTCCTATCATCACAACTCACTTAAATTAAGATCTAAATTTAGGGGTGTAAGCAATAGCCTTTTAAAAACCTGGTACTTAACAATAATAGAACGCATTATAACATACGGGGCATGCATCTGGGGGGTAATCTTACAAAACAGGCACTCACAAAATTAACTTCAATCCAAAGGATATTCCTATTACAACTTTCACGCGGGTACCGTACAATATCAACTGATGCACTTACAATACTCACAGGCATTCCACCCATAGCAATAACTATAAAATATGAATTCAACAAAGCATCCATCCTACAACTTCGACTGGACTACATATCCAACAACCTCTTTCCCAACATAACCATTGAACGCAAAGTCCACGGCTGGCAAGTCCACCCTGCGGAAGAGACATCGCACCTTCAAGTCAACCCACAACTTAATAGCTACACCCATGCCACCTGCTCCACCATCTTCACTGATGGGTCCCGCACAGATACCGGCGTGGGAGCAGCCTTCTGCGCCACGGAAGGAGACACGGTGACTCATCAGTGGGCCTGTAGGCTCGGAGATAACAACTCCGTTTTCCAGGCAGAGCTATTTGCAATCTTCTCCGCCCTAGAGTAACTAGAGGGTCAATCTGGAGCAAATGTCTCTATTTTCAGTGATAGCCTGTCTGGACTGCAGGCCATTCACGCACCTAGAACATCTAACCCACTCGTACTAAAAATTAAATTAAAACTCAAAAGTCTCTTGTACAGAACACATCCCGGCCACGTCTCAGCGCACAAAGGCACTTTTGGCAACGAGTACGCGGACGAACTCGCAAAACAAGCCACCAAGTATACATCCATTGATCACCACCTCCCAGTGCCCCAGTCGTTCATCAAGAGTGTCCTGAAATCCAGGATCATCTCGGAATGGCAGGAGTACTGGGAACTCACTAATAAGGGCAGGCACACGTTTGACCTAATCCCCAAAGTCTCACTTAACATATATCACCTCACACCATACACCGCAAGCTTCTTAACGGGCCACGGGCCCTTTAAATCATACCTCCACAAATTTGGTTGTGCAGGATCTAATAGGTGTGAGTGTGGCGAGGTGGGATCTCCTACCCACGTCTACCACGAATGCACACTTACTGCACGCTGGCACATTAAACGTCCAGCCACTCCCCCTAAGGGATGGCTTCAAAATATTCTTTCTAGACCCACACTTCTGAACAAACTCAAACACATCCACCAATACTTAGCACACATCTCCAACCTCACAAGCTAGTCTGTACCCAGAGCAACTCCCATTCCCTCGTATGGCATCGCCCCTTGTCGCGAGTGGAGTTATAGTGTTACTCTGGCGATGCCACAGCGCCCCTTGTCGTGAGAGAGCATGTTTCTGGCGCACAACCCGATAGCTTATCTGCTGTCTGATAACCAGGTGCTTTGCGGCACATCATTCTCAAACCATTTCAAGAACCTCGGCACCTCGCTGCCCCGTGTCGCGAGGGAGATCTGTTCTCCGGCAGCGAGGGATTTGTTATGTGAATTTCGGGCAATAATGGCCCATTGCGATTCACCCGCCCCCTGTCGCGTTTTCCGGCGGGCTCAGCTCTAGCTGAAATTGTATTTTTTTTAAGCCTTAATAAAGGTACCGGGAGGGACACCTATGCTCTACAGACTTGGCCTCCTCGTCTGAGCAGTCCCTCTTAGGCTGTGAATATGTTTTCTGTAGATTATTACGTGCGTAGCATTTATCGTTCATTTACAGAGATTCCCAAAATGATTCGGTTTGGGCTGACTATGATCGTTATAATTCCTGGAAGTGGGTTTTAAGTTGTGGTATGCATTTTCCATAATTATCTAATCTTTTGTGTAATACGTGGTGAGTATAAATTCTGTAGATCATATACAGACCTAGCCGAACAAATTCACAAAGATTATCGGATATGGACAGCAGCATCTGTTTTTTAAATTGCTTTTTTAGATATCACATTACATTGTATGAAACAAATTATAGTCCTTAATAATAATCTGTTAGTGTTGGGAAATGTTTCAAAATATATGCCTGATGCATGATTTTCCGTTTCTGCTGTAAATTGAATTAGATTCTAAAGTAACATTATTTTTAACTAATATATTTTATGATAAGGTGTAAGTTCATTAAACGAATTTAAAGGGGTAAATTTTGCAGTTAAATATTTTTTTAAAAATTAAGATAAAACTGAACAATATCTTCAATATTTTTTAATCAGAAAGATCTTCCTCACTTTCATTTTTGTCTACAGTGTATTTTATAAATTTGTAATTAAATTTGTGATATGTTTTTGCAAACCTCTAAAATTTCCTTGCCGTGATTATTATTATTAAATTCGAAATAATAGGTTAGATTCCAAATATTTACGATCGATCTAAAAAAATTTCGTAATCGACTTCTCGATTAGTCCTAGTATAAGTAGTAAGTTTCAATTATACTTTAAAAATTAAATGTGGATGAATAAAAAATATGTCGTAATTTTTTATTATAGTTTTCTTTATATAGACAAAATAACTCAAAGAAAAAAAATGTTTTTTTTTTTTCAATATATGTAGTAGAAAACAAAAATTCAGTTCTATTTAATCAGAAAAACATGAGAAAAATGTTTAATGCCGTATCTTTTGTTCCAGCATTCTTTAAAACAGACCAATAATAATTTTGATAATTAAAGACATAATCCACAAATTTTTTTTTTTTTTTTTTTTTTTTTTTTTTGTGAAACAAGAAGTATAATTAGAATTAATAAAGACTCAGCTAAATATTGAGTTTAGCCATTTTTCATAAAAAAAAAAGTTTTTAATTGAATCCATACATTTTAACGATAAATAATTTTAATGGTTATACAGAGGACGAGTGATTGCGTAGCACTGGGTCTGACAACGGATTTTGGCTTGCTGAATACAAAAATAATAGAAATTTTTTTGATTGGCTCTTATTTTTGAAATAAAGCCGATAATGGCACAGTTACAATAAAGTAACATTAAATATGTGAAAACCTTTTTTCAAACCTTGTATTTTGAGTATAACAAAACAAAAATATAGATTTAACATTACTATTAAAACTGTTTCCTGATTTGTCTTTTCCCTTCTGTCCATTGAACTGATACATAAAGTAAAATTTCCTTCGCATGATTAAAGAACTTGAAACGAATTTCAATGTAAATGTAAAAGAAAAACGTATCAAATGTATTTCATCTTAAATTTGCTTAGCAATTCGTTCTCATTTAAAAGGGCTAAAAGTAAGAAAAAAAATAATGTGTGTTTACTGTTTTCTCTTATTAATGAACCACCTCTTGTTTAGGACGGTTACAGCCATGTGAAAATATTTTTAGTCATATCAAAAAGATGCACACTCGGGAGGGAAATCCAATTATTGTTCTTTCAGAGGATATACTTGTTTTTGGCACATAAAATGGAGTATCAGAAAAAACAGATAATCCCAGAGGAAAACAACACACAAAAGGCTAAGAATGTTAGCTTTAATGTTGTGTGGAAAGGCTTAAAGGCTGCATTCCTAAGTTAGAAAGATTGTCAATTTAATGTATTTTAAATAAAGGATATGGGTGCAGATATTTTCTTTAGCTATTAAATATGTGTTCAAAAAAATTGTTATAATCAGCTACATTACACATTTACTGTATTTAACATTCAAGTAATACCAAATAATCATTATAGAACGCCGGAAAGTAAATATCAAATTTGTGAATTTCGGTAAAAGAAATAAAATTAAAAAAAAATAAATTTAAATGCATGAAAAGAAAATTAGAAAATTTTATAGAAAGTTCAACTTTTATAAATTTGATATATGCATTATATAAAGTAGTCTCATTTACAAAATTCAATAGTTTGGGGAGTTATTTTCCCTTAATCTCTACGGCTCTTAATCGTCACTGAATTGCCGAACTACTCAAAAAACATGGTCTTGTTAGACTGCTGCCAAAGTGACAAATCAAAGATTGGCTAAACGGTGTCGTATGCAAATATGAAGGAAGAGACCATCCATTTTTCAGTTCAGCCAGTGTTCGTCTACAACGAAATAAAAATGTAAGAGTGCTTATTGAGATGCTTTGAGTAAGCACTGATTAGTATTGTGTTAGAGGATGAAACCTTATTTTTATGTATACATTATTTCTTTTTCTGTAACAATTGGTAGCATTAATTTTTGTTTAAATTTATAGAAATATTCTCCTGATTTTGAGAAATATGCACAACATTCTACAATAGTGGTATTTTTTTTTTATATACGCTAAAGTATAATGTTCGAAAAATAAGAGGATTACCCATAAAACAAAAACAACGTACTCGGGAAGTAGGATCGAACATGTTCAAAAAAGACACCGGTACCATGAGATGGCAATGACGATGCATACAGGACATAAATAGTCATTCCAGTTCAAAAGGTTGTTTCTTCCAGAGACTCGTGGTTGCATCTCTGCAATGGCTTTTTTCAGAAGACTACCAGAAATGGTGTGGAATTAAAATCAAGTTGGCACGTGGCAAAAAAGCACGAATGCGCTCACAGGTTATGTGAAAACTATGGTTATATAGTGTAACCGTATTAGACAATAATTCTCTTGCGATGGGCAGTGCGGTCGTGAGAGAAATGTTTCATTGTTTCAATGGATGGAAGTACCTTACTTTCTTCTACTTCTCTTTCCTGTGGATAGCAACAAACAACAGAGAATATTTCTGTCGTACATGTTTTCATTATTCATCGCGCCAATACTTTTTCTGATAGTTCATTCAAGAAAACTTACTTTTTTTCTGGTAGCAAAAATCTTTCACTCTGTTTTTCGTGACATTTTCTCTATTAAATAAATGCTCTCTACTGACTTGCTGATGGAGGTTTTATCGGCCAATCAAATGTAATTAGATTATTTTCAAACTGCAAAAAAGTCCTTTCTCTGCATGAGTTCAGGCCCATTAAACTATAAACACTAGCTGTGGTTTAATATCTTAAACGGATTTTTTATACTCTACAGAAGAAGTGCGGGACAATTTAACCGATCAAAATGTTACTGATGGACTCCGAATCGCAATGCGTTGACATAATCAAATAAATCCCAGGCAAAAACACAATTTTGATATTTAATAGACCTACTTTACCTACAAGAATCAACGCAGCTTACCTGCGTTGTTCTTTTGGCCATATATCCCAAACCTCTACGTTGTTTGAAGTGCCAGAGTTATGGTCCTGGAAAATATTCTTGTCGTGGTTCCGTCTTCTGTGCTTTCTTGTGTAGAAGTCTTCCACGACAATAGAAAATGTTAAAATGCTGAGCGTTGTGCCAGCTACCAAGGTAGGTACACGGCATATTCCCGTTATTGCCCAAATTGAATTCGAGAATAAGATATTTTTAGCGTTAAAATTACTCAAAATTTGTCCTATTCTGAAGCGCAGAAAGATGTACAATCCATCAAATCTATTGAGATTTCATACTGCGGTCTGCTAAAACAATCATCAGCAAACGTAAGACACATAAGCACACAAACTCAATTTTCTTTATTAGCTCATACATCTGCCACAATGTAACCTAATACTTTTATGAAGAATGTCGTGGTATGTACTCTCTTTGCAGTGCATCGAATATGTCAAGTTCGACACTGTTGCAGCCGTCATCAAAGCCCACATCATCATATTATTTTGATCCTTCTAAACACAGTAGTTCTGGATTGCCATCATCATCAGAACCTGTCATATTAGATCCATCTAAATATCTTATACATCGTTAAAACATTCATCAAACGTTTGTAATACTCTTCTGTACTGTCTGCAAGGAAATCGCATAAACCTGATGTTTCCGCAATACATTAAAAAAAAAAGTAGAGCGGGGAAATGTCTTGCACACAGGAAATAAAAATCACAACTCACGTATTTTCATAGTGTAAAACTGTGAACGAAAAAAAAAAAAGAAATCACATACTGGCCCAACATTTGCTAATGTTTATGTTTACTTACAGCTGCTCCTTTATACGGTATAAACTATGAATTCGGTGTATTATAGCTATGATTCGGATACAAATTAATATACGGTGACTTTTTAAAGCATTTCAGCCTACATGATTTTTAATTATTTACGTTTAATAATCTATGGTTTATATTAACCTGTTTATGTTACATATTTTTGAGATTTTCTAGTTTTTCTACTAACTATTACTGTTCAGATTGCAACAATGAAAATTTGTGTTGCGGTTTAACATATTTTGAATTTATTAAATGGTTTTAATTATATTTATCATCACATTACATTTCTCATTAGGCTTTTTTGTTTTAGTTCCAACATATTGTTATAAAAAGGTTTTAAGATAACATTTAATAAATAGTTAATATTTTCTTTTCTGGTACAGCATATCCCCAAAGGGACTTCAGAAATTTTCCATTAGAAAATAATAGAAAAAAACATTTAGAACGTCATGCAATTTGTACGCAAAAGAGTCATTTTAAAGACTTTTCATTTTTATTTTTTATTTTATTTTATTTTTCTGTAAATTTTGTTATAGGTAAAAATATTTTTATATCTATATTATTGTTTTAATTAGTTAATGTGTTAAGTTACATTGCATCAAATAAATCAGATGTTAATTTCTATTTTGACTATTAAATTACAGTTTTTAATCACCAACATCATCATGTTTTCATACACACTTACATCATATATTGATTGTCGCTTTTAGCAACAGTGAATGAAACAACCATTGCCCATAAGCCGCATTTCGTTTTGACACGGAAGAACACTATAAAAAGTTTTATTATTTTTATAAAAGTATTTTTTTTTTACGGAAATTTATCACTTTTTAAACTAAAAAGTAGATTATATTTTGAGGGTTAGAGAAATGAAATATTATTATAAATATGTGAAAAGGATAAACGAGAAAACAACGTAAGTTTCCAAAGAATAGAATTCCATACATTTAAATTCAGCTAATTTAGAAACAATTAATTAAAGCATAAAAATTTGTAGCAATATAATAAAGTATAAAAAATCCGTAAAATATTTTCCATGCATGTTATTTTAAAATTATAATTCAAAGAATATAGTTTAAAAAACAAAACAATAAGATACATAAAAAAACGAAACTATGTTATGAAAATACATTTTAGAAAATTGGAAAGAATGGCAAGTATTGAAAAACTGTTATCACGCATATATGTATCTGTTCAAAAAGATTGATGAAACAGAAATTTTGAAATGAAGCAAACGATCAAAAATAGATTTACGTAGCTATGTCGATAGTGATGTAACAGATGGTCTTTCACTGTTATTCTGTGTCTTGTAGAAGTGATTTAAGTTTAAAAAAGCTAACGTATTATCTGAGAATTTTTATCACTTGATGAATATGAGCTTGAATATTTTAATGTATTTAAAGTATGTTTATGTAAGCTGCGCTCTCGTGTAATACGCTTACTCTTTAGATGTGCACACCTATGTTTGTATTTTTATACCTAATTTGAAGGAGGAAAATCTAACAAAAATGTAAGAGAAAGATTTCAAAGAGATTTTTATCTATTAAAATCTAAATGTCCAAATTAATATTACAAAATACTCACAAAGCATTGCTTCATGATTTCGGATATTGAAATAGAAAATGGGAAACTTCCTCTTTATCCCGTTGTGTCATCACTGGCATCTATATATTAGATGCCAGTGATGACACAACGGGATAAAGAGGAAGTTTAATGTTATTAATTATTAAAAAAATATAATAAAACATACAAATAATAATATTATCCACTGATAAAAATATTATCAGACATTAATAATAGTAATATACTTAGTATTAATGATATGATTAATAATTATAATATTATCAGTTGAACATGTATATTATTACACTGCGAATGCCGCCGCTGCATTTAAATCTCAAAGCCTCATTGTATCACGCGCCACCATTTTTCAAGTTCTCTTTCATACTATAAATTGCACGGGATACAGAAGAAGTTTAATGTTATTATCTATTAGAAAAATATAATAAAACATACAAATAATAATATTATTCACTGATAGCAATATTATCAGGCATTAATAATATTAATATATTTAGTAATTATGATATAATTAGTAATTATAATATTATCCGTCGAACATATATATTATTATATTTCAAATGCAGCCGTTGCATTTAAATCTCAAATTCTCATAATATCACGTGCCCCCATTTTTCAAATTCCCTTTCTGAATATAAACTGTTCGGCATAGACGAAAAAAATTGTATTATGTTCAGGGTACAGTTCTAAACACCATAGTTCAGGGTACACAATATTCAATTTTTTGATAGAATATTTCGGTTTATTTAATCGCAGAATAATATTACAAAATCTACAATTAAATAATGTGATTACAAATTCTGCAATTAAAATATTATATAGAAATTTCCATATATGAAATAGTGGTGCCATACTCCTTGGAAATTGCAAGGCGTGTACGCACCTTGACGGTTTGAGTTGTAAATAAAATAAAACTAAAATATGTAGTGTATTAGAATAATGACTATATTTGCAGATCTTGTTTAGAAAGCAGTATTGCAAATGGTAAATTACATTAGGTGAAATTTATTTATTTATGTTTTTACCAATATTAAATACTAACATAATTGAATTTAACGGAAAAATGAAAATGAGAATTGGGATTTAAAAAGTAACATTCTTAAAGCATTTGCATGTTTCATTACTAAAATTATTAAAGCATTTGAATGTTTCATTACTAATATATTTAACGCCCTACGTACAAATACACAATAATGTTTTTAATACAAGTCCATTTTTCTGGCCTATAGCATACGGTAGATTTTTATTCACTCATTTGAATGTATCTTTTTCCATGATATAAAAATTAATTTAGAGTATTAATTAAAAGAAAACAGTTATGAATATTAGATGGTTAAAAATGTAACCCTGTGGATAACCCTGCTTCATAAATATTTAACGTAGAGAATATGATACAGATAAATACAAAGTTTTATTCCTTATTCATTTAACTTCTTATATAAAAAAGAACATTCATGATATTATAAAGCAAATTACATTATTGAGTCTTATTACATAGCACATTTTTAGCCATACATTCTATTGCTTCATCATCAAAACTTTTTATTAATGAAATATACGTTCAAAAAGAGCTATGTTCTATGATATTTAAGGTCAAAAAATGTAAAATAGTATAAATAAATATGATAAAACCAGAATCTAGGTAGTTCAAATCTTTCAGAGACACATTGTTTTAATGTAAATGAGAAAGTGTTAGAAAAGTAGCAGAAGCAGCACCTGCGTTGGCTATCTAAACTAAACTAAAAACAACGGCCATTCTTACAGTTCTATTCACGTTTTTGGGGTTCCGTACTTATAAAGTAAAAACAGAACCACTATAAGATCACTCCTGTATCTGCCGTCCGTCTGTTACAACCCTTTTTCTCGTAAACTGCGGGATGTGAAAAGTTCAAACGTTGGAAAGTTAGAAAGCCTTTTCACCCACATAATTTCATAATTAGGAAAAAATTAGGTGTAGTAGGAATTTATTTAGACCTTGCAGGAATGTAATAGCGATTTTCCTAGGTAACATAGTTTTAGAGAAAAACGCATTTTTCTGTTACACACAAACTTTGCTTTTCCGGCGGCCAGCGGCGGATTTGACGGGCGCTAGAGGTATCTATCGATGTAGATACATCCAAGGATAGTTGATAATGATTTTCGAAGAAAATTGTCGGTCATTAGCCGAGATATTAATTAAGCTGTTAAAAAAACACTTTTTTTATCTATCGTGTATGGTATCGTTCGAAAGATCTTGTAGTTTTAATTTTAGGTATTATATTTTTCAGAGATATTGTCGAAAGTACATTGGAAAAATATGTCCTCCCTCCTATTTCCGAATCTACTGAAACTAAACTTATTAAAAAAATAGGGGTGGTAGAAGTTTATTAATTAATAAATAGTAATCATATAATAGATTTAATGTACAGAATCCTTTGAGCGCAAGTTGTACTTGTGCTTGACCGATTATTTGGTATATAGACGGTGCATAGGAAAGTTGCTTTATCCTGAAATTACTTGTAAACGGATATATCTAAAATTTTGGAAAAAGTATATCCTATAGTAAAATAACTATGTACTATCATATGAGAGTTCCTGTGGTACCCCTAGTGGTGGGTATTTGAAGTTCGCTTTCAGAAGTTTGCTTGTAGATGTTCGTTTGTAGAAGTAACGTATTTCAGACAGAGATTGGTTATAAAAAATGAGCATTTTAAGGTTTTAAATAAAATCATTTTTACATGTAAGGCACTTTTTTCTAAATCCAGGATGCTATGTACTCTTCTAAATATTTTTCTTTCTTTATCAGTCATACCTTTCGAAATTAGGTCATTAATTTCTAAATTTAGTCACCAAAATCGCTATAGTCATTTTCATATGATAGCGCACAGGCCTGTTATTGATAGACAATCTGATTACTTCTCCTAGTGCCGAATATTGGAAGTTAAAGACCCTATCTCGATAACTATAAGATCTACTGAAAAAAACTCAATTGCAGAAGTTTAAACCTTTTTCTACATAGTATGAAATGTCATTTAACGTGAGAAAATAACCGTATTATGTGAAATAATTTTTGAGGTAAGATGAAATATGGGAAGGTGAAATAATTTTTCGATTAATAATTACCCGCTTAAGTCACTATTTGCTTGCAGAAGTGTGGAAATATAAAGCTGATGCATACTTACTAAAATAACTAACACATGTAAACAAGGTAAATTTATTTTAGTAAGAAAATCAACTTTATTATACTCAATGTGTCCACCATATGCAGCAATATATGTTCATGCATGATTGTGGATGTGTATTGCTTCCGATGCAGGAATCATTGTACATATTAATTTGATTTCTTATTAAATTAAATTATGCTTGTCTTACATGTTTAGTTGTATTAGTAAATATGAATGTCTTATAATGTCGCTTAATTTCTTTTTAAGCGATTAGTGACGTAATTAAGAGAGCGATCGGTATCAAAAAATGAGCTTTTATAGGTTATAAATAAAATTATTATTATTTTTTAGATTTAAGGCATTTGTTACTAAATCAAGGATGCTCAGCACACTTGTAATTAACTTCTTTCTTTATCTGTCATAGGTTTCGAAATAGGTCGATAATATCTAAATTTAGACAGAGGAGAGCTACAGTGACTCTTACATGATATCGCACAGTGTGTTATTATATGTAGACAGTTGCTCCATTATTCTAGACTTATCTATGCAAGAGTTGTTTCAGAATAAAGAGGCTTTCCTATGAACCCAGATTTGTGCTTTGATACACACTTTCATGAAAAATATCAGATCACCATGCTCTGATATCGTCTTTTTTAAAATTAGCTGTATAATTAAAAATAAATAGAAAACAAAGGCGAGAACGATTATCAGTTTTAAACGTCATAGATTAAAAGGTGAAAATGCTAAAAAATATTGATATCTAATTTTTCATTATGATACATTTTAAATCGGTGGAAATGAAAACAAAATGCATAGCATCAGTAATGAAAACTTATATAATACAACTAGCTGCTACCCGTGACTTTGTGCACGTAGCATTTAAACGAAATTAATGCATTAATTAAGCAACATACACAATTAAAAAACACTATATCATATTTTATAGTAGAAAATACTTCTGATAATTCCAATTTGTGTACTTTTGTTTTTGTTATATTATCATTTTAATTTCTTTCATGAGCTTGAAATACCATGCTTTTCACTAAGATTAAGTATGGAATTTTTTTTAAAATTTGTTATTCTATTTTAAAATTTCTATTTATTCTATTTTACATTTATTATGTTCATGGAAATACATTTAATTTCTGTTTTCGTGTTGAATAATATTTTTTTAAAATGATTATATTACTAAATATTTTTGCGGAAATCTATTAATTAACGTATCACTTTAGATATGACTTATATTTGATTAGAATAATCTAAAAATCAACATTTATTATGTTTCTATTACAAAACAATCCCCATCTTGAAAACAAAATTTGAAGTTATATTACATTTAAAAAAAATTAAAACGTGATGTAACATAAAAGTTTAAAAATAAATAAAATAAATAGAAAAAATATTTTATTTCACAGTGCCACACGTTTCACAGTTGTAGATCAACCAACAATATCAAAATGTTTATTACGCTCTAAAAACTTTCAAAGACTAAATGTTTATTTGTTAAGCAATAGAATTGCTTATTTATTTAAATGGCGAAAAAAATCTGAAAGAAAACACCCCAATTATGGATAAACGTTGTCATACTAAGGTTGTGTTGTAGTTTAGGATTATGGAAGTTTCTGAATTTGACAGGAATATATTTCAATGAGAGGAAAAAAATTACTCTACAGAGATAATTTTAACTATAGATTTAGATATTTTAAAATTAAAAGGAGTTACATAAGGTTCAGGGAAATATAACTGATAATACCTGGATTTTTAATTGGCTTTTCTCTTGCGCTTTTGCATAATCATGGTGTATTTAAAAAATAGGAGGATGGTATTTCATGTTTAATTAGTGACATTTTTTGAATTTCACATGAGCGATGTCAAAGGTAATTTCTATTCTCCAATGCAAATTGCATATGCTTACAAATTTTACATCAACTTTAATATACTTATTAAATTTTAACGAAATTTAATATTTTGGAAAATTGCATGGTAAAAGGATGTTAAACGTATGTTTTGGTGACGAATACATTGTGTGGAATTTAGGCTACTTTATGTAAATGCTATAAAATACTAATATTTTCTGAATGAAAACAGGCATATTATCTAAAATATGATGACATTTTCACCGGGGACAGCTTTTCCTATGAACTGATACTTGTGTAGTTAAAAAAGTCCTTTTACTTCATGAATCTGGTACAAATATGCATTTATATTTATAGATAATGTGCATGTTTGTCAAAAAACTGTTTTGCTGCCTAGGCAAAACGTTGCAAAACGTAGGCAAAACGTTGAGCTGAATTGTTTGAAGTTCCGCTAAATTTCTCGTAATTTTCAAGTAGTTAGAATATGTTATAAGTAGAAAATAATACATTATGAATTACTAACTCTGCAAGAATTGTTACATTTCGTCTACAATTAGTTGAGAAATATGCCTGCAAATTATCTATTTAAAATATGAAAACGCTTGAAGAAATCAAATATTATTGTAGTCATAGAAAAAAAATAAACATAAATATTATTAAATACGAAATTTAACTAAGAAATTCTATTTACAATGTAATTTAATCAAAATTTTCTAAAATTGCGTTTTGAAATTATTTGATTTTTGATGCAAAATATTATTTCTTAAAAATATATTGTTCTTTTAAGAATTGAATCATAATTTCGAAGCTGGTAAAATGAAAATGACACCACTTTGTCAAACATACAAAAAAATATTAGTTTTTTTAATTAAAATGAATGTTTTACATGAAAAAAAAATTGCGTCATTTTTTTTTCGATAAACCATTTTCCTTTTAATCCCTTTTTTGTTTTATTAAACAAAACGTTTATAACAGCCATCATTAACCCTTTCAGTGCGGATTTTTTTTGGGGGGGAGGGGGGTTTCTGCTAAGCCCATGACGCACTACACTGAGCACAATACACGCCGTGAACGCCTAGGCGACTTGTGTCGACGCTTAATGTAGTCTACAGCACGCAACTCCTATATGTAGACATTAGTCTACTGCCGCACTCGAACCCTTATGTAGACTTTTTTCGACTGCCGCACTAAAAGGGTTAAAGAATAATTAATATAAAATACTATATTGTTTTACTTAAATCCAATTTTTATTAATAGTGGGTAATTATGGTCTACCTAAATCCAAGGAGCTTAAATATGCATTTTTATTTGAAGCTAAAATTAAGAGCTAAGTTATTTATTTTTATCTCCAACACTTTTAAATAAATGTACTATGTCAGTTAAACGCACTTATAGTAATCTTTGTAATATACGAAAAGAAATCCCATTATCTTCCAAAAATGACGCCAGTTTCAGACTTCAAATTACAAAGAGAGAATCTGAATTTTTATTGGTTTATAAAAATATTGTCCATACGCAGTTTTTTTTATGACAATGGGAAATAAACTGCATTAGAAATTGAAAAACAAAATAGATTTCTCTAATGATAAACTGTGGGAGATTATAAAAAAAGGTGTTTAAAAGTGGTCTGAGATATTTTTAAAGTTGATAGTAATTTTACTCGTGTTATAATGCACATCAAGTTTTGTTTAAATCGAACAAAAATTGTAGATTTGTATAAAGAACATACATTCAGAATAACCAAGAACGGTTAAAATACAGATAGATATAGATATCGTATAGAATAATGTGAATTAATCTTTTTTATAAGCATACACGTGGACCCGTGCAAGAATTTCCCATTGCAGTTTGATATTTTTTAGCAATATGTAATATTTTTAGATACATATTTAGACTTCTACAGGATAAAAATATTTACAAACAACGCGCGCGAGAGAAAAAAAAATAATAGTATTTTACATGTATTAGACGTTGACATCATCCTCTTTGAGAAAAACACGCGACAAAGAAAAATAAATTGAAATACACTTAAATTACAATTTAATCTATTATAACTAATCACATATTTTATGCTACACGTGAATACCATTGCTTCGATCGATCAATAATACATATTTTTTCTAAACGTTTCAGTTTCAATTTTGGTTTCTAATCATGAATACAAAATTAACACGTGAGAAAACGCCATATTTTATCTCTTTTGTACTATTTATTATTTTTTATATTTATTGTTGAGCATGATATAATGCAATATTTTATTTTTGTGTCAACACTAATTTGAGAGTAACCTTTCATTTCATTTGCGAAAACAACGCCGATTTCATTTTTAATTAACAGCAATTTTTAATCGAAAAACATATTTTAATGGACTGTGAGTGCACTATATCAGAAGCCGCTACAAAAACCTTTCGAATGATACCTCATTTGTTTTTCTACGTTTCGTAAATTCATAGAAAAGGGGATGTTGACAACAGAAATAATATATATGATTGCTAGAAAAAAAGCTAAAAGCTCCAAAACAATAGATATGTTTTGAAATTTTACTGATAATATTTTAAACTAGAATATTAAAAAAAACAATTCTTCACAAAAATTCGAAATTTTATTGGGAACATAGAACGATGTTTTGGTGTATTTATAGCCACCTGTCTTACTTTTTGATAGACCATGATATTTGAAAATTTTGTGTTAAATTTTCTCTACAACAAAATAATATATTGTTGATCATACATTTCATTTTCAATTTCTTCAGTTCTATGTGTTACTCTCCAGTTGCTAAGACCTATTTTAAGAAAAAGAATAACAAGTGCGCGAAATTTTTAAAAGTCTCAAAATTGAATAAATGGAAATATAAAATAAAGGGATTTTTTATTGCTTATAAACCATTATGCTTAACACGGAAACTGCAATTTACGAAAATAGTATTTTATATCCTATTTCACAGTTTGTATTTTACTCTATAGATTTTAATTCAAATGTAACAGAATTTCACGTATTATTCGAATTGTAAGATCTTCGTTATTTAAAAATCTACAGATATTTTACTTAGTGTTTCATGTATTGATAAATATTTAATGCGAAAAAAATAAAGTGCGTACCAAGTACGAAACATACATACCATGATATTGCCATAAATATCTTACATATAAAATTTTCTGAAATTCATCCCACTACTGATGCGATATGGCTATGGTGGAAATCGTAATATACACAGCTCAGCAGTGCCATCTACTGAGGAATATGCACCGAAATCTAATCAGTACCAATTTATGCTAAAGTCTAACAGAATACGAAGATTGATGACATGCAGTCTTAGAGATCTCAAGATATAGCTATAAAAATTTCATGAAGAACACAGCATATCAAGACCACCTGTTGAGCAATGTACATCCAAACGTAATCAGCCCCAATGTATGTCAAGATCTAAAATATTATGAATGGTAGTGCGATTCCGTATATTATTTCTTGCTCACAAAATTTGTCCACAAAATTTATCATCTATACATACAGACGCAAGGGAAATAGTCGGACATTTTCCAAAGACAGTCAATTCGTGTTCAGGACATCCGAAAACGTAAAATCTATCAAAAAATGGAAGTCAAAAATTTTCACAAGTGTATATAGAAGAAAGTAAAAATGACTACAACCCTTTAACAAAGATTAAAGCAAGTAATAAAGAGTTTTTAAAGAATTCTAAACGCAAATCTGAAATTTTGAAGAGAAAGTGGAGTATGTTTTGATAGAGTTTATTTTAAGTTTATTATAGTTGGCGTATTGTATATGTTTGCTATAATAAACCAGTAAATCCATCTTTTTAGCGAGTAAAAAGAAACTGCTTGAAATAAGAAAAATCCTGTGCCAAGCATAGATTATGAAACATTTTCCAAACCATTCAGAATACAGTTTAAAAAAAACACAGTTTAAAAAGGTGAAAGATGATGTCAAAATATACAATTTGAAAAACGTATAATGCATTTAAAAACACAATTTCAGTAATTACCATCTATAGTCTAAAATATCCAAATTGTTTTGCGCAGTCTTGTATATGATCTATAGGTTTGTAAGTATACTACATAGTATGCTAAAATTTAATTCAGGTAGGAAACGCATAACATAACAGTTGAAAATTTCCCGACAGCAATTAACTTCTGGTGGAAAGGATTCACCACCTTTTGGGTTTTATGTTACACCCTTCGAAATGTATATATGTAAATATTGAGTGTTATTTTTTTTTAATTCTATAATTAGTAAATAGTTCTCTTTGCATTTAGGTACAATTAGTAATTATTGTGTTTTCTGTTATATACATGTTTATGCATTTTTATATATAATTCTTTACACTTCAAGAGCGGTACAATGGTGGGTATCAATTTAACTATCAAGGTGACAGACAGTTTTATTAGCGCTGTCTGGCGAGGAAGGCGCACTGGAGCCAGGCTATGAAGCTTTTATGACTTTAAATTTATGAGGAGTGCCAATCACACTTCGTGTGTGGTACTGGGAGTTCGAGGCTGAAGGATTCCGAGTAGTCATAGTGGTGCCTGGATAATTTTAGGGGGCCAGAGAGACTGTGATCATTGGCCGGACTTTCCTCCTATGAGCAATGAAGGTAGGTGTGGTCATTGACACACTCAGCCATTTGGGCACACGGTCGTAAATAAAAGTCAAGTAGGTGGGAGGTACCAACAGCAACTAAAAGAAAGCCAGAACTTGGAAAAGAGGCAGTGAATGAAAAAAAATGCGAAAGAGTCAGTGAGTGAAAAACATGCGAAGAAGTCTGTGGATGAAAAAGAAGTGAATGTGGTCAGTTGAAAAGATTGAGTTGAAAAATATTATTATGAGAGAGAGTGCTGCAAATAGTTTCTGAACAACGATACTACCGGGCTTGTGAATGAGGGTAGGCCCATAAAGAGTCACTCTCCCCAGCCTGCATCAGGGTCCAACCTGGGACCCGGGAATTCCCCACTAACTGGAGATGAGTCTGTCGGTGAACGACTAAGGTATGATGTTTAACTATATAATACCAACCTAATCAAATTTGTACCGCTCCAATTTAATGGTAATTTTTTTGTTTGGCAGGAGAACTGGTTCATATAGGATTTAAAAATAAGTAATGTTTAATTTCAATTGTGAGAACGAATCATTTAGTAACTAATATTTTTTTAATGTATAAGTTAAATTGTAGAAAGAGGATTGATATATATATTCTTACTATGTTTTCTGTGCTGCATATTTTAAAACGGATTAATTTATATATCCTTAGTAAGTCTCTGATATGTTTATTTTAGAAAGGATTGATTGACATATCCTTACTATGTTTTTTTATATGTTTTTTTATTTCGTTTAATGTAAATAAAGTAATTGTTTCTTTAGTTAAAAAAAAGTGTTGTCTTCATTTAATGGCTGCATAATTAATTCTAAAACCTAAATGTTTCTTTAGAATTTGCTTAACTTCAATTTTGTTTGTTTTTTATTTAAAGTTATCTTTAGGGTTGTTTTGGGTAATTATTTTATGGAACTATATACACTTCATTCCCAAAATCTAACTGCCATATATTGGATACTCAGCACACAACGCAAATTAATTTCCTTTAATCATAATTCTCTAGTATCTAATTAGGCAACGATCACGGAGTCTTCTGCAATCAGAAGCCCCTATTGATAATTATTAAGTAATGGTAAAGGTGCACCCCACACCTTATTTTCTCTATGTGTAGTGAGGGTCTTTTATTGACAGTTGTAACCGGCCTCTAGTAGGAGCTGTCTGCAAATCACCAGCATAAGAGGACCATTAACTTAGTGGGCGCATGACCATTTAACGTACGTGGGTTAATTTAATCTCATATAGGTTACATTTAAAAAAAAATAAGAATGCATTAAAAAATATAGTGGACACGTAATTTTTGGGAATTCCCAAAATATAATTTTAATATTAATTACTATAAGATACATTAATATGATTAGTACTTACTTTTGGGTGTTGATTATAGATAATTCCGCGTTTCCAGCGAGGGATGTTTGCAGGCAAACACTCACTAATCCTGGCCAGGGCTCGTTACGCGGACATTTTTACACCTATAAGGGAAGGTGCGAAATTGTGTTAATATAAGGAATTGATTTACAATAATTTTTTTATATATATACATGAATAAACAATAGAAGGTTTGAGTGCACATTACAGCATTATTTATTTTAATATGGTTTTAATGAATAAAAATGACATTAGCTATTTATTATGAAAATGGTAATTTATTAAAGGAATGTTTATCTACATATAAACTAAAAAATAAGGTTTAATTAAATCTCTGTTAATGTTGGGTCAGCGACGTTAAAAAAAAAGAGAAATATATATATATATATATATATATATAATTGTATATTTTTCTTTTTGGTAAAAGGTAGTGATTTATCTATTATTGGTAGTTTAGTTTGGGTAAGAATGGTTACATAACTACTGCTCGTAAGATATCGGGTTAATCGCCTCGGGGTTAGGAGGTCAAAATTCGGACAATTTCTAGCACAATGATTTTCTAATATTTGGTACGAGGTATGATGACATGTAAATATTGTCAAAATTTGTTTACGGTATAAAAGAAAGTAAGAGTGGAAACAGATATAAATTATATTTACGCCGTTGGGACGCATCTCACTAGATGCCACTGGCATGTATTTCGGTTAACGAGAGGCATCGAATGATAGTATCAAACGCCAACGGAAAGATTCCACGTGCTGGATTTTCTGTTTCGCGTAATTACACTATTAGTGTACAGAATTTTTTAATTTTTATGTGTATGGGTCACAGTTTACACACGGATTTTAGTATGATAAATTTCAGAGCATGTAAATATCAGAATACTATATTTGAATGAGGAATATAGGCTTACCTCGTTTTATGGACCAGCAACAGTTCAAGCGACGCTTATCTATGACAGAAGCTGGGGATTTTTCTTTTCCTCCCACCCCCTTAATCGGAACATTTAAAAACCCATTAGCGAGGGGTGAGGTGCAGTAATTCAGCGTGCTAACTGGTTTTTTCAGAGAGGGAAAGGGACACGTTTCTTCTTCTTCTTCTTTTTTCTTTTTTCTTTTTCTTTCTTTCTTCTCCTCGGGTTTCTCAGCACTGTATGGGGAACCAAGGAAGGCTCGCAGTGAACCTTATGTTTATACAATGTAAGGCAGATAGAAACGAAATTAAAAAAAAAAAAAAAAAAAAATTACAGGATTAAAATGTACTGAAGACTGTACTTTATAAAATTTCTTCTTTTTTCTGAGTAATATTGTTTTCATTGTAATATTCATTTTGTTCGAAACCTCAAGATGAAGACGTCTTGGTTTATATATATTTCTTTTTTCTTGTTAGTTGTAGGTCATGTACATCTTATTAAGCAATATGTATATATTTAAGCAAAGTGAATAATAAGAATAATAATTAAAAAGAGAAGAAATTTGTTTTTTATTTTTTATCCAATGTTCAATTTTGAGGGAAACAGTTTGCTATTTATGTAGATATGCTGTTTGTGTAAAATATGGCTGTTTGTTCCCTTAGTACTTGCTTGAAGATTGAAATGTACAAATAATTCGTTAAAACTATTAAAGGTAGGGAAGTAAATCTCTTCCGATATTTGTCAAAGGTGATACATTGTAACTGTAACAATGCATAGAGTCATGCTGAATATGATCACATCAGTTTTGTGTACTATACTGTGGATTTTAAGGGATGTTAAATAGTATGTAAATTCAGTGTATATTTTTAGTACTTTTTGTATCCAGTGTAACTATTCTGTAAGTCATGACTGAACTCCTGTTGTGTGTAAGAAAAATGTAGTAATCTTTGCTGTTAGGGTAGTATTTTTTTTTTTTTTTGTGCTTTTCTTTTTCCTTTTGGAATTAAAAAAAAATTTTTAGTTCTATATTTATAGAACAGGTTTTTTTTTTAATTTTTTTTTAAAATATTAACTATTGGTACAATAAACAATGGTTGGTAATCAAATGACAACGAGCTGGATTACACCATGGCGATCCAGATGACTCAACGAGAGTGTCGAGTTTCTGACATTTTTGCAGACAAGTTAGATCAAGGCAACACCCTTGAATTATGGACTGGCATCAAAGGATATCCTTAGACTACGACAAAAACTTTTCTTTTCTGTGTACAGCTCCTGATCAATAAACTTTTCTTCATGAGGGTCTATATTTTCCGTCTGGACATTTTCAGCGAAAGGAAAATAAACTTTTCTTCATGATGCATGGACCCTTCTATATCTCTAGGACACTATCTAGCCAAGTAAAGTACTACTTGCTGGGAGTGGTGCTACTATGTGGACTTTTGAGAGGGGGGTTCCGCAGTTGAACTTTTCCACGTTTTACATGGACTTTCAACTGATTTGCATTCGGGTGAAGAAGATGGTGGAAAGGATTCACCACCTTTTGGGTTTTATGTTACACCCTTCGAAATGTATATATGTAAATATTGAGTGTTATTTTTTTTAAATTCTATAATTAGTAAATAGTTCTTTTTGCATTTATGTACAATTAGTAATTATTGTGTTTTCTGTTATATACATGTTTATGCATTTTTATATATAATTCTTTACACTTCAAGAGCGGTACAATGGTGGGTATCAATTTAACTATCAAGGTGACAGACAGTTTTATTAGCGCTGTCTGGCGAGGAAGGCGCACTGGAGCCAGGCTATGAAGCTTTTATGACTTTAAATTTATGAGGAGTGCCAATCACACTTCGTGTGTGGTACTGGGAGTTCGAGGCTGAAGGATTCCGAGTAGTCATAGTGGTGCCTGGATAATTTTAGGGGGCCAGAGAGACTGATCATTGGCCGGACTTTCCTCCTATGAGCAACGAAGGTAGGTGTGGTCATTGACACACTGAGCCATTTGGGCACACGGTCGTAAATAAAAGTCAAGTAGGTGGGAGGTACCAACAGCAACTAAAAGAAAGCCAGAACTTGGAAAAGAGGCAGTGAATGAAAAAAATGCGAAAGAGTCAGTGAGTGAAAAACATGCGAAGAAGTCTGTGGATGAAAAAGAAGTGAATGTGGTCAGTTGAAAAGATTGAGTTGAAAAATATTATTATGAGAGAGAGTGCTGCAAATAGTTTCTGAACAACGATACTAACGGGCTTGTGAATGAGGGTAGGCCCATAAAGAGTCACTCTCCCCAGCCTGCATCAGGGTCCAACCTGGGACCCGGGAATTCCCCACTAACTGGAGATGAGTCTGTCGGTGAACGACTAAGGTATGATGTTTAACTATATAATACCAACCTAATCAAATTTGTACCGCTCCAATTTAATAGTAATTTTTTTGTTTGGCAGGAGAACTGGTTCATATAGGATTTAAAAATAAGTAATGTTTAATTTCAATTGTGAGAACGAATCATTTAGTAACTAATATTTTTTTAATGTATAAGTTAAATTGTAGAAAGAGGATTGATATATATATTCTTACTATGTTTTCTGTGCTGCATATTTTAAAACGGATTAATTTATATATCCTTACTAAGTCTCTGATATGTTTATTTTAGAAAGGATTGATTGACATATCCTTACTATGTTTTTTTTATATGTTTTTTTATTTTGTTTAATGTAAATAAAGTAATTGTTTCTTTAGTTAAAAAAAAAAGTGTTGTCTTCATTTAATGGCTGCATAATTAATTCTAAAACCTAAATGTTTCTTTAGAATTTGCTTAACTTCAATTTTGTTTTTTTTTTTATTTAAAGTTATCTTTAGGGTTGTTTTGGGTAATTATTTTATGGAACTATATACACTCCATTCCCAAAATCTAACTGCCATATATTGGATACTCAGCACACAACGCAAATTAATTTCCTTTAATCATAATTCTCTAGTATCTAATTAGGCAACGATCACGGAGTCTTCTGCAATCAGAAGCCCCTATTGATAATTATTAAGTAATGGTAAAGGTGCACCCCACACCTTATTTTCTCTATGTGTAGTGAGGGTCTTTTATTGACAGTTGTAACCGGCCTCTAGTAGGAGCTGTCTGCAAATCACCAGCAACTTCAATAAGTAGAAATGTACTTGAATTATATTGTGTAGACCACTATTTGATCTATAGACTTTATATACGCCAAGTGATATGTATAAAACTTGTTAAATTTAAAAATTCATACCACAATTAAAATGCAATTCCAGCAATTATTGTTCATAGACAGTACAGTAACCGAAAAATTTTGTGTGTCCATGTAAATGAATGATAAATTCTATGCGCACCATATTCATAATTAAGCATATTGTAGTGCACCTTATATATCAATTTCAATCTGTTTGAAATAATGTAACGTCGTTGAAATAAACTTGAAACTATTTTCCCTATGTACTACAATGTAATAGAACTCTTTTGAGTGCACCTATAAATGAACAGTAAATGCTACACACTTTATTTTGAATAACGATAATGGTTTGATAAATTTTAATAACATATATTAATTAGTTCGTGTACATGGAAATCCGAATATATTTACTCACGTTAGAGCACATACCTACAGACAAGCGAACCGAACTCATAAAATTTTTTCAACTATATTAGAAATAGTTGAAAAAACCCGATGCAGAAATTAAAGTATGCTCCGGTAGCGGTAGAAAACAATTGAAAACGAATTATCTTATTTCTATGATGCCAAAATTAAGCTGTAAACTTCATAACCAGAAATTATAAGATTTACATTTAAAGTCTTCTTAGTTACGGTCAAATGTCTATTGTTTTAATTAAAATTTACAGCAATGCTATTGACATACACTGCAAACGATTTTTCACATTCACCTTAATGTAACCGAATTATTTTGAGTGATCGCGTAAAAGAACTATAAATGATACGCACTTAATTTATAATACCGAGTATGCCATAGTAAACCTCAATAATATATATGAATTACATGACAATTAAAGTATATTTACGGGGTTATAGCACGTACAGATATTCGGCCATAAAAACCGAATTCATAAACACTTTTCAACTATTATGTTGGAATGAAAAAGTAAGCGACGCGGAAATTCAAGACTTGCTACAAAAGCAGTAGAAAACCATAGAAAAAGGATTATCTTATTTTTATAATGCCAAAGCAAAGCTGAAAATTTCCCAATCAGAAATTCCAATTTTTACTTTTAAAGTCTTCTTAATTACAAATATTTAAACTTTTATTTAAAATGTATATTAATGCTATTATTATACTTATAGGTGAATAGATAGATACATAGAGATACAGATTATGCATATTCTAAATTGATAGTGTTTTCTTTTTAGCTAGTGGTCAAAATAACTTCCCATCTAATAGAAAATAAAAATACCTATAAACAAATTCTTTAAAATTTTAAACAGCAATTAGTAAATCTTCCTAAAGAATGTGAAGCAGTGTTCTATGTTAGTCTTTTTCAAATTTAGTACACCAGACGAATAATATAAGCTTTCTGTTGTGATGGCTTTTTTAGCGAGCCCGCAAAAAACAAAAAAATATGGATTAAAAGGTGACTCAAAAATTCGAAATACAGTATAATTCGATAGAGAGATAGAGAAACAGGAAGAGAGACAGAAATTCATTTCAACATCCAAAAATATCTATATTATACAAATCAAATTAATTATTTACAGATTATATATAAATGTATTTATGTCACTCATTTTAAATAAAAATTCTGAGCACAGTATTATTTTGAACTCTTTTATAAATTTCTGTGAACATTAATTTTTATAGTACAAATCTCAGCTTTTATAAACATTTAAAAGAATTGTTGATTTTTTTTTTTTAATTTGTAGTACATTTTGAAATAATTATTATTTAATTAATTATTTCAAGTTATAGATATGTATTGTATTAGTACTGATGTACGTGGTTTATTACAGATATGTATTGTTGTTTAATTGTTTATAAAACAATTGATTTAATAATAAATTATTTTAAGGTATCATAAATATGGAAGAAACTGCGGTTAAGATACGCGGTTAAAACATGTAGTAAAAATGAGTTAAATGAAGAGTTCATTTTCTTTATGTCAAACATAACCCAAAATTTCATTAGATTTGTAAGTATTTTATAGATGACCAGTAATACGTTTTGATCAATGTGTATAATGTTAGTCAGCGGTATTGTAACATTAGTAATGAAACAAGCTCATAATAGGAATACCTAGAATATCAAGGCAGCAAGCCATAACTAATGATCCTTATCATTGATCACATAACTGGGAAATTCGTCAGTCAGTAAAATACCATTGTTTGGAATAGATTGTGATGATCGAGAAAGATGATGTTAATATTGATGATGGAATAATTGTATAGTTACGGTTTATTATATTATAGTTTTAAAAAAAAATCCTATTTCATGAAATTCCTTAAAATATTTTCAAATGATATGTTTCTGTTATTATTTAATTAATTTATTTATCAACTTAGCTTGTAAACATTGCCAAAATTCTAAATGTTAATAATTTAGAAAAAGCAATAATTAAAAAAATATTATATTTTAAGCAAAATACATAATTTATTGAGCCATTAACTGTTCAATAATTGTTTTAAAACTTCTTGATACACCATAAATGTAAAGCACTACGTGTTTCGATAGAACGACGTCTTTCTTCATCGGGCTTAAATAAGACGTACTACCACTTTGAAAGTAAGACCAAAAAATTCTTCTCCAGCCTTGAATATTACTCCCGCTTTCAAGGTGGCCGCACGCTTCGTACATTCCTTTTGATATAAAACATCGTTGTTTCGAAAAGTATAGTACTTATTCTTATGCTTATTCATAATGTTTTAAAATTATATTGTGCATTACAACAGTTTTTGTTGTGCATCACTGCATTAAATACTCCCATTAAAAAGTTTGATAGTGTCTGATATCTAAAATATATTATTTTAATATTATATTTTTTAATTAAGCATGAATGCTGTTATGTAATGATTTGCTTCTTTGAATGCCTGTATCTGCTTTCAAGAGCGTTATATTTAAAGTTAACTTTCTCCATTTTGACAAACATTTCCTACGGAAACCAGTTAGGTACTTTTCTTAAACAAAATAAATTTTTTTAATTCTTTGTAAAAATTCTATATGTTTTAAAATGATAATTATATTTTTTTTTACATTTAGCATACGAAAAATACATTGTAAAATACGCTGAAAGTATTACATGAAAAACTTTTCAGACGCCTAAAAATCTAAGGAGATTTTTATCTCTTTAAAATTGGAAGCTTGTTGTTGCTCTCGAAACGGCGATGTTTAGTTTCCATTGAAAGAATCCTTGGATCTGAAATTTACATTGTTGGGGACAGTTAAAGGACAAATATTAAAGCTCATGTAACTTGAAGAATTTTGCAGCTAAAAAACATAAGCTTGCAAAAGATTTTTATTTTGCAATGCCCTGACGTATCTTCAAAATGCCGAAAATCTAATTTTTTCAAAAAATAAATGTAAATAAGAGCACCGGAATTGTGATATTAAGAAGGATAGGGAAAAATGTATTTTTCCACATTCTATAGATACTTTGAAAAAATTGTCGTAATTTACCTTGGCACAAAACACACTCTACTACATATTTTGCTTTACTATGTAAAATAAAACAATAACTCAATATACCAAATATCAATTGCATCATTGTGAAAATAAATAATTAAAATATGTAATAATTAATTAGTAGTATAACTGGCTACGTCGTCCGCATGATGCAAATTTTATCAAAGACGCATAACGCTGCATTGAAAATTGAAGAAACTGGTTTTGTGAACCGAAGAATAACAATGACATTCATATAATTTCGGTGCAGTATTTGAGAATGGTTAAAGAAATGTCACTTTTGTCAGAAAATATCCACAGACGCACCCACTGAAAAGTTAAGTTCTCTTACAATATACATAAAGGGACACTCATTTTAACACTTTTCAACATAGTTGAAAAATATTTAAGAATTCGGTTTGTCTATCCGTCTGTCTGCCTGTCTTTCTGACCTTGCTCTAACTCACGTAAATATACTCTGATTGTCTGGCAATTGATATATGTTATCGAGGTTTACTATAGCATTTCCGGTATTGAAAATGAAGTGTTGAAAATGAAGTGCACTTACAGTTCTTGCACAGGGACACTCAAAAAATTCCGCTAGATTACGATCTATGGGGAAAAATCGTTTGCGGTTTATTTAAATAATGTCCACTATTTCAAACATACAGAAATTGATATGTATCAATTAGGTGCATTACAAGAGGCTTACTATACAATTACTGCGTGTGTAGCATTCATCGTTCATTTACAGTGACACACAAAATAATTCAGTTAAAATACTGTCTGTTAACAATAATTCTTGCAAGTGCGTGTTCAGTTGAGGAACGCGTTTATACATTTAGCCAATATTTGGCTATTTCTTGGTGTGTATTAATTATATAGATCATGTACCGGGCAGCACGAAAAATCTCGAATACACTTCCGCTTATTGACGAAAATTCCAAAGGGGGAATTTTAAACTGTGCCATGCGTTTCCTAACTGAACTCTTTAACCCTTTGATTAGGGGGATGGGACATATGTCGTCCTTGCGACTATTTCTTTATTCTATTCACACCACTTTTTGACAAATAATCGCTATCATACACTTATACTAGGATACTTTTAAAAAAAGGCGATTCTTCGAAATTATCTAAAAAACGTAATTATATATATGACTGTAATCCTTGAGAGTATTAATCATTACTCAATGCATTAAAACTGCAATATATCCGTAGATTTATATTAATTAAAATGCTTGTATAGCAGTGAAACTTTGAGCGTATTAACACGGGCGTGTCAGTGAGAGGGTTAAGACAAATGTCACAAATATAAGTTTTTTTTGTAAATTGTGGTTGGAGCTAATTTAAAATTAGTCGCCAATCCTAGCCCGGAATAAAAAGCTGAATAAGTAAACTATAGAATTTGCTTGTTTAATAAGTAAATAAATGTAACGTGTGAACAAAGGCTAATTCAACATAACAAAGAGCTAAAACAATCAAAAACCATTCTATATGTTTTTTAACTTATTGAGATAATTAATTGCGCCACAATACGTAATAATTTTATTTAATACTTACATTATTCAGTTTGGCAGTATACACAGATGACGTTTATCTTAATTTTACTTGTACATGTTCCACAAACGTATTTTCTACAGTTTTTACAATTATTTAAAGTTATGTTGCCTTTGGCATTTATTTGGCATTGTTTACATTTACGGGAAGGGGTATGACAAGCATCAATTCTCCCCTGGTTAGAAGCAGAAAGCGTGGGATTTTTTGATAAAATGTATATATTTCCGAGCTCCTCAACCGTATCCAAAATCAAATCACGGCGGCTATATCCAGTTGTCTCTTTATAAATTATCCCTGCATTTATCTCAGCCAAATCAGGAATATAAAAAAACTTTAACTGGCCAACGTTTGGAATAGGATTTAAGTGAGTATTTTCTGCCCATGTGGACCAAAATATCAGCTCCATATTTGGTCGAATGGTAAAAATTCCCAACTTCAGGATTTTTTAAATTAAGATGAGATTTCCACTGGATGGGTAGCCAAGTCAATTAGCACAATAAAAGTAAATTAATTTCAATAAGGTAGTTAAAGTATAATTCAGAATAAGTTCAGTTTAAAATGTTACTAACATTCTTTTCTTCCAGGTTCCCCTTGCAGTTCATCGTGCTGCCGGTTGGGACGGGCCAATGGCCGGCCCCAACTGGTAGCACAAGGGTTTTTTTAGCAGCAGTTTTTTTTCTTTTTTCATTTTTTTTACTGTTCGCCTCTTTATTAGGTGCAAATGGACATTGTCCGCACAAGCTACCGGACCCGCTTCAATGGGACAGCCCACGGAGCCAGTTTTTACCAGGTGAGGTACAGTAGACAGGCGGAGTCCTGTCAGCCCCCGCAGCGTTTTTGTCTGTCTTGCTATTCGGCCCTAAAATTTTCCTTGCTGGTACAACTTAGCTATTGGCAATATATATATATATATATATATATATATATATATATATATATATATTATTTCAGTGGTTTTAATTGTCTTCCCTCAAAATTCTCCCCCCTTTTTCAAGCTAAGTTGAGTACCAAAGTTTCGGAACTAAATTGTCCAGCCCCATTCCAACTATCATGACGAGTATGTGGCGTGCGGCAACAGATCTCAGAATACTAAAACCTAGGAGTGATCAACCCAGTAAAATCCGGACTTTATTGGCAGCCGTCCTGGGTACTTGTCAGTGTGGATCGCCCCATGAGGCAATCAGGCTAATTTCGACCCACACTCTAGGCACTCAAACCCGTCAAACTGGGTCGAATCCCAGTAGGTAGGGGTCTAGTCAGCGGTCGCCGAGATTTCCACTGTTGGTTGTAAAGTACTCAGGAGCAGGAGATTTTTGTTTATTATTTCCTTCATAAGACGTAATCGTTATATATGTCATGCATAGCAATCTTAGTAGAATACAGCACATTTCTTGTTTTTTAAAGAATGAGGTACATCTCTCTTTGAACAATTAATTCTGCCAAAACAGCTTATTCCTGCATTTCTTATTTGTTTCACTAATGTCAGTGATGTAAAGAAATTGTCCATTGTCAGGTTTCTTTCAGTGTTGTAGTAATGTTCAATCAAGCAAAACGCTGTATGTTCACCTGCCGTACTTCCATATGGCCTTGCTTCATCCTTACCCCAATACGGATACCCGCTCAGTAAATATTTTGACTGCATAGCAGTAGCAAGCCAAGATTTAATGCAGAATTTATTGGGATTTTTAGGCATATAGTGAATAAACTGGCATCTCATCCTTGTGGGAAACAATTGTTTACCCACTACAATATTTTTACCCGGATAATAATACATTAAGCTGTTTTCGATAAATGTATTACAAATATCTGAAACAAGGGCAAATGTATCACTTTGCAGTGTTTGGAATCTAGTTGACTTCATGTCGAAGCGCAAATATTTCATAATTTCTAAGAATATATCCCTGGCCATTGCCTCAGTGAAGAACGTCGGACCCCATCGTTTTAACAATAAATTCAAAACAGAAAGACCTTTTGAAAAGAAAGCGTCTAATTCATTGAGTGACAAACACCAATTTGGAATTTGGGATACTCTACGCGCCTCTTCTTCAGTGCGCTGTTGAATGTTACGCAATTTTTTTGTTGATAAACAACCTCCATGCACTACTTGCGTTGCCGTCAATTATTTTTTCTTTGCATGCGAAGTTAGCCCAGATACTTCTCGTAAAACTTTCTGCTGGGGACACCTCTCTGTAACATTTGCCGAAATATTTCATATTTTCCAAATTGAACCATCATTTGCTGTTTCTTCATCTCTTTGATTTCTCTCATATTGGGTACGTCTTCCTCGTTTTCGAGTTCTGTTTCGTCGGGCTTGTCTACTTTCTCAAGCTTGACCATTGACGCTGATTTCAGTTCTGGAAAACTACTAGCAGCAGACAATGAAAATTTTCTTTATTTTTCTATAATTTTTACTTTTATTTGGCGTTTCGTGAATAGCCTCTCCATGAGATGAATCGAGTATACTTGTTATTGAATGAACAATCCAGTCTTTGTGGGATAAACTGGATATAGTTTCGATATGACATTCTTCATCATGTTCAACATCTGAACCAGAATTATCATAAAAAATAATTTCAAAATATTTCAGGGTATCTTCTTCCGTTAGGTATTTTCTACGAACACTTCTACGGGACATGATACGCAAGTCAGAATACTGACATTCACCGAAACGAACAGAAGTTCAGTATATTTGTGTCTGTTGAAAAAAAAAACATTTCTACCACAAAAGAAATGCGCAGTCAGGAGGCGTGCTGAAATTCAAACAGGTTTTTTTCCTCTCCCTACCCTCTCCTTGTCTCCGACCTCACTTCCGCTTCTTTGAAATATGTAATCCCCTTGCCACCCTAATTCTAGGTATAAATAGTAATATTTAAAAAAATAATTATTTAAACTGAAAAAAAATGTATATATATATATATGTGTGTGTGTGTGCTTAAATGCCCCATGCAATTAAATTGATATTCGAAATATATTCACAGAGTATTGCTTTGTAATTACATTAAAATGTGGAATTATGCATGAAAATATGGAGTTGAAATGCGACTAGTTCGGTTCGGGTTTCGGGTTGATTTCAAATAGAAATTTCGGGCCGTTATAGCAAAAACGTGAAGGACATTAAAGTGGTTAACAATACAGATTTGCCACCGAAAAATGAAGAAACAACCCCTTGAAGTCTTTTTTGTTAAAAAATACTTTTTTCTTACTTACTGACTGTACATATGAGTTATTTATATTCTGTGATATGATTGTGGAACTCTGTATATATTTTTCGATGACTTTGTATTGGAAGCTGTATTATTTATGGAAGTCTCTCCAAACTCTGCGTGTTAAAATTAATTGGAAAAACAAAACAGATATTTTGTGCCAGACTTTCTAGCGAGATCTAAAAATATAATTTTTCTAGGTACTCGGAATCTAACAAGCCTTATAGAATAACTGAGCACATTAATCTTATATTAATTCAAAGCATGTCCGCGTAATGTACTCAGAGTTACATCCGGATTTGGATTCCATTTGGTCTCCATTCTCGTCCAATTGGACACCAAAATGTCTCCAGCGAAATTTAGTTCACATGGAACATTAAAAAATAGTACTTTTGATATTGAATCATTAAGTCTTCAGCATCCAGTTTCTTGTGTAAGGATATAATTAATACTATGAGATGGCAATACAAAATTGAAATTGCAATAGATTGCTATTAAATTGCAATAGAAAATTAACTTTAGAAACTGTAAACGTAATTATTATTTTAATGAAAACGTGCGCACAGATTTCCACATTAAACCACCAGACTGTCCTGCAAAAGAGCTAAATTGTAATGTTGCTTTTTCTGTATTTTATTTTAAATGCTAAGAAAGGGTGATTATTCCAAAATTATATAAAAAACTTAATTACAAATCTTAATATACAAATGATATTTTTAATACTTCTATATTTATTTCAATAATTTGATGCATTTAATAGCTTTTTACGAAACTTTTGTTAAATATAATGTTAAAATATCCTCGTTTATTTGACCATCATTTGTTTCCTAATTATAAATGTGACTTCAAAGGTTTCCGTTTTCTGTAGATGAAGGATAATACATATCCATCTTCAATTTTCTATTGTTAACGAACTGTTTGTAGTACATACGTGTAGTCTAATGATCTAAAAACGAAGTAATTTGTTTGTGAGATATTAAGATAGTGAAATATTGAAACAAAAAACTTATTTACACTACTTTATCTGAGTATTAGTTACTGAATATCTGTGAAACCTAACATTAGTTTAATCGGGAATAGATTCTCACAATTAATTTTAGATAGTATTAAATGTCTCCTTTAAAGTTTTCCGTATAGGAAAAAAGAAAAATTTTATATCTATAGTTTATAATATTTTTTGATTATAGCAAAAAAGACCACTGAATAAATATTAAAAAACTGTTCTTTACTAAATAAACAATCTACAGTATCCGCTCTGCAGTGTAAAAATGTAGTTTATAAAAATCAGTTTGCAGTACAAAATAAAATTAACTTTATAATTTATAGAAAAAGTAGTAGTTTCTTGTGTAAACATGTCCATTCTACCAGTTATTATAGCTTACAAACATTGTTTCCCGAAATAAGTATATAGAACTCATTTAAAGAAATGTTTGTATTTTACGGTTAAAATATCCAATTTTTAAAAGTAACGTGTGAGAAAAGACGAATATTATTGAAAATATTTGCATATTTAGTTTAGCAATTAGAAGAATTGTCAAAATAATAACTAATTTTAACATCTTTTAAGATATTTATACAAAGTTACTTTGATGAGAAGTTAAAGTAACAACTATTATTTTGAACGTCATATCTACCATAATTATAAATTGGACTTCAAAGGTTTATGTTTGCAGTCGAGAAAGGATCTTCCATATCACTCTACAAAGGTTTATAATTAACGTATTGTTTGTTATATATGTTCGCGCCTAATGAATTAGAAACAAAGCAAATTGTTTGAAAGACATCAATAAATTAAAATATTGAAACAAAACATCTCTGGAATTTACCTTATCTGATCACTTGGTATCTAAATATATGTTATGCTTTCGATTTGTTTAATCTAGAATGGTTCCTTATATTAATTTTAGTTTTTATTTTAGTGTTATCATAAAGAGTAATTAAGATGCAAAAAGGCCCCAAAAAAATTAAGAATATGGAATAAAGATTCTGATATATAAATCTTTTTCCTCTTTCGGCATTGTTAATATTATGAAAAAAAATTAAAACATCGTTCCTCAGTTTAGTGTTAAAATATACTGAACGCTGTGCATTAAAATAAATAATATTGGTATGTTTTATAATGTAAAAATACATTTTTCATTAATAACTATTAAAATTGCAGGAACGATTATTGTAATCATTTTATAGTTATAGTAGATTGACATAAATACCTAACCAACTATATATTTTAATAATTTTTTACAAAATTTCCGTTACATGTATAGTAAATTATCTACTGTTATTCAAACATAATTTGTTTCATAGTTATGACGTCAATTATTTAAATTTACAGCAGATAAAGGTTGTTTCATAGCACTGTTTAATGTTTTACAATTAACGAACTATTGGTTATACGTAATGCTTGTCTATTGAATTAGAAACGAAGCAATTTTTTTGTGGGTTATCAAGAAAGTAAAATAAATGAAATAAAATAAATCTAGCTTATATTACTGTTGTTTAATCAGTAAAGAACTATTAATTTCAGGTATTAGTATGACTTAGTTTGATGTTATGGTAAAGCGAAAAGTAGAAAAAATTGAAGGTATCAAAAAGATTAAATTTTTTATTTCTTCCTTAAAAGCCTAATCAGTAGATTGATTTATATGGTTAGACAGCAGACAGCACCTAACTATGTTCATACATAGCCAGTTACAATAACCCGAATTTAGAATGCACTAAAGTTTATATAATACTATATCTAAGGTGATGTATAATCAGGTTTACATTACATATTGAGTAAAAATGCAGTTTTTTAAATGTTTTTATATACAAAATAAAGTTCCTTTTATAAGTTATAAGAAAATAAATCTGTTTTAAAACGTACATTTTCCCTCATGAAAAGTTTTAAAAGATTCTTTCCAAAAATGGAAATTTCAAATTTTAGAATTTACGAATTTTTTGTTGTAGGAGAATGTTAAAAAAACTGAAATATAGTCAAATGAAACCGGTTATCTAAAATTTGACTGGATTTCAGCTGCAATCTAACGTGTATTGGTTGAAAGACTCAGCTCTAGGCAAGAAAAAGAAGCGGCCATTTTGGTATCTTCATACTGGTATTTGTGTAGCGTCTGTGTTGTAAAGTTTATGTTATCTTTTGTTTGAATGTTTGAATAATGTTGTTTTAATGTTTTATTGTTTTCATATGGTCTTTGTAAAGATAGAGACTCTTCTGGGCCATTAGTATAAATATATAAAACATCATGAAATAAACAGACTGGACGTAAAGTAAAAACACACACAATTTATTTGCCACTTGGGGTAGTGGATACTTAGTAAAAGGAAACACTAAACACGTTTAACTGAAACACAGAAAAGTTCGAGTAAAATAAAAATTACTATAAACTTTAACAGTAGCTTTACTTTAAAGTTATCTAATAACCGCTTGGTGAAATGTCTTGTCACAGTTATAAATGTCAACTTTACCAAAATGATTCAAAAACTTTGTTCAATCTTAAATAACATGACAAAAGTTGAAACTTTCTATTGAAACTGCTACTAAAACTAAATAAAGTACTTTTATCTAATAACCAAAACCCTCATGGACGCGAAACATATTTTTCTTTATAAAGATAATTATAACATTATCTTACAACTTGGCAAAGTAATCTTGAAGTAGCTCAAAAATCATCATCAGAGTACATCAACTCCAAAAAATCACACCTTACGTTCAGATACAACTTTATAATAAAATCCAGCTGGGAAAACTTGGAACCTTTTCATAAGTGCAGCCAGTTAAAAGACTCACCTTCGGTGGCAATCACATTTTGAAAATTAGAAGTTTAAAGCAGAAAAAATATTGACAAAAAATGCATTAAATAAAGTAAAAATTTATATAACACATTCACACCACTCAAAAACCATTATTTATATCAAAATACAACTATTTGATTAAACTTCGCAAATCCAGAGCAGATTCATCTTGGCTTCATTTTTGTTTAACAAAACTCACTAAATACTTTGAAACTCACTAATAATAACTCACATTTTGCGAAAAATTGGACAAAAACTCGTGGACGTTTTCAGTATCTTAATATGTCAGAGTAGCCCTCAAAAACTCTACTAAAGGAAAACGTAGTTGACGTCAGTAGAAGAAAAACGAGGCTAACGAAAAAGACAAGCTACCGCGGTGCATTCCACTTATCTTTTTTTACAGACCGCTAGAGTGACGTGATGCTGTTTTCGTACAACTGCATTGGTGCATTCGAGCTTCACGTGACTTCGGCGGTCTGTAAAAAAAATACTCGTTAAGCACCGTGGTAGCCTTTCTTCTTCGTTAGCCTCGAAGAAAAATGACGACTAAAAATATGTTGCTTCCCGTTGTACAAAACAACACATGCAACTTGTATTGTATACATTCGTATACCTGACCAATTTGTATACGAATAAGTCATCTACGATCTTATTGGTCTACAATTAACACGTATGTGATACGATTGATCTAATAGGTCACCATGGTAATTCCTGCAATGATCGCTTACGCAGAAATTTAATGGGTCGATCGAGGCTAACGAAAAAGACAGGCTACCGCGGTACATTCCACTTATCTTTTTTACAGACCGCTAGAGTGACGTAATGCTCTTTTCGTACACCTGCATTGATGCATTCGAGCATCACGTGACTCCCGCAGTCAGTAAGAAAAGATACGAGTAAAGCACCGTGGTAGCCTTACTTTTTCGTTAGCCTCGTGGGTCGATTAAATGACGGAAGTGTTTTTTTTGTAAATAGATATATCCTTTATTTTATTGTTTAAAAACAAGGTCGAAGTTTACTTTCAATAAATGCACTAACTTACAGCACATATACCATACCACACATTGAAAATTACTGAAACTTTGTATTTTGTTGTGTCATATTTAATTGGGATTTATATCAAACAATGAAACTGTTGATAATGTTTGAATCGGAGATTGTTCAAAGGAACTAAGTCGTCCTAATTTTGAAATTTTCTAAGTCATGGACATGGTGCCTTTCAACAGAAAACTTTTAAATTGTTCCTTCACAAACATTCATATATAATATCCGGACTGAGTTTCTTTCTTCACGAAACGGTCGATAAACAAGAAAAAACACTAATTTTTTCTTAAAATGAAAAATTTCAAAATTTGGCTCAATTCCTTTCAACAATCCCGATTCATTTATTATAATCGTTTTTACCTTTTGCTTTCCGATATTCATTATCTTGTAGTAAGACCAGATATCCTATGTGAGATAAATCCAAGTATTGGGAAGCAATGGTTGAAAAGCCGTAAAAAAATACATGAAGAAAGAGCAGCTAAAGCTACAATGACAAAAGTGCTTATATGTTTCTAAGTATTTTAAAAGACTGAACTTCTTTTCTACAATTTCTCAAGGTGTAATGAAGATAATTATCATTTTGTCATTAAATAATAAATCATTATATTTATAAGAGAAATATTACTAATTAATTTTCTTAATTATAGTTGTAAAATAAAATATTTTGTTCTGTTTCAAAAGAAAGACTAAACTTTTTTATTTCCTATAAGATTAACATATCCATAGGATATAAGTTCACTGGTGAAAAAAACTGCAGGATTTTACATTTCCAAAAAAGAATTCATTAATAAAAACGTGATAAACTAATCATGTAATAGAAAGGATATTATGGTATAAAGAATACTTTGAGAGTATGTACGCAATATTTCATTACATTATGTTTAAAGTTCTAGTTTCAAGAAACAACTAATAATAAGATATGTGACTTTACCCCCTACTTTCCTCCACGTATAATGGCCTAATGATTTAGAAACGAAGCACTTTGTTTGTGGAATATAAGAAAAAAGTAAAATATTTAAACTAAACATCAACTAAATGTACCTTGTTTGGGCTATGTCCTGTAATTCTCTGTGAAACGCAATATTAGTTTAAGCGAAAACGATTTCTCACTGTTTATTTTAGCTGAATATTTGTTTTTTATGTCATGTTCTCATATAGAGAAATAGAGAAATGCTATGTCTATGTTTCATAATTTTTCCTAACTTAAAGTTAAAAAAACATTGACTCAACATTAAAAAATAAAAATAAAGATTATGTTATACACTTTTTAAATTTTAGCTTACGCCATTAATATATTTTGAATAAAAATAATTTTTAAAAGTTCAAATTTTATCTTTTAAACTAATTTATATATTTTACTATATTCGAGAAATGTACATCACGAAATAGTACGATATCTATATTATAAAACAAAAATATGTCCGCCAATAGCGTTAATGTCATATAACGATGTCATCAGTCGGGTTATATTTTTATGAGAGTTACAAGGGAGCAGCTAATTTTTTATGCTCATATTTGCTTTTAAATATCACATAATTACAATTTTAACTCTATCTAAAAATAAAGTACTTCCAAGTAAAATTTGCTTGAAAACTCTAACTCAATGTACTGTTTATGATTTTTACGATTTTTGAAGACTTTTGTAATTAGTTAAACTGCTTGAACTGCAGTCTCTAAGTCTGTATGAGACCTGACAATACCTTAACCTTTCAGGCATCATTACTATTAATTTTAGATAAAATAGCCACTAAAAAGGCTCTTTTTTTACCCAAATGTACTTTGCTATAAAATGTCAACTGATGATGGATTTAGATTAAAGAAAATTAATCAGACTCCTGTATTCTGTATCGATTGCAGTCGGAGCTTAGATTTCGTGGCTAAAGAAGAAAATAAACAGTTATTAATTTTTTATCTGAAAAGGTCTAGGAAAAGGCCTGTGAAACAATTAAGGTAAATGAATCCCTAAGAATGTTCCTAAACATTGTGGGAGTTTACAGTTACTATTTGACCCACATTTAGTAACAATAAAACCAAATGTACTGTTTATGATATGAAGAATGTTTTTCAAGAGAGAGAACTAAAACATTGGGGGAATTCATTGTAACTATTTTATACGCATTTAGTAACAATAATAACAAATTTACTGCCTATTATTTAAAAAACGTTATTCAAGAGATAGATCTAAAACAACATTAAAATATCAGAAGACTTCGCGCATTATCTGCTGGATATTCTTTTCTAAATATGCCCTTTAAGAAAACTATTTTGAAAGCTTATTCCACACAATGTACATGTAAAAGAGTTTCATTTAAATAATGTATTGATTTCTGAAAAAAAAACGACTATTATATACCTAATTGACGCTTGAAATTACCATAATTACGAAAAATTACTAGATACTTTCAATGGGTTGGGTTGGGTTGGGTTGATTATTGACGGCCAATTATCTACACTAGGGATATAGGCCCGGGGGGAGTGCCCTTCGTGGGGGTCTTTCTAAGAGGACCTAACCCGTATTTACGCATGGATAAATCCACGGCTCGAAGAAAACCACGAAAACTCCGAACGATTAGGCCGACGGGCGCGATTGGGATCGAACCCAGCAAGATACTTTCAAATATTTCATAGAGACTATTTTTTTTTCTAAAAACGATTAAGAGAAATATATATATGAAATTTGTGTTAATTTTCTTTTTATTATGAAAGAAAACTAATTTCGTTTAATAAAATTAATATACCTGAGAAAGAAAATGTTACGTATTTCAATTTATCATTTTTTAAATTTCTTCCATCTATTATAGAAATCGAATATTTTTTCGATTTCCGGTTTTTGACGGTTTTATGCATTTTATGGGTCAGAGATTCCAAAAAACATATTTTTATAAAATGGTCTGTCTGTCTGTCTGTGTGTCCGCATTGTATCGCCGAAAAGCGTATGAAGTTATGCGTAGAATTGAACCAAAAAATTATGTTTTTTGCTATAGGCAGCAGATTCCTCTTAAATTTGGTGATATTCTGCTGGAAAGGAGCGCTGGGATAGCGCTGTTTGTTCCAATTGCTTATTGTATCATCGAAAAGTGTATGAAGTTATGCACAGAATTGAACCAAATTTTAGGTATAGAGTCATTCCGGGAGAGATGCCACATATTTTTTTGAATTTGTTTATAACATCCCATGGTGCACATAAACTAAAAGAAATCATGCTGTGCTATTTAATGTTAAATCTACAACATGTGTACTGTGACAAAAAATATATAAAAAAATAATTAATATTTTTAACACTATTTTTCTAAAGCATTACATTGCGGCGCCTTACCCGTACATTCAGGGTGAGACGGCGCACTTGTGCGGGAGTTATACTACGCTTGTCATAAGAACAGAATGAAATTATAAATAAAAAATATTTAAACATATATTCATATCTGGACTATAATTAACTATGTAATAAAAACAGAAACTAAATGAGTTCAATGAAATGTAGTGGTAGGTTCAAATCAATATTACTATGCCTACATTGTTCACTGCTAAAATTATCTACTTATTTTTTTAACATTGGATTTTAATTGTTATTTCAGCAGCAATAACACATCAGTGTATTAGAGAGGGAAGAGATAAAGTAAAACAGTGCTACATTGTTTTATTTGTTAATAGCCCTGTTTTTTCGACCACAATCAAACGAAAAAGTGTCTAAAGTACAGGGTGATTATAATTAAAGTTTAAGATTCAAAACGCTCTAAAATACGAAACACTTATTAGAATGACGTCAAAATTGAACGCGTATTACTAAAGAAAGAGGAAAGAACTTGAAAAAAATAGTACCAAATTTTAGCGACAGATGGCACTACAAGCGTCAGAATTTCGACTACAAGCATCAGAATTTCGACTACAAATGACAAATCGTAAAACAGCGGCTAAGGCGTAAGTTACACGATAAACCAACTGTACTGTTCAGTGTACATGACTGTATATGTGTGATACTGTTAGTTACGTAAGCCCGTCACCACGGCAAGGTCGTATGACATCGGATGGGAAAAATTGGTTTTTAATTGTCCTGAGGCCAAAAAACGGCATAAAAAGTATTCATCCAATCGCTTTTTAATTGTCCTGCGGCCAAAAACCGCATAAAAAAGCATTCCAATCGGTTCTTAAGTTTCGCGAGACTGGCGCGAAACATGTTCAATACGCTGTCCGCCGTTGTGTGCAACAAGATGAAATCGGGAAACAGCATGTTCCACAACCAATCGAAGTGTCACCGGGGTCAAGTTCAGAATGTGTTGAGCAATGCGTGTCTTCAATTCAGCTACGTTGGCAATCGGAGTACTGAACACAACATCTTTCAGATAACCACACAGCCAGAAATCACACAGATTAAGATCAGGTCATTGGGCCGGCCAGTCTGTAGGGAAATGACGATTGATAATTCTAGCATTTCCGAATTTCCGCCTCAACAACTTCTTCACTCGATTTGCAATGTGCGGAGGAGCGCCATCTTGCATTAAAAGGATACTATCCAGACATCCACGCTGTTGCAGAGCTGGAATGACGTCAGTACGCAAAAGAGACTCATTGCGCTGACCATTGACGGTAACGGTAACAGGACCGAAAGCACCCGTCTCCTCGAAAAAATATGGCCCTACAATAAATGATGCCGTAAATTCGCACCACACCTTTGCAGGATGAAGTGGTACTGGGTTCGTTGAGAGAGAATTTTCTGTTGCCCATATTCGGCAATTCTGTGTATTGACATATCCCGTCAGATGGAAAGGGGCTTCATCTGTCCACAAAATTTTCTACGGCCAATTATTGTCCACTTCCATGCGAGCATGAAATTCCAAAGCAAAACCCTCTCTTGCTGGCCGGTCAGAAGGAAACAACTCCTGCACATGGCAAATTTTGCACGGATAGCATTGCAGGATGTTCCGTAGAATGTTATGCACAGTGCTCCCAGGCCTGTCCAATGTTCGGGCAATTCTCCCTGCACTGCATGGTTGCACACCACCGCTCGACTCCTCCTGAACTGCTGTGGCCACTTCTTCAACTACCGCGCCGAATCACATATTTTCCTTCCTCTACCAGACTGCACATCAAACGAACCTGTATTTCTAAATTTTTTCATCATTTTCACCAGACCCATGACAGTCATCGGTCCAACGCCTTTTTTCATACCCTTGAACTTCTGCAGAATTGTCCTGATTTTCTGCAGAGCTACTGGTGCAGAATCACCGTTCTTGTAATAAAGCTTTACAAACAGAGCGCGGTCCTTCATTGATACACTCATGGCGAACGTCTGAGACACGAAATGAGGAAACGCCATTTACCGAACGCTTTTATAACACCTGAAATGGCCGTGCTCATCCCAGGTATTTTAATTTAAATCTTCTGACGATTACAGCGTCATCTGTAACTAAAATTTGGAACTATGCTTTTTGGTTCATGTTTTTTCCCCCCTTCTTCAATAATACGCTGTTCAATTTTGACGTCATTCCAATCAGTGGTTCGTTTTTTAGAGCGTTTTGAAACTTAAACTTTATATATAATCACCCTGTAGTACAGTCTTCATGTAACCACATTTGACACATAATGCAAAGAAGCCAATAACACTTCCTATTAGTTTTCTATGCAAATAATGTCTACCAAGAGTCTGTCCAATGTTTTCGCAATAAGTCCTGTTTTTGTGAAAATTTTAAACTTTTTTCTTTATTTTTGAGAAAAATCAAATAAATTTTCTAGGAATCTTAAATTAGCCTTATATTTAGTTTCCTATTTAGGCAATAGGATGTTAAGTCCTGTTTTAATGATTAAATATATACATATTATCGTTAAATTTAGATATATAAATTTATACGTATAGACATTTACATTATATATATGTGTAGCTAGCTAATAGGTTCTTTGATGATTACAGTTGTTTTGTGAAATGTCCGATTTTATTTTAAGATCATTAAATTGGTTAAGAGTCTATTTGCATATGAAATGATTTTGTGAAGGACTCTTTTTTAAACAAAGAACTTTGTGAAGAGAAAAAGCAATTGTGATGTGGCCTATCTAAAGAGCCTAAATTCTTCCTAAAAATATCTCTATCTAAAAACTTATCACTTTCCTTCTTCCTATTTATTTTTACCGATATTTTTTTAATCGGTCCATTTTTAAATTATAAAAATTAATAAGACATAATATTAGCCACACTTTTTTTTTTTTTGCCGCCCACAGGGTGGCTTATTCTTTTGTTAGTGAAACTGAAAAAGGACTATGTCAAAAAGAACACTATTCCATTTTAAATTCTCTTTGGTCGTGCAGTAGTGATAGTGAACAAACCCAGTAGATGTCGCCACCACACGGAAGCATCAATCTGAACTCACCTTGAACTCTGTGAAATAAAATGTGCTGGATAGACATTTTCGCTAATGTTCCATCAGACTCAAAAACCCATATACACGTACATCTTTTTTTACTTTTGTACTGTTTGCTGCGATTTGGCAGAAGTAATTTTTTTTGGAAACCTATTATGCGCTCCAACAGCTTAAGATGTAAATATTTAAAACCTTGTTAAACTAATCCTTTTATTTTCATTTGTAGAAGTAGAAAAAACACAGATTAAAATCTGTTTTATTCAAGTATTTAATATGCTGTTATATTACTGAATAATAAAATAAACACACAATACACATTCACATGCCAGATTTTCTGAGACGTTCCGTGGATGGATTTACAGGTAAGATGATTTATAATCTACCTTATAAAGTTTAGAAATAAATATATATAATATTTCTATCTTACTTATAATAAAATCCAAAGGCGAGAATCTGTCTGTAACGGTACCGGGCTGTACCACTCTGGTCTGCACCACTCTGGTCTGCGAGTCGACTGTAGTTAAACGCCATGTTAGGCTTAGTGAAAAAGATATGCTAACACATAACCACTAACTGATAATTTCTTCTACTTGAAATGATGTCTATTCAGCATATTTTCGTATAAAACATGTATATAATATCCAGTTATAATGTTTTAAGTTTTAAAGTAAAAATAACAGATTAAACATCCGATTACCTGATGTAAACAAACGAATAATGTTGCCACTCAAAAACACAAATTCCAAATGAATGACTCTTTGAACGTTTCATTAAAATATCCGATTATGCTCTTAAAATATTTGTAAAAGTATATTAAAGTCTTTAAATAATTTAAAGGATTTCTTTAATCCATATATTTAAAGCTAAACCTTTTTTTGTCAATTCGTACGAAAATGGGTTCTATAGGCATACGTGAGCATTCCGCCAATCAGCTAAAAGCATTTGTAAACTCCTGTGGCATTGGGTTCTACACGTATGCGTCAGCATTCAGCCAATCAAGTGAGAGGTTGTTACTGTCCCGAGACAGATTTGGAGCCAATGAGGTGAGGGCTATTTCCTATCTAGAGATCTTTAGGAAAGATGTTTATGATGGTGTCAGCAATTTTCAAAGTTTCAAAGTTTGGATTACTATAAATATTAGGTATTTTTTCATTTTATCTTTATTTATTTTGTTATATTGAGCTCATGAACATAGAAACACATATGTATTTCTGTGTTCATGATTGAATTCTTTGGATTTGGTTTGGTATATTTTTTTTTCTTTTTATGTCGTATGTATATTTTGCTACTTTAAATTTCTTAAACCAAAAAGTAATGGTCGAGTTTTTATTAGGATTTATAAAGCTGAAATTTACCTTTTTGGATATAATATTACAGATGTTTTAATAGTTGCATTCGGCTGTAAAAATTGACAAAAAATTGATTAAAAATTCGACAAGCAGTTGCATGAAAAAAAGAACTTTCACTAACATGGACAAATCCAGAAACTTGCTGAGTCGGCAATTGTGTTTATATATAAAAAAATAACAAAATTCATAGTTTAATCACAATAAAACATTGTGAAATTTATTAATTGGTTGCGGGAAAAAAATCACAAAATTCAACAATCATTCGGGAAAATGTAACAAAATTCTACTAATAACAGGAGCTTCTAAACAGCTTTACTGCCTGTGCATTTTGATGATTTTGTTATGATAGTGTGTATGAATGTGTTTTGCATGGAATTTTTTGGTTTGTTGACAATTTTTTTAAAGGTTTTGGAACTTTAGTATTGACAATTTATAGATAATTTTAGTATATGTGTATATATATGCAGTAGACTCCTTAAAATCCACTCATGTAAACAATGAAATTTACAATTAAGATGTAAGTGTAAAATTTCAGTTTTTAAATTTTTTTATATCATTTAGTACACATTTTTATATGTAAATGGACAGATGGTAAAGCATCTAATGTATATGAATGCATATTTTGAACTGGTTTGTTTAGAGGCTCCTGTTGTTAGTAGAATTTTGTTACATTTTCCTGAATGATTGTTGAATTTCAAAATATTTTCCCGCAACCAATCACCAATAAAACATCTTGAAATTTATTGATTGGTTGCGGGAAAAAAATCACAAAATTCAACAATCATTTGGGAAAATGTAACAAAATTCAACTAATAAAATGCACCAGAATATATATAAAGCATGCTTTACAATTATATTATGTGCATTAAATAATTTCGCTAACAATATACGAAGAATCAAAACATATCCAAAGAACTCAATCATCAACACAGAAATAGATATCTGTTTCTATCTTCAATGATTCAATAAAATTAAATAAAGATAAAATGAAAAAACTACCTAATAATATAATAATATAAACTTAAAACTTAAACACGATAAATTGTACACAATTGTCATTATACAAGGTGACAGTCAATGCAGAATTCATTTATATGCACTAAACACTTTTCCATTTATTGATACGATAACCATTTTGTCAGAACAAAATTAGCACTTGCCTATCAGCGAGCAATACTGTAAGTTGGCGATTGACTTTATTGCCACCTAAAGGTGAAAATAAGCACTCGGCGATAAAACTTGAAAAACTGGCGATTAAAATAATGGAAAAAACTTGCCAAATGCAGGATTTTCTGATTTTCTTTTTCCCTTTTGCGTTTTTTCTGAATGCAGTTTGACAAAATTCATGATTTTTCCTCACCCGATCGATGAAATTGATGATTTTTCTGCATCTGATGGACAAAATTTACGATTTGTATGCACTCGATTGAAGAAATTCGTGATTTTTATGTGCCCACTTGACTAATTCGTGATTTCAGTCACCCACTTGATGAATTTGTGATTTTTACGTGGCCGTTCTACAAAATTCATGATTTTTATGTACCCGATTTAAGAATTCCATGATTTTTACATGCCTGATAAATGAAACTCATGATTTTTACACGCTCGATTGACGATTTTTTTTTTTTTTCACTCGACCGACAAAATTAATTATTTTTATGCACCCGATAGACAAAATTCATGATTTTTATGTGCCGATAGAGGAAATTAATAATTTTTACGTGCCCGATCAACTAATTTCTTGATTCTTATGTGCCCGTTTGAAGAATTTTGTGAATTTTAGGTGACCGATAAATGAAACTCAGATTTTTACACGCCCGATTGATGAAAAAAAAAATTTCTGCACCCGACCGATGAAATAAAGGATTTTTATGCACCTGATAGACGAAATTCATGATATTTATGTGCCGACAGATGAAATTAATGATATTTTCAGCAATCTTACGACGTAATTTGTGTTTTTTCAGCAATCATTTGACGAAATTCATGTTTTTCCTGCAATCCTATGATGAAATTCACGTTTTTTCTGTGGTCCTTTGATGAAATTTGCTTTTTTGTGATCCTTTGACGGTATTCGCACTTTCTCTACTGCCTTTTGACGAGATACATGTTTTTTCAGCAATCCTTTGACAAAATGTGCGTTTTTTCAGCGATCCTCTGAAGAAATTCGCGTTTTTTCAGCGATCCTTTGAAGAAATTCACATTTTTCTCACGATCGTTTATGAAATTCGCGTTTCCCAGTGATCTTACTTATAATAAAATCCGAAGGCAAGAAAGTGTCTGTAATGGCTCCGGGCTCGACCACTCTGATCTGCGAATCGACCATAGTTAAACGCCATGTTAGGCTTAATGAAAAAGCTATTCTTCATCCGATTCTGTTGTTAAAATATTTGTAAAAGCACATTAGAGCTTTTAAATATTTTAATTTTGTTTAAAACCTTCAAAAACTATTTCATATAAAACACGTTTATCAACATTTCTTTATATATATTTTTCTGTCAGCACTTTTCTTTTCAGAAATAGCAGTGAATTCTTTCGTACGGAGAATTTGAGTGATCAATCCAGTACATTGGCGCCATCTACTGGCGTATTTTGAAATTTTTGCTTCCATCTTAAATACAGTACAGGACCTATTATGCGAAATCCTCTGGACCAAAGGCTTTCCGAGTTTTGGAATTTTCCGGATTTTGGGTCCTTCCGAAGTTCACGATTATTTGACAAAATTCATGCCTTTTTTTTTCGTGATTCTTTGACAAAATTTGCATTTTTTTTCTGCTATTCTATGACAAAATTTGCGTTTTTCGAAATATAATTTTTTCGTGGTCCTTTGAAGAAATTTGTGTTTTCTTTTTGCAATCCTTTGAAGAAATTTGCATTTTTCTGCGATTCTTTGAGGAAATTTGCGTTTTTTGCTATTCTTTGACGAAATTTACCTTTTATTTACGATCCTTTGACAAAATTAGAGTTTTTTTTCTGAGATTCTTTGACGAAATTAGCGGGGTTTTTTTTCGCGATCCTTTGACGGAATTCGCATTTTTTCTGTGATCTTTTGACAAAATTTTTGTTTTTTTTCCTTCGATCCTTTGACGAAATTCTACTTTTTTCCCGATCCCTTAACGAAATTAGAAATTTTTTTGCAGAGCTTTGAAGAAATTTGCGTTTTTTTCTTTTCGCGATCCTTTGGAGAAATTCATGTTTTTCAACGATTATTTGACGAAATTCGCGTTTTTTTCCCGATCTTTTAGCCAAATTTGTGTTTTTTTTGTGATCCCTTGAAGAAATTTTACATTTTTTCGGAGTCCTTGGAAGAAATTTGCGTTTTCTTCGCAAGCCTTTGTCGGAAATCGCGTATTTTCTGCGATTTGTTAACAAAATTAGCGTTTTTTCGCAATTCTGCGACGAAATTTGCGTTTTTTGTCAATCCTTTACAAAATTCAAGTTGTTTCCGCAATCCTTTGAAGAAATTGTCTACTTTTTCTTTAAAGGATACACATAATTGTTTTTTTCGGCGACGATCGCTCAAAATTCGAGATTTTTTTATGTTCGAATCTTTGGACTGAAAACTAAAATTTTCGAAACCGAATGCCTTAAATTTTTATGAAAATTCGGAACAGAATCACCCTTGATGAAATAAATATATAACTCTTTTTTGTTTCAAACGAATCGTAATATAAATTAATTTTAAACTAAAATTTGAGAGAAAAATTATTTGTTTCTAATTTCGGGAAGAAAGTGGGGGGTAGGGGTTGGGGCGTGTTCACCCGCTACCGAAGTAACAATATTTTAGTGATTACACACTGAAACACAATGTACTGAAAAAAAAATTAGAAATCTGTAAAATTTTCGAAAAATTTCAAAAATTCTAAAATTTTTGTAAAAATATACAAATTTAGAAAATTTTCGAAATATTTTTGCTGATTTCGGGTTTTTTCGGATTTTGGAATTCCGGATAAAGGGTCATATACTGTAAAATGATTCTTTCTTATCAAACGTAATTAAAATATAAGGAATACATAGTAAAACGTAATTTGCATTTAGTTTTGCTTATGTAATCAAACAATAAGTTATGTGGTGAGTCAATCGGCTTAGAAACTCATTGATAACACTTTTTTACAAAAACTTTCGCACATGGATTTTTTGTTAATATTTAATTTGAATGTTTTGTCCAATTGTTGAACTACTTCCGAAATTTAATACTGAGTAATATATATATATATATATCCTCATCATTTTTATTTGTAGAAATCATTTGTCATTTTTAAAATGTACTTTTTTATAGTACAAACCTTTCAATAATAAAGTCTTCATGCTGTTTGTTTGTATGAAGTCTTATGAAAAAGAAACGCAGATCAACAATCTGTCATTTATGACGGGGTTATATACTAGTATAAATATATTATTAAATTACTGGGCAATGTCAACGAACTTATGAACCTTCAATATTTATAACAAATTATGACTGTGAGTAATAGTGAGAAAAGCCCAAATTTGGAATATATTAATAAATAAAATGCATGTGTAATGTGTATATATATAAAATAAATAATAAGAATAAAAAGAGCACAGAAATAATGTGTAGCTCATAACAAAACAAAAACAAAAGTATATATTATTTGTTTGTCATAACTATAAACGTTATAAATATGGCCGCTAGCAAAGATATAGCCCTTATCGAAAAATTAAACGACAATAACTACAGTAACTGGAGTTTCAAAATGGAAATGCTCCTTTTGAAAGATGATTATTTGAAGTTGTTTCGGTCGAACCAACTAACCCGCCCGCAGCTGACTGAGCTAAAAAGGAAATTAAGGCCAAATCGATCATAAATCTTTGTATTGATGATAATCAAATTATACATGTTAAACATTTAACTACGGCTAGAGCAGTTTGGAATGCGTTAAAATCTGTACACATGAGATAAAGCCTCTCGTCAAAATTATTTTTGTTAAGGAAGTTATATTGTCAAAAATTAAGTGAAGGAGGAGACATGAACACTCACATTAATAGCGTACTGTCATTAAAAGACAAACTTTTCGCAATCGGCGAAGAAATCGCTCAAACACATATATGTGCTTTGTTGTTGTGCTCTCTGCCGCAATCATATGACCCACTCGTCACGGCTTTAGAGGCACGGCCCGATAACGATTTAACGCTAGAATTCATAAAAAATAAATTGATTGACGAATACAGACACAGAATTGAAAACCGCAATACTGGTTCCAACTCGCGTGATTCTGCATATAAAGTCGTAAATAAAAACACAAGAAATAAAAAGTTCTGTAGTTACTGTAAACGCGACAACCATTTCAAATCAGAATGTTTTTACCTCAAAAACAAATCGTTTAACAACTTCCAAAGGTATGATGGTAATAAAAATAAATTCAACAATAATTCGAACACCTCTAGAAACAATTCTAATCATCACAAAAACAGTCAGAACTATTCAAAAGATGCATCAAATTTTTGCTTTGAAAGTAAAGCCAACACGACTAAAGTTTCGAATGATTCACCCCCTCCTACTTCTTCAGGAGATGCATCAGATAAGCGCTCCGCACAAATCCATCAGGTAAATGAATCCCCTCTTATCAACGAAGCTCAGGCACTAAATATAAATAAATTTATAGTAGATTCAGGGTGTACTAGACATGTTGCCTTCGCAAGAGAAAAATTTGAAAATTTCAGTAATTTTGGTAGCATTATGATAGCAGATGGAAAAAGGCTTAATTCATATGGCCTAGGTGACATAAAATTATACTGATTCAATAAATCAGGTCACACTAAAAGACGTCCTATATTGCCCTGAACTGCAAAGTAATTTATTATCCGTCAAAGGAGCCACTGAAAATAATTTTTAAGTTATTTTCGATAAAGAAACGTGCAGCTTTGTGAAAAATAAAAATACGGTCTTAGAAGCTAAATTAAACAATAATCTATACGAAATCGAACCCAAGGACGAATATGTGTATACTATACAGACCCACACATTATGTTCCAACCCAAACTGTATAACAATTTGGCATAGACGCCTTGGACACAAAAAATTTGACTCCATTAAATGCCTAAATAACCAAAACCTCGCAGAAGGGATAAAGTTAAGCGAATGCAAACACGACATTATATGCACTAAGTGCATTGAAGGAAAACTTACAAAATTGCCCTATCCTAAAAAGGTTTCAAATAGATCAACCGAAATCTTATCATTGATTCACAGTGACATCTGTGGTCCGATGAAGACAGAAACCTTCACAGGAAAAAAAATACTTCATCACTTTTATAGATGATTATAGCAGATTCACCATGATCTATTTGCTTTCGCATAAGGGAGAACATACAGTGGGCAAAATTTAAAGAATTCGTCGCACTTACCAAAAACAAATTTGAAAGCAAGTTAAAGCGTTTAGGTCAGATAACGCAGGAGAATACCTCAGTGATGACTTTGAAAATTTCTTAACCCTTAACGGGATTGAGCGCCAGCCCAGTGTAGAACTTTGTTCGCCACAAAACGGTGTTGCCGAAAGGAAAAACCGTACACTAGTCGAAATGACACGTACCATACTTTCCGACGCCAACTTACCAAAATATTTCTGGGGCGAAGCAATTCTCACCGCAAATTATCTCACCAACCGTCTGCCCACAAAGGCAAATAACAACATAACACCATTCGAAATGTGGAACAATAAGAAACCAAATCTGTCGCATATAAAAATTTTCGGATGTAAGGCTTATGCTTACGCAGAAACGGTAAAGAGAGGAAAATTTGACGGCAACGCTGTTGAAGGTACTTTCTTGGGGTATGACAATAGAAGCAAGGCATACCGGATCCACATCCGTAATAACAGAGTAATAATATCCCGGACAGTCAAATTTTTAGAACATGGAATAAACGAAATTAATCCCGACGAAAACAATGTTGAGACCCCTCTAGACAATATAAAAATAGATCTAAGCGATGACGAACAAAACAATGTCGAAGTTCATGAACAAGTCCCCATAGAACCTAGGAGGTCGCTAAGACATAACAGAGACGTACCTCCGGACCGATTGGGAGTTAGCGCAAATATTTGCCAAGTCGATGAACCGAAATCTTGGCAAGATATACTGAACATCGAAGACGATAAAATTAAAAACAAATGGTTAGAAGCGACTACAGAAGAAATGAACTCCTTAGAACAGAATAAAACATGGGTACTGGTAAAACCAACTCCCGGAAAACGCGTGATCGGATGCAGATGGACATTTAAGACGAAATGTAACGCTCAAGGAGATATAGAAAGATATAAAGCTAGACTCGTAGACAAAGGCTACTCACAAAAATTCGGAAGGGACTATGACGAGACCTTTGCCACTGTCGTGGCACACACCACAATAAAAACCCTTCTAAATGCTGCAGTATACAAAAATCTCGATATCACTCACTTTGACGTAAAAACAGCCTTTCTTCACGGAAACCTCGAAGAGGAAGTACTAATGACCCAACCGGAAGGGTACACCGTAAAAGGTGAAGAAGACAAAGTGTGTAGCTGAAATAAAGCTATTTATGTCCTGAAGCAGGCCGCCAGAGCATGGCACATTAAAATCAGGGAATCACTAAACAAGTTAGGTTTTGAAGAATGCGCATCTGATCAATGCTTATTTAAACGAAAGAAAAACGAGAATATATCTTATGTCATTGTGTATGTCGATGACATACTAGTTGCAGCAAATGAAAAAGATACGGCGGATATATATAAAGAATTATCACGAGAATACGAAATAAAAAGTTTAGGAAGTGTCTCGCGATATCTAGGAATCAACATCAAACGACTAAAAGACGGAAGTCTTATGTTAGATCAGGAAAACAAGATACAGGAAATAGTAGAAAAATTCGATTTAACAGAATCTAAGCCTACTTATACTCCTATGAGTACCGACTATTTTAACCTAGATCCAAACGACAAACTGCTAAATGGCAATACACGTTACAGGCAAGCAGTAGGGGCTTTGTTGTACATTGCAACCCTAACAAGACCAGACATATCCGCAACTGTTAATATTTTAGGAAGACGTAATGAGAAACCTAGGGAAGTAGATTGGAAAGCCATTGAAAAGGTAATAAGATATCTAAAAACCACCAAACAATTAAAATTTTTAATTGACAAAAGTAAACCCCCCATATTCACAGCGTACTGTGATTCTGACTGGGCCAGCGACAAATCAGACAGGAAATCAACCAGCGGTAATACATTTAAACTTGGAAATAATTTGTTGTCCTGGTTTTCAAAGAAACAAACATGTGTAGCGTTGTCTTCCACCGAAGTAGAGTACGTCTCGGCTTCTAGCGCCGGTCAAGAAGTACAATGGTTGTTAACTCTTTTAGAAGACCTTGAGTTACCACAAACTCTACCCATCGTTGTCTATGAAGACAACTTATCTTGTATAAAGTTATTGCAGAATGATAGACATCAATCACGTGTAAAACACATAGACGTGAAACATCATAATATTCGACACTTGAAAGAAAGTGGAATTATATCTCTACAGTACTGTCCCTCAAAACAAATGATAGCAGACGTCTTCACGAAACCGTTGCCAAAGCCACAGTTCGAATTCCTAAGGTCAAAACTACAATTGCTGCCATCACCACTTCCCAATCAAAAATAGGGGTGTTAGTGAAACTGAAAAAGGACTATGTCAAAAAGAACAATATTCTATTTTAAATTATCTTTGATCGTGCAGTAGTGATAGTGAACAAACCCAGTAGATGTCGCCACCACACGGAAGCATCAATCTGAACTCACCTTGAACTCTGTGAAAGAAAATGTGCTGTATAGACATTTTCGCTATTGTTCCATCAGACTCAAAAACTCATATACACGTACATCTTTCTTACTTTTGTACTGTTTGCTGCGATTTGGCAGAAGTAATATTTTTTGGAAGCCTATTATGCGCTCCAACAACTTAAGATGTAAATATTTAAAACCTTGTTAAACTAATCCTTTTTATTTTCATTTGTAGAAGTAGAAAAAACACAGATTAAAATCTGTTTTATTCAAGTATTCAACATGCTGTTATATTACTGAATAATAAAATAAACACACAATACACATTCACATGCCGGATTTGCTGAGACGTTCCGTGGATGGATTTACAGGTACGATGATTTATAATCTACCTTATAAAGTTTAGAAATAAATATATATAATATTTCTATATAAATATATTATTAACTTACTGGGCATTGTCAACGAACTTATGAACCTTCAATATTCATAACATCTTTCACGCAACAGTAAAATTCATGTTTATGAAAAGTCACAGCCATCCATCGTTGCCACAGGTTAATCTCTGAAAATGAAACATTTGAAGTTACTGTAAAAATTAATAGCTCGAAAAGTATTTGTCCCAAAATTGTTAGACAAACTGCGTTAGAAAGGTAAAAAATTGTATTTTTCTTGATATCAATTTCAAATCTAATCATTATGTCGTTTTTCAAATAATGAATTTCAAAAATTACCAAACTTCACAAAGAATTACCATAGCGAAACCTTCACGAGTAAAAAGATAATGATAACAGTTGTTGCTTTCGATCGAGAATGGACCAAACGATGTTCGCCTTTTACTATTTTAACCGTTTTTAACGAAATTCTCTAACTTTAGAAGAATTTTTTAAGCGTTTTTAACGAAATTCTGTAACTTTAGAAGAATTTTTTTAATGTTTTTAACGAAATCCTGTAACTTTGGAAGACTTTTTCTTTGAATAGGCAATAGAAATGCATAAAATCGTTACAAAAATGTTAAAATTACAAAAAAGGATAGATGCAAACTATCAGATATGAAAAATAAAGAAGAAATTTGGTACTTTCGTGTTATAGCAGCCACCAAGCCTGAAATATTTTTGTTTCTGTTTTCATTAATATATTGTAAATTTGGTACAGCGGCTTCCAAGGATGAACTGCCAAGTGGCCAAGATTGATCGCCAAATTATAAAGCATGTATGACATTATAATAATATATGATATATATGTAACATTTCTTAACGTATGTTGCCAAGTTATAGTCATATATGATGCATATATGATGTATATATATGACATGGTATATGATGTATATACGACATATAAGACATAAATAATATGTGTATAATGACGTATATGACACATATAGGAGTGTTTTGAATATATATACATACAGGATGCATATATAAGCTTTGCGAAGATCTTGGCGAAATCATAACTGCAACCTTGGCATAATCATAATTGTGGAAGCCGCTATAACACGAAAGTACGGTATTTTTTTATTTTTTTTTAGCCACACACAGGGCTAATTCTTTCAGTCTACAGTAAAATTCATATTTATGAAAAGTCACAACCATTCCATATATAAAGGAGGACACCCTTTATACGTAGCTATACAAATGGTTGTTACTGACGATATTAAAAATCAAATTGTCTCTCTTTATTATTCCGATACTTCCTCTTGTATTTCATTTCTCAGTACCTAATTGCTCTACAGTGGGCGCATACCGCATTTAAAGGATCCAACGAACTTAAACTCGTCGTGGCGGACATTTCTAAGGGGGTCCCGTGGCCCTATCTCCAATAGGAATGAAGTTAACCCGCGGGGGGTAAGTTCTTGTAAGTTCCGGGGGGGAAGGTTCAGTAAAACCTTTTTGGTGCTCCCCCCTCATGTAAACCCCTTCATGTAACATATCAATAGATAGATCTCGTCAAGCACTATGGTCTGGTACTACTCTTCCCCTCTCATTCCCCCCCTCCCTTAAGAAGCATATTTCTATGTTTCAACTCTTTTTTTTAAATTTTAGTTTTTTCCATCTTTCTCAGAGCCCCTTTAAGCCCCACAGAGGGCGTAGACCTCTTCTAAAGGATCCAATAAAGTTAAAGTTTTTGAGGCCGACATTTCTTAGAGGGTCCCGAGGCCCTATCTCCCATAGGACCGGAGTTACCCCCCCCCCACGGGCGAGACATTCAAGGTGTTCAAACCCCGTCAGGTAACATTTCAAAAGTTTGATCTCATCAAGCACTTTTGTCTGGTTCTACTCTACCCCTCCTTCTCTCCCGTCTCCAGTCAGAAGCACTTTTCTTATTTATTTTTTTCAATTTTTCATAATTATTTTAGTTTTTCCCATTTTTCTCTGTTCCTATGGGCCAGACAGCTCCACAATTTCACCAAAATTAGCTGTAAACCGCCTAAAGGTATTTCCCCGCCCCACCCCGCTTCTTTCGGCGCCCTCGGTTTTCACGTGCCCGTCAGAGGGGCGAAAATGGGGAACCCTTTTAAAGTCCCATCTTTCAATTGCAAGTGAGGATTCATTTTAAAGGTCTCGTAGAGCACTTGTGTTTTGTATAGCTCCCTCTCCCTTCCCCCCACTGCTCTCCAAGAGCCCGTCAATTAATGCTAACTCATCATTTGTCAACAACTTCTCTTATCTGTATCCATCATAAAAGCTGCTATTATAGAACTTTTCATTATCTGTTTCAAGTTATCTATTAAGTGATAAAGTGCCTTGAACCATTAAAAATAGTTTAAAGGGTGTCATTAAGCCAGAACATTTGTAAACAACATTGACCTCGCCACGTTTCAGCCCATTAGAGCCGGATCTTTTTACTATTATATTTTTAAAAATACTTCTAGTCACCGAATCTTTTTCAAACTTAGTATGTTCGTGCCTAATATATCTAAAGTGGAGAAGCTCGCTTATACTAACAAACACTTTTTTTTTTTTTTTTTTTTTTTTTTTTTTTTTTTTTTTTGTCGAATTAGACTTGGTTGAAAAAATCTCAACGATAAAATCCGTGGGTGGCCAATCTATATTCTGCCGTAAGGTAGAATTTTCCCCCGCTTGTTTTTTTCTGTTTTTTTTCCTTCTTGATGAATAATTTTGTTTTATGAAAGTCACTCCACTTTAGAAATGTGTCATTGAAGTAAACCTAAATAATTCTTATTAAGTGTGACTGTTAAATGATGCATTACGTACATAAATAGCCTATAAAAGTGTTTGAGATCTGACTTTTAAAATAAAAACTATGAAGTCTTTACAAGTTTACGTAAAGATCTGGAGATTTTTACGGAAAGTGATTTAAGAACATTATCGAATCAAGCAGAAACTTTTCATGCATATTTCATGACCTGTCTTTCTTCATGTCCATTTTCTTTGCTACCAATGTTTCATATACTTACACTTTTCTTTAGTTTTTCATTTTCTTTATTCACTTATATCTCTCTATATATTTTTGTTCATTTTGAACTGAAAATACTTTTACTTTACAAATTTTCTCTTTCAGTGTGAAATTTTAAAGTAGTGGAAAAAGCTAATATAAAAAAGTGAAATACTTTATGGTAGTAAGTGTTCAAACATATTTTTAAGCTTTTGCTGAACGGAAAATAATTTTTATTGTTTCATAAAATAAGAAAAAAGAACCAACAGAATACGGTCCTGCATTGTTTCATGCATCACATAAAAAAAAAAAATATATCTTTCTTTTATTTTCGATTCTCAGTTTAAGTTAATTATTTTTTCTTTTACAGCTTAATAATTTAAAAATGTATATGACTTTTTGAGTCCTTTTTTTAAGAATTTGTGTAGCACAGATGAATAGCATATAATCTGTTTGCAACTTTTAAACTCACAAGTTTTCTTAAAATAGTTTTTTCTATGTTCTCTAAATAAATATCGCTTGTGTCAAACAAATTTGTCTGTCTGTTTTATTTGTATCCCTGTTTCTTTAAATTTAAAAATTCAACACATATTTTACAATATTTTATTACCAACATTTTATTTATCTTATGTTTATGAACTACATTTTATAAACACTAGTGAAATAGAAATATTTTATATGAGACGTAAATTCTTAAATGATGAATTAAATAAGAAAAAAATAATACGAAAATAAATCTACATTTCTGGAGAAATGTGAAATGCTTAGATGTCTGGGTAAAGATTTGAAGAATTTTACGGAAGGGTATCTTGAGAACACTACCGATTCCAAAAGAAAAATTCCATGCATATTTCATGAATTGTTTTTCTTAATATCCGTTTTCCTTGCTACTAATGTTTTATGCACTCACATTTTTCTTTAGTTAGTCGTTTTATTTATTCACTTATATCTTTGTTTCAATTCAATGCTAGAAAAAAAATTAAGTATTTAATTATTTTTATTTTCTTTTTCAGTAAAAGTTTTAAGTCAGCAAGCCAATGGAATAAGATATGATACGTGGTAAATAAATAGAATAGTAATAAGTAGTAAATAATTTACTGAATTTACCTTATGAAACGACACCCAATATTAGCCTTACATTTTATAACTCTTCAAGTTATCAAACAAACGTCGTGTAACCATATATTTAGGCTAAATAGAAGGATCGATTCATATTCAAGAAGTCACAGAGCCAAAATTATAAGTCAATCGTACGTTCAACATTAGTAAATTCGTAGAGTCAAAATTACATGTTCGCATTTAAATTTTTTATAGTTATTTGATTTTTAATATGGAGACGAGTAGTTAAGCTTATACTTTTAATAAAAATTGAAAAAAAGTTATAATTTTTAATTAAATGGCTATTTTTGTTTTCTCTCGTTCCCTCTTTCTGTTTGTTTTTTTCCAAACATACATTTTTTAAAGATTTAAATCACAAACGTTGGGAATGAACTGATTTAATAAAATAAAAACTATAAAAAAAGTAATTTCTCAAAGTCATGTTCTCTTCAAATATTTAAAAATACTGCTAAGATGTATTTTTTTACTCTGTAATATGTGTTTTGTTTCGACAGGGTGTATCTGAAAAAGTGGGCAATACTTTACGGGGTGATAGTACGCAGCTATACAAGCATATTTCGTCATATAATGCATGACCGCGCGAGCCGCTAGGTGGCGTTGTAAATGGTATGACACATTCCTAGGAGAGGTGTTGCCTGAGCTGCTGCGTCCAATTCCAACCCTATTCGGTTGAGAATGAGTTTTTAACACGATGGTGCGCATGCACACTTTGCCTTGGATGTGCGGAACACTTTAGATGCAACGTTCCCAGGGCGATGGATTGGTTGAGGTGGTCCCATAACTTGGCCACTAAGATAGCCGGATCTCTCGTGTTTGAACTTTTTCCTGTGGGGTGATATGAAAACCCTAATCTACGAATGCCCCATTGAAACCGATATGGATCTAGTCGCCAGGATTGCTGTTGTTGCCGGGGATATTCGGGAAATGCCTGGTGTCTTCGCAAATGTGCGTCTGTCCCTAACCCGCAGGTGTGAAGCGTGCATTACAGCTGGCGGATAATCTTTTGAGGAATTTCTTTGAGCATGTGCATTAATTACATTGCTGTTAATGAAATTTTTTCTGAAGTAACTCCTCTCATTCTTGTGTTAATTCTTTAACTGCGACAGTGGGAAACTAACTTGTAACTTCTCACCGCTTGCGTTCCGACCATACATTCTATGACGAAATTTGCTCGTATAGCTGTGTTCTATCACTCCATAAAGTTTTGCCCACTTTTTCAGATACACCCAGTATATGGTGTTTAGTATATTGCAGCGATTAATCATTAAAAATAATCTGATTTCTTTAATTAATCTATTTAATTTCAATAATTAAAAATTAATCTCCTGTTTAAATTAAAAAATCCGAAAACTCTCCAAATATTAACGTAAAATACCAGACGAATTGACATTTTCATAACTGAGTGAAAATGTGTCCAGGCCGGTAGTCGTACCTAGCACCTTTGTCTTAAATTGTCATCCTTCTGCTTATCGGACTACCTGTACCGACGCATTTCGTTCATATAACCGTATGTGAAATGTGTCTGTCAGTTGTCGGTGCAGGTATCTCTGGCTCGACACTTTTTCACTCTGTTGGAAAAAAACGTCAATTCGCATGATATCTTTTTTTTCTGACTGAATTTTACAATGACTATGTAAAATTTAACGGACACATTTTCACTCAGTTATGAAAAAAAGGTATTTCTGAATATGTAAGTGATCTATGCACACTTTGCCTCGGATGTGCGGAACACTTTAGATGCAACGTTCCCAGGGCGATGGATTGGTGGAGGTGGTTTATGTAATTAATTTAATGTTTTGTTACTTTTAAAGATGTAAATGCAAATTTTAACTTTAGATAACTAAAATTAGCTAAAATATTTGGAATATTAAATAAAACATCTTTTACTTCTTTGAATCAGTTATTATCTGTGCACACTAACAAAGATTATTTAATCCAATAGAATACTGTTGTCGAGATTTTTTAAATTTTATTTTTATGCTGTGGAGTGTGCAGAACGATAGTTTATACTTATACTTTTGGCTTTACACGATAATTTATGATTTTGTTTTTGTTTCATTTTATATTTTGCTTTAATATTAAATCAATTTCAGAAATTTACTAGATTATAAATTCAATATGTGCATCTAGTAAAAGAATTTTTGAAAGAAGGTATGAAAATGTAAAAATTTGTAATTTTATTTTGTCAAGAACATAAAAAAAGGAAGTAACTTTTGTGGATTTTCTAGTTGAATTCAATATTATTATAAATTCAAATATTAATTTAATGTTATAATAAAATAGTAAATCAAATATAAAATCGATAAGTTATCCTGTAACTCTGGAATATTTCAGAAAAATATTATAATACTATTATAATATATGCAATAAGTTTTATATCAGAAAACCACAATAAATATTGCCTAATTTGATTTATGTTCTTGAAGAGAATAAAAACATTCATTTTAACATTATCATATTTTCCTTCAGAAATTCTTTTACTGGATATACATCATTTCCTTCAATGAAGAAATAATCAACTGAAACTCAAGTTACTTTTTTTTATTTTTTTTTCGAGATCATAGAGATAGATCAAAACAGTTTGCTTTGCCAAGTCTAGATAAATGATTACTGAAGAAGCATCACTGAACATCAAGAACAACAATGACAAATGACCCAAGAAGGTTCTTTTAAAACAAAAAAAAATGTAATGACGAGCGCTCAAAGAATGTTGCAGTGCAAATATGTGGTGCAGAAAAATATGTAAGTGAAATTTTTCTTGCTATATTCTTTAAGACAAAAAGTATTTGAAAGTCACGAAGTATTTTAAAGATGTCTTTGTTTTTACCCGCTTTTGATGCGCATAAATTACTGTCACTTAGATCTTTCATCGATCTTGAAGCAGTTAAAATTAAAAATTCATGTAAAAATGTTAAAATAATTCAAATAAAAATATACTAGATGGAACCCGCCAACATTTGACGGCAAACAACTTGATAGTACCATAAAAATAAAATTTATAGTTGCCTTAACTTGACAAATTTCATAGTGGGGAGCATAATATGAGTAAGCGGTCACAGACCTTTCCATCGATATATCACATGAGGGGTGTGTGCAAAATTTAGAAAAGTGCCCGTTGGGGGAGCAAAGAGGGGGGATGGACATGGGAGATGCATAATATGATTAAACGGTCACAGACCTTTCCAATGATATATAACATGAGGGTTGTGTGCAAAATTTAGAAAGTACCCCTTGGGGGGGGAGGGAAAGAGGGGAGATGGACATCGGAGATGCATAATATGATTAAGCAATCACGGACCTTTCCAACAATATATGACATGAGGGGTGTCAACAAAATTTAGAAAGTATCCCTTGGGGGGGGCAAAGTGGGGAGATGGACATCAGAAATGCATAATATGATTAAGTGGTCACAGACCTTTCCAATGATATATAACATGAGGGTTGTGTGCAAAATTTAGAAAGTACCCCTTGTGGGGAGAGGGGGCAAAGTGGGGAGATGGACATCGGAGATGCATAATATGATTAAGCAGTCACGGACCTTTCTAACAATATATGACCTGAGGGGTGTCAACAAAATTTAGAAAGTATCCCTTGGGAGGGGGGGAAGCAAAGTGGGGAGATGAACATCGGAGATGCATAATATGATTAAGTGGTCACAGACCTTTCCAATGATATATAACATGAGGGTTGTGTGCAAAATTTAGAAAGTACACTTTGAGGGGGGGCAAAGTGGGGAGATGGACATCTGAGATGCATAATATGATTAAGCAGTCACAGACCTTTCCAACAATATATATGACATGAGGGGTGTCAACAAAATTTAGAAAAATGCCTCCCTTAGGGGGGAAGTGCCGGGATGGACCCCGGAGATGCATACATGAATAAGCGGTCAAGGACTTTTCCAGCGATATATCACAAAAGGGGTGTGTGTAAAATTTAGGAAAGTGTCCCACTTGGGGGGGGGGGAGTGGGGGGGATGGACCCCAAAGATGCATAACATGAAAAAGAGGTCACAAGCGTTTCAACTTGCAACTTTTTTCTCGAAAGCATTTGACAATATTAATTTTTTTTACACAAGACAATTTAACGATATTCTTAATTTTTTTGCGCAATTCGTCAAACGTTCATGGAAAAAATCATGAAATTCGCTAATCAATAATTGATATATTATAAAATTCAACAATCGATAGCAGTAAAATTGGTCAATCGATAACGGAAAAATCACGAAAGTCATCAAATGGTCTTCCGTAAAAAAATTGTCCTGCACACTGATGTGATGATCAAAAGAGTTTTGAAGTATAGGACAAAATTAGCACTTGCCAAACAGCGAGTAATACTGAAAATTTGGCAATGGACTTTATTGCCACCACTGGTCAAACATAATAGTCACACTCACCAATTGCGATAATTGAATGGAAAAAGGTTTTCTTTTCTCTGATGTCGCTCGACAAATTTCGAAACCATTTGGCGAATTTCACGATTTTTTCCTTGAAATTGACGGATATGATTTTTTTTCTCGAAGCCATTCGACGATATTCGAAAACTTTTCTCCCGAAACCAGTTGATGAATTTTGTGATTTTTCAACTGTCGATTAATGAATTTTGCGATTTTTCCACTATCGATTGACGAATTTCGCAATTTACGACTATCGATTAACGAATTTCACGATTTTTTCCATGAACGAACAAATTGCGCACTTTCTTTCCGCTAATGTTTGACACATTAAGCAATTTACAATTCACCCAATGAGTTGAACTTGACTAACGCAGGCCTTTCGAATGATATATGATATGAGTGGTGTCAGCAAAACTTAGAAAAGTCTCCGCCCCGTGTTGGCAAAACATACTTTCCCCCGCCGCCATAATTTTTGATGCGGACTCATTTTTAAAATTCGTTCACACCCCTCCTCTCACCCCGCAAAATGTTGTGAATTTTAAAAACTCCCCTTCCGAAATTTTTTATACCAAAAGCGCTTAGATCCGTCGTCTGCATGTAGAGTTTTGCGCTTACAGACGCCAGACACACCAACACACACACAGACAGACGTTTACCGACATTAATAGTATAGATGATACTCAGTGCCTACACATTTCACCCTTTATAATTCAGCCAATGAGTTGACGGTTGTTCATTTCCAGAAACGAAACAGTAATTCTTTAGGATGAATTTTGTTTGTTTGATACACCGTGGCAGAATGTGTGCAATGCAGCGACGGGCGTCACAAACTTTTTAGGACACCTGCAGACTAAAAACATATAATCAATCTTTGCGGGAAAAAAAATCCTAGATTTCGTCAAATGATCACGAAAAAAACACTAATTTCATCAAAGAATCATGTAAAACGTAAATTTTGTTAAAAGGCCACAGAAAAACATGATTTATGCAAAAGGCTCACAAAAGATGAGCAAATTTTGTCAAAGAATCGCAAAACAGGAAATTTCACCAAAAAACGCGCTTTTTTTGCCAAATCTCGTCTAAAAATTTCGGAATAAAATGTATTTTATCAAAAAATCGCTGGAAAACGCAAATTTCGTTAAAGTATCGAATGCGAATTTCTTCAAAGATCACTGAAAAAAGACGAATTTCATCGAAGGATTGCTGAAAAATCATGAATCTCATCAAAATGCAGCAGAGAAAATGCGATTATTATCAAAGGATTGCGAAAAATGAAAATTTCGTCTAAGGATCACAGAAAAACGCAAGTTTCGTAAAAGAATCGCAGAAAATAACGCAAATTTCGCGAAAATAATTGCAGAAAAAACACAAATTTCGTCAAATTATCACTGAAAAAAACACGAATTACGTCAAGGATAGATGAAAAAAAATGTGAATCTCGACAAAAAAAGATACAGAAAAAAATGAGAATTTTGTTAAAGGACCACGAAAAAAAATGCGAATTTTGTTAAAGGATTGCGCAAAGAATGGGAATTTTTTGAAAGGTTCGTGTGAAAAATGAAACTGTCTTTATTAAAAACAGCACACACACAAACATCTATACAAACCTCAATACACACAAACATATTATTATAGGTATAGTTTTAATCTGAAATAATATACTGAACTAACTTTTGAAAAATCGGGTTAATCCAAATGCAACTTGCAGAAATCTACACTCAGTCTGAAATCGACTCGAACCGTAAAGAGAGTTAACCCAACTTGCAACAAAAATAATTATTGCCGAGAGGGCATTTACCCCCTCTCCCTGTGATGAAACCTTTCAGAAAATTTTCTGTGAATTTCAGATTTTTTCTTTACTCAGAAATGCTGTAGTCATTTTGTCCCCCAATTTTGCCCTTTACAATTCAGCCAATGAACGGAGGGGGCCAAAAGAGCGTTCCTTATCACAAACATCAGAAACAAAAGATGAGATACGTTCGTTCGATGTCGTTGTTGAAAGTTTATGGATTTCTATTATTAAAGTATTTTTTTCATTTTACCGTATTTGTTTCCTTTTTGTGTTGTATGAAATTTGCTACTTTGAATTTTTTTAACTAACCCCTTTTTTTGGAGAGTGAGAGAGAGAGATTTAGTAATTTGGTGACACGAAGTTCCGCAAATTCTTAAAATCCACAAATCGTTTCCAATGTAAACAATGAATTTACAATTAAGTTGCAAGTGCAAAATTTCAGTTTTTTAAAATTTTCATGTCATTCTGATCATTATACATATTTAGGTATGCATTATTAATTATTTACTTGACCTTTACTTTTAATATTTTAAATATTTCAAACTTACAGCTGAATGTAATTATTAAAACATTTGAAATACTGCATTCGAAAAATGAAATTTCAGCTTAGAAACGCGACAATTACTATTAGGTTAAAAAATTTTTAAATAGAAAAGTACTTATGATATAAAAAGAAGAAAAAAAATACACCAGAATTTATCTCTATTACGAAAGCGGGAGAAATGATTTTCTGTGCTATACGAAAAGATATCCAAATAACTCAATCATGAACATAGAAATAGGTATCGGTTTCTATGTTCATGTGCACTCAATCCAAACTTGAAACTTTTAAAAAGGTCATTGAATGAATGAAATTCATCTTCGACTTTCACATACAGGGAGAAATCCAGAAAACTTGCTGTGTCGCCAATTATGTTTATATTATATATATATATATAAAAATAATAATTCAAGCACTTTTCCGTTATACGGACACCATTGTCACCAAACATACATACATACATTTACATACATACATACATTTTGGCATAGTGTCCGTATAACAGAAAAGTAATAAAGTTCATGGTTTAAAATCACAATAAAATATCATGAAATTTATTGATTAGTTCTGGAAAAATATCGGGGAAATAATGTGTTTTTCGTGAATTTTTTGTTTTGTTAACAATGTGGTTAGAGAGCCAGGGAGAAATCCAGAAAACTTGCTGTGTCTCCAATTATGTTTATATTATATATATATATATATATATATATATAATAATTCAGGAACTTTTCCGTTATACGGACACCATTGTCGCCAAACATACATACATACATTTACATACATACATACATTTTGGCATAGTGTCCGTATAACAGAAAAGTACTAATGTTCATGGTTTAAAATCACAATAAAATATCATGAAATTTATTGATTAGTTGTGGGAAAATATCGGGGAAATAATGTGTTTTTCGTGAATTTTTTTGTTTTGTTAACAATGTGGTTAGAGAGCTTTTGTAAGACAATTTATTTGTGTTTAATTGTACGCATTCATTATAATTTTCAGTGCATTATTAAATTGAAATTTTTGTGTAAAATATGTAAACAAAACAGTGACCAGAAACCTGCAAAATTCTAAAATCTGCATAAACTCCGGTTTTAAGCTATGCAGATTTAAGGGTATATACAGGGTGGTTATTAATTAACGTGAGGTGTTCAGAGCCCTCTAGCGAGTAATATATTGGACGAAACATAACCAAATTTGATGAGCATGCGTAGTAGACCATGGGATTTCGAATTCTAAAAGAAAACAAAATTCGCCACTAGGGGCAATTTTGGCGCTGTTTACCGTCTAAAAGGCATTAATTTGCATAAAATCCGTTCTGTGTAGCGATCATGAGTTTAAAAGGAAAAGCTAGGAGACTTCTCATGATTCTGAGACCAACTGCTTTGCGATGGCTCTTACCTTACTTGCTTTGCTTGTCAAGCTGTATTATCAACGGAACGAGAATTGCAATGCTGCGCTTCGTGAATTTCGCCTATTAAAGAAGTTGCGAAAAGGATCGATCAGCATGACAAATTTGCGAAAGATAATTCAACGATTTGAAACTACAGGGACTCTAGCACGGCAACCAGGCCAAGAACGCAAAGTGACTAGTCAGCAACAAGTTGACGAAGTTGCAACTGCTATTGTCGAACAGGAGATGGAAAATGTGCTGAGTACCAGCAGCGCTCGGGCAGTATCTCGGTACACTCATATCCCATACTCAACGGTGAGGAAGTTCCTGCATCAGATGCTACAGTTTTATCCTTACAAAATCTCTTCTGTTCAAGAACTGCTTCCAGGCGATGCGGCCACCGGATTGGATTTTTCATTGATATTTTTAGCGCGCATGCAAGTTGATGCTACATTGCAGATTTTATGGAGTGATGAAGCGCAATTTCATTAGGACGGTGGAATTAAAACCCGCAACTGCCGCATTTGGGCAGCGAATAATCCGCACGCTTGTGTGCAAGAGCCTCTCCACTCACCAAAAGTCATAGTGTGGTGTGGCTTTACAGCATCCTTTATCATCAGTCTTTACTTTTATGAGGAAAATGAAGCAAGTGGACCAGTGACCTGTATTATTATTGCTGCCAGGTATGCAGATATGCTACAAAACTTTATGTCTACAACTACAGCAGCGAGATGTCTCGATTCGATCATATTCATGCAAGATGGTGCACCACCCCACTTTGGACTTAAGGTACAGCGTGTGTTGCGGCAACATTTTTCTGACAGCAGAATCATTAGTCATGCATTTCCTACGGCATGGTCACCGAGGTCATCCGATCTCAATCCTTGTGATTTTTGGTTGTGGAGATTTCTTAAAGGTGTTGTTTATCAAGGACATGTCTCCGATATAGCAACGTTGAAAGATCGAATAACGTTACAAGTGAGGCAAATCAACTCTGATATACTGCGAGCGGCAGTAGAAAACGTCGTGCATCGTATGCAGTTCTTGGAATATACCAATGGTGCTCATATTGAAACTAATTTGTAAGTAAGAAATTTTTGTTGTAAATAAAATTGATGTGTACTGTATTGTTTGGCCTTTAATCAGTCAATATTTACACTAATACACTTTTGCAGCGCCAAAATTGCCCCTAGTGGCGAATTTTGGAAAAAAAAAATTTAAAATTCTAAATCCCATGGTCTACTATGCATGCTCATAAAATTTGGTTATGCATCGTCCTATACTTTACTCGCTAGAAGGCTTTGAACACCTCACGTTAATTAATAACCACCCTGTATATATAGAGATAGATAGATAGATAGATAGATGCATGCATGTAGTACTTTTAATTATTTGGTAAAAATACTGTGATCGTCACTGAGAAAACCTGAATTTACCCTAAAAGTAATTGTCGAGTGTTTAAGCTGAAATTTCATTTTACGAATACAGTATTTCAAATGTTTTAATAGTTACATTCAGCTGTAAGTTTGAAATATTAAAAGTAAAGGCCAAGTAAATAATTAATAATGCATAACTAAAAGTAATTGTCGAGTGTTTAAGCTGAAATTTCATTTTACGAATACAGTATTTCAAATGTTTTAATAGTTACATTCAGCTGTAAGTTTGAAATATTAAAAGTAAAGGCCAAGTAAATAATTAATAATGCATAACTAAATGTGTATAATGATGAGATTTTTTTTTTCTTGAATCATTCAGTGAAATTCGCCTTATAAATGTACGCTAATAATTCACATTAAAATCTTAAAATAACAAAGTTTTCTTTCGTGTTTAGCTATGCTTAATAATCAAAAAACTTGATTAATACAAAAATTATTTGGTAAAAATACTGTGATCGTCGCTGAGAAAACCTGAATTTAATCATATCACACAGAATTACATATTAAAATGTGTACAGAAGGACATGAAAAGTTTAAAAAACTGAAATTTTACACTTGCATCTTAATAGTTTGTTTACATCGGAAACGATTTGCGGAATTTCGTGCCACTAAATCTCTCTCTCTCTCAAAAAGAGGGTTAGTTATATAAAATTCAAAGTAGTAAAATACATACGCCATAAAAAGAAAATAAATACGGTAAAATGAAAAAATACCTTAATAAAAGAAATCCATAAAGTTTCAACAACCACAAGGAATCGTAATCCAAATACGCTACTAGAGAGAGGAAAAAGCCTTCACCTCATTGGCTGAAACATCCCGGAATCCAAATTGTCTCTGGACAGTAAAAGCCTTTAGCTGATTGGCTGAATGCTCGCGCACGCGTATAAAACCCATTTTTGCATGGAAAACGAAAAAATCGGGTTAGCTTTAAATAGATGGATAATTTAAAATTAAAGATACTATTGTATGTTTTAAAATCCTAATGATGCACATACTTATTAAACTATTTTAAATAAACGAAAAATATATTTCTTTTAAATTCTAAAAGGTGCAAATTAACTACATAATAAATACACAGTCAAATAACTGTTATTAGGTTGTTTGACATATTTCGCCTCACTCCGAGCCATTTTCATAGACAAATTAGAATATTCCATAATTACACGGTCTTTGAAGTTATTATTTAAAATGCTATCATTTAATTTTCATGTACTTTTTAAAAATTACGAACGTTATCTTTTATTTTTACTTGGCTGCTTATTTTCATAACTGTAACCATGGAGTAACTTGACCCACATTTTCGGTAAGTTAAAAGATGCAGCATCGATGCAGCAGATGTTTTTATTGCACATGTACGTATTTGTGTATCCGAAGATCTTTGTGCTGATGATGTCAATTCTTTTCATAATATATAAATTATGAAATTAATATTCGAGAAAAATATGTTTTATAACCTATAAAAGTTTCAATAGAAATAGATGTTTACGAGCTTAAAATATTTGAAATATAATTTTCATTTTACTTCATCAAATAGTTTTTAAAATTATTTCTTAAAATCTAAACGCATTGAATTTTGTTTCGCAACGAAAAAAATAAATTTAACCATATTTTATCAAAACTTTACGCAACAAAAAACTTTTTCTAAACATTTGTACAAAATTCTTAAACTATTTATTGGAATGGTTTCCTGTTTTGTATCCAAAGATAGATTTTGTGGAAGAATCCAAATATTATGTTAAAAGTAGTCAATGTACCAAAAGTGTTTGCATTGAAAATTTCACTGTTTGATACAATTTCTGTGTTAAAATGGATGCCTAAGCTGGTTTTCCACCATATCTTTAAGAAAGACATATTTTTCAACGGAATAGTTATTTTTTTTTTACTTTCTTTTATCTATAATAGAAGAAAGTATTGTAGTCAAAAGATTTTTCGACTTCTGGTTTTCGACGGTTTTACACGTTTTAGGGGACAAAATGTCTGTCGGCCCTCATTATATTGAAAAATGTTTGAAGTGGTGCATAGAATTGAACCAAAGTTTTTTAAATAGGTGTGTGACTATGGATAGTAGGTACTTCTTGAATTGACAGATATTCCGCCAGAGGGGGGGGGGGGCTGTAATAGCGATTTTTGTGCATTTACAGTATAGTATCATCGAAAAGTTATAAAGTTATGCATAGATTTGAACCAAATTTTATACGTATGTTTTTGATTATTTCCTGCTGATTCCAATTGAATTTGAGGTTATTCTGAAGGAAGGGGCGCTGTGATAGCGATTTTTGTGCGATTTTCTCGATTTTGCGTAATGGAGGATATTCTATCTACGTCATGATCACGTGGTCCAGGCGAAGAACTTCTTGGCTAAAGAGGGGGGCTCCGTAAACGTAATGTAAATACCCGTGAGCCAACGAAACAGTTCATGGGATAAAATAATAGTAGCTTACTTTCTTATCAGTTAGAAGTTCTTTGGGTAAATTAACTGTGCCACGTGATATTTTTCAGCCTCGAACCAGGATTTGGAATATCGTTCATTCTGTTGTAAATTGTCTACCAAGCGAATATGACCCGGTGCTTCGCAAGAAGCTGACGTACAACAGAAAAACGAAAAATATTGATCTCATTGGCGCCGTGATAGCAAATTTTCAAGTATTATCATGTATGAGATGAAAGAAAGTTTTGCGTTTGTCATATCCGACTAGTTTCTCTAAATTCCGACGATAAAATATAATGTAGGGTAACTCCTTTTCTATTTTTGACTGACTACTGTTTTTTACTAGAAAGGGGAAGAAAAGTTCTTCTCAACAATGAAATAACAATAAAAATGTTCTTTCGGAATATGAAATTTGTTAAATTGTAGAGGGTAAAAGTTTATTAGAAAAACGGGAAGCCCTGAAAGGAAGAGTGTATGTGCGTTTCAAGCAAGTAAATCGGGTCCATTATTTGTAAGTAGAAATTTTGAATGTGGCATTTTTAAATTATTATACAAATTAAAAGGTATTTGTTTTGCGTGGATATAAAAAATAAATTTATTACGAATTCCAAGGTTGAAATAGAAAGTTTGAAAAACAATATCAGTTATCTAGCCTTGAAGTTAATTGCTCAGAGCGAACAATGTTTATAATAGAAAAAAAAGAACGTAAGTTGAAATCAAAAGTCCTTCCGGCTTGTATTTGGATGCAAAGGTAGCTTTCCTATGTCTTCGTTGAAAATGTTTAGCTAGTGTTACTCGAAAGCAGCAAACTGAAATTCAAAGAACTCGATTACAGAAGATTCGCTATTATTGAATTTGAACAGGAAATTCGCCAAATTAGTCAGCTGTAGCCATGTTGGCTTCATTTATGGAGACTTACATTTGGTCACCAAATTTGGCAATATTTCACCAAGTGTCGCCAAACTTGGTGAGAATTTGACATTAACGGATTTGAATATGTAGTTTTATGCGCAAAATGAATACAAGAATGAAAGATAATTATTTGCAAGACATCACGTTCACTAAAACTCATAACTTTCCTGATTTTTGTAATCTGCCGTCTTGTTTGAAAATGTCACCCACACTTGAATTTCAAACTGCTATAGCTCAGCCATCTTTTAAGATAGAAGCAATACAAAAATGCTCCGAAATCCTTGTATCAATGTCTAACACTTAAGCAAAAATAAATTTGAATTTTTTGTACATTTGTTTAGTTTAAAATCTTTTAGTATCCGCCATTTTGAAACAAGATGACGGACCAAGCTTGCCAACGAACTTGGTCGAGATATTGGTGTATATATATATATATTATCATAACTTCCTACCACATACCTTCCTACCATAACTTCCTACCAACTTCCATATATATATATATATCAACATTTGAACGGAGGGTGGTTTTGGGGTATGGGGGTTATGATAGGTGAAAATATACCGAAGTTTTCCGGATAGCTGCAATATGTAGCTTTTTACTTTTTGTAATGAAAGCTACCTAAAATATATGAAACATATGCGTAGGAACACAAATTTTCAGGACTTTTCGGAAGCAATTGAAGCTTTCTCCCTCATGTAAAGCAGAAAGCGAATTACATCAGGTCAAGATTAAACCAAACAATTTCTATACTTTAAGTGATTTGAAATAAGCTCTTCAAGTAAAATATTTTTTTACATGTATTTTTTAACATGTAGTTTGGATTAAGTACCGCAATACATAATGAATAGCCATCATTAATTAATAAGGCTGTCTTTTATTATGATAAAACAACTGATCACGCATATTTTTAATTGTAGAAATATTTATTACACTATACAAAAAACGATCGACTAGTGGTTTGAAACAACCAGATTCCATTTTGTTTTGTTAAAATATTATTATCACTTTGCGCTGGATAAATTTTGAATTTTGTTTTTAAATTTTTTATATTTTTTTCTGTGTCATTTTAATTTATCTGGAATCATAATCTAAATGGTTTTAAAAGAACTAGTTGAAACAAACGGTGCTTTTAATGTGCAAGAATATTTTAAAATACAAAAATACTATCTGCATACTGCTGTGATTTCAAAATTCTAGTCTTGTTCTGGATCTAAAAGATGTTCTTGTCTAATGAAACATGTAGTATCTGAATATTCATTAAAAAATAAAATTGTTAGAATATGAATACACAGAAACCATGCAAATGAATTTCCGAAAGAAAAGCAGATGTTACACATGTGATTCTACTTGCATTGCATATCATAGTTTATCTAAGTATACCTTGCAAAACTATTCCATGCGTTTATGAACAAAAATTATTATAGGATTATTAAAGAAAAAACATGTAAACTGTAGAAATCGAGATGAATGATGACGCATATAAGAATAAAATTACACATTAAACTCATAATTAATAATCATAATTCTATAAATCAGAGGCAGCAATTCACACATACCACAGCATTCATATTTTCAGAAGTTCGACATTTCTGTTGGCATATTGACATACAAAACAATGTTTTCAGAAAACTCTTATTAAGAGGAATATAGCATTAAAGTTTGTGTGTGTAAGTATAAAGGGTAGAAACTCCTCCCACCGATAATTGTAGTATGTAAGAGTTTTCTATGCTTTTTAGAATTAAGCGTGATTATGTTATACTCAGAATATTTAGTGAAGAATTATTTTCTCGGATGTACACGTGTATGTAAACAATTTTGCAGATAGTTACAAATCAGCAGAATTGAGTGAGAATTAAGTTTTGCGCACAAAACTTAATTCTCACTCAATTCTGCTGATTTGTCGATTGGATTGGAATTGAAGGTGTTGTGTTGTATAGCCGCTGCGCCAATTCCTCTGGACTGTGATCCGCTGTTCGACCACGGTTTGTGTACGCGAATAACAGTGATTTACTAGAATAGCCCGTTATTGACCGTAAAAAGGATGCGTTTCATTTTCGCTTCACCGTAAATGACTGTTAAAGCGAGAATGATGCTGAAAAAATGATCAGTTACGGTGAATAACGGATTGTTATTGCCAAAGACTGATATTTAACGGGTAAACGCAATATTTACAGAAATACAGTAATTCACAGTAAATTATGCAGGAAAGTACTGTAATGTAACAGCTATTTTTAACAGTGCGGGTAGATTAAAATATTTGTTTATCATTGTTAAAACTATTTTGCAATATAAGGTGTTCTGCATTTGCGCTTTGACAGTTTCCATACTACAAAAAGTAAATCAAATAATAATAAAAAAAAGAACGAGTGAATTTAGAAAAACAATTCAGAAATCCAGCTAAACATAAGCAAATGATGAAGAATATTTGGAAATTTTATATTGCAAACTGTACATATTTAGAAATTTTCATTATGAGGCAAACTGTATTAAGTTATTTATATACAATTGTAAGTTCATTTAGTCCTTTAATTATCTTTTCAGATATTCATACTCACATAACCCCAGTCGAATTCAGAATTTTAGAAATTTCAGAACGCTTTTTGTTAATTTCACCTTTTTAAATCTGGATTTAAAAGAAAAAAGAAACTTTTTTATCCAGTAATCATTGTTTAAAAATGACTTTTATGCCACATTGCAATTTTCTAGACCCAACTATATCACAGAAATCCTAATTTTAGAATATTTTTTGCTAATTCACCTCATACAAAGTACTTGTATAACAATAAAAAGTAGCCTATGTTTAAACAGATACTGTAAATATGTTTATACTGAAAAAACTTTTAAAATTGGTTTGGTAGTTGTAGAGCACTTGGTATTTTAGAACGTTTTACTGTTAATTTCACCCTTTTAAATTTCGAATTTTTTAGATACCGCATTTACATCTCAAAAGTAAGCACCGTGCTCAAATTCTAAATTTTTACTCCGATAACATCAAATAAATCTTACTTTTGGTTTGTTCCTCTACCCCTACCTATAAATAAAATAACCTATGATACAAAAAATAATTTCGTCATTATTTTGCTACATTTTAAAAATTAGTTAGCTCCAGAGTAGTTCCTCTAACAAACAAACAACAAACGTTCTTTCCGTATAATGTTAGTATAGCTTAAAATACCAATGTAACACATGCAGATGGAAATATGGATAATTTTTATTCTTTTTTAATCATTTCAAGTTTGAAAAAAAGGATGCTGAGACTATCTTAGCAGAATTTTCAGTATGAAAGGACTTTTCTAAATAAATCGTTCAAACATTATAAAAGGGCAATTAAACCCAAAGTCTTACAGACGAGCTTTTAAAGCACATATAAAAAATAATAATTTATCCCATACAATGCAATCGAAAAAGCGATTATTTCCTTCGAAGATAAATCTGTGTTTCTCCTAATGTTACATTTGGATTATCTGCAACGTGTTGGCAGCTGTCACTTGAGAACCATCACAAACAAACAGTTGTAATCAATAAGAAATCTCTAAAGTAAAACAACTGATATGGGAAATTTAGCAATTAGGGTACGTGCGTTAAAACTAAAGAATCAAGTTATTACGTTTATATATTATGTATATTTAGGCATTATTAGATTACACAGCAACAAAAGTCTGATTCATCATTAACATATAGATTATTAATCATATTATATTTTAAGTATTTATTGATCATTAAAAATTTATTCGCCATTTTCAATTACTGTATAAATAAATAAATTATTAGCCATATTGCCTATTAATAGTTATTAATCAATTGTTAATTCGCTATTCTCAATTAATGTGATCAGTCAGTTTCAAAACCAAATACAGAATTTTTCACAAATTTTTCTGTGTATCATTATGCCTTAAAAAAAAAAAAAATAAATAAGTAAATAAATAAAACGCAAGTATTATTTTTATTTTATTATTTGTATATGCATTTTTGAAAAAATTCATAATCCAATTATGTATTAATAATCCAATTGAGAATTTAACCAACATAAAAATATCTATACTAATGAAAAAAATTTCGCTCTTTTTGTCTGTCTGTCTATCGCAGATAGCTAGGAAAATCTACCTTAAGAGAGGTCTGAAAAATTGGATGAGGATAGTCCAAAGCAGGCTCTAATGCACCTGAATCTCAGAATTTTAATTTTTTGATATTTAGCCTTAGATATTATATAAAATGGTCAACGAACACGCCACAAAAGACTTCTTTTCTCAAAATGGTGCTCGTTGCCCGGTCCGGTAGATTGCTAGTAGTGAAGATCCGATAGTCGTCAACGGCTGTTTATTTAGAAGATCTGATCGGCTTAACTATTCTAAATACAGATAAAAAAAAAAACACAAGTATATACTTTAATATTTCTAACGACGCATTTCGTTTAAAAAAATACTAACGTTTACCCTTTCAAAACAATTATTTTCGAAACTTTTTTTCGTCTTTTTTTATTTATTTTTACTTTTTTCGAAGCTCTCATCCGCCAAACTCTTCTAAATACCCAAAGACGAAAACTATCAACTTAACTAGCACAATTTCCTCTTAAAAATGTCGCAATTCGTGTGAAAAATATTAATGATCACCCTTTAAAAAAATGTTTCCTGGGAGTCGCTTCGAGGTTTTGCGTTTTTCCGCAAAGTTTAACAATCTGCATTCGCGCTACCAAATAAAATACGAATAAACGCAAAATGCACATCTAATTCCCATACATTTAGCTTTAAAAAGACGTCTTTGGTTTAAAAAAATGTTAGCATTAATTCTGTCAAAAAAATTTGTTTTTGAAAGTAATTCTCGCAATTTACGTCTTTTTTTGCAATGTTTAACATTGCGCTTCCGCCATTTTTAATAAAAATACAAAAAAAAAAAAAAAATAAAATAAAGAAAAAACGAAATACCCACATAACAGGCGCATATTTAGCTTTAAAGTGAATTTTTCGGTTTAAAAAAGTATTAGCATTAACCGTTTCAAAAAAAAATCTTGACTACAAGTATTTTTGCGACTTTTCCAGACTTTCATTTTTCTAGGCAAAAACAAACTGAATATCAGTATTTTCATACGAATTTATTACAAAGTCTTGAGGCATGGAATTTGTATCACATATAAAAATTTTAAACCATTCAGAGAATTTTAAGTACAGGGTGATTACAAATGAATCTCCCAACATTGAAGGGCTATTAAAGAAAACAAAACAAAAAGTACAAGCTTGTTGTTAATCAGAAATGAAAACTAAAAGAAACTTTGAAAGTTTAAATTCAACACAGTTATAAGTGTTCAATGTGAGCCCCTCTACAATTATGAACGATATCGAGGCGGTACGATTACTCATCACTGACATCACTTCATGTGATTTTTTTGGTGGGGCCGCATCAAAGATCAGGTGTTTGTTCCACCGCTACCAACCGGCGTTGACGAACTGAGGACACGCATATCTGCAGCCATTCAAAATGTCACACCAGACATGCTGAAAAAAAATGTGGGATGAGTTATCGTACCGCCGTGATATCGTTTATGTTCCTGGAGAGGCTCATATTCAACACTTATAACTAAACTGTGTGGAATTTAAACTTTCAACTGTTATACATTTAGTTTCAGATGAACAACAAGGTTTTACTTTTTTTTTGTTTTCTTTTAATAGCCTTGTAAAGTTTGAATATTCATTTGTAATCCCCCTGTACTTTAAAATACTTAAAATATGCTGAATTTTTACCTTTTAGCAATTCTTCCCTGTCCCCACTCATTATTATTATTTTTTTCGATTTCAAGAGCAATGTTTTTTCAACTAAATATCAATATTTTATCACGAAAATTTTACACAGGCGTCAATAACATTATATTTATAATTGATAAAAGTTTCAAATAGTTTTGACAAAAATAAATATATTTTTAAACGTTAATCCCCCCCCCCTAGCACCAAGTTTTAAGTTAGTTTTGACGACCATTCTTAGTTTTGGATGATTTGTACCAAATATTTATTCCAATTTAATGTAGCTTCTTCCAACGAGGGGTCTACTTGATTTTATTTATTCAGTTTAAATCTTTATTTTTTTCTGATTCAGTACATTAAAAATATCAAAACAAAGAACAAATAGGGTAAAAAAAGACCCCAATGGTACTAGAAGGGTTAAATGTTTAATGCATTTCCCGCTCGATGGTGTACGCTGCCGAAGACAGTGGGACTACCTATTCGGTGTTCGTTTGATGGATTTTCGTGTAGAAGTATAAAATCATACAAATCCAAGGTTCGTTTACAAAAACCGACCAGAGCGTGCGTAGCACGTCTGTTGTTTCCAACTCTAGGTATTTATTTTATTTATTTTTTATTAAAAATATGAAATCATTCAACACTGATTTTAGGTATATTTAAGTTTATTATCATGAAACCGGGAAACGTCGTCGCAGTCAGCTAAAGGTCAATAAAACAAATGTATTTTTGAGGTTAAAAATAATATTTTAATGATTAATAATTCGAAAATAAGAATTCAAGTATTGGGAATGAATGTTCATGGCTAATTGTAGGAGAAAAAACAACCAGTAAGATCTTATATAATTTGAAATATATGGTACATTTATTGGTAAATTTATTTGGTAAATTTATTGTATACGTCTATGTTGATTTCTACAATATTATCCACGTACCTAATTAATTACTCTTTGACATGATAAGTCTTAGAATGGGTATCAAATCCTTCATAAATTTTTCATAAAATTCTGTTCAAAGTTTTCAATGCAGCTAATAAATATCATTAAATTTTGATCTAGCGTGTTGTAAAATAAACTAAATTTCGACATTTTACTTTGCTTTTAATACATTAACAAAATAAGTTTAATTTATTTTACTGTCTAATTTATTTATTTTAAACAGTTAGTGATCTGTAGTACGTAATAAAAAAATATATTTTTTATGTAAATAATTCACTCTGTATTTATAAGAAAAAATATCATTTTAATATTGAAATTAGTTTATAATGCTTGTAATTTTACAAATTCAAAGCTCTGGTGAACTTATAGCTGTCCTGATTTTAAAACAATCCATAAAATATTTTTATGACCGAAAAATATTCATTATATTGATGTTGAATGTGGTACTCTTTTAGAGTATTATTATGAAGCTTCATTAAAAATGAAAAATATTGTTTTGCCATCCCCAAAGTATATATACCTGAAGATTATTAAATCTCATTGCGAATTCAATATCTACTCACTGGAATTATAGTGAATTAAACAAATATTTTCGTTAGTGAAAAAATATTATTTTAATGATTAGTAATTATAAAATAAAAACTCAATTATTGAAGATGGAAGGTGATGTTTAATTATAGGAAGAAAAATCTAACATGAGCTTATATAGTAATATATAATGAATGACATTCAATTTTAATAAATTTATTAGACAAGTGAAAAGATAACAATACACGCACATCTTATTAATTGTTCCTTTTAATTCTTATGTTTATAATGAGTTTTCAAAATACGATAATTACTACAATATACTCAATTACATAATTAATTATACTTTAAGATGATTATTTTTACAATGCGAGTTCAAAGTAGTACGTTGAAGTAGTTCACAAATAATTGACAAATTCCTGTCCAAAAGGCTTTAACGCTACATATAAGTATCATTAAAATATTGATGTAGTATGGTGTAAAATTAATTAAACATTATAATTTACTTTTACTGTATTAACTTAAAGGGATTTTGTTTTTAGTGTCTAATTTAATGCTTTCAAATTATTTATAGTCAGTAGTTGTATAGTTTATTTTTATGGGAATAATTTAACGTCCAATTATAATAAGAGCATTTTCTTTTAGTAATAAAATTAATCTTAAACATTGAACAAAATATTTGCAAAGTCTTATTATAATAGTGCTTACATGACCCCTTAAAAGATAATCATCTCAATTATTTTCGGAGAGGATTAATCATCTAATATTTTGACGTCTTTTGTTCTTTTTATAAAATTAATCGTTACTTTATGTACTCTGTGATATCCAGAAGATTTATTCTATTTTAAAGACACTTTACTTGCCTAAAATTATGAATTCACTGAGCCTGTAGGGATCATTACACACACACAAACACACACACACACACACACACACACACACACACACAACATATATTTCTCTATTTTTTTAAAAAAATATTCTCTTTATAAATTTGTATGATTTTTGTCTACGTAATTCTGGATATTGTTCAAAAAGGTACGTGTTTATTTTTCACATTTAATACTACACCCCCCAATTGTTGTATGATGTTTCTTCGATGTTTTTTAATGGTTACATATATATATATACTAAATCACAATTATACATTTACACTAACCACACTATATAGCCAAAAACAAATAACAATATATCAACTGAACACTAAAATATAACCAATTAAAACTATAATACGAATATAACCAAACACAAAATACTAACGAAAAATCAATACCCGAAAAATTAAACCTGAAGGCAGGAGGGCATGGCAAACAACATACTGCAGGGTTAAAACCGATTTCTACGCTAGCAACGTCCCCCTTCTCCTGCCGAGACCAAATTAAATCAAACTATTAACCAAAACACCAAGCTACATACAGCAGTAACCAACTCTATCTGAACTCATCAAACAACTGATCTAGACCACCCTTAGTATTAAAAAATGAATTCATTTCATTTCTATTTTTACTTCTACCTATAAAATTAATCATTTTTCTCCGTGCAAAGTCCACAGGGTAACCCTGCATCAATGCCATATTAGTCCATTTTATGAATTCGCCAACTGCATCACCAAATCTTGAACATAATATTTCAACACGAACTACCGTAATTTCGTGCGTATACGCCGCACCTCAAACAATTCGATTTCCTACCAGAATTTATTTTAAATAAAATGTGACTTACTTCTGCTTAGCACTTATTTGACTTCTTATTTTCAATAAAATTTCCGGTTTGAAAAAGACTTAACTAGGGTGTGGCGCATACGCGCGAAATTACGGTAAACCGTTTGTAAACACATTTCTAATACTGAAATATGCACGTTCGATTCAAAATTTAAGATCTTTAAATTTTAAAATCGAAATCATTTCTCTTGTCATAAACCCTTGTTATTAAATTGTCATTCTCCAACTCTAAATTCACATCCAGATAATTGATGTTTTTAATATTCCGGGAGGAGAGTTCTAATTTTAAAGTATTTGGATAATATTTAAAATCTAGGTTTACATTTTCATTATTTAATCCAACTATTATAACATCATCAATATACCTATAACTCAATATTTCTCTATTTAAATTATTGGTATTCTCATATATATGTAAGTAGATGTCAGCTAAATTTGAACTGCAACTCCTCCCCATTGGGATTCCACGGATCTGTTTAAATACTCTACTCCCCTCATACAAGTAATTCTCTTGCACTACCAACTGAAACAAGTTAATAAACCAATCTTTATCGCTATCTATATTGCTGTTTTTATTATAAAAATGTATAACCTTTTCCTTTAAATCCAGTAAGTTAATTGTACTGTATAGGTCTGAAAAATCATATACAAACAAACTCTTTATGTTTTGATGTTTTTTCAATTTGTCTAATAAAATGTAACTGTTATTTATAATAAATGTGGACTTCGTACTCAACACTCTATCAAACACGCTACTCAAAACTCCCAATAATTTCTTATTAGCAGACTCTAGGTATGAACTATACCCACAAGTTACAATTCTAAATTTCATTGTTTTTTTATGAAACTTTGGCACTAGAACAAGATATGGGAAACTGTGACTTTTCTGCTTTAACTTAACTTTTTTATATAGTGCCTTAACCCTGTTTTCCGTCACTGAAACTCTCGATTTAAATAGCTCATAGTTATCGCTATTATTATAACTTTCATTTAACATTTCGCCATAAATTTTTTTACAGATTAATGCATAACTTGTGTTAGCTTTATCGACATATGTAATTGTAAATTTTCTCTGAAGTTCTTTAATATATTTAGTTAACCCAGTATAATCCTCTTGAGACACACCGTCACAATCTCTAACATATTCTCTCTTTAAATCTCTTAAAATTTAGAATTTCCACTCATCAAAAAAATTACTTGGTAAGCTGTATTTATAAGTAAACTTTTGTATAAAAATATCTATGTTAGTTGTAAACCGTTTAATGACTGCACTTTTCGTTATAATTCGTTTAATTCTGTATTTTGTGCCACATTCCATCCTCTTTCTCAGCTCTTGGTCTTTTACAATCTCTAAATTACCAGTAATAACATGTCCATAATATTTATCTGTATAATTAATAAATTCTCTATCATTGCAACTGCATGTACTTTCATCAATACCCCTCTTTAGGTCTTTTGCATATCCATTATAATTAAACATAATACTGCCTAAAGGCTTATCATATTTAAATGCCTTAATTATTTTTACTTTACTCACTGGTAGTAGATCATTGTACTTGTTTAAAATTTTATCAAAATTAACTCCTTTATAGCAATTCCCCAGATAATCCAATATAAAATAGATCTTTTCTTCCGTACTTTTGTGACAGTTCTTTAAATTACAATATCTCTGTAGATCCTGTTTCTTGATTCTATACCGCAAAAAACCAAACCCAAATCGTTATTAACATTTCTTGTGCTAGATTGTAAAGTTGTTAAAGTCTCCGGTATCAATTTCTTTTTCAGATTAAATATAATTCCCTTAATGTCATTTTCTCTTCGATTACTATCACAATTAAATATTGATTTTTCTATTTCTTTACTAGTATTTAGATTTTTAGAAGTATTCAAATTGATGTTATGTCTAATATCACTACTGATAAGGTCTTTCCTTATATCATGTTTTATTTTGTCATAAATAGAGTTATCCAAATTCCTATCTCTAAACTTTTGTAGGACATTCTGATTAAACATAACATTTAAACCATACGGGTATGCCGTTCCATATTTAATCATCATTTCGTTTTCGAAAATCATTCTTTCTAACTTATTTGGGATAATTTTCAATATAGATATTCTAATATTTTCCACTCCGTGCTCAGCAATATGAGTAATATCAATCTCCTGGTCCTCTTTTTTTGGTCTTAAGATTTCTTATTTCCGATTTATGATTATTAATTCGCTTATTTATTGGAGTGGTTGTTTGCCCAATATACATCTGGTTACACACATTACACCTCAATTTATATACACAGTTATATACCTTAAAGAATTTTATACATTTCTTTTCAAACAATTCACCCTCATTTTCTATTTCAGCACAAGGACACACTTTACATCTTTTGTCCCTACATTTGAATAGTTTAAGACCTTCTCCGATATGTACGCTCTCAAAACACCTATTATAAAACCATCTTGTTTTATATATTTTACCAATACCTACACCATCACTATCATATTTTTTCTTGTTCATTAAAGTTTGATTATAAATATATCTGGTCCTATACCTCATCCCACCTTTATTTCTACTACCACAACTGTTTACACACAACGAATAACTTAAACCACTATTTTTATTTATTTTTGTAACATTATCTGTATTTTTTTGTAGTTTTTCTTTTCTGCTTCTCTCCTCATTCCCCCCTCGTCTCACAAACATTCACAATATCACCCTCACAAACTATACTCCTTAAAACTCCAGAACTTACACAAACACTATTTTCATGGTCGCTTTCTAAAGATCCGATTCCCACCATATAATCAGGATCTGACCGGGCACTACGGTAATTCATGAAATTCCGTATCTTGCCGGTAACTTTATTACCATATTTTGTACTGTTCATTATATTTAAATTTTATATTTTGAAACAACTTATGCACACCACAACACAACCACTAAAACAATATTCCAGTCAATCCCAGTATAACTGTATTCACCATAGCACCCAATGTACATTGCTTAACTTCACGTAGAGAGACGACGAGAGAACAGAGGAAATCCGCAAAATAAATATGCAAAAACCAATATTAGCAACCATTATAAAAACACTTAACATTTTTTTAAAAACTATAAAACAATTTAAATATCAACACTATAAACCAAACTGTAAAAATAGCACAAAACAACAACAATAAATACCATTGTGGTAGACCAAATTTTGTTCCAACTTATATCATAGAGTATAAAAGACATACCTGACAGCCGCCCATAGTAGTCCTAAACTCAATCCATACGACTCATAAAAAACAGAAACTACATTAAATTACTGCCCAAGTGACATCGTAGACACGCCACCGAACCTCACAGGACATAATATTACTAAAACACAATTATACATTTACACTAACCACGCTATTTAGCCAAAAACAAATAACAATATATCAACTGAACACTAAAATATAACCAATTAAATCTATAATACGAATATAACCAAACACAAAATACTAACGAAAAATCAATACCAGGAAAATTACACCTGAAGGTAGGAGGGCATGGCTAACAACATGCACTGCAGTGTTAAAACCGGCTTCTACGCTAGCAACGTCCCCCTTTTCCTGCCGATACCAAATTAAATCAAACTATCAACCAAAACACCAAGCTACACACAGCAGTAACCCACTCTATCTGAACTCATCAAACAACTGATCTAGACCACCCTTAGCATTCAAAATAATTATATATATATATATATATATATAATTAAAAAGAAATCACATGTGTAGAAAGCAAATAAAAATAGAATAAAAAACACAGTAATTTGAAAATGCAAATATGAGAAACTATGATTATCTTATGGGTTCATGAGAGGAACTTTATACGAATAATTCATTCTAAAGATATGTTTTTTCGCCGAATATTGTCGAAATTATGCATAAAAATGAGAATATTAAGCTTCTTATAACATTTCGAAAAACCAATGATTGACAGAAATTAAGATAACAAAGAAATAAATGAAAACTCAACAAAAGCAGATAATAAACTTAAATATATATAAAACAACACACTAAGAAAAAACATAAGAGTCAAAGATACAACCTGAATCAGATGGACTCCATGTGCCACGGACAAGTAAATTTGCATACGGCATGTTGGACAAGGAATAAAAAATGATATGGATAAAAGAACATGTGCTGCCAATTAGAAATGGTATGAATAACAACAATACCTAAATGTCCGCTAACAGGATAGTCGCTATGTTAAAAATCGACAAATGAAATTACATTAATAAAAATCTATGTAGATGTGAAAAGAGGATAAATGAAGTATATGACAAAATAATAATAATTATAATTATAATAATAAAAAAATAAAAGAAAATTGCATAATTATTTTTAAAATATGTTAATTAGTATAACTAAATAATTATTAAAATATATTAAAATAGATGTTAATTACTAATAAATAATAATAATAAATATATAAAAAGGTATACAAGTATAAAGTGACATATGTAAGGCAATGTATGACAAATGGATGTGTAAATGAGGAGCTTCTTTTATTATTGTTTTATTTTTATAAAATGTTTTAAACATTTTCTTAGCAGTCCCGACCTCAATTCTCCTTAATGGTATTTCAATTAGAGTGACAAACACATTATACATGCTGTAAAGGGGAAAAAATATAGTCTGAATGTTTTACATTATATTTCAGTTTAAAAAAACCAACATCTATTTCAGTTGAAAAAATAAAATTTAAAAATAAAATGGTCAATCCATATTCTAGAAAATGGCAATGGATAAAAATGACCGAAAAGTATGCATTTTTAATTGAAAGATTTATTACACCTGATGATTTTGCTATCTTTGATGCAACTAATACTATTCTTTCTCTATAAATAATTTAAAAATGGCAGACAATTAATAAAACAACCTGAAAAGTAAACTTGAAGAGGATGGGAAATTAATGTATGATATTTGTATTAGAATATTATTTTTTTCTCTTTTATATAAAACATATTTTTTGTACAAGCAAAACATTTAAAAATATTTTTCGTGTTTCAATAAAAAAATTATAAAATTGGTCATAAAAAACTTATACACATACCTTATTGTGGTTTCTAGGCTAATTTTCTATAAATAAAAATCAACTCCCAGGAAAAGCTTTAGACATAAGTAACTTAACCACGCAAAGAAATACAGTATACTGAAATTTCGTCCGTTTGATTTCTATAGCCATCAGCCTGTTGGAATCACTTCGCTTATATGTGTGCTTGTTTCAAGGTAATTATTGCAGGTCTAGATGGATAATATCTCCCCTCTTATTTTGTAAAAACAATTTAGACTCACCCTGTATTTATATATATATATATATATATAATACAAATCTTGCCACCTACTATAACTTCCGAAATACTGAACCAATTCGAACCTAAATAGGTCAATATACTGATATCGCAAGTATCTTAGATTAGTTCGTTTGTAGTGGAGTGGCGACACCTCATAAAAGCAGCCGTTTGTTTTGATTGAGATCGTATTTTGAAAATAACATGTATGTGCGTGCAGCGGCAGACTATTACTTTAACTTTCGACGGATGCATGTGTCCTTCTGAATTTTTGGGTTTTCTGCGTTTTGCAGCAGTTTTATGTAAATTTTGGCTTTTCTGGTCAGTTAGCAATGTATTTAAGCACGTGTAAATGGGTGTAGCTTTGAATTTGGTCGTATCTCGCCATAATGGAATTCGAGACCCTCTCCTGCCAGCATAAAGAGATTGTCCTCCAACGTGCAGCTTGCTTAGAGTAGAAGCTTGACTTGGTAAGATAAATTAGATTCATTATTTCAATAACGTTGTGTTGGCGGCCACGGACTGCTATGATTTTATTTATTTAGCCATCTTTTAGCAAAATAGTGGAAGCCTGCACATCGCAGCAAATGATAGTTCCGGAGTTTTAAAGTTAAGATTGCAAGGGTTTCATTGTCATTTGTGCGTAGGTTAAAGTTTTATTTACTCATGTTATTCAAGCGGTTTCTATTACTGTGTTGTAAATTATATTTCTCTAGTGGGCTTATTAAGACAGTATTCCTCAGTCTGAGCTAAATTTCTGAGAATGAGACTCAACCATCGTCCATTCCATTAATTTTTTTTAAACTTGTTTTATCTTATTTTCTGACTTTTTACTGAGCTAGCGAGGGTTAATTATGAACTATCACGTCACATTTTAACCAAGTATGTAGCTCTTACAGTTTACAGGGACATGTAAAAACAAAAAACATCCAAAATCTTTCATCCCGCTAATGCCAGATATATTTTACTAATTAGATTCTAATTGGAGACAGTCTACTGATCTTGCATATATCTTAGATGAGTTTGTTAGTCAAATATGTAGCTCTAATAATTTGTTTTCATGGACGCATAAAAGCCAAAAACACTCAAAATGTTTCATCACGATAACGTTTGAAATACTGAACCAATTTAATCGTAATTGTGACATTGTATTTATCTTGAAAGTATATTGGATGAATTACTGTGCTTATAGTTTGATATGCTTCTATAGTCTAATGTATGTAATTTAAAATTTTAAAAAAAGAAAGAAATTAACTTACTATTTCAATTGAGCTGGAAGTACTTTTTATTTTGTATTTAAGAGTATTTATAGATAAAAAAAAATTATTGTAATCATTATTTTCAGTTAAACCATTCCTTCCTTTCATTAATTTGAATAAAGGATAAAAACACACATTAGAAACAAAATAATAGCACAATAATTAAAATTATTTTTCGAAAAATAACTATATTAATCTATTTATACTTTAATCACACTAAAATCATCAGTTAATGAAATACACCTAATATAAATGAAACAAATTTCGAAATAAGTCATACATCAATAGGAGTTATATCATATGGAAAAGTTTTTGTTTTACAATATTTGTGTTACATGCATTTGACATTTTCAATACTTTATTAATAAATATAAGAAAAAATTCTTATTTAAATTATATACAATCACATTTTCCTTATTTTAATAGTTTTCACATAATTTGTATTATAAATTCCATAATAAAATAAAAATGATATTTCGAAATAAAAATACAAAAATATGAAGAAAAGGGTATAAGTTTCATTAACTTTTAATTTACCCTTTTTTTTGGGGGGGGGGTGGGGCTTTATATGAAGAATTATCACTAAACGTTGTTTCTATAATCCTTTTTATGTAAAGTAACGAGTGAAAATTCTTTCCTTTATCAACTTTATCTCTTGTTGTATACAAATTGTTTGACAGCCTAAGATAGCACGGCAACAAAAAAATTTTCCTAATTGCACCCCGGGGTATCATTAATCATTATTTGGTGTCCTACTTTGACGACAAACTAAAGAAAATGAAAACATAAAGACGAAGGTAATAAATATTTCATAAGAAATTCGGATGTGCAATATAACATTATTAAGTCAATAAATTAAATTAATGTTTTCTCAGGAACGATGGTTATATATTTAAAGGGTATATTGTTTTCATTATTCCTCACATTAAAATAACTTAACTCCATTTTTTTTCAAAGTTTAATTTTGTCAAAATGCTTGTTAATGCTAAGGTAATCCAAGTCATGTGAAATGATTTGTTTTGTAACTTTAAAGGTTATCACCACTTTGACTGGCTCCAAATTTTGAATTTTTTGTCGCCTAAAGAATTATTTATACATACAAAAATCATACTTTATTAGTTGAAAATAGATATCGAAAGTAAAAAGGCAATTTCGAAGCCATAGATGTAAAGCGTGCAACAGCGACTAAACAATTATAAAAAGTTTAAGCACTTTTTATTTCAGGGCCACTTTTTCAAAACCCGTGAACACGCCGTGTAACAGTCCGTTGTAATTTTCAATGAAACAACATGATATTTTGAAAAATAGTCGTCACATATCTTTCTAGTAAAAAAAAGTAGAATTAGCTTGTTATATTGATATCTCGTTTTTTCAGTAACTTTATATAACGGAATTTTCGGTTGAGCAGTTACATTTTACTTTGAATTGACGACATTTCACTAAAAATACTCATTTGTTAACACGCAGCTAAATAATTCACTAACTTTTCGACAAAAAAAATATTTGTTTTAGTCTCAAGCATGTAGGTCAATTCTACGATGAAATATCGTGTTTATCACTTCATCCCCATTTTCGAACCGATTCCTTTCATCAACTGTTAAACCACCATTTTGTAATATATCAGCTAAAAAAAAATACAGTTTTCTACGTTAATATAAGTATAATAAATTTTTATGATTGAATTTGTTAATCATTTTGGATTTCTTCAAAATAATTCCAAAAAATCCTGAAATTTCAGGGCGTCAAAAACTTGTTGGCCCTTAAGTGATGTACTATAACGAGATAGCCATAATTAATTGAGAGGTGTGTTTAGAGCTCGATTGTAAAAAATCCACAAAACCCAAATCAACAAAACTGTGTGTAAATACGATTTAGACTATGGGGAATAGATTTAATAAGTTCAGATTTTCCCAACCGTGGACAAGCATGGTGCTTGTAGCTCAATTCGAGCAGTAAAAAAAGAAAGTTGACCACTTTCATAAACTTTAAATTAATGATATTTTAAGCAAAATATCATTAAATAATAGGCATTAAAAAATGTTATTCTTTTTTTATAAAAACAAAGGAATGCAATTTTTTCAACAACTTATCCAACCCTGAGTACCAATTCTTTTACAATATAGCACAGAGCGGCGAGAGAGAATTTATCTAATTCTACATATAATATCGTCAGTCACTCTTTAGCGGGCTAATTTAGTGATAATCTAAATAATATGGAAACATGTAGACCTACATAATAAATATTTTGTCAGAAAAATGGAATGTTCTCTATAAAATTGTTAATTTATTACATCAATGCATTGGCGGGACTTGATGTAACTTATTTAAACGTTTTTTCAATATTTATTTAAGGATAAAATGGTCGAATTATTGGGTTTATTTATTTATTTTTCAACTGAATATCGTTAAATACTTTTAAAAGAATTAATTACGAAATAACATGCTAATGTGAAATTATATGTTACCTATGAACTTTAAAGCATAGAGTACTGTTAATACACATACAATAATTTTTTACACGTGTGGGAGGGCATTGAAGTAAGCATCTATTTATAAATGTATGCAAACAACATTTTAATTAAAAAAATCGGTACTTTTCCATTATAAGGACACCATGCCAAAATGTATGATAATGCATAATGTATGTAAAAGTATGTATGTATGTAAATGTTTGTAAATGTATGTATGTAAATGTATGTATGTAAATATATGTAAATGTATGCATTAAATGTATGTAAAAGTATGCTTGGTGACAATGGTGTCCGTATAACGGAAAAGAACCAAAAAATCTAATATTATAATTTATGGCTTGGATTACTAATTTTTTTAGCATTAAATTCATCAATAATGTTTCAGTAGCATTATTTTTCTGATTTAAATAGATTAGGTAATTTATAAATAATAATCACAAAGTAGCATATTTTTTGCAATATTAATATTTTGTTTCACCCGTTATATCTAACAAGATTTTCTTATGATTTATATAATAAATTTCACAATAATAGTAATGATAATATTCCTAAATAAAATACAAAAATCTAGACAAAAAAAGGCCATTACGTTCATAAATTTTAAAATAATAATTTTTTTTTGTGTGCGTGTGTGTCCAAAAGACATTAAGTAAAGCGCCATCGTCAAAAGTTACTTTGTTAACCTTTTTTATGTAAATAAACGAGCGAAAACTCTTTCCTTTATCAAATTTATCCTTCCACATGTACAAATTATTTGACAGTCTAGCATAGCACGACGTCAAAACATTTTGCCTAATTGTACCCAAGGGTATCATCAATCATTATTTAGCGTGCTTCTTTAACAGTAATATAAATAGAATGAAAATATATAGATCAGAATAATAATTTTTATGCATATTCAGATATTATTTGCAAAATTATTAAGTTAATAAATTAATAAATTAAAATATTGCTTTCACAGCAGCAATGGTTCTATATTTAAAAATTAGTTTTTTCAATATTGATTGCATGAAAATAGTTGAATTTCATTTATTTTTGCCTTAAACATATTTAGTTAAAGCGTTTCTTAAGCGATTGATTAATAGGAAACTCCTTTCCTTTTAAAATCAAATAATGTGGTATAAATATATATGTAAACACAAATGTATACTTGTTTTAATATAAATTGAAGGTGTAGTATTTCAAGTATATATCTATTCATCTATGTAACCAAAGTTTTAATTTATAAAATATGATGTGATTTATCGCTTTCTTCAACATTTAAACTTATGCTTCAATGGCTTTAATATTTACCTTTATAAATGGATTAAACAATTTATAAATAATAAATGACAAAATGATACATTTTACATGCCAATACTTACTTTTTTTTCTTTTTTTAATTCCTTTCTTTTACTTCATTAAGACATTAACTTTTTTAAATACTAAAAGATAGAACAAAAACATTGAAATATAAGTTTTAAAACTTATAATTGAAAATTATTTTGGTTAAATAAATTTATATCATTTAGTGAAATATTTGTAATCATATTTAGATAACAAAAAGTAGAATATTCAAGATACTTATATTATTTTAGTTGATTTACCACTTATAATCGGAAATCTATCTCAAAAACTACATCAGTCTCTATGCATACAAGTCCAGAATACAATATCACGACTTTATTATTATGCTAATTTACTATTCTTATATAGCAGAAGCAGCGGAAGTACATTTCTATACGACTACACACCGAATTATTTAAATCATATCAATTTACCAATTATAGTATATCTAGAAGGTTATATGACAGCTCAACAGGAACAATGAGTTTGTTATTGCAACTCAAATCTAAACGTACCTAATTTGAATTGAATTTCGTAATTTCTCATTTTTTGATGTTTGTTTGTAATCATTCAAAATTGTATCTGAAAATGTGAGAAAACAAATCATTTTCTATAAAAACTAGTCGTTGGGGGCCACCGTAATACTTATCTATCATGGATATGCATGATATAAAATATGAAAATAAAACATGTGTAAACTATTTATGAACTGCATTGCAATTCAAATAAAATCGTGACTTGATGACGTCAAAAACTTTAAATGCTCTATTACTGAATTGTGTAAAAGAAACATCCTTATAACTCCAAATTGATAATCATATTACCTAACGGTTTACTGCGTCGGATTCAGAGTCTCATTTCCAATTAAACAATATCTTTGAATCGAAATTTGAATGAAATACAGGACCATGAAAAATCGAAGAGTGTGGAAAATATGATTACAAATATCTCGGCAACTAATTATCCGATCAACTTCATTTTTTTATGCAAAATTTATGTTTTTTTATTGTCTTTTATATTCACTCCTTAAAATAAACAATTTCGAAAAATTTTATATAACTTTTATCAGAACGAATATTTCGAGAGTCAGAAAAAAATAGTTCCGGATAATCGAGGTTGATGAAATTCAAGAAGCTTCTTTTCATTATTACATACTAAGTACATACCAAATTTCAAGTCTCTATCTCAATTTGTTCGGGACATAGAGCGTTTATAGACACACACATAGACACACAGACACACGGATACACAGACAGACGGACGGCAAATTTTTTTTTCTAAAAATATGCTTTTTGGAATCTCCAGTGTCTGAAACGTGTAAATTCTTAAAAAAAGTTTTTTCGATTTTCAAAACTATTACAAGACTTACTCAAAACTATGTATGATGGGTAAGTAATAAAAATAATTTAGCATTTGATAAAATGTTGTTGAATATCTTGCAGTATGGTTAAAGGATTATAGAGAGCATTCAAATATTAAACTGTTCATTTAAAATCATGCGGGTAATAACAGTATAAAAAAATGTAAAGAGTAAATTATATTTAAATGAAAATAACTCTTCCACTAGCGCCAACAAACATTTGTACACGAATGATGAATTTATAAATGATGCTAAACATGATAAGGATTTAGAAAACAGTGACGTTTAGATATCCGTTGATACAATCTACACCCTTACAAAAATTTCTTATAGAATTCTATAAAAAATATTTATAGAAAACGCATTATAGAATCCTATAGATTTATGGCCTGTTTTTCTATAAGCTTGTTTAACCGAAAACTATAGAAATCTCTGTAGAGCTTCTCTTAAAATATCTATAGAAAAAATATACAGCTTCTATAAAAATATGTATAGAATTTTATATAGAGTCCAGGTGGTCCCCCTCCCATGTATATAACCACTCTCGATGTTGCTTGACTTCAATGATCGGACGAAGAACGAGCACTTTCAGCCTGATACAACCATTGACAGTCTCTAAACTCTTATTACTCTATTTCAACTTTATTTCTTCTGTGATTTGCATTTCCAGTCATAATAGTCTTGTAAAAATATTTTAAGTCTAATAAATTATTATTTGTTAAAACTGAAACAATTGTTTAAATATTTATATTTCAGATTAAAATATTTGTATAAAAATTACAACATTTCTAGTGAACAAAATTTATTCAATTAGATGGATGGTTTTATAAATTTAACAGCAAATTAATAAATGATTATAAAATTAATCAACAAATTAATGAATTATAAACAAATTAATCCTAATTTAATTCAGCAATTTGACTGATATAATATAACATTGATAATTTAATCACAATGTATTAGAATTGAATTAAATTGTATATACATAATCTTATTAAATCTATGGAGTGCAATTATATACTAAACTGATATATTACAAAATTATTTTTTTTTAAATTTTAAAACATAGTTATAAATAAATTACTACACACATAAATTTTAAAAGAACAAGAAATATTTTTTTTAATTAAAAAAATCTATAGAATCATTAGTCTATAGAATTTGATTCTATACGATGTACCCTATAGAAAAACTGTTCTATAAAAAAATTTCTATATAACTTTTCTATATAACTTTTCTATTATTATCTATTTTATTCTATATAACTCATTTTCTTTAGAAAAAGTATTCTACAGAACTCTGTAAAACTCTATAGAAATAGTATTCTATAGAACTTGTAAAAAATTCTATAGCGTTCAATACAGCTCTATGAACTATTTTCGTAAGGTCATAAACTGATAAGTTTAATTTGGTTTACATTTTAAACAGTGGTCTGACAACGAATTCTTCTTGTAGACAGGTAGCGGCAATATTAAATAAATACATTTCACAATTCCATTCGACAAAACCATGAACAATTAACCTGGCTCTATGTCCATGGACCAAAACATAGTCTTTTGTATGAGCTTGCCTACACCTTTATAATCTAGATTTAGCTTGTACCGACTATTAAATGTTTCTGAAGATTATATATCGGCATCGCAGAGCTATATATTTTATGACGATATAGCGCTGATTGTACCATTTTTGTCATGATAACAGTCCACACAGTCGAACACCCTTATTCACCCCCCCCCCCCTCACACACACACACCTCCAACAAAAATATTTGCTTCTCGACATTAGTTGTAAAATTATGAACAAATATCTAAATCGGCAAATTTAAGGTATTAGGTCGAAGCTAAACTCTCTTTCTTGCCGCTTCATCAATGCTAAATATTAAGGAGTAACTCTGTACTCAAAGAGTATGATTAGTTTGATTAGTTTATAACAACATATTTTTACATATTACTTTTAATAGTGGCAATATCACTCAATGTTTAAAATTCAGTTCTCAATATTAATAGAAATTCCGAACATATTTCACGCGCCTTTCAAAATATTGCAAAGTAAAATTGTATTTAAAGTGAATGCGGAGTTGAAATCAAAATATGGGCGATACATAGACGTTCATATTCAGAATTTAAAAATTTATAGAAAAAATAAATATGCGATCACCGGCCCGGCAGCGTGGTTGGTAGCGAAGGCGACTTCCACGGTGAGGGCTCGTGGTTCGAATCCCGGTAAGGTATGGATATCATTGTGTGTGTGTCTTCAGTGCTGTCTACTTCCTTGTGTCTATCCCGTCCTCAAGAAGAAGATTTATGTAATTTGTAAAAGTCCTGTATGTATTTCTGTGAATTAAAAAAATATATATGGATCATTCGAGACAACAGCCTTGTAGCTTATAGGTCTCTAAGCAATCTCCGTCAAATGTAAATGTAAATATGCGATTTCTTAACTATTTTTAACAACAACCGAAGTTAATAAAATCATAGACTTTAGTGCAAACAGGTTTATTCTGCGACTATTAGAGCGGACGCTTGATTTGCGCTTGATTTTTTCCTGCTTTTTATTTCGTGCTGACATATATTTTCTTTCGTATTTTACTGTTATGGAAGACTAGTAATCGCGAAATCTAGGTAACCTTTATTTTAGTTATCTGTACATTATCAATATTTAATGCTAATTATTAAATACATGAAGAGCATTCTTGCTCTTCTTTTTTTCCCCCATAACTTTAAACTGCATTCCCATATACTATGTACATATTCGAATATTGTAAAATTTCATGCAGTTTAAAAAAATGTTCATCAATTTAATTGCTTTTCAGTTAATAATTAGCTATTTATTGAAGGAAAGACTACCAGTTTATTTTTTAATTTTGAGCAATTAGAGGAAATTAGTGGAAACTGCATGATTACTACACTGCTTGATTTCAAATATCAATTTTATGAAAAAAATAATTAAAATCAGGAGTTCGTAATTAACAGAAGGAATTTTAAAATAATTTCGAATTTATTAAGCGCTTTGTAAAATAAACTGTAATCATGCGTTTCAGATATGAACACAATATAACGAGGAAAACAGAAACGCATAGTTTATAAAAAATGAAATCAGTTAATTAACAAATATCGACAGGCAAGCGGAATGGAAAACGATTGTGCAACTAGTTGAAGATAAGAGTCTTCCTGAATATCCTTTATATCTCGTAGATACACGTTCACGTTTCCTTTTTTTTAGATGAAATGCATTAAAATAATATTAATTTGGTGTTTTGATAATTTATAAGTAATATATTCTCTTTTCTGACGGTATAATTATGATTTGCTTTCAAATAATAACACTGTTTTAATTTATCATTTTTGCAAGTTACCATATCAAATCATTTTGAGTAAACGTACTAATTAATTTTTCTCAAATTTTCAAAAGTGTAGGAGATTGATAATTACAGAAAATTAATTCTTCAAGAAAATAATTTGCGATTAAAATTTTAAGCATAATGATTAAGAGAAAATAATAATACTTTTAAAGAAACGGCAAACTAAGTTTTAGTTAAATTATACTTTTCTTTCGATATCAGAACAGGATTTGAATTAATGACATAGATACATTTTTCAAACAGTGAAATAGAATATTTAATCTTAAAAAAAAAATCCTTTTTAATGCATTCATTTTAATTTATTATTTTTTGCGTAGGAGTAGAAGAAAATATATTCATTCATTTTTTTAATCTTAAAATATCATCCCAGTGAAACACTTTATTAATTACGTCATATAAAAAAGTACATATTTTTTTTTTATACAATTCCGCGAAAGAATTTTTTTTTTCATGTAAAAAAAAAAAAAAAAAAAAAAAAAAAATACATTATCTTGAATTTACATTTAGAAATATGGATATGATTTTTTTCATTCTTTCAAACAAATACCAACTTTTACTTGCTAAACAAGTCATTATTTAACAAGAAATATAAATCATATATCAGAATAAAACAGAACAATTAACAAGAAATATAAATCATATATACAGATTTTGAATCACTTTCTAGAGTAATGTCATGAGGTGTCGACTACTCTGATTATAAGAGAAGGCGAAGTTTTGATTGCGAACGTACTTTTTGTCCAATAATAGTCAATGTGCGTAAAAGTTATCAAGGCTATCTTTCTCCAACTTCCGATGAATGAGTGTGAAAACCTCGGAACTTGTGATTTTTCTCTTCGTATCGATATTTATGCAAATTTCTGCGTCTGGTCAATCGATATAACAGTATTTGAGTGCTGGCATGTGCTGGGAAAATGGAACTCTGGATCGGTTCTTGCCCTAGTTGGTACCTCAATATATGCTTTAGCTGCCTGAATTACGACGTAGCAAAGAAGAAATTTTAGGCAGTGGTAAGAGTATATTTTACTTTGAATAGGTGATACTTGAATAAAATTATTTGGCACTCACGGAGTGCCGTTTCTAGCCATCTGTAAGTTGAAATTGAACGTGAAATTGACTCTTGTGGAAGTCAGCTTAACAGCCGTTTGACGTTACGAGTTCGTAAGTTATTTTAAGTTATCTAATTACTGATATTGTAATTTAAAGATTGTTTGTTTCTTTGAGTGAAGTTTTGTTGGAAACTGATTTCTTTCCGGTCTGACGAAAATCGTAGAGCTTTTCTCAAAACCCTGCCCTTTTAAAATTTTAAAAAAAGTGATTTGATTTTACACAACTTGTGCTCATTTCCTGACTCGCTAGCCTTGACCATCACACCTAACAGCGACATGGCTGTTACAGTGTTATTCTAACTCACTAGAGAAGTGTTATGCTAGATTTATCTGTTAGCACTGAGAAAGGAAAGCTCTAAATAAAAAAGTTCACGCGTCTTCTATGCATGCGTGTTATTCTGCGAATATGAAGCAGTCGTGACACACTGATTATAATTTGCCGGACAAAATTCGCGTAACTTCTACAATGTAAAAATGATAATACAAATAATCGCAAAAAATCAATTCTCAATCTCTTACCTTGCACAGTATTCTTTAGCAAAAATGTTGCTCTACGAAGAACACAGACTTCACTTAAGTTGGAGGTGAGGAGGGGGGTATATCCCAGAAAACGTTTAAAAAATCAAAATAAAATTGAGGTTTTTGAATCCTTAATTTATCCAGATGGCTTTCCCAACCTTTTCGACTCGCGGAGCACTTTTCAGAATGCCTTTCTATGACGAGCCGTATAAATTTATTGTACACTATATGTTATAATATAATGGATTTTAGATGCATATGTGGGCAGATAGTAATCTAAACAACTGTGCATTGTTAATGCAATGAAATTATGTATAAAAGGTTTTATCACAATACTTAAATTTCTCACAATTACCACTAATTCACATGGTATTGTCAAACGTTGCTATACATAAAATTTCTCCAAGAAGTTCATGAAACTTCTCCAAAACCTCTGGCTTACAATATATTTAACATTATTAGTATAACGAACTATATTGTACAAACGTTTAATGTAAAATATGTGAATTGATTTTTTTCATCTTTTATATATCCGTTTCAGTAGCTAATAATTGCTGGTTCTGTGTGAAAATAGTCTATTTCTGTAATTAAAAAGCTCAAATGTCTAGTTCTGCATTTAAAAGGATTTTTATTTCGTTTTGCTGGCTGTACAAATGGATAATTTCGTTTCACATAGGTATGTCTATTAAAAAAAAGCAACAAAATTATTTTTATCTTTTCACAAAGGAAGGTCTCGTACCTGTCGACGAGAATCTTCACGAAACTTTTAGAAGTGGATAAGCCTATAAACACAACTAAAAACAGGTACAACATGCAACATTTAGCAATAGTCCCCAACTTCCAAAATCGGGCATATAAAGTGGCTACCGACTGCAATAACATAAGCATAAACTGGCAAACATTATGTTTCTGTGATATATGCGGAATTCTGATATCCCCATAGACGACGTATCTCATCATAAAAATAGTATTTTGCACCGAGAATGTTTTATTCTCATTTTTTCTGCATTCCCTCGTCATACCAACTTAGACTCAAATTTATGACATCAAATGTTGCGAACATACGCGCACTTTGCATGCCGTATACCGGGGTTGCAGACGATTTCGAAACGCTTCATGTTAAACATGTTGTTCGAAATGCCATATCTACATCTTTTTTTTTCCACGCACTTCAATCAATACATAAATCCTTACGATACTTTGTTGTTAACTGTTAATAAATTTCGTTTAATTAATTAACAGTTTTTCATCAAGCAAACCTCTTACAATCTCGATTGTACAAGGTTTAAAAAGATTTTCGGTAATGGTTAGGATTCAACTCGAGACAATAATTTATCTAGTACGATTTTCAAATATTTTTTTTATTTGTTTGTGTTGGCATAATTTTTTTAAGCAAAGATTTCTTTTAACTTCCTTATGAAAAATTGTGATGTATTTTTCAAGGCGGCCATACTTCACTCGAAATTATGCCTCAGTTTAGTGAAAATGCAGTGTTGGCTGAAACCTTATTGCAATTCACACAGATAATCAGATGCTAGCGGAGGTGTGAAATTCAATACTACAAATTTTCCTTTCGGAATGTAGTTTATCACATTCTTAATTTCAATCTACCTTTTCTTTCTCAAATTTTCATATGTCATTGAGAAAAACGGTAAAAGAATTAGAAACTATTGTTTGCACCAGTATTTTGTACAAAAAATAACAGGTGTAATCTAACTATGTAATTGCATTATAGAATTTTTTAATTTATAAGGTATTTTCTAAAAATTAAACTCGACCACAATTTCCAGAAAATTTCCGGTTACAACGTATTGATTTCATTCAAATTTATTTTTCCCGGAGTGCAATGGAAACCCTGGAAAGTGCACGAACTCTTAGGGATCCGCTGAGCAGTGATTCCAAACCACTGGTCTAGATTATGCCTTAGAAACCATTTTCTGTGCCACCTAATATTTAAGTCTGGACAAGTATCACTGTTGACAAAAGAGTGCAGTGTATTTTAAAATCGTTTTTCTTAAAACAAGCTTTTTTATTAAATCGGTGTACGTTTAAACAGTTCACGCTATCGACGTTTTTCATTTTTAATTAAATTTGACATCTTTTATTGAAGGAAAAACCTTAAAAATGATATAATTTCGATTTTTTTAATAGTCTTGAAAATAAAAAATCAATGCCAAAAATTGACTTAAAAAATAAACTGAAACGATTTCATGAAATTTTGATTTTTCTTATCAATTTGTGATTTGACATCTAACTAGTTTATTATATTTTAAGAGTCTGTGGAAATGGTTTGGGATTATTATTACAAGTGCAACTTACACCTACACTTACTCCTACATACTTTGTAGGCCGCGCGTAGTGAACTTTGGAAGAGTTTATATTGATTAAAATATCAACATTTTTATATAAAAATTTTCAAACACTTAACTGAAAGTACAATAAATTCAATACTGAAAACCATCTTTTTCTATGTGCATTATTTAAAAAAAAAATGAAATCCCAAAATGGCTTAAAAATCCGGCCTTGTCGGGAGATCGTCCCCTTAATTCTCCAATTTCTGTGGCCAGTGCCTAACACTTCACTAATTCACATTACACGTACCATTTTCAATAGAGAAAATATTGTATGTAGCTTCGATAACATTTAACAATTTCTAGAATGTCCAGATGTGTTTACATTCTTGAATCATCCAGATGTACAAGATATATCTTCTTAGTCTATAATCCTAAATTTTCAGTTTTAGAGGTATACTTCCAAATGCATAAATGTTTTATATGTTATTTATTACTCATCATATGAAAAATCATTATTTACGTCAAAATTGTTTTATTTAAAATAAAGAAATTTAATTTTTTTTCATGGTTCCTGGGTCCTATAAGTTATATTTAGAGATACAATATCCATAAAAAATCATATTTTATTAAAACAAGTAAGACGGTAAAAATGCCTTTCTTCTACGACCAAAGCATAACGAGTTATAATACTGTGAATTATATGAATTTTTGCGTTTTCTGACTCTAGAAATAAAAAAAAAAAAATGAAAATAATATGAATATAAATAATAAAGAAATTCTTCTTGAATTTAGTACCCTTTACTCTTTTTAATACAATTACAAATGAAATGAATTGAATATAAATTCTTATCTGTAAGCCCTTACAATAACAATAATCAGGTTTTGTTAAGGCTCGAGCAATACAGCAGATATCTATTTAAGTATAATCTATAGCATAATTGGCAAATCACCCTTTTTATTTTGAGAACCATTATTTAAGAACAAAAATATTTGCTTTATATAATTGTAGAAATCTACAAAATGCGACTAAATAAAGCTAATTTTTCCATTCACAACTACTTGTAATCCAAAATCGGAAGATTCGGCAGTTATGCTACAGCTATCGATAGAAGTACTGAAATATTTTAAATTGTAGCTTGATTTTACAAAAGTATTCAAAATTCTAGGAAAAAGAAAATTTATCTAATATTTGCAATTTATTTCTAGCATAGGGAAAACATGTTACATCATGTGATTTATCGAAATTTTCACTTAAAAAAATATATCAATTCATAAGCGATTTAATTAACATTAAGGGAACATTTTTTTATAAAACATTAGAAGCTACATTGGACATTTTCTTGTGTATACAACCCCTGAATTTATGCGATCATCTTAAAATACATACAAAAGCCTGCGGCACTAGAAAATGGTGTGAACTAAGCTCCGCATGAATTATTCATTACCTTAATTCGCCCATCCATCAATATTTATACTAAATCAAATAGCCTTACCCGTTCATGAGCAGTGCATTTCCTCCGCGTCACTTTTTTGAAAGAATGATGAGATACTCTTACACCGAACTTTTTCTCTTTATTTCTTTCTTTTTCTTTTGTTATTTTCAGATGATATATGCATCAAATTTAATTTTTTTTTCAAACAATTTCAGAGAAAAAATATTTAAAGTATTGGAAAAATTTGACTTCTATAGAAAGATGTGAGATTTTTAACTATAGGTCCTTTTAGATCAAAAATCTGCTTTTATTTCAATCATTTATTTATTTATTTATTTATTTTGTAATATTAATCCTACCAATATCCATCACATAAAAAAGCAAGATATATATTTTTTAAAAACAAACAAGAATTTTCTGAACCAATTAAAACTTCAACATAACAACAACAAAAAAGAATTATATATATATATATATATATATATATATATATATCTGTATATATATATATATATATATATATATATATAGGGTGATTATAATTAAAGTTGTACTTTCAACAGGCTGTAAAAAAGGAACCACAAATCAGAATGACATGATATTTAATCTGAGTATACGTGAAGCAATAGGAATTTTTTTTTACGAAAGAAAAAAAGTTCAAAAGTTGACCGATAGATGTCGCTGCACTCATCATAAGATGGCAATTGAAAGAGGTGATATTCTGTTGTGGCACTCATTGTTTAACACAAAATTTCATAAAATGAATATTTATGAAATTTCCGTTGGTTATTGATTCTATTCAGTTTGAAAATAGCTTCGGCAATGTAAAATGTTAAAAAAAAAAAATGCCGTTTTGTATTTAACAAAATTAACTCTTAATGATGATTTTAAAGATAAGTCGAAACATCGAGAATAATTTTTATTTTTGTGATTTTAATTTTTACATCTCTGTTTAAAATCTCTTAATAAAATGTATGTTGATTAGCAACTTATTGTTTTGTTTTCATATTTGAGTATACAACGTAAAAACCTAATTTATTAGAATTATAACTACATTTCATACGTGCAAATTTCTGATTATTGATGTTACTTTTTAATAATAAATCTGTATTAATAGATATTAGCGTTTATATGCAAAAATGAATATGCTTGTTTTTAATTCACAAATGTATCATTAAAACTCTATATTTTGTATAACTAAATAAAAAAAAAGTGGGTAAGTGATATCGAAGATCGCACAAAGGGTTTCGTTTAATATTCCTTTCAAAACACTTTATCCTTTCTTTAATAAATCCAAATAAATTTCATTAAAAAAAAGTCATGTTTTTTATAAAGTAAAAATTTACCGGTCTATTTTTCTTTCTTTTTCCAATATCTGAACCGGCCCGATATTATACTCTGTTTATATCTGTCATGTGGCCTAAACGCGATATTTAAAAAAATCAATTTCATAACTAAACATATTGTATAGAGACCTTTAACATTTTTAAATACGGTAATATTTCCATAAGCGGGTTTTCATCATTATTCAATACGTTCCTCAAATTCATATGACGTTATAATCACTTGCTGACGTCATATCTACTTGCTTTCTCTATTACTCATATTGATACTCTCTTTGTATTATTCTCAAACATTTGAAAAAGTCCTTTCTCTATTACTCATATTGATACTCTCTTTGTATTATTCTCAAACATTTGAAAAAGTCCTTTCTCTATTACTCATATTGATACTCTCTTTGTATTATTCTCAAACATTTGAAAAAGTCCTTTCTCTATTACTCATATTGATACTCTCTTTGTATTATTCTCAAACATTTGAAAAAGTCCGCGTTAAACTTCCAATATGATGTCAGATTAATTTTCTTTTTAACTCTCTAATAACGTCATATTAAGCTGCTTTCAGTATTTACACATACTCTACTCCTTGTATTATTGAGAAATGTTTGAAAATTTCGTTTTATCACCAATATGACGTCATATTAATCTTTTTTTTTTTCAATTGGTGAATCTTTTTATTTCATTTTCATTTTTCACGAGGAAATTTTTCAATAGAAAATTAATTGTTGCAGAAAGAATTTTATTGTGGATTTTTATTTGTTGGCAACTGCTATAAAGAAAAATGTTTAAATTTAATAGGAAAAGGCTGTTAGAATTTTTTTTTTATCTCTATATATTAAAATAATACGATTTTTTCAAATTTTATGATTTTGAGCTTCATAGTAGATATTCAGCTATAGGTACAGAAAATTTCATGCTTGTAAGTTATATAGTTTCTGAGAGCCGGCTCTGTGACAGACAGACAACGTAGCGGGAGTAATAAGGTTTCGTGAGATGAACGAAACCCTAAAAATATATAAAAAATAAGTATTCTTAAATGTATATAATATAAGCAAACATTGAAAAAGTTACCCGGACAGTTTTCAAAAACTGCCCATTAAGAAAAATAGAAAATATATAATATTTACACTTTTATTAACCAAAAATAATCTTAATTGTATTAGAAAAACAGATAATGATTTAGAATTCATTATTGAGTGCCATTTCTTTTAAAATTTCCGGCACATTTAGTCGCATCTGGCGTAATCTTTTCAATTTCACTTCATTTGACATCTGTTAAAACACATAAATTTATGGAGCTTTTAGTAAAAGAGAAAGCTATTTCTATCACATTATTAATGGAAGTGAAAGGCATTTACATTATGTTTGCATGTGAATACGCCCTATAAATAGAATTAAAGCTAAGCATTCTTAAGGAATAATCATTTTCACCAAAACAAATTATTGTAATAAGACAAGTATAAGAGCATCTGGGATCACACTATTTTTTAGTAATTATTAAAACCGGCGGATTGAATCTAGGCTTCCAGGATTACACAACATACTACCCATAGTACAGAAATATGCTGAAATCATTTTTTTTAAACAGAAAACGCTAAACGATTTTTTACTTTTAATACATTTTTTTAGATTAATCACTAACAATGACAAAAAGCATTTTTATATGAAAAATAGTAATTATATATTCAAATAAAGTTTTTAAATTTAATAAAAGCGATTCTTTTGTATTATCTGTATGCCAGAGGTTAATAGGTGAAGTAATCGTCAAACATTTTGCTAGTTACAGCAGCCTTTTGGACTCTGATTATTTAAGTGTTTAAGCACATAGTTGGAATACATATGTTTTAAATTTGTGTTATAGTTTTATTTATTCATAAAGTGTTATTTCCGTTATAGAATATTATACAGAAACAATTGCTGGAGTATTTATATTGTTTTAAGTAAAAATGGGTTAATTTTCCGAGCTGCATGCGATAGAGGTAGATTTAAAAAAAAAACATTCCTGATGATTAATTTCAAACCAAAAACATCGGAAAATTAAGATAGAGATGTTAGACAAATTGTACTTTTTATACAAAGTACATTTTTCCCTTTCGAGAGTGTAAAATTTAAAACTGCGCGATATTTAGAATTTAATAAATTTGCAAACAAGGCAAAATAGATTGGTAAACTAGTTATCATCGATATAACGTCAGCGTTGCTTAGAGAAAAGTTTATGCTATATCATACAAGTATGAAATACTTGTAATTCAATGCAAGTGTTCATACATAATTACAATATACAATCTCTACATGCAATATAATTGGAACATTTAAAACTTATAATGCATAGGATGCAGATTACAAATCTTAATCGCAGAATTAAACTTTATAGCAGGAATCGCCAATTAAAGCCAGTGTGTGCACTTGACCCCAGTGATTACTTTTACGTGTCCCCGAGGCCCTTAAAATGTACAGGGTGCACTAAAATGGGTTGCACGTCTTGAAAATTCAATAAAAAGAAATTGGTGACAGCTACGGGAGTTATTCTTGCAGGACATTAATGTATGAAGTCGAAAATTTCATTTCAACGTTTCTTTGGTTTAGTTCATATCACAGATAGATGGCACTCCATTGTCTGAAGATGTTAGAACGTCCAATCTAACGTATATAACAGGATCAAAGTTCCAAATCGTCATTCTGTTTAGCTGTGGAACCATCTAAGGAATGCTTTGCCTTGTTAAATTGGGAGTTTATTTTAGCAGTATTACAATTCGAGATAACGAAGTGCGTTCTATTGGCGATAATTTAAATTAAAATAAGGAAGGGTGACAAAGAAATTCCTGACTTAAAACATTACTTTCCTGCAAGTATAACTGCAATAGCTGTTGCCGTTTGCTTGTTATTAAAAAAATAATAAAGAAGTACTGAATTATTTAATGAAAATAAGGACACACTGAATAACTGTCCTATATTTAGGACACACTGAATATATGTAAATATAAATTTCATAATAATTAAAAATGTAGCATGTGTCTCTTCTGTAAAGACAAATTTAACTATGTCAATATTTTTTCTTTTTTTCTTTTCTCCATTTCTAAGAGATTCGCGTATACGTGTACCCAACCTAAAGAATTTAAGAGCGTTTGGTTTATTTTGTATTTTACCAATATTAAACAAACTAATAGACACAAATATGTTTCTGTTGTAAGTTGTTTACAAAACGCTATTACAATCTTATAACAGTTTTTTTTTGTTGATGATGCTTTTAAGAATGATTATTAAAACACACATTCAAAATCATATATAATCGACATACAAACTCAAATATTATTGAAATAAAATAATTATGAGACCAAACTAGCATCAAAAACTTTATTAAATGTACAACAGGTAAAACATTTGTGTTAAAATACCTACTATTAGTTACTTTTAGCTTAGAAAAAAGATAATGTCTCGCGAAGTCGTGAAGTGACTTCTAATCCGAAATATTTTAAAGTGTTAAAATTCATATTTTTCGGAACGAATTTCACTGCCATAGAGAAAAAAGTATCCGAATTACGTGTGTATTTTTCTTTTTCTCGTATCTTTAAAAGTGTCCGATGAAAACATAAGGAAAAAACACAAATTCGAACTTTCTTTAAACATATTAAAAGGGTTAAAATTCTTATTTTTAAATAGATTTGCACCGTTCGAAAGCACAAACTACAACATTTATGCGTGTATTTTTAGTTTTCCGTATTTTGAACGGTTAAGCAGATGGAAGCTTCGAAAGACACGACAAAAAACAGCCGTTAACGGCCATCGCTAGCGGTCCTCCGGAAATGGTACCGCTCACCATTTTGTGAAAAAGAATACCTTTGTCGCGAGTCTTCGTTGTGGTTTCTAATTAATATCTTGTTTAATAAAAAACAATGAAAATTCTGAGGCTTTTTGCATTAGGACCTGCTTTATACTATACTCATCCGCAACACGCTACATGCGTTAGCTTTTCCAAACCATCGCGAACAGACACACGCATACGCAAACAAACATGTCTCTTTTATTAGTTATAGATTAATGGTAAGAGATAGAAAAAAAATGTTTTATTTTGAAAACGGATTTTATTATTAGCCTGTCAAAAACTAACAAAAGATAAATTGTTAAGAAAAAAAATCAGCAAAAAGTAAAAAATATCCTTATATACATTATGTTGAGTCTACTCGGCAATCCTAATTTTACTGTTAGTGAAAATACGATTTTTGTTGTATAGATCTCTATAAAAATTAAAAATTGCTGTGTGTTATTAAATTTTAAAATGTATACATGTCAAAATGATGGCACTTTTCTGCTTGCTTTCTTTATCCATCTTAAACGATATAAAGAAGCAGTGATCTCGATCAAAATATCACCGAACAAACTATATATATATATATGTTATATAAAAATTTTATTTTACATTATTCCTTTAAAATAATCTAAATTCTGACATAATCATTATTTCCTTAATTCTTGATAACATTTATTACTATTTAATGTCCTTTTAAAAGTAATAACACGTATATTAATAATTATCTTATTCCAAATCATAATCTAAAACTTTAAGTTAATTCGTAACTTTTATCAGCTCTCCAATCTATAAAATTCTGAGAGACGCTTGTTGTCATTTCGAATGTTTTTAAAAGCCATTTTATTTTTTTTATTCCATGCTTCGCTTCGCGCGCTGAGTATTTTTGCTGTCAAAATCAATGCGCAGCTGGGATAGGGATTCTTTCTTGTTAAATCTTCTCCATCGCACCACATTCGCTTAGCTTAATTTCGTCTCTCACTCGTTGGTTTGTGCATAAGTTACGTCGTTTCAGTAACTCTACGCGCAGTTAACAAAACTCGCTTGCAAGCATTTGGAGAACAGATTTTGTCGTGTTTGGAAGTGCTAACCAAAGCGTTATCTGGTGTTCGGTGACGTAGAATTTCTAACAGCACTTTAAGATCTTTAAATAATGTAGTGAGTTAACGTCAAGCCTGAGAGCTATATGATTACACCTTGATACTGTGGGAACTGTTTCTGGCATCGTTCCTGGTCGTTAATAAATAATTTATCTGGAAATTGGCTGCACATTATTGAAGAAATTCTTATGGTGTTTCATCATTGCCTACCCTCCTCGCCATGATTCTTGATAACGACTGCAATAATTCTTCATCTGTAACAAACTGCCATTTTCTCGTGGAATATTAAATCATCTTCGTAAAAAGCTAACATATATATATATATATATATATATATATATATATATATATATATATATATATATATATATATATATATATATATATACAGGGTCATTCATAATTCCCTCCGGGGTTTCGAAACGTTATAGTAAAAAAACGAAGACGAATATGAAAAAAAGAAACATATGAAATTATTCCGAAACTATTCAAGTTTTACTTACATACATTACAGGTGTTCTATGTGTGAACCCTTGGTCACACGGCATTCATCCATGCGATAGTCCAGTTCCTGCCATACTCCGTTTCTTTAAATCTGAATCAGTGGTGTCAGTTCAACGGGCCTTTCGTAATAAATATTGAAAACAGGGACCAACTGACAAAACAATTCATGTGTGGTACCGGAAATTTAAAGAAACGGAGTATGGCAGGAACTGGACTATCGCATGGATGTATGCCGTGTGACCAAGGGTTCACACATAGAACACCTGTAATGTATGTAAGTAAAACTTGAATAGTTTCGGAATAATTTCATATGTTTCTTTTTTTCATATTCGTCTTCGTTTTTTTACTATAACGTTTCGAAACCCCGGAGGGAATTATGAATGACCCTGTATATATGTGTGTAGCATGGCAACGATGGTCTTCTTGGCTAACGTAGATTGTAGCCAAGGCATTGGGAAGTTCGTTGCGGGTCATACAAACAAAATGTATATTAGATTTTTTTAGGTTCAAAAATGTTTTAAACGTTATTAAAAACTGATATTTTATTAGCTTCCGATAGAGCTATTCAGAAGAGGCAATTTTGAACCTAAAACTTTTCTTCTACCTCATAATATTAATGAGTTATAACGTGGAGTCGAAATATATTCCGGGGTAAAATTTACCCCGGAATTATCCATTATTGGATAACCAAAGATGATTTCTTATTACATAACCTCCATTAGCCCTACAAATCCCCAAAGATTCATATTTTTTGGAAATTGTGGGTTGAAAATGTTCCGTTCTTATCAAAGAGTTTCCAGATTTTACACATTAATTTCCTGCAAATATACCTTTAATAGCTGTACACGCTTGCTTGTTATTCCATTTTACAAACGTTCAATTCATTTTAGAACACCCTGTATAAGATTTTAAAACTTATTGATTGATTAAAATACAGGGTATATATACGAGGGTTACTCTGAAATTATTGAGATACGTGCAGACGAGAATTTACAAAATAAAAATAACGGTTTAATTTTAAAATACAAAGTATTTGAACACAGCAGACGATTTTTCACTGACTTACTTCAACTTGTTTAGCGTAGAATAAATTTTAAACAGGAGAGAAAATGGAGTTGACGCGAGAACATTTTCACGCTATGATTTTCTACGATTTTAAAGCAGGATTAAATCAAGAAGAATGCGTTAAACGGTTGAAATTAGCATTTGGTGATGAATCTCCAGCTCGTGCTACTGTATTTAGATGGTTTAAAGAATTTAGCAGAGGTCGCAATTTTCTTCAGGATGAAGAACACACAGGAAGGCCGCCGTCGGCAGTAATCCCGGATAATGTGTCTGCAATATTGCATATAATGTGTATGCAATAATTGCATACGAAAAATGTTAATGGATGATAATCGCTGTACCTATCAAATGATACAGAAGGAACTTAACATTGGATCCGCAGCCATACACAAAATTATTCATGAACAATTGCATATGAAAAAAGTAGTTTGGCGTTGGGATCCCCATAATCTAACTGAGCACCAAAAAGAGGAGCGTGTCAGAATCAGTAAAGAAACTCTTAAATTGCTAAATGATGGTGGCCACCGCATCATTTCTAAAATTGTAACGGGTGATGAAACGTACATACCGTTTTTTGACGTTCCAACACGTCAAGAAAGCAAAGTATGGGTCTTTGAAGATGACCCCACGCCGACAATGGTGAAAAGACAATTACTTAATAAAACAGACTTATAATATCTCACATTCGGGATTGACATAGACGGCTTTTTTTTTAAATTATATTAATACAAATAATCACAAAAAAAATTTCTTTGTGATAGATTCCTATTCAAATTTTCGTAGCCGTATATGTTAAAAAAATGCAGTCATTTGAAAAATTGATACCCTTTGGCAACACAGCATATTTTGAAATTTTTCAATAATATCGAGTTTCCTCTAAAACCATCAATATATAATACAAGTTATATTTCTAACATTCGCAATTTCATCTTACTGAAGACAAAATAAGCATCTCACTTGCATTTACAAAGCCTAGTATTTGTTTGACAATCTGAGTGAAAGCTTATAAGCATTTATCTGTATTTATATATATATTTCAAATATTCTTCTTTCTAAATACTAAAACTTTGTCACATGTTTATAAAACTCTCCATATATATTTTCTAATTGAACACTAAATCAGATGTCAGACATTTTGTACTTAAATGCACAAAATACTGCTTCTTTTTTTATATCATCATTTTTCGATATTTTTCCAGATAAAGAACATTTGAAACTGCGTCATTTGAAAGCTAATATCATTGATACATTTTTACTTAATAACTGAAAAATTATGTTTGTTGGCAGTATTAAAAAAAAAGATATTTGAAGGACCAGTGTGAAAATTATAAACTACGTTTTGTGAAATTTGAAAAATATTAGCTAGAGAGTCTTGCTATATTTTGAAACCTTGGATAGAGTTAAAATTATAGGTAATTGTTTGAAAAACAAAGCTGAAGAAACGTATAAAAGGGAAAAATGATGAAAGTCTGTGGAAAATTCTATTTAACCTGGGAATAAAGGGGGAAGAACAATAAAAGTCGACGCTTCTAAACAAAACAACGATGGATAGCTGCTATCTAATTATCTGTTACTATTATCATTTTCCTTCATGACCTATATTTTAAAAAAATTAAATAAATAAAAATTTTTAAAACTGAACTAAGACTGGCATTTGAAAAATGTAGTAAAACTTTGTTGTCTTTATTTTATTTTTTAATTAAAAAAAAGAATACAAATTGTTATTTAACTTAAAATACTATTAGAATACATTTAATAACCAAATCAATAACAGTCAAGAATTAAAGAAAAACAATTTGAAATAAAAGCTCTGAGTACTCTTAAGTAAGAAAATATAAAATATTTCCGATAATTAGAAAATAATACCTGGACTATTTCTGACTTATCATAAAATTTATAAGTTCCTTAAATTAATCTTGTTGTCATACTCATTTTAATTAATAGGAAAGAATGAATGGAATCGATTCAACTATCAGACTTCTATCTACTAGAACTATTGGTAAAATGTTAAAGATTGCTCCAAACTTACGTAAGTAGCCAAATAGCGGTTTTAATTGTAGGTAATCGATATGATTCCTACGGCCAAGTTCATTGATGCTATTGTTAGTTTAATTTAATTAAAATAACCTTTTACTTAGTCTAGATTGTTTTGTATCTAAACTGTATAGTTATTAAATAAAAATTATTCACTTTGGGATGACATTAATAAAAAAAAAATTGCAGTTACGTTCGCAAAATGTTTTCCCCCTTAAAACGAATGGTATTGCCCAATCTAATAATATACTGCAAATAAAAACCTGTAAATGGTAAAACTTATATATTAAATTTCTTTATAGATTATTTATGAATTTATTCGAAAGGTATTTTTTTTTACAAAAAATAATTTCTTAATTGCCAGATCTCAGTTTTGTTTTTAAATAAACTATAAAATTTATAAATTATACAGAAAGTTTAATAGATTATTATTTTGTTTCAAACATATGTTTTTGAACTTAATGAATTTCTAATTTATTAAAGATTTCGAATTATATAGGGTAGTTGATTTAGAATTGTCTGTGTTGACACCTCTCACCAAAAATTTATATTCAGCAACATTCCGGATGCTGACTGAAAAACATTGAGTTAAAGGATTTTTTAATTCAGTGACTGATCATTCATTTGAGTCAGCCATATTTCTTAAACGTATTTCAAGTACACGTAAAAATACTGAAAGTAGGTGAACGATAACTTTTTTTTTAACATTTGTTATGATTTTAAAATTTAACTTTGCATAGTCTTTTAGTTAAGTACAATTTATAACGTATTTACCAGACCAATTACCAGACCAACTTACAAGTACCATCGGTTCTAATTAACATTTAAATTTTTATGAACTAGGTGATGAAGAAAAAAAGAAAGGTTATTTTTCTTTCGCGGAGTATAAAAGCTTCATATTTCGAAGATTTGACTTTTTGTTGACTCTTTATGGCTATTAATGAATGTTTTCCAAAATATTTCTAAAAATAAATAAATCAATCAAACGTTAAATATTTTACTATGTGTGGTGTCTCAGAACGTTATAGTATTGGTAATGTTTGAATTAGACTCTAAAAATTCAGCATGAAGCTATTCTTTGTATGTCACCCTGCAGAAAATATACGGCTGGGACAAAAAAGTGTATTTTTTAAAATGTATTTTAAAAAAAAATGTGTTTTTAAAATGTAAATATTTTGTAAAATGCTTAATTTTCATTTGTTTTAATTTCCTAATTTTCAGAAAAAATCTTTTGATCAAAATATTGTACCTGGTGTCAAAAAATAGATGTTTGTGTCTCATGTTCGATTATGTTTTTAACTTTTGCATTTTATAATATGCCGATCTCCATAGGATCAAATATATAAACATTTACCTTCCATGGGTTATCTTTCAATAACTGATTTATCGAATATCACTGCTTCTATTTTATCATTTTTAACTAATTAAAACATTTCTTTTTCTTTTAGGTATATTTCGATAGAAAGGCTATACCAGTGAAGAAGATTTAGTGATATTATAAGATTTACCTTCTCATAATAATTACACGCCAGTATGAAATTATCTTCCGCGAATAAAGCAGTTACTGACCGGAAGTACCGTTACATTCAGCAAAAGCTTAAAATGAGGGTGAGTTAGACTGTGAAAACAGTTCAGATGAAGCAGAAATTAAGGGTGTTTGGACTAAAAATGTTGCCGATACACAAGTGATAATTTTTTCCATTGAAGACAGAAATGGTTAATAGCTGTTTCGAACGTTCTATACCTATTGATTATTTGCTGAGTTATCTTGATCAAGGTATTGTGGAAAATTTAGTTTATGATTCAACGCTATACATAACGCAGAGGCAGAAAAGCGATTTATTCAATTACTAAAGAAGAAATTTATCGTTTCCCATGATTGCAGTTTCTTATTTGCTACCATAGATTGACTCGAATTCATAATTACTGGTCTTCCGATATACACTTTTCAGTGTGTATGGCCCCACAAACAATGGCACGCAGTACGTTTTTTTTTCTAATTTTATAATAATTTTATAATAATTTAATAATGTTTATTCGTGTCAATGATAATTCTTCAATTCATGAAGACAATCAAGGACATTCAAGGTTAGACCCATAATCACGTTTCTAATTAAAATGTCTGAAAATTTCGATTTCCTTCTTGAATCCAGTTCACTGAGGAAAGTATGGTTCATTTCAAAGGTTATTTATCACTTAAACAGTCTAACCCAATGCAACCAACACAAACAGACTATAAGTTGTGGTGCAGAGCAGACAGTCTGAGCAGACATGTTTGGTACTATACGCACTGAAGGTGTTCAGCTACTGATGCTACTTGAAGATAAAAATCTGAAACGTGGTGAATTGGATAACCGAGTAACTGACCAAGATATATATTTTTTCAAAGAGAGAGGTGATCGATTAGTTTATTTTCTATGAAATTATCATCGCAATGAAACATGTACAGTCGTTAGAATGCAAAAATACGGCACACAAACTCAAGTATCAGCATCGACTATAATAAAGTCTATAATACACACATAGTTAGTGTTGGTAAATCAGATATGTTGTGGTATTTCTATGATATAGACAGAAAGCCCAAAAAATGGTGGCATGTGCTCTTTTTGCTATGTTGGAAATAGCCCTTGTGAAGTCATACATGGCACATGAATCATGAGAAACTCGAGGATCAATATCCATGTTAGAGTATAAACGTCGTGTTATATAAGGCTTGCTGGTCAAGTCCAAGCCAGAAATTAAAGGATAACGAAAGTCAAGATTATTTGAAAATGATGAAACTCAAGCATCTTTAAATGTATTGCCTCCAAAAGAGACAAATGCAGTTTTCTGTTTTCAGAAACACTAGATGGAACCCGTCAAAATTTGACGGCAAACAACTTGATAGTACCATAAAAATAAAATTTATAGTTGCTTTAACTTGACAAATTTCATAGTGGGGAGGATAATATGATTAAGTGGTCACAGACCTTTCCAATGATATATAACATGAGGGTTGTGTGCAAAATTTAGAAAGTACCCCTTGGGGGGGGGGGGCAAAGTGGGGAGATGGGCATCGGAGATGCATAATATGATATAAGTGGTCACAGGCCTTTCCAATGATATATAACATGAGGGTTGTGTGCAAAATTTAGAAAGTACCCCTTGGGGAGGGGGGGGGGGCAAAGTGGGGAGATGAACATCGGAGATGCATAATATGATTAAGCAGTCACAGACCTTTCCAACAATATATGACATGAGGGGTGTCAACAAAATTTAGAAAAGTATCCCTTGGGGGGGTGGGGGGGGCAAAGTGGGGAGTTGGACATTTGAGATGCATAATATGATTAAGTGGTCACAGACCTTTAAAATGATATATAACATGAGGGTTGTGTGCAAAATTTATAAAGTACCCTTTGGGGGGGTGAGGGGCAAAGTGGGGAGATGGACATCAGAGATGCATAATACGATTAAGCAGTCACAGACCTTTCTAATGATATATAACATGAGGGTTGTGTGCAAAATTTATAAAGTACCCTTTGGGGGGGGGCAAAGTGGGGAGATGAACATCGGAGATGCATAATATGATTAAGCAGTCACAGACCTTTCCAACAATATATAACATGAGGGGTGTCAACAAAATTTATAAAAGTTCCTTCCTTAGGGGGGGGGTGGCGGGATGGACCCCGGAGATGCATAACATGAATAAGCGGTCAAAGACTTTTCCAGCGATATATCACATGAGAGGTGTCTGCAAAATTTAGAAAAGTGTCCCACTTGGGGGGGGGGGGGGGATAGACCCGAGATGCATAATATGATTAAGCAGTCACAGACCTTTCCAATGATATATAACATGAGGGTTGTGTGCAAAATTTATAAAGTATCCTTTGGGGGGGGGGAGGGGGGGTGGCGGGATGGATCCCGGAGATGCATAACATGAATAAGTGGTCAAAGACTTTTCCAGCGATATATCACATGAGATGTGTCAACAAAATTTATAAAAGTGCCTTCCTTAGGGGGGGGGGGTGGCTGGATGGACCCTGGAGATGCATAACATGAATAAGCGGTCAAAGACTTTTCCAGCGATATACCACATGAGAGGTGTCTGCAAAATTTAGAAAAGTGTCCCACTTGGGGGGGGGGGATAGACCCGAGATGCATAATATGATTAAGCAGTCACAGACCTTTCCAATGATATATAACATGAGGGTTGTGTGCAAAATTTATAAAGTACCCTTTGGGGGGGGGAGGGGGGGTGGCGGGATGGACCCCGGAGATGCATAACATGAATAAGCGGTCAAAGAATTTTCCAGCGATATATCACATGAGAGGTGTCTGCAAAATTTAGAAAAGTGTCCCACTTGGGGGGATAGACCCGAGATGCATAACATGAAAAAGAGGTCACAGGCGTTCCAACTTGCAACTTTTTCTCGAAGGCATTTGACAATATTAAATTTTTTTTTACCCAAGACAATTTAACGATATTCTTAATTTTTTTGCGTAATTCGTCAAACGTTCATGGAAAAAATCATGAAATTCGCTAATCAATAGTTGATAAATTATAAAATTCAACAATCGATAGCAGTAAAATCGGTCAATCGATAATGGAAAAATCACAAAATTCATCAAATGGTTCACGTAAAAAAAATTGTCCTGCACACTGATGATATGATCAAAAGGGTTTTGAAGTATAGGACAAAATTAGCACTTGCCAAACAGCGAGTAATCCTGAAAATTTGGCAATGGACTTTATTGCCACCACTGGTCAAACATAATAGTCACACTCACCAATTGCGATGATTGAATGGAAAAAGATTTTTTTCTCCGCTGTCGCTCGACAAATTTCGAAACCATTTGGCGAATTTCACGATTTTTTCTCCGAAATTGACGGATTGTGATTTTTTTTCTCGAAGCCATTTGACAATATTCGAAAACTTTTTCCCCCGAAACCAGTTGATGAATTTTGCGATTTTTCCACTGTCGATTAATGAATTTTGCGATTTTTCCGCTATCGATTGACGAATTTATCAACTGTTGATTAATGAATTTCATGATTTTATCCATTAACGAACAAATTGCGCACTTTCTTTCCGCTAATGTTTGACACATTTCGCCCTTTACAATTCAGCCAATGAGTTGAACGTTGTTTCTTTCCAGAAATGTCAAGAATGAAACAATGATTCTTTAGGATGAATTTTCTTCGTTCGATGCACCATGGAAGAAAGAATGTGTGCAATGCAGCAACGGGCGTCACAGACTTTTTAGGGCACCTGCAGACTAAAAACATCTAACCAATCTTCGGGGGGGGGGGGGATCACAGATTTCGTCAAATGATTGAGGAAAAAACACTAAATTCATCAAAGGATCATGGGGAAACATGACTTTCGTTAAAAGACATCAGAAAAAACATTAATTATGCAAAAGGATCGTGAAAGATAAGCAAATTTTGTCAAAGAATCGCAAAAAAGGAAAGTTCACCAAAAGGTCATGCTTTTTTACCAAATTTCGTCTAAAAATTGCGGAATAAAATGTATTTTATCAAAGAATCGCTGGAAAATGCGAATTTCGTTAAGGATCATGAGAAAAATGCGAAATTCTTCAAAGGATCGCTGAAAAAACATGAATTTCGTCAAAGAATTGCTGAAAAAACATGAATCTCGCCGAATAATAGAAAAATCATGGTTCATAATCATTATATCTAGTAGTATATGTAAATACAGTTTGTGATATAAGACAAAATTAACACTCACCAATCGGCGAGTAATACTGAAAATTGGTAATTGATGTTATTGCCAGTACTGGCTAAACTTAATAGTCACACTCGCCAATTGCGATGATTGAATGTAAAACGAAATTTTTTTCCCGCTGTCACTCAAAGAATTTTTAAACCATTTGGTGAAGTTTTTCCCGAAACCATTTTGTGAATTTCCCGATTTTTTCTTCAAAATCATTTTTCAACAATATTCGACCCAATACGCATGCGTCAAAAAAATCGCCGGCCAATGAGGTGAGAGTCTATTACTCTCTCTATTAACGTGTTTGGGATCATCTCCTGTTTTTTTTTTCTTGCACATTGCATTAAACCTAGGAAGGTATTTATATAGAACTCACTGTGGAGTGTTTAGAAGGTATTTATTTTATTTATTATAATTTGTATGAATACTTAGGTGTCCATTTCGGATTTACTGTTTAAAAATGAATTTAGGCTCATTTAACATTCGCAAAATCAATCCCGATGGAAATTGTGTTTTTAGATCTCTATCATTTTGTGTATATAGTACAGAAAATAATTATTCAAACGTACGTAAAATATCGTAGAACACGTAATACAAAATTGGACCACTTATAGTCCGTTTATTATCGGGGATGAATCTTATGGTGTTCCGATTGCTAATGAAAACGATTATGTAAATATATGGTTCTTCATAGAAGTATGTGCTTCTTCACACTTCAATAGAAGCATTGTTTAAATTAATATAATTCTACAAATATGATGCAGTTTTAAAATATTGAGTAATGATTAATATAGTCAAGGAATCTACTCATATACGTAATTAAGTTTTGGTACTTCTCTATTATCTCATCGACCACTTTTCATAACAAAAAACTATCGCCAAACTGTAACGCCAAATAAACGGGAGAACGTTGTCATTAATACGCGCAAATGTTGAATTAAAAACCACTTGACGACATAACAAACACGTATAATGCTTCCGACATCAAGTAAATGGGATTGCATTTTTGGCATTTAATCATACATTTTGGCAATAGTATTTTGTTATGAAAAGTGGACGATGGGATAATAGAGAAGTACCTAAGTTTTTTATACCAATTTTGAAAATTTATCTTTTTTCGACATTTAAAAAAAATAACAGAAAAAACATTACAAATTTGCCCATTTGCTCAGCGGTCAAAGGATTAAGAAAATATTAATGATTAGCGGAACTGGTTCTAGCTATGAAGTAATATTATTTTGCTCAAAAACCCCCAGCAAAAAAATAATTACAAAGAATAAGTAATCGTCTTTAAATATACAAAAAACAATGTGATTAATGGCCAGGATTTTTTTACATATAACATTTTTTATATACAAAATAAAAACCGAAATAACCTCATTCATTTCACCCGATGTCAAAAATAGTTTTGTTTTCCACATTCTTGGGCAAAGCACTAAATCAATAAAATCACCAATTTGTGACAAATTATGAGTTTCATATGAATCGCCCATGAACGGACATGCAAACTGGTAAAAAATGAATGTAATAAATTAAAACATTCAAGATTTGTATACATACAAACAATACAATGTAAATATTAATATTGTTTGTATATATACTTCTTTGTATACATATATTGTTTGTATACATACAAACAAATATAATGTAAACATTATTCAAATATTAAGAGTTTACAAATCAAAACATTCTAAACATTTGTATACATACAAACAATATAATGCATACATACTCTTTACAAATTAAATAGCACACTTATGTAATGACAAAACTTTTAAATCGAATAGAGATAATATATTTCTGTTAAAAAATAATGCTAAAGTTCAGACTTACATATATTATACATTCACATAAAGCTAGTCACATTCCTGCATATTTATTAAATATTTAGTTGCTAAATATAGAAATAATATTTTATAATTTATATTCAGGCGCTCAGATTCGCTTTTTTCGAACACATAATAATAAAAATATTACTACCGTGCGTACTGTCTTTTGACATTATATTTACATAATCGAATTCATTATCAATCGGAACACCATAAGATTCATTCCCGATAATAAACAGACCATAAGTGGTCCAATTTTGTATTACGTGTTCTACACGTTTGAATAATTATTTTCTGTACTATATAAACAAAATGATAGAGATCTAAAAAAAAATTTCCATCGGGATTTCGCCAACTTATGAGCCTAAATTCATTTTTAAACAGTAAATCCGAAATGGACATCTAAATATTCATACAAATTACAATAAATAAAATAAATAAATAAAATAAATACCTTCTAAACACTCCACAGTGAGTTCTAGATAAATATCTTCCTAGGTTTAACGCAACGTGACAACAGAAAAAAACAACAGATGATACGATCCCAAACACGTTTGTAGAGACAGTCATAGACCCTCACCTCATTGGCCGGTGATTTTTTGACGCATGCGTATTCGATCGAATTTCGATGGAATAGATTTGACAGAATTACCAAACAGCTTTAAATATATGGATTCGCCTAAAATAGAGGATGTCGTTGGGCAACATTTTTTTTAAACAAAGATCCTGTGACTTTTCCGAACACAGCAAAATACAATGAAAACTTCATACAAAATGCATCATATATAATTTTTTCTATGTTTGAACCAGAAAAATAATTGTATTTTGTTTAATATCATCTAGTGTAAAGCTGTTAAAAATGTTCTTCTTCTTATAAACTTCATATCAAAAAATGTTTTTCTGAATGCTTAATTTAATTTTTAAAGCCTGAATAATTTTGAAACTGTTTAACACTGACAGTATTTAAAAGTACCATTTCATTTATTAAACGTATTTAATGCAAATATTGAAAAGTCAGACTTTTTAAAATTATTAATCTATTAAGGTCAAGGTGTATATGCTTAAAGTGATAACAGTACACATAAAGAATTTATGTGTACTGTTGTGTTTTTAAACAAATACAACATTACTTTAATGATAAGTGATTTTCTTATATAATTATTTATATTTTAGTTAACACTATATTACAACGAAATAAAATTTACAAGTAATTCTTTTAATTAATTTGTAATGTGATAGATAAATGGTTAAAGTGCATTTGACCGATGCTAAACAAGATAATGAAATTGATATGAGTTATCGTGTTTTACGATAATATTATCTCTATAGTAAATGACAAGTGTAATATTTAATATTCTTATAGCCGGTTTGGAAAGAAAACGCTTCTCAACAAAATATTCATGTAGCGATGAAATTGTTTCCACTATCTATTCGTGTAACCTGATTTTATCTTTAACACTTTCCAACATAGTTGAAAAGTGTTTATGAATTCGGTTTGTCTGTCTGTTCTTGCTCTAACTTGCGTAAATATATACGTATTGTCATATGCAATTGATATATGTTATTGAGGTTTACTATGGCATGTTCGGTATTGAAAATGAAGTGTGTAGCTTTTATAGTTTTTTTACAGGTTTACTCAAAAGAATTCCTTTACATTACAATCTATGGGGAAAAGCATTTGTGACTTATTTTAATGATGTTACACAATTTCAAACATATTCAAATTGATATGTATGACTGAGGTGCACTACAAGAGGTATACTATAGAGTATGGTGTGCATAGCACTTACAGTTCCTTTATAGGGTCTCTCAAAAGAATTCTGTTACATTAAGGTCTATGCAGAAAATTCGTTTGTGGTTTATTTTAATAATGTTTCACTATTTGAAAAATATTGATATACATCACTAAGGTACATTACAAGAGCTTACTATAGAATATTGTGTGTATAGCATTCATCGTTCATTTACAGGGACACACGAATGAATTCTGTATTGTCTGTTAACAATAATTGTTGGAAGTGTCTTATTAGTTGCTGAGTACTATTCTAAATTTAACTCATGTTTTGTCAATTACTTAGTGTGTATAAATTCTATAGATCATATACAGGGCAGCACAAATGTTCTCAAGTACATTTCCGAAGTAAATTCCAGAAGAAGAAATTTAAACTGTACTACGCGTTTCCTAACTGAACTAATATTAAGCATTCTATATGATATATATATATATAAATCTATAGATCATATACAGGGCTGCACAAAATAACTCTGATAGTTTTCCGAATATTGTTGGTAATTCCTGAAATTGTGATTTTAAATATGTTATGTCTTTCACTTTATTAAACGGTAAAGATTTGTACAATTATTTTGAAAGTGTTAGAAAGTGTTACATAACCTATGCTTGACCCATGATTTTTAGTTCCTGTTTTTCCTAGAAATCAGAATCTTTTCTTTTTACTAATCTATGTGTAAGGCCTTTTATTAAAAAGGCAGTTTTGGGTGGTGTTTTATGGGTTGATGTCTAAACACGCGAGTACTCCATCATAAACAAGTAAAACATATATTTTTTCTACTATTATTTAATCGTCCACAATTATAAATGTAGGGAAACAAATCAATAAGAAAATAATCGTATTATAAAACAAAAATATTAATAAACTTCGACATAACATGTTATTGACTTTAAATAATAATTGCTTTAAAAAAAAAGATTTCTTATTTACAATTAAATGTTTCATTTGCAATTAAAATATAAAATCCGTTTAATGATGATATAAAAAGTGCATTATTAAAATAATTGTGAAACTGAATTTTAGTAGTTTTACTAAAGCCTAAAGAAATTCATTTTAATTGATCTAAATATAACATAACAAATTTCTTTTTAAGGTTTATTCTGTACCATTAAAAATTCTAACTGCTTAGGCTTATTTTAAATTGCAAAAAAAAAAAATTTAAGTTTCTAAAGTTTGAAACTATCTAGTAGTTAAAAAGTCACAATTATTTTTATACATAAAGGATATATTTATTTTTAGAAATTCTTTTTAAATATATTGATTCTTATATACATTTTTTATTTGAAATCATTTGAATTGCAATCTCATTAAATGCATATACTTTATGTAATTAGCAAGCATTGGCTTTATTTGAAATTCAGTTTACATATCATTTATGTATTTTAATTATTTTACATAGTAATATGCTATGTATTGATTTTAAAAAATCTGTAAAAATGTGTACTAAAATAATAATAATACTGTACTTTTTTTTCGAAAAGAGATCGTCCTAGTAGTGGTCCCATTTCAATTTCATTTCGATCTATAAAACGTATTTTTGTCTTTCTGTCTAATTTCCTGAATTTCTTTTACTTTATAGGCTTTATCTTTTGTAAACCTTGGACATTCGTCATGAATTTTTTTTAATATGGTTTTAAGATACACAGAACAGCTTTATTTTTAAATGTAGTCATATTGTATGTATTTATTTACAGTGATATTACAAAGAATTTACTATATCAGTGTATACTGCACAACAAAGTGTGTGATATTGCCAACACTGAGATTTAAAGTTAATGTGCATAACAAGAAACGTTTGCCACAAAACGCTCAGTTGTGCCAATCCTCTCTCACTGAAATATTTAGACAGGCATGCTATAAATAAATATCAGTGGTATAAGACTGTGGACTGGGTACTCTTTTTTAAAGACACTCTGGTGGACAAATGATTTTTTTGCGATATTGCCTGCGATCGTGTTCTCTCTAGTCGCGAACAATTGGGCTTGAATGCTTGAATCAGAAGTATATCCGGACTTAAAGTTTTGTTAATCTACTGATAAGGTTGTCATGGTTATATTGAAAAGATATATCAATTAAGCAATTATAGTTTTGTAGTGGCTATGTATAATGAGGTGTTAGCAAGAAACTTCGGATTTCAAGTGTATGTTGCCAATAAGTTATTGTGTCTGCGATCAAAACGTGTCATGGAGATTCTCCGAGATTGATGTATTGAACGGAGGATGTAGAAAACGGAAAAAATTACTGCAAGACTGTGAATGTTGGTAAGCAATAGCGTTTTGGATACCAGCTAACTGCGCTCAAGATAATCCCACTTTTGTTAATAAGTGTAGTAACTGCGCTCAAATCCATTGATATCATAGTCACAAGCACATCTTTTCTAATAAACATAAACTGATAGTATATTTTATTATAAAGAAGATAATGTATATAATTTTCAACTTTTTCACAAGAAGTTTAAAGATTAAAAACATTTTTCTCATTATTTTGAATAAGTAAATTTTGGAAGGAATTAAGAGTTGTTGTTACTTAATAACAATATGCAAATTGTGCTTAGAATTGCTGCAATTTATTTCTTTAGGTTTAAATTGATTTCTTGGTGACTGTACCTTCAGATGGCGCATTCTGAGGTTCTTGAAGAATCTTAAACATTTACAGTATGTTAAATATTTCGTGTTTCAAATTAATATGTAAGAAATAAAAATAAATATTTTACATTTATTTCTTTAGTATGTTTTTAAGTCGTTGAAAGTAAAAGAGTATTTGTAATAAGAAGGATATTCTTCTCACTGGAATATAATCCTATAAACGCTAGTTAGTATAATTTTCCCCCTTGTTTCAAAGCCTGGTTTGAAAAAAAAGTGGTGGTGTCATTTAAATGGTGTCATTAAAATATTTATTTTAATTTTTTTTTCATCGAAACTTAATATATGTATATTTTTCTTTCTCAATCTAAAATAAATATTAAACATTGAACGGGGTTGTTACAAGTTTTATGTCTCAAACTTAATTAACGTTTATTGATAAATTTCAACATTTACCGAAGATAAAACTCGCATAATTAATCGTGATTCATACATGCTCAAGTTTAGAGAAATAAATAAATAAATTACATCTTTATAAATTTGAAATCATGAATTACATTATCTTTAGAAAAAGGTGTACCCGAAGTGAAGCAAGAAAATTTAATTTCTTAAACACCACTTAAATCTTACCCACAGTTAAAATGAATTTAATTCATTTATCCACATTTTATTAGGAGTATCTGATTTCAAATTGAATCTCCTCGACTTCTAATTAAGTAATAAGGTTTTGTTTATTTATCAAAATAAAATACTCTTTTAATTACAGAAGACTTTTTATAAAAATAAAAACAAAATACTTTTTAATAATAGATGACTGTTGATTATTAATAATTTTGAGTCTTAAATGATTTCGTAAGTCAAATTTTTGCAGACTTGCTTTTGGAAAAATACATCTTAAAGGCGAAGTTCAATGTAATGATGGATTGCATCATTTCCCTTTGACACTATCCAGACCTGGATTGTTTACTCCTCTCGGACGCATTTCGTACAAGCGGGGTTGAAAGCTTTGGATGCAGTTGATGAAGCCTACCCAACTGTGAGCATAATTGATGTATACCCGGTATTTTCATCTACTTAGAATAAAGTGACATTTAGGTTCTAGGAGCCTATTCTGTTGCGTAACATTACGTGAAGAATGTGCTTTTAGAAAACAGAATCGTTTTAGAAACATTGTGAATTTAGGAGAGGACTTAAATTTTAAAGAATTGAGAAAGATTTCTTCTCTTGTTAGTTTTCCCCCTTATTATTCTTGCTAACAGCCATCTAAAATAAATTTATGACTCCATTTATCTTCCTCTTTTTAAAGTGCATTAATCAACTTTTGTTTATTTTTGCTGTTAAAATATTTGTATCATGTCCTTCTCATATGAAACTTATACTGAGAGGGCTGTTATAAGGTAAGAAAGAAACAATCCCTGTATTCTGCTTTGAAAATAAATTAAACTAAGGAAGAAATTATAATTATTTTAACTTGAAATTAAAATAATAAAGAAATCTATATGAAGTTATGCATCGTACAGAATTTTAATATTGTATAATTAAATGTTTTGTTTTTTGTTGGAATACAACGTTCATTTTCTCCTCACCGCACATATGGCGCATGCGCGTACAGTTACGATGATGATGCTCCGGAAGAGAGAGCAGTTTTTTACTTTAAGAAATATGTCGGCGCTCAGTCGCATACGAGCTGTATATATTTTGTCTTCGTTTAAATGTAAATAAATGTCTTATGTCGTTCTATTCTGCAAACTCTGTGTGCCTCATACACCTACAAATGGTTATGGGCCCAGCACGCTTCCACTGCGCTATAATTAGCAGAAATTATTTTTAATTCGAACATTCGGATTTGGAAATCGAATTTGTCAATCGAAAAGTTTAAGGCGAGATTAGTTGCAAAGGGGTGTTCTCAAAAACCAGGAATTGATTTTGAAGAAAATTTTTCGCCTGTAGCCAGATTAAGTTCGATCAGAACTGCGATCGCTTATGGTATTCAAAATGGTTTTACAGCTTATCAATTAGATTTTATCATGGCTTATGTAAATGGTGATTTAACTGAAGAAGTATACATGGAGTTACCTGATGGTTTTAAATATGAATCTAATGTTGACAAAGTTTGTTTATTAAAAAAATCCCTCTACGGATTAAAACAATCAGGTCGACAATGGTTCAATAAATTAGATGAAAAATTAAAACAAATGAAGTTTGAATCACTAAATGCTGATAAATGTGTTTATTTTTCAAAATCTCCGATTGAAGCTATTATCATTGTTTATGTTGATGATCTCATAATTCTTACTAAATGTAAACAAGATTATGAATATATTAGAGATGAATTATCCAAATCTTTTAAAATGAAAGATTTAGGTTTGTTACACTATTGTTCGGGCATAGAATTTATTCAAAACGGGGACAGTATTAAAATTACTCAAAAGAAGTATATTGAAGATATTCTGAGCAAATTTAATATGCAAGAATCAAAATCAATATCTACACCTTTTGTTAACAATGTGAAGCTTACTAAAGATATGTGTCCCAAAACTGAAGAAGAAAAGTCTGAAATGAATAATATTCCTTATCGTCAACTAATTGGTTCTCTTATGTATTTATCAGTAGCAACTAGACCTGATATAACTCATGCTGTGAATTTTCTAAATCAATTCAACAACAATCCAGGCAAACCTCATTGGATAGCTGCAAAAATAGTTTTAAGATATCTAAGAGGTACTCAAGATCAAGGACTGATTTTTAAACGCGATACTAAGTCCTTAGTTGCATTTGTTGATGCTGATTGGGCTTCAGATGTCAATGATAGAAAGTCCTATACTGGATACATTTTTAAATATGCCGGTGGTGCTATATCTTGGGAATCGAGAAAACAACGAACTGTTGCATTATCCACGACTGAAGCAGAATATATGGCTTTATCAGAGGTTGCTAAAGAGACTTTACATCTCAGACGGTTCTTAAATGAACTTTCTCCTGAAATAGTGTCTGCACCTACTTTAATATTCTGCGATAACCAGTCTGCTCAAAAATTAGTAAGAAATCCAATTTATCATTCTCGCACAAAACATATTGACATTCGCCATCACTTTGTGCGCGAAATATATGAGAATGGAGATATAGAAGTTAAATATCTAGAAACTGAAAATATGGCAGCTGACATTTTAACAAAAGCTTTAAGTGCCTATAAACATAAGAAATGTTGTGATTTAATAGGACTAAGTGTTTAAAAACATTCAATGTTATTCTGTATCCCTTTCCCATATAAGTTTAAAGTATATACTGTTTGTAATTGTAATTTTTTATTTTGTTTCTCTGTAATTTGCATAATAGGAGAGTAAATAATGCCTTGTTAAGAAAATGCACGTTGTAAGGGGGGAATTGTTGGAATACAACGTTCATTTTCTCCTCTGCGCACATATGGCGCATGCGCGTACAGTTACGATGATGATGCTCCGGAAGAGAGAGCAGTTTTTTACTTTAAGAAATATGTCGCATACGAGTTGTATATATTTTGTCTTCGTTTAAATGTAAATAAATGTCTTATGTCGTTCTATTCTGCAAACTCTGTGTGCCTCATACACCTACATTTTTTTATATTTAAAATTTATTTTCTGAATGGCCCATAACAGAAGAAAGATAATAAAAATTATATCTTTGTAACCACGTTTATGAAAATTTTGTTAATTTCGCATTTATTAAATTTAATTTCTCTTTTATTTTTAAAAAGGAAATAAAATGTGTTTGAAGAGAATCATTGTTATTCATTATTTTGCAAAATTTTATGATAGTTTTACTTTTATATATCCAACATAATAATAGGGTGTATCAAAAGAATTTTCGTTTCTTGAATGATTTTATACGAAAGAATATAGCTGGCAATTTCTCACCCCAATTGTTAAACGTAAAATGTTATTTAAGATGATATATGTCCCTCTTTATTTTAGAATCATACAGGCTTCTGTCTTTCCTTTTTGGGTCACATAAAAGGTGATGCAAACGTTGAGATTTTATACAGTATTTTAAACTAGGCCTTAAAGTCAACAAAGCTGTCCACAAAAGTCGTACCGCTGAAGGCCAGCACAAGAATATTGTCTGGGCAGTTAAAAAGAAATCCAAACATTTAAGGAAGGGAACATCAGTCTTGAAATAAAACCCTGATGTGACAGGCGATCAGTTGTGAATTTTGATCAGTTGAAGAAAACAAAAGAGGAGAATCCAACTACTAGTATTCGAAAACTGTCGGAGGAACTACAACGTACCAAGCACTCCACATGAGAAGTTTTACATAAACTTAAACAAACTTGCAGGAACCAAAGAGAAATCAAAACGAAAATTCTTTTGATACACCCTAATAGAAACGAAAATGAATAAGATAAGAACAAAATCTCCATGTTGTTTATAAGAAACTCGCGCTATAAAAAAAATTAAATATTACATTACTTGGAAAAAAATCTATAACTGAAAAAAAACTTTCTTCTCAGATTCTCAAGGTGGTCGTTGTCAAAGAAATGATGGAAATATTATTTTTAGATTTCCGGCTTAAAACATACTCTTAAAACTTTTAATAAAATGGCTTAAACCGTAATACAATAACTAATACACAAGATATAACTCTGTTTATGTGGCACTGAATGTGGTTGTTTAAGAAGTGTTTAAAACTTTAAATCTATTTATGACGGAACGTCTTCTTTCAGGGTTTGTCATATGTAAATTTATATATCTAAGTATCTATGAAAGATAAGGATATGAGACTACGTACAATTATCTTCAGAGATATATAGACTAATTTGTCTTTATGTTTTGTTTTTGTTTTGTTTGCAGAGAAGATTGAGAAAATATTTTCCTAGCAAAAAGTATACTTATAAAACATTATTTTTTCTTTTACAAAATATCAAATGTTTTCTAATAACTATTTTTTCTAAGTACTCAAGACAAATTAATATTTTTTTAGGGTTCACCCCCTCCCCATAAAAAATATGCGTTAAATATTAAGTTTAAAATGAGTATTATACACCGGCAAATACGATAGTTTGAAAACTTGAAACGTATTTATAACGTAAAAAGGATTGTTTTTTTCATATTGCAATATTTTTTTTAATGTTTCCGAACAATTTATACTGAAATATCTTATTTTTATTACACTGTTTATTATACAATCAGGAATAACAACTTTTAAAAAAACCAGTTAAATATCATCTTTAACTGAGTTTTAAAATATGTAAGTATGTACCGTATTGTTAGTAATGATAACGCATAATTAAAAAATAAATGAAAATAGGAAAAATAATATAAAAAATTAACAACATAACCATTCATTTTATGGAGTTAAGGCATTTAATTATCTGCATTTTTATATACTTACATGAAAAAATCAGGATCATTCAGAAAGCAACTTAAATGATAAATAATATAAATCTATCAAATCCGAAAGAAACTGAAGTGAGAGACAGCCGTAATGATGCAAAACTTAATGCAGACTTATTTGTATGAAAATCAAAATTTTTACGTTTGTTAATATTCTGTTTATTACATAAAATAATTAATATTAAACATTTCATCGTAATAGTTTCTTTTTTTTAACTGATATATCTCTTCAGTAAATGTAACTGACACGGCTTTTTAATATGCATCCGTACATGTTGTGCAATCGCAAAGGAATCATAGTCATTAAAATCTTTTTATATAATCTTTTAAATTCACGTTTTATTTAATAAATATAGAATGATAGAGAATAACTAAAATATATAAACAAATTATTTAGAGAACATTTTTAGAAACTAAAACTTATTTGATTTTTTCTATTTCTGATTCGTATAGGAAACCTATAAATTTTCGAGGAGGAATTTTTTAATTTTTTTTGTCTTTTTATTACTTTCTTTTATACACATAAGAAAAACCGTTTTGCAAAAGCGAAAATTTTCGACTTCCAGTTTTTGATGGATTTACACGTTATGGGTTGTTTCCTCAGCATGGTACTATTGAAAAATTCCTGCCTGCCAGTTTGTCTGTATGTTAGTATGTCTGTTAATTTGTTTGTTAGTCTGTATGTCCGTTAGTCTGGTGTGTGATCCAATTATTCTGGTCGCGCAATATCAAGAAGTACTGGACGGAATTTAATGAAACTTCAGATTTAGGTAGACCTTGACATAATTTTTTTGCTGATTAGGTTTGGGTGTATAGCACCCAATTGGAAAAGGCTTATACGATGCATTTTTCAAGATTTTTGTAATAGCTATATCTAAAAAATTAATGCAAGGAAGTTTAACAAAATTTATATTATGTTAGGACGTGACATAAATATATATTTATAAAACGTGGATATATATCGCCCAACAGGTGGCGTTGCTCTGCTGTAATTTTCACGTTTTCCGCAATAGTTATATCTTATGAACTAATGCACACAATATCATCAAACTTTATATTCCTTTAGACCTTGATATGAATTAGTGTTGATTCAGACCAGATGTATACCGTTCAACATAGCTCTTATATGCTGTGTTTTTATCGATTTAAGCACCAGTACTATCTCACGAACTAATGCGCAAAATTTTATAAATTTTCACATTCTGTTAGACTTTGACATAAACAAATGCTGATTAGGTTTGAGTGTATACCTCCTAACAGGTGGCACTTCTATGCTGTGTTTTTCACGATTCCCGTGATAGCTATATCTCAAGAACTATTCGGTGGAATTTAATCAAACTTCACACTCAGTTAAGATCTGCACATAAATTTTTGCTGATTATGTACCGGTACATACCGATGAACATGTGGCGCTTCTACACTGTGCTTTTCACGATTTATTTGACAGCTATATCTGAAGAACAAATGGACTGAATTTCATGAAATTTCCTTTTCTGTTAGACCTTCACATAAATTGCTGCTGATTGGGTGTATATCATCCAACATTTTGCACTGCAATACTGCATTTTACACGAATTCCATGACAGTTATGTCTTAAGAACTAATGAACTGAAATTCATTAAACTGCATATTCTATTAGACCTTGACAAAAGTAGGTTTTGATACAATTTTAACTTTTATCATTCAAGAAGGGGCGCTGATATCTTACAGTTGGTGAAAGATTCTTAATGGAGTCCTCAATCAATTGATGCAATTTAACTAGCGTCGTTTGCAGTGTTATTAACTTCATTTTTGAGACTTTTATTCACTTTTAACGACATTGTTGCCAGAATCGCTCATTTTTCACGCCAGATTTTGGCTGTGAGCAGATTAGTGAATATTAGTCCCATGCTTTTTGCGATGAGCAGCTACAGTTTTTATCTCATTTTCTTTTGTGTAGAAATGCACCATGTTTTATATTTCAGTTTACTAATTGAAAATGTATATGTTTATCTAATTTTTAATTTTAATGCTCAACAGAGAAACAGTTATTCTGTTCTTTTTTAAATTCACTGATCACCGTGATTCCGTGTGAAATTCGTAGCAATGCATTATACTTTATATTCATATTTGTTGATGCTATTATAATTTAATATATTTATTTGGTATAGAAGAAAGTTTTCTGATGGCCAAAGTTTGCTACTTTTAGTTTGAAAAAAATGCATCTCCTTATATCAGTGAAGGAGAATAGTACGAGATGTGTACAATAATTCATTTGCATATATTGAATGAAAACAAAAGTTTTTTTGCATCAAAATATTAAATTATAGTAGTTTCTCCTACATAACTAAAAATATGTGAGCTAAATGTTTTTGTTTTTTTGAAAATTTGTATTATCTGATATTGTTTTCTCATTTACTATTCAACTATTTCTTGCATTCAGTGGTAATTTTTTTAAAACACATAGTCTTATTACCAACATCGAATAGATTTTATGTGACAAAACAAATACACAACGAGATGTAATGAAAAACAAATTTATGACAACAAAAATAATGAGCACAACGTCCGTCTTGTTTTTTTATTATTTATTTTATGTGAAAAGCTTAATATTAAGTTCACGTTGAATACCTGTATAATTAAATCCACATAATAAAATCATCTCAAAACATATCTGTATTATAAATAAGGCTTTTGGTATCTTAATTTTCCGTGCTACGCTACTCTTTAAAAATTTCATTAAAAGACAACAATTTTAAAACTAATATCGGGTAAATAGTCTCACGCGTTAATATTTCAATATTATTTTGTCAGTAAACCGTTTTCTATCTTATATACTTGTTTTCTCATAAAAAACGTATTCAAAATTAAAACTGAAAATATGCGAATTTTTAAACGGTTTTAACTCGTAATACTTTTAAAAGAGAAAATCTTAAATGTAATCTGAATTGTTTATTTATTCTAAATTTAAATTTTTATTAAAACTTGTAAGACAATTATTTGGATTTAAAAATAGCTTATTGAAACGAATAATTAAATTAAATACTTTCAGAAGCATTTTTCAATAATTTCTCAATTAGGAAATATTAATGTACATTTTTATAATTAACTGTCTGATAGCTTTACATTTTTCAGAAAAATCAACTAATTTTATGCCTTAACTTATGTTTATCTTATGTTAAATAATCTAGAAAACAAATGATTCGAGAAAAATAAATTTTTAAATCAAAATAATTATATTGCTTACGAGGATTAAAATACATCATCAATGCAATTAATTTCTTAAAGGGATTAGATTAGGATCAATTTAAAAACTTTCAACAGTTTTCATAAATATTTGAAGTGGAATGGCGTAAAAATAGGAAATACATTTTGTACGAAGTGACTTTAATGCTTTTACATTTAAGCTTTTGAATAAATTATTTGTGATGGAAAGATGTATTCCATCAATTTTATTTTAAAGAAAAGAACTTTATATTAAAAAAATTCTTCGTTGAATCAACCAGATTCAACAAATAACATGTCAAAATAACGACAAGAAAAATACAATACTAAATCTATAAGTTATTTTGTGATTTTAAAATTGTAACTATCAATAATTTTAAATTGTGTTTATTTTGGTATAAACAGGTGGTTGTTTTTAACAACAATTTTTATAATCGTTGACGAATAAGTTGTCTCGAAGTCATAATGCTTTAAGGTGTAGATTGACATTTTATATCAATGTATATTTACGAGGCACTTTAAAACTTATTTATGACAAGACCACAAGAGTAGCAGTCAAGCTAGCCCCGGTACTAAATTATTAGCATGTTCGCTAGTATGGAGGTGGAGGCTAGTGGTTAAAAATCCTCAAATGCCGAGAGTCTTATTCTTACGAAATGAACCATTAAAATCTCAGTTCTCGAGGCATTTTAATAATTAGGTATGCAGTTTGACAGTCTTGATAGATTAAATACTACAGAGCCTGTCAAAAGGAATCATACATGGTTTCCTGCTAGCATGCTCTGAAACTAGAGCGTTCTGAGAGACAGTGTTCACTTTAAACGGAAATTAATAGTATGCATACGTAAGGAAAGCAAAAGTTTAAACAAAAAGCGTTATTGCATTTCAGTTTTGTTTGTTTAAAAATTTTGGGTCAAAAATAGAAGTTTTTTCAATTTAATCACCCTAACTTGTGTACAGTAAGTTCAATTATTATTATTTTGATGTCACATTAAAGCTGACACGTCAGGCTATCAGAGAATGTTATAGTTTTAAAGGTAAAATTAAATTGCTATTCAGTTTTGAAGTTTGAGTCAATTTGACCAAAATAAGCCAAAAATGCCAAACCAAGCTTCGATGCTTGAGCAACGAATTTTTTATCAATCCGAAAAACAATTTTTCTGCTGGATCATTTTCTTCATTGTATACTTTTTATGACAAAAAATATTGAAGACACTGTGGACCAACAAGGCAAACGATAAACAATTTAATCGACAAATTTAAAGAGACGGAAAGTTTTGCCGATCATAAAGCAAATTTAACCGGAAGACCACCATCAACGAAGACCGCTGAAAATATGCAGTATGTCGATGAACGTCTTACTGAAAGTCCATAACTGTCAAGTTCGAGACTTAGTCAAGAGATCGGCATTTCTGAGGCAAGTGTTCGCCGCATCAAAAGAGGTGAACTGCATCTTTACCCATACAGAATTAAAATTGTGCCAAATTTAACTGCAAATGCCAAGGAAAAGAGATTTGTCTTTGCTGAAAAGGATCTTCGGCTATCACGAGTTAACAAAATCCCGCTTACAAACCTTTGTTTTAATGATGAGGCTCACTTTTATCTGAACAGGCACAGTAATAATCAAAATTATTGGTACTGCTAGAGAGAAAACCGTCATGAGTGTCTTGAAAACTCCCTGCATCCCCCCAAAGACGAGTGCCTGGATAGCCACCTTCTCAAAAAAGCATTAACTGCATACTTTTTCAGAAACACAGTTAATTCAGAAAAGTTCTGCTCAGCGCTTCAATAACATGGCATGGAACACACCCATTAATTGCTTCCATGAACCGAAAAAGGTGAACGATGGTTTATGCAAGATGGAGCAGCTTCTCACCGTTCACACAAAAGCCACTACATCATTTAAGAACACTTCCATGGCGGAGTGATCGGTCTGAGTTTCGAAAGCTCATATGGACGTGATGTTCAGTAGCCACCGTATACCCTTGACCTTAATCCATGAGATTATTTCCTCTGGAGATATCTGAAGGATAAATGTTATCAAAATACACAGTCAAATCTCGATGAATCAAAACAAGCAATTCCAAAAGTGCTAGAAATTATTTCGCCAAACACTGTTCTTGAAGTTATTAGAGGTTCCTAGAGAAAACTTGAGAACGATGTTGACATGAGAGGGGAACATATCGAACCATTTCAATAATGTTATGCATATTCTACACTTCATTCGGACATTAAAATTTTGAATACAAATCGAGTACAAATAAAGTTATTGACCAAAACCCATGTATTATTCATTTTGACGGACCCTGTACTTCAACTGGCGTTAGGCAGCAGTAGTTACGGCGTTAATCATTAGGAGTCAGAGAGTTTTGGTCGATTACCTGCCGAGTAAACAAAAGAAAATAGGTCATGTATTTTACAATAGCAACTAAACGATGAAATGAGATTTCTTGAATAAATGCCTCTCTAAAACATCTAGTTGAGCAGAAAAGATCTTCCACTAGGATCAATAGCATATTGCTTGCTATTTCAAATTAAGAAGCAAATGTCCTCAGAAATAAAGAAATAAAGTAAATAAAGTATTAGTTGTATAAAGTGTGTGTTGTGCTACTGAATCTGCAAGGCTCCCGCTGAAGATGTCAATAAGAATGTCAGGTATGAAGTCTGATCAAATCTTATGTGCACAATTTTAATGTTATTGTAGAATTGATATATTCAATAGGTCATGAATTTTCTCTAGGATGTAAGTAACTTTCAATCAACAATAAGTTCTAAATAATGAAGTACATATTTTTTATAAAATTAATTCGAATTGATATCCGGCAACAAGTGTAATTTATGACCGAGATATTTGTAAATCAAAACATAATTTTAAGAATGTAAAACTTTAAAAAAAAGTGTAATAATGAAGCTACAAATGGTAGCATTTCATTAAAAAATAATTTTTTCTTATTATTTTATCTTCTTCTTTATTGTAATTTGTAAAAGATGTAAATAAATATTTTGATTAAAATATAGATAAAAAAGCTTAAGTGATACAAACATGTTTTGTGTCAACATGTCGACACAAAATGGTCCTATAAAAAACTTTTATTAAAAGATCGATATATGTTTCAATGCTCAAACGACGACGTTATCAAGAAACTACAACGATAAACAAACTACTCTCGCAATTTTTAAAAAATGTTATCGTTGTAGTTTCTTGATAATGGCGCCGTTTAAGCATTGAAACATTTGTCGATCCTTTAATAAAATGTTTTTATAACCTTATTTGTGTTCTGTTTGTATCACTTATACACTTTTATCTATATTTTAATTATTATTAGTGATCTTATTATATGATTATAAAATATTTTGATTTTAGCTACTTAAAGTATCTTCCTTTAGAACTTAGTGTGATCATTTTTTCTCATAATAATTTGTTAAGCATATCTTCAATGATAATTTTTAAAAGAGGCTATGTACTTATAGCGAATTATCAAATCTTTTACTTAAGGTGAGCTATTTCGAAAACATTCTCAACGTCGTACTACCCTTTTAAGTAATTATTTTAGAGATTTAAATTAACCTTTACACGGGGGCTCGGACAGCATCTGTCCAAGTTTGTATGTATTCTCGGCCAGATGGTGTACAAACCCCCGTATAAAGGTTAATCAAGTACTATTATATTTTTTAGGAATCATTTATTTCTAGCGAGCTAAGCCAAGACATGCTTATAAAACGATAACTTTATTGTAATTTATGTTTATATTATATGCTAACAAGTTATTCGCTCTCCTGTTTCTCTTCATATTGGATGATTTTAGAATAAATCATAACCAAATTCATCTTCGTCCTAGATCATTCAAACAATTTGAAAAGTGAACTAAAACATATCTAGAAAACGTACTTGATAGAGCAGAAACGTATATGAAAAGGTAGTATAACCTGACAGCTACAAACGATTACGGAAACATATCTCTTTTCTTCGCAAACAATTTGGAGAGGAAACAATCAAAAACTGCAAATTATAGTAAGATTGTGATGTTTACGGAAACGTTTCTGAAATGAAAGTACCCATATCCTGCCCGTCAATTTTACGTTTCTGTTAATTTTTGACTGTGAATTCATGAAGTTCGTAAATGGTTTACCTCCTAAAAGCTTCGGAATATATGCGAAATATTTCCTGCATAGTAGGTAACTACTAGGTTACATTGGAATTTCACATTTTTTCCCAAAAATGTTACTGTGTTTTTTTACAATATGGATCATATTTATAAAATGAAATCTTATATTAGAAATATTCTACAGATTTCATATTATGCGTCAATTTGGAAAGATTTTAGAAGAAACAAAGAATTTGAAAGTGAAATAAATATTAAAACAATTAATATGTTTTACTATTGATTTTATACCTCACATAAATATTCTTTAGAAATAGTGTATGTGTTAAATTTAATTTCAAAATGTAATATATGACCAAAAATTTATTATCATTTATATTTTTTTAAAAGAAAACTTTAAATGATATTACTTTATCTGCATATTAACTGTGTTTAAATATATTAGATTGAATTTCTTCATTTATTTTTTATCCCTGATCACTCGTATAAGAAAAAAACCCATGGTAAATTTTAAGATGACCGTAATTTTAAATAATCTATTTGTGCACATGTTTGTATTAAAGAGAATTTTATTCAATATGGACTGTTTTTAAAGTTACAAAAATGTGACTTTTATGATATATCAAATTTAAAATTGAATTAAATTTCGTTTAAACTTCTTAAATATTTAATGCTACAGAAGCCAAATAAGAATTATTCATCTTCAAAATTTTTTAATTGTTTATTTCTTAAAGATATTAACCGATGAAAAGATTCTTTCAAATTCTGATAATATCCATTTACACATAATGTAATTAGTATTTAAAATCTTTTTTTTTTTTGCAGCTAAAAGGAAATTCAAAAGTTAAATAATAGCTATTAAAAACCCATTAACAGTTTCACATTTGCCGCAAATGGTTTGGAAAATGAACTCTAAAAACCTTTACAAAAATTCAACCCCAAGGTTATTTTATTTTATAGTTTTAGACGATGTATTTGAAACATTAAGTTTTATAAATTTGAATTATTGATTAGAATATTTCTTTTAAGTTAATCATATAGTTGCTGAAGTATTGTAAACTAATGGATGAAATAATTTATTCATTATTAGAAAACTAAGACTTTTTTTTCTAGTATAAATATAATGAAGTATAAAAAATTAAATAAATCAGAAATATACGTATGCAATGAATCAGGCTCCGTTGAATTATTTAAAATTTGGCTCGAGATGCTGTACAGATTTTTAAAAAGCAAGTATATAAAATAATTTTCACGTTTCAGTTGACCATTTTTAACCCATTAAGCGCTGCTATATGAACCGCATCACCTAAATAGAATCTAACGTATTTTTTAAGTATATTTTTTAGTCTCAATTGATGTGTAGTTTAAATTTTTAAAAATCTGTATTCATATAGAATTTACGACAGGGTCCCGAAATGGGAGACTTGGCGCTTGATGGAGACAATGCTTGTTTCTTCCGCGTATCAATATCCAAGCCGTATGATACACTAAATTCAAGCAAATAAGTAGTTAAAATCTCATGAAACGAATATTCATTAATATTCATGGGATTTAATATGCAATTTTTACATATCATTGTAAGTTTTATCATGTATGAATTTATTTTTAAACATACGTCACACAGAAAATAGTGATATTTTATTAATAACTTAACAAATTAAGATTATTCACCTGTTTTAATGCATATTTTTCTCGAGTTTATTTTAAAGATGTTTATCAAAAATATAAGAGTATGTTTTATGTAGCATTATTCTGTAAATTTTTTGCAACATAGACGAGTGTGCTTTTTGTAGTTTTGCAGGTTTTGCATTTTGATTGTTTTCCTAGCTTGTAAAATAAAATTATGCATGCCAACAAAACGAGTATTTATATTCATTGTGGCTTGTGGTCTTAAACGAATTGGGTTTTGATTCAGGTTTTTCTGTTTTCATCAACGCAATAACAATATGACGTAGAAATTCTAACTGGGACATTTCTCCTTTCATTTTTTATGCATTTACCACGCTGCTGCAAAAGCCATGTTTACTGCGTCGGTAAAAAAGGGCCACCACTATTTTTTACTTTTTATTCTGGGTCTAGTAAAGCTCAAAAGTCTACCTAAATGTCTCATACCTAAGTGTAGAATTCCTAAAATCTACAATCCCTATGTTTTAATTGTATGAGTCAACTATGGCAGGCTGTGGCAAATCTCTTTTCTTTTGTCTCCTAAGTACTACCGGTTTTATTGCCTCATGGACTCTCCTTCAAAATTGCTCTCTAAGCAAACAACTTTATTATCTCTATACTTAAATATAGTAACATTTTTTGTTGCAATAGATTCCAAGAACCTCTTTCTTTTTTTCCCAAAATCATGCTACCAGTCAGGGGACAATTTAGCATTCTATTTTCTCTAAAAGTTCCTGATATCTGACATTCTCTGAATCGCATTGCTTCTAAGAACTTAAAAGTATATTAAAAAATATGAACATAAAGTTTGTGTTTTCTAGGATTTTTAATGCATTCAATTAAATCTTGAATAATTCTTGTTCTAAGATGCATATTATTTTCAGAGATTTCGTTTTATATTCGTACAGAAACTTGCAAAGTGATGGATATCCATGTGAAGATCCCCATATTTATAAGAAAATACTTTAGGATTTCTTCTCATATGCATTTTCTAGAATGCACCCTGTGTAAGGAATCGTTTCATCATCAATACTTATACACTCTGAAAATATTCCGAATTGTTGCAGTTTTTGGCAAAAAAGCTCAATAAAACCCCTGTTTTTTGCTAATTTATCCAATGCATCCATTGAACTGTGGTCACACAAGTAAAGGAACATTTTTATATCTGTGAATTCCCGTCTTCTTATTGAATTGCATATGAAAGGAAGATTGCAGCCTTCAGAATTCTCCCAATATAAATCTCCAGTAAGAATTGTCTAACTGTCTAGTCAGAAGCCCCCATGTCTTCCATTTTGGGACCTTTCAAAATAAATGCTTAGAAATCAGTGTTAAAATATCTCATTTGATTTCCGCTTGAAATGCAACATTTGTATCATTACTATTATTTTTTTATAAAAAGCAAGTCACTTATGTCAGTATTTTTTTCTGAATTTTTTACTATGTAACTCGAATTTGTGAGTGTTGCACATTTTCATCTTTTTTTTTTATCGGTATCTTTTTTCCTCTCGGGTTTGCATTAGAGGACTGGAAACAAATTCTTTCTATTTAGAAGAAACAGATTGCATATTCTGTTTATTTAGTTGTTAAAAGTCCTCAGAGATTACCTCTTCCAACGCTATCGCCCTGTGGTTTCTAAAAAAGTGTGAGAGGAAACAAGACATTTTTTTACGTAGAGCCTATTATCAGCAGCGAAAACGACTTCCATCCCCCTTAATGCATTACACAAAGAGGAGGGAAGTTAATCTGGAAGTGTAGATAATCTTCAAATTAATAGATTATTTACTTAAACAAATAATTTTTTTTCACAAAACATATTATTTCCATTAAACCTTATTATGAAATTTATTATCTAAAATTGCAGTCTCTACATCAGATTCAAACGTTAAATCTTAAAACAATAAATATCTAGCACTATTAAAATATAAAATTAGCTTTGATGTTTAATAAATATAGACATGAATTTTTTATTCATGAACTATATCTTCTCTTAACAAAATTAACTAATTATTTTCAATGATAATTATACAAATATAACTCCGAGCTCAAATACCGACAAGATTCACAAATCATGTTATTATTAAAATAAATTTTCCTTTTTTAAAAATAATTTTTATAGAAATTAATAAAGATAGGAGTACATATTTGCTATCTGCTTTGCGTAAAGTTTTTCAAAACTGATTAATGTAATTTATATCTATTGAAAGGTATTTAAAACGAGTTTAATACACTGTCTAAGATTGCATTGAAATATCATTCAAATCGTTTGCGTTTCAATTTAGAATAAAGTATATAAATTATTTATTTCATTTTTATTGTAATTTATTATACAAAAGTCATTTATCTAATAAATTTATACATATACTATAATTAACTACAAAAAAGCATATATTTTATATTTATATTATAGCAGTTTTTTTTGTCTTCATAAATCATGTATCTAAATTCAATGATTGCATTGTAAAATAAAGGTAAAACTTTCGGAAAATAAAAAAATATGGTTTAATGAACTTGTTAAAAGATACCTAAGTAAACTCGAATATATAATTTTTTTAATATAAATATAATTATTTTTCTGAAAATAAAAAATAAACCCTGTAATTAATGCAGCTTTAAAAATAAGTTTCAAAAGAAAAAACATTTTATGAAACTTTTTCTTATTAATCTTTTAGATACTCTTGTTAAAGCGTTTTACGTTAAATACTAAATGAGATTAGTGTGAGGAAAAAGTTTTGAGAACAAACTACTGTATCAGAGTGACAAAGGGAAAAAAAGAGGCGTTAGATTCAATTACAGCACTTTACTTATATTCCTTTATTTTAGTTATTTACATTGTTTTTTAATTTTTGAGTATATGTATGTATGTTGTGTTTGTGTATTTTTACGGCAGATGAAAATAAAAAGTCAAACATTAACTTTTTCCTCCTTGTAAACAATTTCCTAATTTCATTATTTTTCCTTGAAGCCTGAATTATTTTTCTTTTAATGAAATTTTCAAAATATTATTTAAAGAACACGTAAAAATAAAAGGTTACAGATTACGCCACTGTCTAACGACTTTCTATTTTTAAACATTTATAAAGAAATAAAAGCATACATCTTCATATTTGCTACTTAATTTGCATGGGTTTTTTTAACAATTGTGTTGGGCCGAAATTGTTTAAGCGCAAAGTTAGGTTTCTTATTACAATTTCAGTCACATACAGAACACCACGAGTACAATACGTGAAATAATAAATGACTCAAAGTGAGTCAAGGGAGATTGTTAATGCGAATATCCTGGGAAAAGTTAGGTGGAAGCCAATTAAACTTAAACAAAATTAATTTAAATATAGGTTTCCTAAATCAGATGATTTCGTAAAAAAGAAAAAAAAAGGAAACATGCGTTGTGTATGTTTGAAGTAACGTACTTTATCAGTTTATCCATAATTTATCATATTTTTATCCATAGAATTTATCAACATATTTATCACCATTTATTACCATAAGAATTTATCCATAATCAGTTTATCCAGTTGCATAAATCTTTATAAGTAATACTGGAATAAAATTATTACCCCTGCCTATTTTTTAAGAAAAAAACCAACACTCAAAATGCCAAATTAACGGTCTATGTAAATTCAAATAACACATAAATTTTATTTACATAAATGAACATATTTACAGAGATAAGGGAAATTATCAATAATAAAATCAGTAAAGTAGTTAAGTAGTTCATTGCTGACAAAAAACAGGTCTCAGATTAATTGTTGTAAAATAGCTTCTTCAAATGTGAAAATAATAAGTATAATGGCCTTTAAAAAAACAACATGCTTTCTTAACTTTTTTATCTTATGGCACTTTATAGAAAATAGCAGGCTATACCAGTGGAAAAAGATGATGGAAGATAACTGGATTTAAAAGGGAATTTTGAAAAATTAGCCAGCTATCGCCAAGTTGGCTTCATACATAGCAACTTATTTTTTGTCACCAAACTTGGCAATATCCAAAATTTCTCGCTATTGTGGTAACATTGTCATTAGTAATTTTCAACAAATATTCATTGTATTCGTATGTATTCATCAATACATACTCATTCATATATATTTCATATAAATGCTGACGTCGTAATGAAGCGGGAAACAACGTGAATAAAGTGGTTGAATGTTACAACAATGGAGTTATTTTTTTAAAATTAATATTAAAAAACTGCAACGTTATTTCTATGTGGAAAATACAAGTTTTGGGCCAACGTTGTCCCCCCGCCCCCTTTAGGGATCGAATGTTTTAAAAATCAATGTCCAGTTCATGTATTGCCCTCAGTATTACATATATATTCAAAATTTCAAAGCTCTATCTCAACAGAAAGTGGGTGAAAAATGAGTGACAAGATTTGACTGCCACATACATACATAATTGTAAAGTAAAAGAAAGCATGTAAAAATAGTACCCATTTTAATAATTACGATAAAATGATTTACAAAATTGTTCATTAGCATGTTTTAAGCTTTAATTAGCCGTTCAAATTGAAATAGGATGAATAGTTCGTAAACTGGATTTTTAATACTTTGTTTTTATTATTACACAGTACTTGGCTGTTTTTGTATGATGGAAGCATATAAGTGCCCATCAAATTGTTCTCTCTAACGGGAATTAAATCTAGTTAACCCTCTCGTCACCCTGGGCCTCATATGAGGCTCCTACTTCGAATTGCAATATTTGAAAGAAAAAAAATTATTTTTGTAATTCCAGCACCTAATAGTGATAGCATATGTCGATACATTTACTATTATGACGTTACTTATGTTTCAGCATTTAATAATAAAAATATTAATAAAAGTTTCATTAGTTATTAGTAAACCGTTGGCGTTTTTTTTAATTTAAACATATGTTTCACTCTTTAAATTTAAATTAGGGACTCCTTTTCCGAATTAGTAATTTGTGATAAAAGGTAAAAAATACTAATACATTTTTTTTGTTTGTTTAATCTGGTTGTAATACGACATTTTCCAACCGTCTTAAAAAATCTTCCTTAGACTACTTTCATAGGAAAATCACGCAACATAACTAAATTCGTTAGATTTTTGTAAAGAACACATTTGTTAAATTTCAGTAAACTGTAACTTTTGTGATTTCGATAGCTACTTTTAATTTTGTTAGCGTAAAAGTAATTTTTCCCAAAATTGGAAAAAAAAATCGGTGCCGAGAGGGATAAATTCGTTTGGAATGATGTAAATGTTTTCTGAACAAATGGAGCCATATTCTCGACAACCAATTTTTATTGTCCAAATCTGTTTTTCCAATTATATTTTTGGCACCACTTTTTCTAACAAACTTGATTTTTTTAAATTTATTTATTTATTTATTTAGTTTTGCATAGATTAATTACTGAAATTTTAAGATTAGATAAAGCGAAATTTTCTCTGGAAAAACACTGGTGTCCAAATTAAGAATTTTGCACTTGCAATATCCTTGAATTTGGAGATAAGTTCGATATGGCTGCATTCATTTGCTAGGGGTTTTAATACTATTGAAGAAATATTTAAAAATCTTCAAAAATTTAATTATAAATACAAAACGTAAATATGAATAAAAATATAGACATGCGCTATAATTTTAATACATGTATAAATTTATGTATTTCTTTTTTCATTGTAAATCTTTATTTAAAAATAATTTCCTCCTACCGTAGATGTTCAAAATTATTACCGTTCTGGTCAATAGAATGCCTATAACGGCAGGCTATTGATTCACAAACTTCAACAAACGTTTATACCAGGGATTAATTTGCGCCGGAGGCTAAAGGAGCTCAGCTCCGGTGCTTCACTGTTATTAATAAAAATTTAAATATTGGACAGAATTCACCGGAGCTCATAAACACTGCGCTCCGGAGCCCAGTGCAGTAACGCTTCCGAAAAACGAATCCTAAATTACCTTTTCCTTTCCCTCTCATCTCCAATCTGTTGTCATTTTGCTTCTTGTGTAATAAAGCATTTATAAGTGACGTAATGTGTTGCTCACGTAAGAGATGGAGGTGAAACGGGCTCAATTTTTATATCAGTCTTTGGGTTTGGGTAGGATCGAGCTCAATCTGTCTTAAATTCAAAATTTTATTTATTTCCATTTCAAATCATTTTAATATTATTTTGATCAGAATGAAGAGTAAATAGAAAATAACTATTAATTTTTTGTGTTAACACTCTTTCCTAATCATAATCTTGAGCTTATTTAATCGCAGAATTCTGCGATTAATTAACTAACGTTAAGTTTAGGCAAAGGTTTCTTTTTGAAAGAAGTAATAACTAAAAAGTGGAATAGTTGATTGCTAAGTATACGCAGATAGATGTATTTAAAATTTTTATTTTGCTAAATAAGAAAAACTATGCTTTAAATTTCGAAAATATTGAATGAAATATAAATATGCAGATTGGAGTGACGCCGGGGGAGGAGGGTGTTGGTGTTAGTACTGCAGACTATCAGGGCTCCAGTACTTTTTTTCTTTGAAATTAAGCCCTAGTTTATACTGCTGTTGTAGCGCATTCTTCCTTATCAGCGGTTCCGGAACGCTGTCTGGAACATCCATTCGTTTCAAACTTATCTTTTATTCGTTGAATCGTAAGTCGCATAGGTGGATGTGCCGTAAACTCCTTGTGATGTAGTTTTTGTACTTCTGCTACATTTTCATACAATAGTATTTTAAAACTAGTCGTTGGGGGCCACCGTAATACTTACCCATCATGGATATGCATAATATAAAATATGAAAATAAAACATGTGTAAACTATTTATAAAATGCAATGAAATTCGAATAAAATCGTAGCTTGATGACGTCATAAACTTTAAATGCTTCATTTACTGAATTGCGTAAAATAAACATCCTTATAACTCCAAAAATGAAGATTATATTAACTAATGGCTTATTGCGTTGGATTAAGTGTCTCATTTCCAATTAAAATGTATCTTTGAATTGAATTTGGATGAAATACAGGTTCATGCAAAATCGAAGAGTGTGGCAAATAGAATTACAAATATCTTCGCAACTAATTAATCGCGTCCATCCTTTATGCAAAATTTATGTTTTTTATTGTCATTGATATTTACTTCTTAAAATAAACAATTTCGAAAAATTTTATATACTTTTTATCAGAACGAATATTTCGATAGTCCGAAAAAATAGTTCCGGATAATCCAGGTTACTGAAATTCAAAAAGCTTCTTCCCATTATTACATACTATGTACATACCAAATTTCAAGGCTCTATCTCAATTTGTTCGGGAGGTAGAGCGTTTACAGACGCACAGACACAGAGACACACAGACATACAGACACACAGACGGACGGCAATTTTTTTTTCTAAAAATATGTTTTTCGGAATCTCCAGTGTCTAAAATGTGTAACTTCGTCAAAAAAAAAAAAAAAATCCATTTTCAAAACGATTACAAGACTTACCCTATACTACGTATGATGGGTAAGTAATAAATGTTCTCCTTTCAAAAGTTAATCTTAGTCTACTCATTATTTCGAATTAATTACATTTTGAAAAGAAAGAAAAAATTGAAAGTTATTACTTGTTAAACAGTGTATGTATACGTTTTTCTGACGCATCCTGTATTTAAAAGATGTATATAAAAAAAAATAAAAAACGCACCATTCTTTTCTTTAATTTTCTTACTTATATTCATTGTTTTAAAACTTTTTGAGGATATGAATACATATTTTGTTCGCTAAATTTCATAACAAATAAATAAAAATGTCAATTATTAACTTTTTTTTTCTGCATAAACAATTTCAAATTTTTATTATTTTTTCTTGATATCCATAAGCTTTTTTTCCAATGAGAATTTTCCAAAAAATAATATACAAAACACGTAACGACAAATGTGTTATATCACGTAATTATTGAATGTTTTTGTTTTTAATTTCAATAAATCGAGTAAAAACTGTATATTCGCTATCTAAAATCTAAAAGTGTTTAAAAAGTAATTCGCTTTGACGCAAATTAAATGCAGTGAAATCCATTTAGAATGATTTTCGTATAATGAAAATTATATTGTTAAATACTATTTACAAAATTTTCATAGCGTAAAGTTCATGTCCATATTAACAGTTCAAACACATAATAATTGTACAAAATTCAAGATTAAATATTTTTATAGAATTGCAATAACGATTAATTATAAATCTAAACTCTTCATGGACTATTCGTATGTATCAACAAATAAATTTAAAAACACAAATCTTATTTCTCAAATACTTTTTAATTAGTTGCTATAATAATATTTACTGCAATCATATACTTAAATCAAATGAATAAATGTATATGAGGATTAAAAATAATTAAGCATTAAATTAAATTAAATGTAACATATTTTTCTTAAATTAAATTTATAGGTTAAAAAAGTCTTTAAATGAATTTATCAGAATATACTCAATTACACATGAGCTCAAAATTTTAATATTTACAGAAATGTTTTTCAATGTAATTTTTTAAAAGAAATCTGTAATTCACGCAGTGTTAAAATAAAGATTTTTTAAAAAAGGACATTTCATAAAAGTTTTTCTTATTAATCTTTTAAGTACTCTTGTTAAAACGTTTTATGTCAGACAGTAAATGGGATTAGTATGGGAAAAAAAAAGTTTTAGGAACAAAAATTAAAGTGAACGCAAGGAAAGAAAAAAAAAAGGTTGGTAGATTTAATTATAGTATTTTCTTTTTTCCATTTTTTAGCAATGTTCAGTATTTTTGAACTTTTTGAGAAAAAAATGCATGTTCTGTTTATGCATTTTTATAGCAAGAGAAAAAAAAAGTCAAAGATTAACTTTTTACTTCCATCTAAACAATTCTCTCCTGTCATTTTTATTATTATTATTTTCAAGGAGAATTAGCCAAATATAACTCAAAGGACACTTAACATCAAAAGTCATAAATTACGTTATCATTTAATGAATTTCACTTTTTGAACATTTTAAAAGAAATAAATAGAGGTAAACTGAATATTTGCTGTTTTATTTGTAATTGAAAATTTCGGCAATCACTTTCTCGAACGCGAATTAAATATATTCGAGTACAGCTAGAATTGTGTTAATATGCTGTTTAAGAATTATTTACAAATCGTTCAAAATATAAATACACTGGATTCTGGTTAATGCCTCTCCGCTTAACGCACATATCAGGTTAATGAGGACTCCCCATCATTTTCTGTTTGCAATTGATGTTTAAATTATCGCTTAAAGCGGTATTTTAACACGATTTTTTGGGAGTAATCGCGTAGGATATGACATATCGCGGGTGCATATATGTTTTTTTACATCTTTCATTATTATTTTACAAAAAATAATCTTCGAATTATTGTATCTCAGAATTTGTAACAATTATCTTCGATTATATAAGGCGACGATAATTAAATGTAAATATTGGTGACAAAATAAAAACGTACAAACTACTCATCGGAAAATGCGGTCATTTTTTTCACAAACGGACTGAGCAGAATCGAAACTTCTTTTGTACATGATTTTTATAACAGCAACTTTGATGCACCTTTGATGTAACTTTGGTTATTGAGAGATTCAGAATTTGTCTGTGACAATGGTGAAAAGAAATGAAGCTTTCCTTCACCAAAAACGTGACAGGCTCAAAAACTGCTAATGGTTGTTCGCCGATATTACCAATAAAAATGTGATATAACACACCAATTTTCAAGTGTATCGCAAAACTAGAAAAATATGTTGCACAAATATCATTTGTAATTAAAATATAGATAAAATGCTTAAGTGATACAAAGTGTAAACACAAAAGGCTTATAAAAACCTTTTAATGATCGGCGTATGTTTCAGCGCTCATATACGGCGCCATTTTTAAGATATAAAACGATAAACAAAAATATTCACGAAAATTTTTGGAAAATAAACTTGAAAAACAGAAATTACGAGATCATATATATAAAAAAACAGGTGCTTGAACTAGTCGACTGTAAACGTGAAAATTAATATTTCTTCATTGCTTTTTTAAAACTGAAAAGTACCTCGTGCCAAATTTTAGGTAATTCAAATGAGGCGTATTCATTGCAAATGTTCACGTTACGCATATAGATTTCTATTGATTCACGAATAATAGATGGGAAATAAAGCCTTGATGAATAAATTATTTTACTATTTTTAAAATCAATTTTTAAAGTCTAAGTTCTATGTAGTGTCTTGCCAGTGCTGTAGCTCTTTTGTCATATTTGATATCTGCCATATGCTCTTTTAATCATGTTTTATAACAAAGATCATTTGTTGAAATAAAGCAAAATACAGTGAGATATTTCTATAACTGAAGTTAAATTGTATAAGTACGGCAATTTTTTGCATATTTTGTTTGTCCTCATTAATTTATTCCAGTATTAACAAATTTCTAACAGCTTAATTTTTAACTAAAATTCTTAAATTAAAGGGAAAAATGTATATTTTAACATTAAGTTTGTGACTCATTAAATTCCTGTCGGTACTTACTATTATCTGGGGCAAGAGATAGATAGCCAAAAATAGTTTCCAATTGCCATTATTGTTTATATTTTCCAATCATGTTCAAAATAGTAATTTAATATTATTAAATACATAACATTGTCTAAAATGGTAAATAATAGAAAATGAAAATAAAGATAAAATATGATGAATGAACAATAATAAATAAATAACAAAAAACTATAAATTACAATTTATAATAAAAAATTTAAATATAAACTATAATAAATAAATAAACTATACAGTTGCCAAAAAATAAGGGTTACTGTAATTAGTATAACTGCCACCATGCTTGGCGCAGTTGTATCTGACATGACTCGGATAATACGTAAGTACATTTCTGTAAAAAATTTAACTGAATTTATTTAAGAAAATGGTTATTTTCAACCGTACCAATTTGTATATTGCTTATTGTGGATAAATTTGACTTCCCCTAGAAGGAGTTCACTGTATTTCAATTATAATGGTGAATATATATATATATATATATATATATATATATATATTGTAATTCATTACACTGTTAAAAATTTGCAACAAACTGTCCAATCATTTGACCGTTTTTATTGAAAACGGTTACATAACCGTAATTTAACTTTATTCTGACCAAATTATTGCCCATATTATGGTCAGAATTTAGTTAAATTACGGTTATGTAACAGTTTTCTATAAAAATGGTCAAATGACTGGACAGTTTGCTGCAAATTTTAACAGCGTATATAAAAGTTATTTATCATATAAATTCGTGTCTGTATTCTAACTAAACAAATAAGCAAGCAAAAAAAGAACTAAATTGGATATTTCAAATATCTGGCAAAAATACTGTTATAATAAATTTTCCTAAAAACACGTATCAAAATTAAGTCGACACATATGTATGAGGATTAAAACTTTGAAAAGAAAAAACATGCTTAATAATCTTGTCATGAGATTCTTAAATAAATCTGAGAGTTAAAAAAAATATATCAGTAGAAATATTTTTTCAATGAAAATTCTTTAAAAAGTATGTGATTAATACAGTGTTAAAACAAAGTTTCAAAAGAAGTTAACATTTTATGAAAACTTTACTTATTAATCTTTTAAGTACTCCTGTTGAAACATTTTACTTCATATAGTAAATGAGATTAGTATGGGTAAAAAGTTTTCAGAACAAATTCTCAACTAATCAACAAAAGAAAATAAAGTTGTTAGATTCAGTCATAACCTTTTTATTTTCTTTACTTTTTATCACTTTTAAACATAGTTGTAAGCACTTTCCAACAAAGGTGAAAAGTGTTTCTGAATTCTGGTTACCTATCTGTCTGTCTATACTCCAATTCTCGTAACTCAAATTGTCATGTAAATTTCATTTGTTATTAATGTGAACTACATAATGTTTGATATTTAAAATAAAGAACATATAATTTATAGTTCGTTTACAGGAAAACACAAAAAAGTCTTTTATATTACGGTCTGCGAGTAAAAATAAATCGCGAGGTTTTTTATTGATGTTATGGTACATAAAACATTATAAGATTAGTATGGGTAAAATGTTTTAAGAACAAAACCTCAACTAACAGTGACAAAATAAAATAAAGTTATTAGATTCAGTTATAAAATTTTTCTTTTCATTACTTTTTATCACTTTCAAACATAGGTGTAAGCACCAACAACATAGTTGAAAACAACCGTTGAAAACAAAGTTGAAATGTCAACATAGTTGAAAAGTTTTTCTAAATTCGGGTTGTCTGTCTGTCTGTCTGTACACCAATTCTCGTAAATAAACTCGAATTGCCATGTAATTTTCATTTGTTATTAATGTGTACTATATAATGTTTGATATTGAAAGTGATAGAAAATTTATTGTTTGTTTATAGGGAAACACAAAAAAAGTGTCTTACATTATGGTATGTGAGTAAAAATACTTCGCGAGGCTTTTTATTGATGTTATGGAACTTTAAACATAATAAAATTGATATACATAACTGAGGTGGACGAAAACATGCTTTTTCCAGAGTATAGATTATGTAGCATTTACAGTTCGTTTACAGAGACGCACAAAGAATCCCATTACATTATGATCTATGTGTAAAAATCGTTAGCGGTGCATTTTAATAACGTTATGCTACTGCAGACTTATTGAAATTAAAAAAGGATAACCGGATATACTACGACATTTTTTATATAGATTATGGAGTACGTATCATTTATCTTACAATCACAGAGAATCGCAAAGAATTCGGTTACAGGACGGACTTGCATGAAATTCCATTGCATGAAATAATGAAATTTCTTAATAATATTTCATTAGTGTTGGAAAGTGGTTCATAATCTATGCTTGAGGCATGATTTTTCGTTCTTGTTTTAATTGTGTTTAGTGTTTTACAATTGTTCTGCGAATAGGAATGCGCGTTGGGTTGTTCCCTTTTTCATAGCAAATTAAAAAAATATATTTTTCCATGGAAAAATTTTCGAATTTCATTATTGCCCCACCAGTGGCTGAGAGATTCTGCTCTCAAAGTTGGTAGACTAGAGGTGCTGGGTTCAAATCCTTGTCGCGTTCGTCGACCTAACCGTTCGGAGTTTTCGGTGGTTTTCTTCGAACTTTGCCGTAAATACGGGTTAGGATCCCTTAGAAAGACCCCCACGGAGGGCACTCCCTCTTAGGGCCTATGTCCCTCGGGTAGATAATCGGCCATCATAAATCACCCAAACAACCAACTAATTTCATTATTTTTCCTTATAAATATGTGGCATTTGTTTTTCAATCAGAATTCCAAAACTGTAAGTCGAAAAACGCGTAACAGCATCAACGAAAATATACGTTATTATTTAATGACTTTTCCTCCCCCTCCCCTCTTCTTTTAAATATATAAAATCAGAAATACATAATCACTACCTAGAATGCATTAGGATTAGGCATTTCAAGAAAGCTACACTTAAATGAGAGTTGAACTTAGTGAAATCTATTTATGATGATTTGATATATTATTATGAATTATTTAAAAATTACGCAAAACGTAAATTTTTAAACAGATAGTAATAGTTAAAACTTTTAATACAAACACCAAAAATTTGAATTAATTTTATTAAAAACTGTATTTATAAAATTAATAATACATTCCAACTACCTAATAACTATTCTACACGAAAAATAATTTTAAAAGTTACCTGCATTTTTTTAATTATCTCATAAACTACTTAGTCTGCATATCAGGAGACTTAACGCCAGGTCTGCAAGTCAATGTTTTTTAACTTCGCTTTCGAAAATATTTAACATCCTACAATCCGCATTTAAAATTTTTTTAATTGCATGTAAATTTATAAGAATATAAAATTGGAACTCCGGAAATCAGAATCGTTAAATTAAACACGGTGTTATGCAATGATATTCAGAAATTCTGTTGAACTACTTTCCTTGTAATTTTTTAGATAAGGAGTACATTTCAGCAGGGGAGCAGAACCTCCCTGAACCCCTCGTAGTCTTATTAAATTTATATTCGTAATTTTTCATTGATTGTGCGTATACAAAATAATATAATATATTATATGTTCAAATCCATAGCAATGTAAATAAATATGTAATTATTTTCCCTTTTATTGCAATGTATTACATGAAAGTAATTTATGCATAAATATATACTTAAATTTTAACTTTATATCAAATAAAGAAATGAATATATTCAATAAAACCAATCTGTATTCACAAATGTTTAACAATAAACAATTATGATAACTTTTGTTGAAAACATACATTTAAGTTAAATCGATACATAAGTGATGATTAAGCTTTTAGAAAATAAGTAAGTTGCTTTATGAATTTGTTAAAAAATGCTAAAATATACCTCAATGAAAATTTTTATTATTTTAAAATTTAAATAAAAAAAAACATCTGAAATTAATAAAATGTTAAAATAAAGTTTGAAAAAAAATCATAGCTCTTTTTTTTTATTTACGTTTTTTTACTTGTATTCAGGGGTTTTCAAAATTTTAGACAACATGCAGGTGAGTTGTGTTCGTATAGCAAATGAAAACAAAATGTCAAAAAGTAACTTTTCATTTTATGTAATGAATTATTTAATGCCATCTTTTTGTCTTCAGTCTTTGATTTTTTTTAAAAATTTCATAAATATAAAATAAGGCACAGAAATGACACATGTCATAAATAACTTTATTATTTACATTTTTGTATGACTTTAAAGGAAATAAAAAGAAAACTGCCCAGTTAAACTGAGGGCATTGAGCTCACAGGCTATTTACACTAATTGTATATTATACACTTATTTCAAATAATTTGAAATAAGCCCCTCGAAAAATAAAGAAATTGACAATATATTAAGGGGGGGTCATCCCCCCGTTACCCCCCCTCATAGTTAACTAATGAACCCCTTAAAGTAATCAGGGAAGTCTCTAATTACAATGAATATATATTTGAAGAAAATCTGATCATTCTGCATGAAAAACCCATTTATCTAAATTAAGGGGGGATTAGCTCCCCTTTCCCCCTTTATACTTAACCAATGAACCCCCAAAACTATTCAGAGAAGCGCATTATTACAATGAACCTATATACAAAATTTGAAGAAAATCGGATAATTCTGCATGAAAAACTCATTTATATAAATTAAGGAGGGATTAGCCCCCCTTTCCCCATTTAAACTTAACCAATGAACCCCCAAAACTATTTCCAAAAGCGCATTATCAAAATGGACCTATATACAAAATTTGAAGAAAATGGGATAATTTTGCATGAAAAACCCATTTATCTAAATTAAGGGGGGGTCAGCCCCCCGTTCTCCCCTTTATACTTAACCAATGAACCTTCAAAACTAATCAGGGAAGCGCCTTATCCCAATGTGCCTATAAACAAAATTAATCAAATCGGATAATTCTGCCTGAAAAACCCATTTATATAAATTAAGGGGGATTAGACCCCCGTTCCCCCCTTTATACTTAACCAATGAACCCCCAAAACTAAATTAAGAATAATTCAGGCTTTGATAGCCTGTGAGCTAAAAATAAAGCAAATTAGAACATAAATTCTATACGTATATTTAATACTAACAGTCCCTGTCGTGATTTAAATCATGTGAAATCGAGTTAGGTTGAAGTTATGAGAATATTGACAACACAATAAACGTCAGTGAAGGAGATTCTTAGCGTTTTTTCTTTTATATGCCGCAAAATTTGATGATCCAACCCTTTCTTCTTGGCGCACAATTCAGAATTTTTTTTTTTTTTTACCTAAAGCCATTCTGTATCACTTAACTATAATTCCTTTATTATATGTTTATAATCTGACAACAATCGAGATCTTGGACTTAATATCCCTTTATAATATAGTTACTCCAGTCATGTAGTTTAAACTGACTATATTGAACTTAAAGTAAGAATGTAGACAATGCTTTTCTTGTGTGTGGTTTAAAGGTCAACTTCTTAATAGTGTAAACGTGTGACTTGTTGACTAGCATTTGTATAGATATCCTTACAGAAATGTTGTTCGGAAACGGAGTTACAGAAACAGATGTTCATCAAATGAAAAAGTCAAAGAATGTTTCTGCAATTGACTTCATGCAAGTTTGAAGTATTACAAGTAATACAAGAATTTAAACTAACCTAATTGTTTATTGAAAAGAGTGTGTTTACGAAAAATAAAGTTGTGTAAAAATGTATCATTAGTAAAATTTTGGAAAATGTTGTTTTAAAAATAAATTTTTATTGAATGTCAATTCTACTTGTCTAAAAATAGTATGTAGTATAAAAATGTATCATTAGTAAAATTTTGGAAAATGTTGTTTTAAAAAAAAATTTCTATTGAATGTCAATTCTACTTGTCAAAAAAAAAAAAAAAAAGAAAAAAAAAAAAAAAAAAAAAAAATACTATTGCTGTATGCTCTTTTTAAAAACAATAATTTTTCAATATGGCAAGAAAAATCAATCCTAGAATATTAAAAAAAATATATAAAATACATTTTCATGTTGATATTTATGTTACTAGCTTTTACTTTGATTTTTATGTAGTGAAAAAACACTTATCACACTGACTTTTCGTTTTAATAATATGTATTTTTAGCAACACATTTAATGCATTAAGTGCATTATTATCTTGCAAGGAATAGGTTTTAGATTTACCGCCACCCTTTAAATAGTTTTAAATATTTTACAACATTCTTTTCTGCATTTTTAATTTTACATTTATCAGAATCATGTTTCTAATTTTTTTAAAGTTTATTTTTAATACTTGGTTTTGTCATATTTGCTGTGAGAAAATCTATTCATGAAACTTTTCTGAGAAGTTGATAATAAACTTTCAAAAAATTATAAATTGTACACTACACATACAGTTTGTATTAATATTTTTTAGAAAATTAAACCCGGAGCTTTTTTCTATGAGACGGCGTACTTTCAGTATTATGTGGAAAAAATATTTATAAAATCTTGAATTTAAATGAATGTGTCGTAAACTGATTTTTTTTTATTTAAGGATTTAAGATTAAAATTAAATTAATCTAATAGCAGTTTTAAATAACTATAATTACAGGAATAAATTCCCTTTTGATGAAATAGAAAAGTATTTTGTGAAACAGTCCGTTAAGATAATCTCTAGCTAAATAACAAAGAGAAGAATGGTGCCTTGGAAGACCTCACTCAGCTGTACATTCGAACCTTTTGTTGGGCTGGTTAATTTACATGTCAAAAGGAAGGGTTGCTTTTAGATCGCCAGAAATTGGCCTTTCTGTTTCAAAATCCATCAATTGAATGTCATCGAAACAGAAGGCTATTTTTGTGAGATTTCTTTGAAAACAATAAAAGTCCATTCTTTGTTGCAATACATGTGAAAAGAATGAATAGTAACATTGAAAGGAATATAAATAATGAGTTTTGATTTTTACATCAAAAGTATTTAAACCTAGAGTTTCTAAGTTAAGTAGCATCGATTTTTTTTTCTTTTATAATATTTTAACAATGCCATTCTTAAAAACTTTTCAATAAACTTTGATAACTTATTTTATTTTGTAAAGAATATTTTTCCGACTTTTTATGTGTATAGAAACTTTTAAATGCCTATTATTTTCTAGCACTATAATTAGCTGTTGATATGCTACACAAGAAAATTCATATTCTAAAATACATCTCTGTTGGTTGAGAATTTCATATTAATGATACATCATTAATGTAATATTCCTTCACATCTTGTAACAAGAGAGAAATTTGAACATAATTATTTTGAACTTTGACTCTTTCTCTTATTACAATTAGAATACATGAATATCTAGAAAGCGATAAAGAACGCCTAACGAAATCAAATATGCTTCTAATCTACATTTAAATTCCATTATATTGTGTTTATCTGAGAATAAATTTGCTGCAATTAACTCATGTTTTATGGGACAATCTAAGTACTAATGTTAATGACAAAAAAGGTTTCAGAGAAAGTAAAAGAAAGTTTCTCAAATTGTAAATTTTAATCTTTTTAATATTTTTTGCAGTTTTTCTCCCCATTTTGGGGCAGTGGAAGTTATAAAATAGAAATGCTACAAAATTCTGTGATTTGATATATACAAAATTATATATTGTACCACATTTAAAAATATTTTATAATAATTCCTGGGTACGATCCCAAGAACGTAAATGTAAGTAAAAGGTAATAAAAAATTATAATTTATTTATTTTACACATCAGATGAAGCCTTGAAAATTTAAATTTTAATATGCCTTTAAGCATTAAGTTTCCTTTTTAAAGTATTTTAAGAAATTTGTCAATCAGAAAACGATGCATATCAGTGGGAAAAAGTATATTACCACTATTATGAAAATTTTGTTAATACATTTTAATAGAAAATACGATTGTTCATATAAAACGTTAAAGAAATCAATTAAATATTCTAACAAATAATGAGAGATCGCTGTTTATTTATTAATAGTTTTTACGCATTAGTAATTTTTAATGAACTTACGGTCCTTCAAATGATCTTTTGAATGTTTTTTTAATCATGACTGAAAATCTACTAAGTGAAATGAGTCGAAATTTTGTATATGGTTATTAGAATACTATACAAACCAGTTTCTGTTAAAATATTTATAATAAAATATTTCTAATTCATATTTAAAAAAAATAATTTCGAAATTTATATTTGATATCATAAAGTTAAGTAAATTACAAGACTAAAATTTTTACATTTGTTTTTATATGCAGTATATTCTTGCAGAATATTATTATTTTAAGAATTAGGATTAGGAAATATAAATAACAATAAATATTAATTGATAGGTATCAACATTATTTTAAAACGATGATTTGTTAAATGTTTGTTTTTAGTGCATGCTATACTTTATTCTCCAGTTGTATATTATGGTTTAATAAAAACGCATTTAATGTGTAAATGTTTCAGTGGATAAAATGGAGTTTCTTAAAAAAATAGGACATATTAAATGCGATCTCGTTTGGCGTGTGTTTTTGTAGTATGCAACGTTACATTGCGTATCACTTTGCAGAGGTTGCAATAAAAAAATTCATTTAATGCTTTTCAAAGCATATCTGTTATTAATTTTAAATATCCTATATTGTGTGTTTGAAATATTACTAGAGCAATTTGTCGGGCAAATGATGATCAGATTAGGTAGTGTCTGTCTATAAACACCATACTTCACATTTTGCCTTATAGAGGGCTGTATTTTAAAGTCTATTAACACACAATCTACGATCATGTCATGTTAATATAAAATATGACACATGACAACTAAAATGTAAAATCTTTCAGCTTAAGGCGTGAAATCCGATGGATATTACTGCATCTTGAACTCTATTTTCATTGAAAATAGTTTATATTAATTATATATATATATATATATATATATATATATATATATATATATATACCATGAATATTCTTATGAAACTCCTCTGACGATTTCATAATATAATCATAGTTTTCAATTTTTGATTTTTGATTTTATTAAGTTTAATCCCTGCAGTATCCTTTCCATTGCTTTTTCTAATTTCTGATTTTTTGTTTTGCACATGTGTTTTCATTTTTAACTATATACATATATAATTGTAATTATAAGTACAATCAATAAAATAAAGCTTGCAACAGATCATTATTATTATTTTATTATAACCTAAAATGTTTGAATGAACATATTTATTTTTCTGCTCTCCTTTAAATCTATTCCCATGAACATTCTTTCTAAATCTACAATTCTAAAATGAGATACAAATGTAAAAGCATTATTCATCCATTTTTACATAAAAATATTTTCTGGAAATATGTGAAATAAGAAAGTATCATTCAAAACACGCTGGCATAGACAGTAAATAATATCGTATCATGCTATGTAATAGTATTTGCTGAATAAGAATTTTATATTCAATATTCATATAAAAACTTTGATTCGTTAAAGGGACCGTATTTTGAATATAATGCATTCTTTTGTAGTTCCGTTTGATACATTGTCGAAATTTTTCTTTTTTAACTTTCTGGGAGAGAAATGAAATTAATACATTTTATTAAAGTTGAAAATAACATCTCCCTTGATAGAAATATTAGACAGAACTGAGCAAAATAATTTGGATATAATACCGCCAATGAGTGGTTGTAATTCAAGATTTTTCTTTTTAATGTTCCGTAATTTTAAACTTAACAAGTTGGAAATTGTACATCAAACGTGACAAATGAAGTGCGTTCGTACTATAGCCAGTTATATAAATATTCAGATCTTGATGATTTTTAATTCTGTGAAATGAATTATATCGTCTGCAGATTAATTTCTGTCATAAAATAAGTATCTCGGTCGCTTGACGATTAAACCTCTGAAGCTCCTATAACAAAAAAGCACCGATTAAAAAAAAATCTAATTTCTTAATAAATGTTTTTATTAATATTTTCAAAAGTTTTGATTCGATTTTTATAAAATTTGAAATGTCTCGACAAAATTCTGCAAAGATAATATATCTTAAATTTCAAACCATTCGGTTAGGTAGTTTTTGCGTTGTTATATGCGGACGGACGGACAGACAGACGGACGGATCAGTCGACGACAATAGGTGCTACGTATTTATAAAATTACGAACGCACCTAAAAACGATGTAGAATACCAGTTTAAATATTTTTGTTGGTAACGTATCCAGCCTATAATTATATAAAATGTTTGACTGGTCGTTTGTCATGTAACATCAGTAAGTGTCCACCATTAATGTCAGTAAAATCTATTGTTCAGATACTGATTTTTTTTTGTGCTAGAAAATGTTACTTTATTATTTATTAATTTATATTACATTATTGGAAGATTGTTTTTTAACTCGGGCAAATTTGACACTATTGAAAAAACAAATTATTCAAAATTCCTTTTTAGGTCAAAATGACACGACATTCTGTCTTCTGTGAAAGAAAAACAATGAAAGTTTTACATAAGTAATTTGTTGAAGATAAACCATGTCAATCCCGAGATTTCAAGCTTCATGCTCTTCACATTTGTTAACAACACGCAAATATTTGTACTGAGTCGACATTTTCATAACAAGGCTGCATAAAATAACGGTTATTTTAAACAAGTTTTAATTATCAGTTGTACTCTTTCGAATTCCGTAAATTTTGTATATTGCTTGGGATGTATCTATGAATTTTGAGTGTCATTCTATGAGTTTGGCACATACTTCAGGAAATCTGTTCTTCAACACTGTGTCTTTAGGGGGAAATGTCCAAATTTTGATTATTCTTATTAATCGTTTTTCCTAATAAATATATATTTTTTAAAGATATAATAAAGCCAAAATAAAGAAATAGAAACAATTTCTGTTCTTATATAAATAATCATATAAAAGATTAATAATTAAATTTTGTTGAATGGTATATTCTTAGTTATCATATTTTAATGAAATATCAACCACTCTTCTCATTTTTAATTAATTAAAATATGCAAAAACAACATTTTAACATCATGCGTTTCGTGTAAGTTTTCAAAAATTTTCCAACACTTTTAAAGTAATTTCATTTTTTTGATAACTTGAAATGAATTGAAATCACCCAGTCATGGAGAGCCAGCCGTTAAGCCTTCACGAGGATAAATGCTTAATGAAAACTCATTCAATATTACAGATGTTAGAAATTACATTAGATATTAAAGTCTGATTACAAAATAAATACAAAGTTAGATTTTTACTAGCCATATTCAATATCATAACGTTTTTTAACATAAAAAAAAGATGAAGAAGTTAATAGCTTTAAATATGTTAACATAGTTTAGAAGTTAAAGATATACTGAAATGTCCAGTGGAGTCCAATAATATTTATATATCTGTTTTCAGTTAGCTTGAAAGGCTAGATTAGATTATCTCACAGTACTAATGATACTTAAGTTGTTTTATTAAGTTATCAAATAACTTCATTAATTGTACTAATTAATAATATTCTTAGATACTAAATGATATAATAAAGTGGGGCTTTAGTTGTTGTGAACTTACATCACCTATCTATTGAAGTAAAGGTAGTAGAGATGTATCATATAGGACAGAAGAAACTTAAAAAAATAAGTCCAGAGCCCCGAAAAGTGCTAAAAATAAAATTATACCTAGTGAGTGGGATTAAGATTTTAAACAAAAGAAAGGAAGAAAGAATAAAAGCACAGCAACAGAAGAGATAGAAAATGTGCATAAGCCATAATGATCGATCCTCGTATTAAATACAATAATTAATATATATAGCATGCATATGATACAAAGTAAATTGTCACCGGAGTAATATTGTATTTTAGCATATATTCTAATACAAGGAAAAATTGTGTGTGTGTATATATATGCAAATTTTATCTAAAAAACGGCTCTAACGATTTTGACGAAATTTTGTATCCTACCGTTTTGGGGCACCAGAAAAACACTGGCTAGGTCACATGTTCTAGAAAATTCGATTAGTGGATCATTTTGGGTCACCATTGGTCAGGGTCAAGCAAATTGTATCTAAAAAACGGTTCAAACAATGTTGACTAAATTTTCTATCCTACCATTTTTAGGCAGGAGAAGGCTATTAAGCTGGGTCAAATGTACGAGAAATTTCGATTAGTGTGTCATTTTTGGGTCAACGCGGGTCAAGCTAATTTTATCTAAAAAACGGCTCTAACGATTTTGATTAAAGTCTGTATCATACGAGTTTCGGGCACGAGAAAATTATTGGGCTAGGTCACATGTCCAAGAAAATTCGATTAGTGGGTCATTTTTGCATCCTATGGTTTTCCGGCACGAGAACACTGTTGGGCTGGGTCACATGGTCGGAAAATTCGATTAGTGGGTTATTTTGGTCATGGGTCATTATGGATCAAGCTATTTTTATCTTAAAAACGGCTCAGACGATTTGAGCTAAATTTTGTATCCTACCGTTTTTAGGCACGAGAAAATCATTTGGCTAGGTCACATGCTCGAGAAAATCCAATTAGTGGGTCATTTTTGGGTCACTGTTGGTCAGCTAATTTTATCTAAAAAGCGCCTCAGACTATTTTGACTAAATTTTATATCCTGCGGGTTTCGGGCACGAGAAGACAATTGGGCTTGGTCACATGTTCGAGAAAATTTGATTAGTGGGTCATTTTGGTCACGGGTCATGATAATTTAACTCAAAGCTAATTTTGACCGAGCGTAGCTCGATCTTCCCTGCTTGTAATATGGTAAAATGAGAAAGGGCATAACTTAGTTTAAAATCCAATTTCAGCAATCACTGTCCATAATCGGCTAGGTTTTGAATATATTTGTGTAGCCCTTTATATAATGTATAGATTTTTATAGACACTGTACAGTATTCTAAAATTTAATTGAGTTAGAATAAGCATAACATGATCAACGCATAACATGGCAATAAGCCCAATTTAATTTTGTCTCTGAGTTTAAAATTCCGAGTTTTCAACGAGTTCTCTTAACAAAGGTAAATATCTAATTTTTCCTTTTTTCTTTTTTCTTTTGTATTTAAATGCTTGGCGTTTTGAGAGAGTGTTTTTTTTTTATCTAAACTTTTACTCATAGCCAAAACATACATTAATTTTATAAATTTCATAATTACAAAAATATTAATACGCGGGGTAGTTTCATGGATAATTATCCAATACAATCCAATAATATACAATCGTGAGAGTTTGATGAATAAATCCAATTTTTTAAACTATTTTTTAATAGTGGGATACATTTGATAATTATAAAAGTTATTAGCAGTGCTAGCGGTTTTTTGTTTACGCACATGACAATAATTGTATTATTAAATACATGAGTTTTTATTTATTTTCTATAGAAAAATTATATTAATAGTTACCTATAATTCTTACATGAATAGTAATTTTTAAATAAAAAAAATCTAATTGTATTTTATCCACAGAAGAGATTTCTATTAATAGTTGAGAAATGGTCAAATTACTAACAACAGAGAATTTTTGTTTTTCAATTTTACAAAAATGAATTTTGACTTTTAACTGTATATGTTTCTTCTAAGTACAATATAGAAAATGGTAAATAAGATATCATATTCCAAACTTATGCATACTCAGAGGTTTCGAGAGCTTAATTTAAGCAGTTTCAAATCTTTTTGTAAATCACTTTATTTGATTTTCATGTCAGTAAGATGTTCTGTTCCTGAACTATATAATTTTGCATAAAGTAGTTTTCTGGTAGCAATATAAATTCCTGATAATTCCCAATGACCGATGTTCTATTATGATAGAAAGAGTTTTTTGAATTTATCCAAGCTACCATTTTATGTAAAGTCTATGTCCAATTTAATAAAACTGTTTTCAAATTGCGTGTAAATTCTACATGTCATTTTGAGTAGGCAAAGCTATTTGTATAACGTACTTTTAAAAGGCAAGTTATTTTAATAAGGAAAGCTTTTCAACAGAATTGTGCAGATTACAATTAGATTTTCACAATTGTGATAAAAAATGATATCCTTATATACATGGTGTCTCAATGCTATTATTAGAAACGTTTTGAGGAGATGGCAAATTCCTAAAAGAACACAAATAACCATGAACTGCATGGTAAAACTTTCGCAGTGAAGATTTAGAGTAGCTTTCTGACTATCAAGAAATACGTACTTACTACATAATATCGACTAATTGATTGCTGATTTTCCTATGCACAATTCCGATGCTAATATGGATAATAATTACACGATTAAATACCCACTGGCCAAATAGTTTTTAATATATTTTCTATATATTTTGTTTCAACTAAGCTACCTTCGTGAAAGAAAAGAATGTTTGCATTTTCAAACAACATAAAAATTTTTACTCGCCTCTTCTATCCTTAAGTATAATAAATATAAGTCTTCTTAAATGTTTGTTTATCTATATAAAGTTGTTTCTAGAAAAAAGAAGAAAGAAAAAAAAAGAAACGTAGTTCATCAGAATAAAACTCAAAAATTTGTACATTTCTATCATTAACGAAAACCGGATTAACATTTAAAAGAACTATCATTAACTGCCATAATAGTATTTATTTAAGGGCAAAATTGGTGAAATTAACTTTAAAGGTTATTTTATAAATTTAATAATAATTTTCTGTTACTATTAGATTGAAATAAAAGCAATTTTTAAAATCTTCTATATATGCTTTTATGAGTATTTAAATGATACTTATGTACCTGTACCTATAAATGCAAAAATTGTCAATGACCTGTAGAGGACGACTAAGTAAAAAATCTGGAGTGACTCCAGTCCACTTTCCAAATATTGGTTTAGAATATTCTGCATTCAGATACAAGGTAAACCAAACGTAACTCTAAAAATATACAACGCAACACATGCAAGTTACTGTGCAGCAAGATGCTTCAATTATAGAGCTAATCTTTTGTGATCGGATTTACAGCAAGATTTGACGTGAATCATGAGCAATCCCGGCAACAATTAGTAACAGCTGTATGAGAATTACAACCCTTTTTCAGCCAAAATAAGACCATTTTATTATATTTTACAATATATCGAATGACCTTTTTTTAAATGTAGATGTTTTTTCTTTCTTCTCCAGAAAATTAATGCATAAATTACCATATGCTTTTACATAGTAAAATTTGATTTTCTTACAAAACAAATTAAAAATATTTTACTGTGATAAAAAAAAAATAAGAAAGAGGATTTTAAATAATTAAGTCACGTTCTTGTGAAACATAAATTTTCGATCGACATAAAAGGAAATTAAGCAACAAAAATAATTTAATAGAGATATTAAAGAAAAAGTTTAGAATTTATCGCCACAAAATTGTTAAAAAATGGCTGAAAAAAGTTTAGATACCAAACACTTTTTTCCGATTTCTTTGAAAATGTATACAGTTCTTACGGCAGATGTCTGTAAAAAATTCACCAAATTTGTGCGAAATCAAAATCATACTTTGTGTGTCGTCGTATTCAAACACACACACACACACACACACATACACATGCCGAAATCATCAAAAAATGAGCTTTGGGCGACTAAAAACGTGAGTAATTTCTAACATACACGCATACATAGGGAATAAGTTTAAAAATAACGAAAACTATTTCAGAGATCCTCAAAATACACCAATATTTCCACAATCGGGATTTTATCGTGATTACAGTACTTTGTTTATACCGCTTGCGTTCAGAAAATAACATTAACAACCGGAAGGTACCGCTTGCCAAAACATTCTGGTTAGTGGCTACTAAACAAAATTTCTTATTTTCAGCTTTAACCTCCAGTTCCCGCAATTTTTAAATAAGCCAAATAAATACAATTTTATTGCAATTTTTGTTTATACTCAGTTGCTTTTGTATAACACACTGAAATGTGCATTCGCCACAGGGGCAAAGTAATCTCTATTCAAAATTTGAAATTACTACTCCCTTCAGTATCACAAATATCGTAAGTTTAGAAAAAAAATTCTACTGGTCACTTTTAAAATTAGATTAAAAAAAACTTTTTCGTGTGGGTATTTGCTTCTTAAAGGTAACAGCCCTGTTAAATTTCAAGTTTCTATCCCGAACAGTTCCATAGAAATCGTAATTTAGAATGTTTTAGAAATATTTTAAAGCATTTCACGCTTTTAAATTTCGAATTTTCATTAAAAACTGTTAGGTGCGAATATTTACGTCATAGCAGTTATAGCCGTGTCAAATTTCGAGTTTCTATGCCTAATAAGTCCATAAATTCGTAATTTAGAACGTTTTCAGTTTATTTCACTCTTTTTTATTTTTTTAGAAACCATTCTTAGCGAATATTTGCATCTTAAAAGTAACAGCCATGCCAAATTTCTAGTTTCTAGTCCCTTCAGTTTAAAACAAATCATAATTTAGAACGTTTATTTTCCTTCTCCGCTCTTTAAATTTAGATTTTTTTATAAAACTCTTCTGCGCGTGCATTTATATGTTAAAAGTAGCAGCTTTGTTCAAGTTTCTATTCTTAACAATTCTATAGAAATCGTAATTTAGAACGTTTTTAGAAAGCTTTACGAGCATTTCACACTTCTAAATTTCGAGTTTTTTAGAAACCGTTCTCAGAGAGCATTTCCATCTTATAAGTACCTCATGCCAAATTTCAAGCTTCTAGCCTCTTCAGTATCACGAAATTGCAATTTTAGAACGTTTATCGCTCTTGAAACTTCTTAGCGGCAGTGGCACCAACATAAAATATAGCCTATTTTGGAGCAGAGATTTCAACCATCAATTTGCTACCTGTACTTTTGAAATCGATTCTGTAGTACCTGCGATTACCCCATTCAAACAAACGTTACTGCTTTATAATATTAGTGTAGATTAAATTATTTATTTTGATGTTGTTATAATATCAGATATAATTATACGATATTTGCTTTATTACTCTATAAATCACTTTCTAAAATATTTGCTTTATTGCTTTTAACACGCTTTCTAAAATATATGCTTTATCACTGTTTTTAAAATTTTCACTTAATATTTGCTTTATTTGCTTATTCCATCATCATTCGCCATCATCATTCGTAATGAAAACATTATAATTTCAAGCTTTCCTTGTTCTTGTTATGCGAAAATTATGTTTTTGAAGTCTAATGATTTATTTACATATACGATGATTTTCAGATATGATTTTTATTTTTGAGAAAAGTGTTAGATAATGTTTTAAAATGTTGTTGCACACATGTATAAAACACTAACAAATTCGGATTTATTTTTTCATTATTGAAATCTTTCTTTTTATATTGAGAAAGATTCTTAGATTCTTTCATATAAATTCTCTGATTATACTTATATAATCATGTTTAACATTATCCGTATATATATACAGCAAATTGTTAGCTATATAGACCATTAATAATGAATCCCAGAGACTTAAAAAAATATTTCTTCTGTAGAACGTCATATTAAAAGAGACGCGTAAATCCCTCTACTTAGGAAGTGTTTCAGAAATAGTGATTATATGCATGTCATATTAAGCGATAATAAAGTAAGAAAAGTACCTGGAGAGGGAGTTTTTTAAGCTTTATAGAGATTAATGCATTGTTCGTTCTCTTATAAAAGGAATTTAAAAACTGCATAATGTCAGCATGAATATTTTTTGTAAAATTTTAAATACCATTTAGCTAAGCATTTTGTTCATTATGATTCTTTTCGTTAAACAAAATAAAAGGTGATTTTAAAAAGATTGGGCAAATTTTAAAAAGAGGTCCATCACAATACAGCAAACAAATTTTATTCAAGGTACTAGGGTCGCAGCCTTTCTGTTCAGTAAAATATATAGGGTGTCTCTTTCGAAACCAAATTCTGAATATTATTTATAATTTTTACAAAATCTAAGATATTTTATTTTAAATAGAATAGTCTTCATTTGTGTGAAATGTAAGGATATCACAAGAATTGGTAGAAGTGGCTACGATTTGTAGCAAAATAGCACTGAATTGAATGTTCCATATTTTCAAATGTTATTGACAATCTATATATATAAAGCGCTAAGGTACTTGGCGTAGAAAAAGCAATTATTTCCTTTGAGTTAGATCCTTTGATTCAGTTACTGTGGTATTTCCGAGCTCTGAAATTTACAATTGTGTATATAAAGAAGTTTACTATCCTTATATAAATAAAGATAAATATATTTTCGCAATTGTGAATGGTTCTAGATATTTTCAATGTAATATGTATACACTTTTTTAAATTTTTAATGAGTATCTAGTAACTATTGTCTGCTTGTCTGCATGCAAAGGTTTTTATATACATGATGCTGAAAAAATACCTCTGTTTCCATATTTCTAAATGGTGCTCATATCTTATTATGTGTATATATATATATTTTTTTTTATATTTCAAAGTACCCAGTCCTACGTGGAAAGGGTTTTATGTATAGTATTTATGCAAATAATTCTGAAATTCGTGTAGTCTAATATGCATAAATTTAAAAAAGTAGGAACTAGAGCACAGATGCTCTCCGTAATCAGCTAGTTTATAAGGATTCACTTAGCGAAATGAAGTACACGTCCATTCCTTTTCACAATATCATTGCATTTCGCAAAAATAAGGTAATCTCGTTAAAAATACATTCAAATATCTCTATTTTAGTTTATCGACATTCGGATTGAAGTGAGATATCTTGTATTTTGAGTGACAAAATAGATTACGACCCTTTTTTCCTATACAATAATTAATTGTTTTGGTGTGGATTACCACCTCTTATAACATATTTAATCATTTTTGTATCACAATCTATTTTATGTATGTATAAGAAATAATTATTAATTTAGGAAGTTTAAAACAATATTTTCTGTCTATTATATTCTCCTATATTTTCTAAATGTAATGTTTTAGAAGTTCTTTAAAAATGGTAACTATAAATGTCGTCAGAGAGTTGAGTTGATATTCTCAATACTTCTCTTACCTCAGAATCGAGTTGAGTGCTGTGGATACATTAAAAAAATCACTTTAAAATAATTTAACAGGTAGTTTTTACTGAAAAGTTACTGCGATTCGAAAATTCACTCTTATATACTGGTATCACTGAATAATCTACTTGTTATGCTAATGAATAAATTGATATCTGAATCAAAATTTATTACAGAATTCTGCGATAAATTATTTTTTTCGTTTCTTGTACAAATTGTATGCAGATTGTATGAAGAATACTTCAAAAAATCTTTAAATAAAATTTTGACACAAATTAAAAACACTATATCTTTGATTCGTATATTATAAATTTAGTTATAAAGACGCCAGATTATTTCGTTGGTAAATTATAAATTTATACATTCAGATACCAGCTATAGCCAACACGTTAATAGACTATTGATGGAAACTGCATAGGAAGTAACCGTAAATAGGGTACAAGAGGAAAATTTCTAAACGAAGCTTTGGGGAAGAAGAGATATTAAATAACTTTTTTTTTAAATCTTTGATAGCAATGAAATTTTTTTAAAGTAAATAAATGAACCAGAATGCGAAATCTAAATCCATTAGTCACAATACCACGAAGGAAATGTGGCATCCAACACCAATCCTTGCCAAACAAATAAACTACCGCCCCTGTATGCATGCATTTAGCGAATGTTCTTATTTTTTTTAAATGTTTTTACAATTGTTTAAAAAAATTCTAAAATAATTTCCCTTCATTGAAGGTGCATAATTAATTTAATGAAACTGCCTACCACTCATTACATTTGTCACAATTGTGCTGTGGATGCAGCAAAAAAACGCACTTTAAAATATTTTAACAAGTAAGTTTTACTGAAAAGTTACTGCGTTACGAAAATCCACTGTTATATACTGGTATCACTAAATAATCTATTTGTTATGCTAATTTTTTTTATTTATTTCAACAAATAAGATGCTTTAACTAAATTTATTTTCTTAAAAAAGGCAAAACAGAAATTATTCTCGCATTTTACTTTTGTTTTATCTATGAATAATTGAACTAAATTGTTATTCATGATTTAAAATTATACTAATTTCTTAGATCCTTTTGAATGTAAATTGTGAAATAGATATGCCTTTTTAATACGAAATATCTACTGATATATACGATATATATAACTGTGCTTGTTAGCAACTAACTTTCTACTATGTGAAATAAAATAGACGCTTTCGTCAGTCTTAAATTCTTCGCAATACGTATTCATTTAATTAAAATACTGTAGATAGTACTGCCTATTTATCTGATTGAATATATTATAACTATAAATTTATTTCTGCATAAACTCTAAAATAATTAGTAATTCTAATCATTTAGAATATCTATTGATTAATTATTTCATTTTTTGAGAAGCATTGTTTAATTAAATAAATTAATAAGTTATATAAATTCATTATTAAAAACAAACAGATGGAAACATAAAGTATGACAGATTTTCAATTAACGTTAGTTGTTGATAAAAAATGGGCATAATAAAGAGTTAAGTTAATCAATTAGTTTGATTTTAGCCTTGTTTTTGGCTATGTAATATAAATCTGAGGTATTGATATGTATAGTATGATTATGATGCATAATCTATGAAATGTAACTTTTTCTAAATATGGTCAGATACATTTTATTATATTGAATACGTTTTGACAGTGTTATAAAGAATGCGCATTACCAAACAGTTTTATTTTTATCCAACTTTACTTGCGACCTGCTAAATTTGTTGTAGGCTCTTGACATCTGTGTTAAAGTTTTCTTGAATGTAAGTTATTTTGTTGTGTTTGTTTTTTCAATATTTTATTAAAACTTATTGCGATTAGTGGAATAATAATTGTCCTAGGATAAATTTCATTCTACTATAGATCGCACTGCCATATATACAGGGTGGTCCTAAAATGTATGTCCAAAATGTAAAGGTAGGTAGAGGGGACCTAAATAAACAGATTTCGTATAGGAAAGTGGGTGCGGAAATGCAGCGTTGTTGCAGTAGAGGGCGCTGTTTTGTTCGGCGAATGAAAGCGTTTCGCTGTCTTGAATCGTCATTCCCCACACGGATTTCGAGCAACATGCATTGTTACACGAATGCGGAAATTGTCGACATGAATTTCGTGCATGTGGCTACGCAAGTAAATGGAGTGGCTGCTCAAAGGGTGTACATGGAACGATTTTCGGTTAAGAATCTGCCGGATCGCCGAACATATGAGCGTCTTCATCAGGTGTTATGCACGAGTGGATCGTTTTATGCTTCCATTTCTTTGCGCAGCCCCATACATAAAATGCATGTCGGTAAGCCTCTCATTGGTGTAACCATGCATGTTGCTCGAAATCCGTGCGGGCAATGACGATTAGAGCCAGTGAAACGCTTTCATCCACCAAACTAAACAGCGCCCTCTACTGCGTCAACGCTGGATTTCCGCACCCGCATTCCTATACGAAATATGCTTATTTAGGTCCCCTCTAACCGACCTTTACATTTTTGACATATATTTTAGGACCACCCTGTATATATAGGAATTACATTACGTTTTAAACAATATGATATATTTTTATTTGTAAATAATAAGCTGGTGCATAAAATGTTACACAACGAAAAAGATATACTCTTATGAAATTTGAGCAGATATGCATAAACAAAACAGCTACATCTGGTTTAATTTTCCAATATTTTAGGGCTTTTATAATTGCCCAAATTGTAATATTTGTTTTTATTTTAACTGAATTCTTTTCTGTCTCTTCTTATAATGTTACACATGAGTTTATATTGGCATTTCTTCATTAAGCCTGTTGTTAATTAATGAAATCTCTTATTTCTTTTAAGCTATATACATTCATTACCAGGGCTTGACAAATATGGTCGCCTGGTCGCCACTGACGACCACCTTTTTGTATCTGGCGACCAAGTTATTTTAATCTGTCGGTTTGTTTTTATTTTTATTTTTTATTTTTATTTTTTTACAAAATTCCCTAAGAAATGAGCACGAACAGCATTTAGAATAGTTAACGGATAGTTCTCTTTTTTTAGAAATAATTGCCGCAAATCACAAAAAAAACGTTAAAAATCCCATAAAAAATTCTGGAAAAAATAAAAATTGCAGAGAGCAAAATGTAATACAATGGGTTGAAAGATAGAAACCTTATTCCTTTCGCGAATGTCCAGAAAAAAAAAAAAAAAAAAAAAAAAAAAAAAAAAAAAAAAAAAACGCGGCATAATTTGAAAAAACGCAAAAAATTTCTAAAAATAAAACAAAAATTGTAGAGGACTAAATTTACTATGCCGGGTTAAAAAAATTAAACCGGATTCCCTTTATGAACGTCAAAAAACTCCGGCGGAAAACGAAAAAAAGAAAGCTACAAATCGCATGAAAAATGATTACATTTCAAAAATAGCAGCGGACAAAATTTAATATATTGGGCTAAAGACTGAAACGGGATTTATTTTACCACTGTTGAAAAATCGCAGCGAAACGCGAAAAATTTGCTAAACAAGAGGACAATATATGCTATGATGGGCTGAAAGATTGAAACAGGATTCCTTTAAATAATGTGAAATATTCGCCGCAGAACACGAAAAAGCACAAAAAATTACCTAAAAATTTATATTAAACAAACTAAGAAAATCCGCTACTATTCTAAACTATTTAACTAATAATTCTAAACTATGATTGTTATTATTTTTTATCAATTAATTCATAAAAAAAAACTTTTGTGCTTTTTGGAAATCCATGAGAGGGAGAGGGGGTGGTGGTGTAATTTTTACTGGCAACTAGAAGTTTTGCTGACTACCAGATTTTATGAAATTTGTAAAGCCCTGTTCATCACACATATGAAACACATCATTTCAGAAATAGAAATAACGAAACCTGTACATATTTTTTGGCTATCAGATATAAGCATTTGGCGATTTGAATACATTTAAATACTCGATAAAGACAAGAAAATACAACATCGTAGAAAAGTGAACAATTCGATCGATATCAAAATCCTTAAATGCAGTATATGTACTTCCTTGATCGATTTTCGTGTGTGCAGAAATGCCAAACTCCGACCAATCTTCCTTAATATGCGAGTTAATTTGACCCAGATTTAAAACGTTTCGCACCAGAATTTTGTTTTAATAAAGTTAACGCATTTTGACGTAGAAACCTGAAATTAGATAAAGATTCATCAAATAAACTTTATGATTACTAACTTTGTTAAACTGGATCAACTTAATCGGCATATTGCGAAAGATTAGTAGGAGCTTGGCACCTCTGTGTGTGTTGCGTAAAAGAGTTTAGATATGTCATCAATCAATAATACTTTAAATGAAGTAACTCTAGCGTAATGCCATGTGACAGATTATAATAAAAGCGAGAAAACGATTTCATTGAAACATTGTACGGCATACCTATAAAAGGCCTAAAATACTGAAAACAATCAGTCAGCAAATGCATTTTGTTATGCATATCAGCCTAAATTTCATGCGAAGATTTTTATACCTAGGTAGGACCTCTAAGCTACTAAAGTTTGATAAAGATTGAAGTGTAGCACTTTGCTAAATATCTTTGTTTTGAGATTTTTTTGTCCATTGTCTGGGACATTTATCTAATCTCTTCTCGCATATAAAGTTTACGATAGTAACATTATTTGTTGATTTAGTATTTCTTTTGCAGATATCTTCAAAATCTGTAGGTACCCTGTATTTTTATTGAATGTGTTATAAAATGTAAGGTGCTATTAAAGTATAAACCATAAAATCTGTACTAAAAATATCTTCACTATATTCATAAAGCAAAGGTATAAAATATGTAAAGATAGAAAACTGATTTTTATCTAGTAGCATTAACAAATATTGTTATAGACGCGCATAGAAGTATTATGATTTCCGCCTTTGCATTTTACTGTAATAAACATCATGGAAGCGCATTTGTGGAACAGAAACAACTTGGAACATTACAAAAATCCTGTGTTTATGTCATAAAAAATCTGAATAAAACTCTATCCGTTGCAAACAATTTTGTTCAAGCGACATGTTAAGAATCTTCTTTAAAATTCTACTCACAAAGGCCTGAATACGAAACATATTTCTGGCACTGTTCATTTCTAGAGATCAAACGGGATGAAATCTTCAAAAATACGCAGCCATTATAGTAATTCTCTTCGCAAAGGAAATATTCTAAAGTTTCACAGCTTCAATGCAACTCCGATATATATATTGATTTGCGTTACAACGTATCTACCCAAACGCATAGTTTTATTATACTGATAAAATGGACATAATTTAGATCTTTGTAGCCATAACTGAACTTGATATATAAATAGCAGTTTCATAAAATAAACATAAATAATAATAGAACAATGACAATTTTTTTTACGATTATAATTTTGATGTAACGGAAGGTGGCCCTTAAGGGAAAAACTTGTGTAAAATAACATAACTGTTTAAATAAAACTTTGGCTCTTTGCTAGTATGTTTTACACAATATTTCGCATTATAAACATATTTTAATAATATTTTAAACCCAAATTGAGTAATGAAAAAAAATGGATTCTTTAAAAAGTGTTCAAAGGATCATTTTACCCTCACCAAAGGGCAAAATGATCCTTTCATTTAAAAATAACGGTAAATTGTTTTTTATTGGCAAAATAAAGGACATAAAAGTAATTATGACAATACATAAATGTAATTTACATCTAAAAAAATACTTCATTAAGTAAACCAAGTCATATTTCTATACATGAAAGACTGTCTATCTAAATAAATATGAAACTTAGTTTTTTCCTTATAACAGATCTTATAAATCCCAATTTTTCAAAGAATTCTATTCAGACGCGTAATATTGCGATAGCTTGAATACCGCCATTGCTTCTTCTACACTTATCACAACTATTTTATGTGTTACCCTGTAGATAGCGTGACCTGTCTGGAAGGAAACATATGTGTATCGTTTTGCCCGTTAGGGTCATTTTAGGCCACCTTCCCCTAATGCTGAAAGAATGTACAACTGTTAAGAAAATATAAGTATTGCGCAGCAGCGCAATACTTATTTATCTCCAGTGTGACTCCATAATGTTAATTTAACACAATAAAGCATATGGATCGCATAATTTTTTAATTTGTTCCTACCGTTTTGTCCCGATGCCACAAAATTTTTACTCTATGCAAATTCTAATAATACTATTATAACTTTGAAATAGTGAAATTGTTTGTCTGAATTCACGGTCAATACGGATGATTAAATGCCTTTACATATAGATGAATCATAATCCACGGAATAACATAGGCTATGTTTTATTTACTTTACTCAAATATTTTTCTTCATAATTTTATTTGAGAATCAATGAACATTTTTCCTATAAAATTCCTGTTTCTTGATTGTTGCCAACAATCCAAAAACCGTAATAATAAATTGCACACTGTACAGAAAGCAGGTGAATATGGCGTCATATTTAAAACAAAAAAATTAAATATATTTTTATCAATACTGAATATTAAGGATGAATATCAGTTACATACAGATTTTCTTCCAAACAGGCTTCAAGAGATTTCATTGTGGAGAAAAGGGACGTCTTATTATATACTAGCAGATCTGCTCGGCACTGCCCGGTCCCGCCAAAACATAATACGAAATGCGAAATCACTCTTAAATTCGCTGCACGAAACCCTTCCACTGGTAACTTTTTGTGTTTCGGAAATTAAATAGAGAGATGGACCGGAAGCGGAAGTAAATTTAATTTCACCTCCTCAAATGTCTGGATCATTTGATTAAAAACGGATCAGTTTTTGGTCAAAATTTAAAAAAAAGTTACCGTTTGATTTTCACAAAATTCGCATTTTCGGAATCAGAAAAATAAACTGTGAGTTCCGATTCAAATATTCCAATACTTTTCTTAATACTCGAGGATGAGTGAAAATGAAACTTTTCCGTTGTCTGGGACTATAAAATCGGTAAGTTTCTTTTGCGGTTTCTATAAAAATAACCATTTTTGATGCACGCACGGTACAATTTTTTAGTTATACCGCCAGGAGATGTATTTTGGTTTAAACAAATTATCCCACACGTGTCCCCACTGCCTACGACACCGTGTATAGCAGGCGTGCTAGGCACGCGCTGCAAAATCTTTTAGTTCCAGTTTCTACCACCAGGTGGAGCATTCTGTTCTAAATAAACCTATTTCCGAACGAAACTCCGGCACTCGTTCATGCTGCTTACAGCACCGTGTAGAAGGCGTGCCTTGCATGCACGAAACATCTGTTAGTTCCACTTTCCACCGATAGGGACTACCAAATCTGAGTCTGAAATAATTAGCTATATCTTAATCAGTTCATGTTAAGTTGAAGGAGCCGATTCATGTTGAAATTGGATCTGTAGAACCCAAGAAAAAAAATCAACCCCCTTGGATATTAATATTCATAAATGGTGGTAACCAAGGGCAGAAAAAATTATACCGAAGTTTATTTAGTACCTGGGAGACCTCGTAAGAATGTCAGAAACGATTTCGTTTGAATCGGACCAAGATTAAATGCAAAATCTTTTAGTTACATTTTCCACCCCCAGGGGGTGCACTCTGTTCTAAACAAACCTCTTTCCGAACGAAACTCCGGCACGTGTCGACGCTGCTTATGACAAAGTATAAAAGACGTTCTATGCACGCGCAGAAAATTTTTTAGTTCCACTTTCCACCACCAGGGGGCGCAAAATCTGAGTCTTAATTAGTTATCTATATCTTAATTATTTTATGTTAAGTTCAATGAATCAATTGTCGTTGAAATCGGGCCTTTTGTTTTAATCGGACAAATTTTAAATGCAAAACTGTTTAGTTTTACTTCCCACCGCTAAGAGGTGCACTCAGTTCTAAATAAAACTCTTTCCAATCGAAACATTGGCACATGTCCCAGCTGCCTACGACACCGTATAGCAGGCGTGCCTCGAAGGTGCTGCAAAATCTTTTAGTTCCATTTTCTACCGCTAGGGGGCACCAAATCTGTATCTTAATTAGTTATCTATATTTTAATTAGTTCGTGTTAAGTTGAATTAACTAATTCTCATTGAAATTGGGCCCATAGAAACCGAGAAAATACCATTCGCTGGTCATTAATATTCAGAAATAGTGGTAACCAAGGGCTGAAAAAATGATACCGAAGTTTATCTAGTACCTGGGAAACTGAGAAAATGCTTCGTTTGAGTCGGACTAATAGTTAAATAGTTCTGATTTTGGAGGCAGGGGGGGGGGGCGAAGGAGGGAGTTTCGATCAGAGCATTAATGCGATATTTAAACTACAACCGAACATTCACCTACCCCCCCCCCCCCCCCACACACACAGAATTAAACCAATGGCGTTAAAAAATTAGGAATTATCATTAACTTCTGAAACAGAAACAAAATGACTTTTTTTTTACAGTCAAAACTGTAAGTTATCGTTGTTAATTTCTGAAATCAAATACATAAATGACGTATACATGAATAAACTCTAAAAATCGCATAAAACAAATCGCAAACATTCACAACTCGCTGTTCAAATTGCAATCAACTAACGACCTTTTCATCAGCCAATCACAATTGACTTCCAGCTGTGCCTACAATTCTATCAACAATCACAACTGCCCTCCAATGGTGTTTGAGTTGTAGTGGGTGATTTGTGACGTCATTTGAAACAAAAAACGCTGCAAAACATGAAAAAAAATTATTTAAATTAAACTAAAAGAAAAAATCGAATAAAAAATCTGGTTAATAAGTAATCCGCCGTTCCCTTTATAAAATTACGATTTTTTATCTGTAAAGAATTATCAACTTTCTCCAAGCTAAAAAGAGTTTTTAAAAAAATGACGATTGTGAGTGTATCTGAGGCTGAAATGGAAGCAACCACGGAACCAATCAAGCGTTCTGGGCAAAATTACTTCTTGTCGAAAGAAAAAAATCGCCAAAAAATCAAAAATCGCTGTACGAATTTCGCATAAACTTTATTGAAAAGAGGATGAAATTTACTATATTGGGCTAAAAGAGTGGAACCAGATTCCGGTTACTAATTTGGGTAAATCGCAGCGAAACGTCAAAAAACACTAAAATTCTGATATTTAAAATCATGATTTTCTCTGTGTAAAGAATTATCAACTTTCTCAAAGCTAAAAAGAGAAAAAAAAATTACGATTCTGATCGTATCTGAGGCTGAAATGGAAGCGCAACCACCGAACCAATCAAGCATTCTGACAAAATTTCTTAGTGTCAAAGGAAAAAAAATCGCCAAAAATTTTAAAATTGCTGTACGAACTTCGCATAAACTTTATTGAAAAGAGAGTAAAATTTACTATATTGGGCTAAAAGATTGGAACCAGATTCCTCTTATTAATGTGGAAAAATCGCATCAAAACGTGAAAAAACACAAAAAATCGCACAAAAAATTTAATTAAAAAATCTATTAAAAATTCAAAAATCTGGCTTTGAGGTGCAAAACTACATGCATACCTTCCCACCAAATTTTGTAGCTCTGCGTGCAGCTCTTCAGAACACAGCAGAGAAACATATACACAAACACACAAACTTGCTTCTTTATTATAGTTGAAGATTAATGGCATAGGTGGTTATTATGAAATAGGTTGCACAGGTTCAACAAAATTCACGTTTTCGTTATGTCGTTTATTTACTTTAAAATGACATTTTTATGTTTTCACATATGTCAATCATGCTCCAAGTTAATATATGATGTACAGATTCAACAAGTCTTTCTTTTGCATTTGCAGCAACCCCTATGAGGAAATAAGATAAACAAATATTAATAAAATTGATTTATTTTTTTAAAAAAATAAGTGTTCAGAAAAAGCTCTTGCCTCGGTAAAGTTTATGTATTAAGAAAAATATCCACATGATAGGTTTTTTACGCTGGTAGCGCTTCTGATGGGAAATTCATAACAAAAACTTTAAAATGTATTTTTTTTTATGTTTTCCAATATGGGATCTATGCCCGAAGTTGAAATTAGGTAATAGTTTCTTCTTGCGTTTATATCGCCCGCTGGGACAAAATAGGATGACCAAATTTAAGTAAAACTGTTTTTTAAATATTGTACCAAGCTTTACTGTATTTAAGTATAAACTGTAAAATTTCAACACAATTTACTTTTTCATTCATAGCGTCCCCTAGTGGTTAATACGATAACTAAATTTAAGTAAAATTTATTTTTTATGTTTTTATTATTGATTTTTTTTAATTATCAAATTGGAAGTTTTTGTCCAAACTACAAGAACCTGCATAACTGTACAGGTGAAACATTTTGGATTAATGATTGCTATAACATCACAAATCGTGTGACCGCATAAATCAAATCTTGATGATCTCTGTTACTTTTGAAATGAGTTCATCTGACTGCAGTAGTTATTAAAAAACTTGGCATATTAAACAAAGACATAATTTGCAGAACCAATTAAAGAGAAAACAATTTATTGTTCACATGTTTTAGGCCCGAGAAGGGGAAGCTATTAATATATTTCTTTCAGTTGGTTTTACAATTGATGTTAAATATTTGGTAATAAATAAGGTTAAACCATAGTTAAACTTAACAAAAAATCAATCATTAAATAATTTTAAATCACCCTTAAAACTTAGATCCCGTTTGAATGGAATTGAAATAAATCTGACTTTTATTCATTTCTAAGATTTACAAGCTGCATACATTTGTATTTCAGATTAAACATTAATATGTTTATGATGAGTGTATGCGAAATGACAAGATACATGCAAAATATAAACCTTTAAAATGTCTAAGATTTATTTCAATTTCATTCGAACGGGATTTACGCTTTACGAGTGGTTTAAATAGCATATTGATTAATTTTTATTTTTTAAGTTCAATTGGTTTAACCTTATTTATTACTAAAAATTTAACATCAAATGTAAAACCAACTGAATGAAATATCTTTATATCTGTCCCTTCTAGGGCCAAAACGATTTGGGAAATAAACTGTTTTTTCTTTAATCTGTTCTGCAAATTATATATGTTTTTAATTATTTTTATTAATAGAGCAAAAGTAATTTATATTATCAAAGTCAAATTTATAATACCATCGAGAGTTTCATTTTTATTTTATTGCTAGTATAACGACAAAGTAAAGTAATGTATTTCATTACATTTTAACATTAGTGTTATTGTATTACTGGTAGAATTACAGATATAAATTATTCTTTTTGCATTAACGTCATACCTTTACGATGATTTCTAAGCTTATTTTAGTTATAATTACTTAATCAATATTTATATTTTCCATTGAGAATCCTTGTAAGAAGTTTACAAATGACCACAGTAGAGTTGCTTGTTACAAATAACATATTTTCCTTTTTTAATGTACAAAAGTGCAAGTTATTAGCACAATATATTGTTTCTTTTCAGTTATTACTTTGCAAAAAGAGTGATAATAAAAAATAAGCATAAAAGAAAAACGAACTACGAACCGATATTTTAAATTATTGGGGTAGAATGTATTTATGAAGATGAAATACAGGGAGAATATTTTGATTAAGATATGATACAGGAAGAATGTATTGAGTATTAATTAAGATATAATACAGGTTTGTTATAACAGAACTTTTACTGTTTAGACGTATCTGCAGTTTAAACTGATGAACGGAGGGTTAACACGTTTTTACAGTTTTGAATCCATATGGGGGGTGGGGGGAGGTGGAGAGGTTAGAAAAAAAAATCTCAAAGGATAAGTCTGGCCAAAAGGTTTGTTAAACTCAGCTGGAATTAGAAACAGTTAGATATATATACATTATTCGCTAATAAAATTTACTATGTTTTTATGCGCATACGTGACAACAGCGCCACTAGTTTTAAATTAAAAGTTATTGAGAATGTTCAGACAAATCATTCATGCATATGACTGAATGATTGTTCTCAGTATGTGTCTAACTGTTCTCAGATGTAGGCATTTGCTTGCAAAAAAAGAGAGCTTACTACTTGTTCTGCTATTTATGGTGAGTTGTAAAACATGTTCCAATGTGTAAATTAATATTATATTTTCAAAAGGATTATGTCAATTTTAGCATTTAAAATTAGTAAACAGAGTAAAATTCAAAGATTTATAAGAAATATTTATTGAGATCCAAAACATTTATATGAGGTATTTTAATCTAGTATCATAAGTTTTTAGTAAATAATTAGAAAAATAATTGAATAGTATTTGTATATCTTTCAACGGTTAACATTTTGCATTTTAATAAATATTTTTACGGTTGTACATCAGTTGAAAACATACGATGACTTTCACGCAATATTAAAAGAGAAAAACGTTCGACAAAAAATTAAGTATTTTCCGTTCGTTATTCGAAATAAATGTGTGATGGATCGGCTACTATGATCACTTGAGTAGGCGATGTTTTGAGTCAGATCGTATTTTTTTGTCCCCTAATTGTCTACGTGCGTAAAAGTTGATAAAGGGCTCTCTTTTTCTAACTTTCGACGGATGCTGTGTGAATCTCGGAAGTTGTGAGTTTCAGCTTTTTATCGATATTCATGCAAATTATTGTAGCTGGTCAATCGATATTTGGTATATATAAGCTTCGAATTTACGTTTTAAAAACGTGAACTTGGATCGGGACCTCTCTCGCTACGAAGAAAGCTAGATCCTACGATTTAACTGCTAGTCTGAAACTGCATATGAATAGTTGCTCTTGTCCCGGTCGAACGACTGCATCAGCGCTCGCCTGGTCTACCGTGTGGAATCTAAGTATTTACTCAATGCATCTTGATCTGTGGCTGTCCATTGAAATCGTGAGTTCGTTTTTTCTAAATCTTTACATTTTATATATTTGAAAATTTTATTTTTACGGAGTAGAGCTTCGAGTAGAAGGTTATTTATTTATTTATTTATTTATTTTTGGCCCAAGGAAAAACTTGTAGAGGCCTGCTCAATTCCTGCCCGATTAAGTGGAAATAAACAGTCTTTTTAAACTTTACCTGTGTGCTCTCCTTGTACGCCTGGCTCACTCATTACTGATGGCGATGACCGTCACAAATGTTGAATTAAAATACATTTTTTGTTCTACTACTATTGTATTATGATTCCAATTCTTCAATAATACATAACGACATCTACGATAATTTTGTGTATAGAAAAACGAAAAAAAGTCGAAATCTATTTTTTTTAATCTCTTCGAGATTATTTAAATGCTTCCCCTGAAAGCTTTCTTGCTTGAATTTTCTCCGCTTTCATTCTTGTGTAGCTGCAGATTTTCCCGTCGTAGTACTACACATTTTACAAAATGTTTTTTAAAAATTATTAATAGTAGATGACATTAATATGCATACCAGCTGCAACTATATGCTGAAAAAACACAGCTGAAAAACTATATTAAATTGGCCTAGTTCAGCATAAATGTTAACAAATATTCAATGCAACCTTGCCTTAAAAAATATTCTGAAAAAATCATTCCACTATATTTTGGCTCTATTCAAAATCACTTAAGTACTTATCATAAAACGTAGGTTTGCGATTTTACAGAACCATTTCTGGAAACAAAGGGTGCTTTAGATGTGTAAATTATAGAAAATATGTTAATTTGCTCATTAGATATTCCCCCAAAGGTTCCAAAGATAAGGGAAAATATTCCAGAATTTTGGGTAACTGCGAAGTTATACATTGATTGATTATATCAGGAAAATTTTCCGTAATTAATATGTAGGGGAGATGAGGGAGGAATGGGACAAGAGATGGATGGGACGTTCTCAATATTTCAGGCAATAAACTTTTTTTTTAGTTGCTTCCTATCCTCATAGATTTCACTACCACAGTGTGCTTCAGAACCAAAAGCAAGACCACATGGCTGTTTTCAGTTTCCTTCAAATTATCATTTCCTGAAAACTCTGCTTAAAAGTTTTTTTTTTTTTTTTTTTTTTTTTTTTTTACAGTTACTTAAATATCTTATGCAACATAAACAATTAAGATATGTTGTAGTTTTTATTTCAAGGCTCAATATTGGTAATCAAAATGAACGAATATTAACCATTGTGACAAAATAATTTTTTATGCAAAATGGCTGACAATTGAATATATGCATCATGGGGATGATTGAAACATTTCAAATGGGATGAATGGGATTGTCTCATTCATCCCTAGAGGATGCTGAAAAATATATTTATTAGCTAAATAATATTATATAAATTGATAAATTAATAATTTATGGTATTTATTCTTTTAACATTTCATCCTCATTGTAGTTACCGTCTTCAGCCATTGAATGCTTCCGTTTATGGGCCTTTTAAGGTAAAACTGAGATGAGTCCAATATGATTGGCTAACAAATAATTCTGGAGATCATATTACAATTTACAATCTCTCAGCTTTTGCACAGGAGGCACTTTTTTCAGCTTTTAGTCTTTAACATTGA